>CM047929.1:30556140-31806140 GCA_026230145.1 Diorhabda elongata | reverse complement strand
GATAAATTATTATTAATAAACTTACGTTAAAAGGCACGCACATCATAATAAACAATTGATTTTTACTACTAGGTATGTAAATAAATAACGTATCTAATACATATTTATAAATAATATAAGAGAACATACAAAATGTATAAGTTAAATAGAGACTAATTTAAATATGTGTTTGAATGGTCCGTAAAAAATGGCTGTAATAGGCCAGCATTAAAATAAACTTTTTTCCTAATAATTGAATTAATTATTAACAACGACTGTATTCACTAATTTATAAGTTATTTCTAATATATGTAATAATAATAACAAGTTATTAGGAAAATAGTTGATTAAATTGTAAAATTTCCAAGGTGTAACAAAATAAAACAAATTTTTTAAGTGTTATTGTTTTTGTTTCATATATCTCCCACAAACTCTTAAGCCGTAAGATTTAAGGCCATTTCGAAGTATTAAATACCTGAAATTCAAAGATATTAGAAGAGGTTAATGGGTGTAATAGAACTGGGTCTAGACATACATAATTATATATAAAGTGGCATTAGAGCATACATAATTAAAATAGATTAATAAGTAAATACAAAGGTATAGTTAAAATAAAACTAAGGAATTGTGAAGTAATAATTCAAGTTTATTTTTTTGAATTAAAACCATATAAATTATGACCCTCTCTACGACGGCACTCTTCTAACCGCGAACGGAAATTGATGTAATTGTAGCCAAATCACCACTGATATTCTTGAGCTGGTCGTAATTTCTCGTATTATTACTGTAGACTTTATGTTTGAGGTATCCCCACAAAAACGTCAAGAGGCGTCAAATATGAACTACAAAAGGGCCATAAAATATCACCACTTTTCGAAATGATTCTACTTACCTAGGAACATCTATTTCACAACCACCATAGAATCATTCGAAGTGTGACTAATAGCTCCGTCCTAAAGTTCACTATACCTGAAGTTCCAAGTTCTGGAGCCATAAAACCTTGTAACATCGCGTTCGTTATTCCTTTACCCAAGATTGCTGCCCATAATGTCACTTTAGGACTAAGCAGTGGTTTCTGGTACTTAAGTTTGGATTTATTTTGTTTCTAAAACCACTGATATGGAAATTGGTCTCATTAGAGAAAAGAATATAGTCTAAATTGGGAAACCGATTAAGTATTTTATTAAAAAATTTAAGACACTCTCTGAAATCCTTGTGTGAATTGTATGAAATCAGTTTGAAAGTTGTTGCGAACTTAATCACGATAACTGTAAGACATATGATCTATTGCGAGTAGACAATCTTTGATCTACTCGTACAGACTGCATAATACTCTCAACATTGTCATCAGTCCTAGGACGACCTTTTGCTTGTGGTTTGAACGTTGAACCAATATCTTGAAAAGGCTTTACCCATATTTTAATTAAATTAGCACTAATTCGCTGTAGCCCAGATTCATAATAATATTTGGTAACTATGTAAGAACTATATTTATCGTAAAGTGCTCGTGCGCAAATTGAGTGACGCTTTCTGTCGAAGTGACTTATTGTAACTAAAACTTGTCTACCAAACAGTAGTAAGCTCCCACCGGCCACGCGCTTTCTACCCCGCAAAAATGATGCAATCTGCACGTTCTGTTGCGTCACCACGTATGTAATATTTGGAAAAGACGATGTATGAAAAATCATGTCTGGCACTAGTTGAAACGAATCTCCATACCTTGAAGTACAAAAGCTTGCCTTGTAGGTTAACATGAGTACAAAATTAACGAATAAGCCGATCAAATGTGAAAATGTATGTTAAAAAATGGTATACAAAACCTAAAGTAAGATACACCGCATTGAAATCATGGAAGTACCTATGAGAGAAGTATGGTTAACTAATGAGAGTCTTGATCAAGGGTAAAAATGAATTTAATGTTCAGTTTTCAACTTGAACATGAATCACTTTTAGTTTTAGATTGTTTAATAATGGTAATTAAAAAATGACTCAATTATTCGTATGTTTAAATTCGAAGCCTAAAAAAGTTACTGAATAGTATGGGGCGAAAGAAATTTTTAATTATTTTATGCAATATACTTAAAATTTGTGCTTAAGAACTTCTAATAGGCTTACAAGAATTGTAGTAGGTATCTATTACATTAATTAAAAAAAGTTATCTGATAAACTTCAATTTTCCTAAGTTATTGTAAGTATATTTGACATACTTATATTTCAAATATATAAAATGCAGCTGAATACCTTGCAAATACATTATAAAACTTATAATTATGTATATCTTAGTCTTAAACATTGTTCTGCACAGAACCAAGTGTGACTCTCCGATTTCTATATCCTGGAAACGGCATAAAAAACTATAATAATGCAAAATGCCTTATAAAATATATCAACATGTCTAAGTCTTCTAGATACTAATGTTTCCAAAAATTATCGATTTCAAGAATATTTGGATTGAGGTTACAGAAAGAGTTATTTGGGCTCCACCTAAAGATCCATCCAACGAATAAATAGAAGTAAAAATAATATTGAAAATAATTCAGCTGATCGTTTTGAGTTGGGAATGAGCATGAGATTTGCCAATTTATCTGAGGTTACCAACCATTGTTATTTATGAAGCGAAATTTTTATAAAAAACCATTTCAAACTTTACATCATCATCAATACACTGATAGCTTGTTTTCTAATGAAATCAAATCAACTCAACTTAATTTCTGAATATCACTTGAATTTATGTTGAGAAAAACTACTAAATCGAATGATTCAAATAACAAAAAATAATATAACAGACTCCTACAAACAAATTTGACAAGTTTAATCATTTAATATACCGCTCACATTGTATTTGTCGATCTCGAAAAGGTCTACGACATAGTGCCGCTGAAAAGCTGTTTGATATATTAACGAAATCTAATATCAACAAAGCTTATGTTCGAGCTATTCATAACATATACAGGAAGTCAAAAGGTGTAGTCAAGTTGGGAAATACCATATCGAAATCATTTTCGCATTCGAAAATTTTGAGACAAAGGTGCTGTTTATCACAAACATTATTTAAAATATACATTCTACAAGCTAGTTGATGGAGAACTAAAATTGCAAGAATGGAAATTGAGATAAAGGATATGTGCATAACAACTCTAATTTTCGCTTGCGACGAGGAAGATGCAGATTATTTGCTGAGAAAATTGGACGACGAAGATGCAAAATGGGGTTTCAATATGAATATGTTAAAAACCGAATATCTGCCAGTAGGAAGCACACAAGGAAACCCCGAGCTGCAAATAAATAGGGTTAGACGATGTAGACAATTCAAATACATAGGAAGCATAATGTCGGAAGATGGAACAACAAAAGAAGATATAAGAAATATTGTAATAAGGGAAAAAAGCTACACAAATTCTGAACTCATTCCACTTAGTCCAAAGCGTTATAATAGTTAACTCAAGTGGAATGGTTTACGAGACGTTTTGAATGTTGAGATAAATATTAACGAATGGAGAAACAGAAAAAAAGCAAATGCTTTAAGAAATTATATTAAAATTTGTAAGTCATTACATTTTTTAATGAAGTGTTCAACTAATTTACATCGAAGCAAAATAAAAATATCTTCTGACAAGGATAGTCGTGAACGTTTGTCATATCATAGGTGACGACCTCGCCATGACCATAACGTTCGTAGTCGCTATGTGAAACGCCCAAAAGAGTAACTCTAGCGTGGTGAACGCTTAGTGGAATGCACCAACAGTGGAGCCCATTTTAACGTATGGATGCGAATAACGGGTTGAGTATACACAACCTCAGAGAGAATACAGACTAAGCAACTGCTATGATACGGATATGTGATGAGGATGGAGCAGAACGGGTGGCCGAGGAAAGCATTGATGTATCAACCGCAGAATAGAAGACGAGGAAGACCCTCAAGTACCTGGAAGGAAGGAATTGAACAAAATATGAAAGAGAGAGCTATCCAGGAAAACGAGTGGATTATTTAATTTGTATATTAATCATGTTATGATATATTGATTAAACTAAAATAAATGTATTAAATGATCAATAAGAGTAAGAAGAAAATATAATCAGCTTTCTTTCTTTCCCATCTGAGGTATCTTTTACCCATTTGGGGAACCTGTGGGAAAAATAATTTCAATGAAATACAAATTTTTGAATATCTCACTAACATATGTTTTACATGAAGAGTACAAACCTTAATTGAAACAATAAAATACAGTTAAATACAAGTTCAAATACAGTCTCATATCTATCACAAAACAGAACTAACATATCTTTAAATAATCCTGTTCAGCTCTCATCCAAAATCTAGTTTAAGTAATGAAATTAAATTTAGTAATTCTTATCAAATCTTTATTAGAAAATGTAAAAGCTTCTTAAACACTTAGTTGATGCTGTGAGAAACTAGAAATAAGTCGTTATAAAGTGCTCAGAGCGTGAATTTAAGACTGTTTAATCTAAGTTATGTAGGTATCGAGGCAAAAGCTTTAAAGCACCGATTTGAGATTCTAACAATTGTTAATTCCTTTGTAAAGTGTACAAATTTGTCTTTAATGGGAAGGATGCGCTGATACTCCTTACGGTACTAGACGGTCCATGCGACATAAGCTCAATTGTACAGGCTCCTTACCTTTTATATTTAAATGGTCGAAATTTTTGAACAAAATTTGTCTCCCCTGGTGGATCCACCACTATGTAGGTAGTCAAAATATTTTACAACACATGAGACTGGATATTTCATATTAAATGAGGTTTCATATTTACTATGTGATTTATTTCTTTCGGCATTAGTTCATTTAAAGAAATATTTAGTATTCTATGTATATAATTAACAAAATAAATTTCCTGTTCCATTGCTGTAAATATATAATTCCCAAAAAAAAAAGTTTGGATTGCACAATCACCAATTTAAAAATAAATAATCAGTTAATACACAGACAATCATAAACACTATTATATCAAAATAAACCTTCAAACAACCACAAAAATTCATTGTTTATTAAATTTATTGCCATTATAAACTGCAAATTGCATCTAGAATTCCTAAAATTTTTCAATTTTTGATAAACAAAAAGTCATATAATAAGTTTTCGTTTATAATTCAAAGTGATAATAATTAGTATATTTCTTTAAAATTCTAGTTAACTTCTATACAAAAAATATGTAATAGAATCTATTATTTAGATGCCGTCTTTTCAGCCTCTTCTTTTATTTGAGCATGCCATTCTCTATTTTGCTGACTTAAAGTAATTCCTTTCTTAGCATCTTTTTTTCCCATATAAACCATTAAAATACACCCAATTGCTGTAGCAAGCATCATGTAATTAGCTATTTTTATTCTCATTCGGTTTCTGCATCTTTCCATGGTACTTTGACTAACAAAAGCGGGCACCTCTTGAACATTTTTATACTTGCCAGTCCATACTAAAAATTTTCTTTCCAAATTGTTCACTTTGTGCGATGATTCAAGATTTTGCTGAAATCGAACAAAAACGTTTGGTACTTTTGATATAGATTTCTTTAGAAAAAAGTTTCCAGCACTGCTTATCTGAAAAAAAATAATAAATTACAATTATTGACGAGACTTTGTTAGTAGTTATTGATATATTTCACAATATTTCGGTATTATATAAATGTCAAGTATAAAAACATACACCTTGGAGGATTGCCAATTAATATATTCAAAAGGGCAGTCTTAATAAAATTACACATTTACATACATTCCCTACAGACTATTTGAGCAAAACTGTATAATGTTAGTTAGTGCCTAAAGTGTCTAGGCACTGATATTAAGGTTATATGTACATATTCAACTGAAAGAAATAAATCGTCAACACTTACAGCTCTAATATTACTATTCATTTTAGCTAGATATGAAAAATAATTAGTAAATTATTTCATCGACTCAAATCATATCAGTTATAGAACAAAATATATACTAGGGTTTTTCAAAAACTATGATCGAGTTAGCCCAATCATGAACTGAATGTTCGGGAATTAATCCAGATCACGTTCATTAACGTTGAGAAGCTAATAGGATCATAGCGTTATAACAAGCTATAAGTTGATGGGCTAGAATTTTCACATGAAAATAATTATCAAAACACTTAAAACTTATTATACAACTGAATTAGGGTCTAAAAGAGCAGAAAAACTACAAAGTTATAAATGCGTTATCAATTCTACACCTAAATAGTAGTCTATAAACACCGAAAAGTAGAAAGATACTAATTTGAAAAATCATAGAAATATTAACATCCTAAACTAAAATTGAAAAGCTTTTCAAACAAATTATAAATTCGAAACTTCCATCGAAATTAGAGCTCAAAGAACCAAAGTTTTGATAAAAATCTCGCCCTGGACTAGGATCACCGAGAAAAAATAAATATTTTCTCTATGGCTAGGATTAAAAATAGCTGATGAATGATTTATTTGATCAAGGATCATGTTTCCGAACAGCACTAATCGCTTAGCATGTCACTGACATATCATAGATAATTATAATAGGCAGGATCACTATTTCCATCATAGACAAAGTAATACTAGGCTGCGTTTTCAATAAAATTCGTATTCTCATATTAGAATGAGGTACAAAGAAGATTTCGTTAGAGCTATCTCCGTTAAACGTTCCTTTTTATTTCTTGTATCGTAGTCCTTCCACCGTTATATTTCTCTATTCCCTTATCTTGCTTCACTAATCACCACACAGTGGTACAAAGATAACTCTTCCTTAAACTAGAAACTATTTCTTTCTAAAATTGGGACAACTTGAATATACTCTTCAGTTTTTATCTATGATTGCCATCAAGACTTATTATAAATACAATGACAAGAAAAAATCACATTGTTGTTGGAGACTAATGATATTTATGTAGTGAATATTTATCATTATATACAAGCGAATATCACTTCTATTCTTGATATAATTGAGAATGGAGTTTTAAAAAATTGCATTAGTTGTTTCTTATACGCTTTGTCTAATCCGGAACCTCTATCTTCCCCATGTAACAACTCTATTTAAACAAAGACAAGTGGCAGTGACAAGTGTTTAGTGACATACTTAATTTGAATTTCAATAATAATTTGTTAATCAGTGGACTATACTGTATTTACCTAACAGATTCAGGAACCAAAATAAAGTTGGAAATTAATAAATAATATAAAAATGGGACGCAAATGCAATGTGGAAAGTTGTCAATCTGATTCTAATCGCCCCCAAGATGTTGGAGTAACATTTCATAAAGTTCCTCCACATTTGGATATAAGACCCAAATGGTTATCGTTATGCAGAATTCCTGAAGATAAGAAATTTGTAAAAGTCCTCTATGTATGCTCCAGACATTTTTTACGTGCCGATTTTTGTAACTTTAAAGGTAAAAAATATATGCTGAAACAGGGTGTGCTACCAAGTGTTTTTCCATGGGACAAATCAAAATTGGAAGCTATTAAAGCTGAGGCAAAGAAAGAAAAACCGGTGCATATAAAGGAAGAACCTGTAGATGATAATACAGCTACACCAGGTACTAAGCAAGAATTACCAAGTGACTCAATTAAACAAGAAGTTCTTGATAGTGAGAAAATAAATTCGAGTAGTAATGAGAAAAATGAACTGAAAGAAGACCCTGTAACAAGTACCAAATTAGTTCCATCAAATTCTACATCAATAAGCTTCTCAATAAATTCAAGAGTAGAAGCATTGGACTTTAACAATGAATGGTTTCCAGCTAAGATAATTGAAATTGATTACGACGAAAATGAAGTGCTGATACATTTTGAGAATTATTCAAGTAAATATGATGAATGGATATCTATGGACAGCTCAAGACTGCGGCCCTTACAAAATGCAGATCCAAAAACTGAAACCAGTAAAATTGATGATGCTATTGCTAATATTGATCCAAATCCAATAATACACAACGTGGATAAGAAACCAGCTGTAATGGAAACTTATGTTGTTGGGGAGAGATGTCTAGCCACATGGAGTAATTCTAGAAAATTTCCTGCGACAGTTACAAAGGTTTTGGAAAACAGTAGGTATCCATACTAAAACATAGATAACTATAATAATATAAATATAATATATGTTGTATGTTGTTGCTATTTGTTTCATTTTTAAGATTCGTATGAAGTATTATTTGATGATGGGTTTGTTAAAACTGCTAAAGCTAAATCCATGAGTAAAACTCAAGGCAAACCAATTCAATCCAGTCCTCTTTTTGATCCGATCAAAAGTAGTAAACAGGATAGAAGAGAGAAAAAAAGAAAACTGAATGTAGCTGCTTTATTTAGAAAAAGACCTAAACTAGAAACTTCACCAGATAAGGTTAAGAAAATACCAAGTAATACGGTAGCTAATGTACAATCTCCACTTCCAGCTCAAACAGAATCACCCATAGAGCAAGATATGCCAATAGTACAGCCCTCTCCAATTGATATTGAAAACTGGAAGCCAAGGTAATGACATTTATATATGTTATTCAAATATGTGTGTGAAAGTAGCTTAACTAGATTTTTTAATCCACTCTAGTTTTTTAAAAAATCAGATATTGCTTGAAGGATTATCAACCATTGATTCTTATACAGTTTTATAATGTAACTAATAGATGTCATACTTGATGATTATTCAATATCCACCCGCCTTATTGTTGACCTTTTTCTCTTTTTTTTTCCTCTATAAGAGGTTCTATTTTGGCAGTATATCCTCACTGTTTGGGCCTTTATTATTCTAACTAAATGTGAAACCTTCTATAACAATATGTTTTAGAACAAATACTAGTTATATTGACCAAAACAAAAGCCTCGGCTGAATGCTATATGATCGTCTTATTGCAACATCGCAATTACATTTACCTAACATGTTTGGAGAAATCTATTAGAATAATTAGCATAGCAGTATTATCAATAGTTTGAATAGGTAGCGGTATACATAATAGGACAGTATAATAGCCAATGTGTCTTTTGTATTTTTTAGAAACAAAATACATTTACATGCAGTAAATTAAAGTTCGCTTCTTCATTGATCTTTAGTTACTTTAACACGTACCTGTACAGAAGACACATTTATTTAACTACAAAAGTCACGAAAATGAAAATTGCTTATTATGTCAAAGATTACAGTGTATCACACTTGATAATTTCAACCATTCGTTAAGAAATAAAAAATTCAAACAATTAATTGAAAATTAAATAAACCAGAATAACATAGCATATATAAAGATTGAGCAAGCATTGTTAAAGTGGATTAAATATCATTGGTCACATAATGTGTCTGTGTGATGGCCCTGTAAAAAGAAAGTAAAAACAAGATGCGACTGGACAGAGTTTAGTACCTCACATGTCTCAGTATCCCAGGGTCGATGCATACAGCCCCAACTGGGTCTCCCACCCTTGTATTTAGTGATACAATTCGAAGCCAGCATAGAGGCTGAACATCCACAAAGAACTGCAGGCTGGACCAACTGACCATGCAAAAATCTGGTTGCATACCAAGGGCGAATATCTAATCATTTTAATGGGCAGTGACCTAATGGCGCCTGTAACTGTTAATAATAAGGTCTTGGAGGGGGGCAGTGGACCAGTGACTCTAAGCCCCCTATACTAGAAAATGGAGCCACCTGGTACACAGTCGACTCCAGGATGAATGAATGACCATGGTACCATCTTCCAAGCCGAGGCATTCCCTGTGATGGAATGCGGACGTGTGATATTCAATAGACACCACAGGAACACAAGCATTTCAATTTGCTAAAATAGCAGGGCGGCCATACAAGCTATAATGGCTGAAATGGTGTGTTATAGATAGGTGCTAGAGTGCAAGAAAGTTCTACAAAATCTGGTGAGTGATGGCTGCAAGATCCACTTCGCTAGACTGGGATCGGCGAACTTACCCATAGACCCAGAACCCTTTCTTGGTGTAACTTCTCTAACCTAACCAAATAACTGTTTCAATTAATTAGGCGCGAAATCCGACTAGTGACCGTACTTTTCACCAGACATGGTCATCTAAGAAGCCATCTCCATACCATGGGCATCACGAATGATCCAGAGTGCCGTTGGTGCATGGAGGAGGATGAAACTGTAAACCAGTTTATTTGTGAGTGCCCAGCACTCACACGAGCCGGGTTAAAACACAGGCACAGGCACGACGGGCCTATCAAATGGCCTAGATATCCTTAGCCGCCCACAACCCTACTATAAACTATGAACACAATGTTATAATAAATGAAATAACGAAAGAAAATTATTTTGATAAGTATAACCAATATATCATATTTTCCATTACAGTTTCTGTTGGGCTATTTTTGCCTAACAATTGTGACTTTTTGGCATTTTGGTTTTTTCCCTCCACTATTTCCAATCTCAAAATGTATATATTTACAAACTACCTTTTTGCTCAGCTAGACGAGTATACTATGTGTATTTAATAAATTTATCAAATTACTTTTGTGAAAAATTTGACTAATATGATTGTACTCAGTTGGTACAAAGGGAAACCAGTTGGAATAGAATCCACACTTCATACTCAAGATGGTCCAAAAGTGTCTTATATTGTCCCAGATCCACGGATTCCGCCAGGTTGGAATAAACATATATTAAGGAGAACAAAGGGTTGTGATGCTGGTAAATGGGATACAATTATTGTCAGGTATTTTATTGATATGAACCTTCTTATTATTTACTAATAGCTTTATTTCTTCTAGTCCAGAAAACAAAAGATTTAGATCAAAGACAGAAATTCTTAGATATATAGAGGAGCATCCAAATGAAAATTTGAATGAAAAAATGTTCGATTTTTCATTTGTTATGAGAAGAAAACGGAAAAATCCAGCTCTAACAACTCCAACAAAATCTCCTGAAAAGGAAAAACCCCCACCTTTGATTACACCCGAAGAACCAGTTGAACAACCTGAAGTTAAAAACGATAAAGAAGAGAAAGATGATGGTACAATCTCAACTCTGTAGTAATTGAGTACTTGTTATCTATTATATTTCTTTTTTAGAAGATTCAAATGGACTGAAAATACTCTTTGAAGATGATGCTTACAAATGTCCAATAGAGGGATGCGGAAAAAATTTCAGGAGAGAAAATTTAGCTCAAATGCATGTGAAACACTACCATCCAGAATATACCAAATTCCTGGATTCAACTCCAAACGTTGCTGATTTGGCATATGCACGAACAGTTGGGGAAAATCTTGACAGATCTCCAGGTAATATTCATGTTGTCAACTTCTTAACTATATTGTATAATATAAAATGTTTTTTTCTTAGAAAATGTGGGAACGGTTATTGTGGTTCCATATATATGAACTTTTAAATATATATCTGCTAGAATTGTGTTCTAAAAAATATCCCATGTAAGACAACTTTTTCTTTGTTATATACTGGAATGTTTTGATGGTTCACATTAACCTGTTAGATCTCCATACTTTATCCAGTTTTGCTTTGTTGAGGCATCCATTGCATAAATTCTCATATATAAAAATATTGTAGAGGAAATTCTAATCAAAAATTGTAATATATGCACTTGAAAGACGGCCAATAAAATATCCAAGCCAATTATGCAATAATAGTGAAATGTTTCTGTAATTTCTATTCTCGTTTTTGTGTGCAGCTTTAATGTCGTCTCAGCTTCAACTCCTATACTTCTGTTGCTCCCGATGAGTTTAAAAACTTTGCAACTATTATTGATTTCATTATTAATTGTAATAATACTTTCACAGGAACTTGAAATATGTAGCTTCTCGTTGTCTATATATTTCCTTATAAAACAAAGATATATTAATTTAATAATTCCCAATAGGTTCTTCTTTAACTTCTGCAATTTGTAATTTTTCAGTGACTTGTAAATTTTGTGACATTGTCAAAATTTAAAATAACTTTCTCAGTTGTCATTCAATTGTTAGATTAAAACTAGCTTACTGTATTAAGTTTATTGTGAAGTATACAATTTTTGGTCTAACTGAATCTAGTATAACCAGTTGAAATCACAGATAATTACAACAAAAAAATATCACAATTTCTAGTTGTAAAACCTATTGATATAGCTCATTATTTATGATTCCAACTATTCTGTTTCATTGCTTACACAGAGGAATATGACTGCAAGCCGGAAAATAATTTCTTGAGTAAATATCTCATTTTTATTATATTATTATTTGAGATTTATTTCGTAATAAGTTTTTTAGTCCACTTTGTCTGTTTTTTCTATAAATTAATATAAAACACTGTATGTGTGAGTATATGTATATAACTCATAATTTATAATGTGTTCAAATAATTTTTTAAAATTGTTCAAATTGAATCGTGAGGTACAGTTGATTGATTCATTTCACAAAATAGTCATAGACTTGATGAATGAACAAAATGGGCCAATGTGAGCATACTAAATAGGACAATTATACTAGCTAAGCGACAAAAATAATTTCAAGAACAATTTGTAACCAAAAGATCAATTATATTAATTTTTGGACCATATCAACATAAACGAACACATTATAATATTCAATAGTCTAGGTTCACTTATAGATTTTTGAATATGATTTTATTTAGTGCTTGGGGCACCTAATTTTAGCCACAAAAATTGAGTAAAATATAATCTTTTAACAACAGGCTTCTATTATTAGCTTCACATTTGAAAAGAAATTTTCCAATAATTTAATGATGTGTAATATTTTTTAAAACATTTTTTATAAAGAATCTATTCCAAAACACTTTTCAAATTTTGTTTGAAATACAGTCTCTTTAATAATGTTTCACAATCCTCTATTTTTCACAATAATGTAAAAACCTTAATCATATTTATTAATAATCTACGTTTTGTTAATAACCATCAGTTTTTTTCAATTCCATTTAAGTATATTTTTACATCACATCATTTCATTCTAATATAAGCCTGTTTCAAATTTTTTCACTACAAGAATATTTCCTTTCATCAAACATGTATTATTTAGGACCTCAGAAACCACCTTTTAAAACAGCACCAAAGTCTCTAACTCCCAAAACTTCCAAGCACTCAGCTTCAGATTTAGAAGATATGCCTGAATTGAAACCTGAAATAAAACCAAAATCGATTCCGGTTTCTAAGTCCAAAGATCAGGAAATTATAAAACTGTTAAATGCCAAACCCTATAATAAGCAAGAAGAAAGTAATACGCAACAACAAAATTTGGGAAATGTTAGTCTTCTAAACACTGACATAAAACACAAAGATTCATCAACAAAGAGTGATAGTGTCCCAAAGAGGGAAATACCAACATTAAAAACTTTATTGAAGAACAGGACTTTTACTGGCATCAAGACTTTGCTACCTGTTCATCGCACTAAAACAGATAATTCTCCAGGTAAGATTTTGTTATGTAAATTTGATTTCCACGCTTTTTTATTATTCTATCAATAATATTTGTGCAATAAAACTGTTTATTTTCTCAAGTTTTATATGAATTAAGTTGTTGTAGCTGAAAAATCAATTGAGGAACACTACAAACCACCATCAAAGCGAAAGTCGGCGTTTGCAGATACTATAGAGATAATAAAAGGTACAGAAAAAACTGAAACACCACCTTTACTTCATCCTATTTCCACACCTACACCTACAAAAATTAAAATTCCATCATCACCACCAACACACCAACAACCGCTACAACAAACACTATCATCCTCTTTAACATTAGATCCTCCTATTCTCACTCCTCAAATAGAATCATCACCTTCTTCCAATCCTAATCCTCCCTTTAATAATATAATAATTGAAGGCGGAGAAGTTATCAAGATTGTCAGGATGAAACAAGAAGAAATCATCAACTGTACATGTGGATTTACAGAAGAAGATGGTCTGATGATACAATGTGAACTATGTCTTTGTTGGCAACATGCATATTGTAACAACATTGAAAGAGAAAGTCAAGTTCCTGAAAAGTATGTTTGTTATATTTGTCAAAATCCATTTAGAGAAAGATTATCCAGGAAGTATTATCACGATCAAGATTGGTTGACAAAAGGAGTATTGCCTGTAGGAAGTTACCATACTAGAGATGATGATGCATTACAGAAGAGGTTCGATAGATTGAAAAAATGTCACGATTTATCAGGAGGTTTGATGGAACTTGGACATTATCAACATAGTTTGAAAATAAAAATGAAGATAGCTGAGTAAGTTTTTTCTTTTTGTATATATTTACGATATATATTCTCTTATTCTTTGTTTTGATTAGTTTTGATTCCTAGTCACTACTTATTCTATTTTTGATACTGCTTTCTTAAAAAACCTTATGAGCTGTTATGTATTTGTCACTAGCTTTTTCAAACATAAATTGTTTTTTGAAGTTAGCAAAAGTTTTTTCAACTACTTGATTTTTTAATTCTTTTCCGTTTTTGAGATACTTCGCAACACATATGTTGAAACTACCTACCTTGTACGTGGTCAAACACAAATAAACAACAATGGATTTACCGTTTAAATATTGATTTCATGAAAACCTTACCCTACCCTACTGTCAAAAGTTCTATTCCTTTTTGATATTAATGTAATCCAAGAGGTTATGGGTCAGCTGCGGTCGAGTATGTAAACTTAAGCGCAGCCTTTTTGGACTGAAGCAGTCAGCCGCTGATGGAACCAAAGATTTGTTCAGTTTATGAAATCTAAAAAAATGGTGGCAAGTGTTGCAGATCCCTGTTTTTTATCAAGAAGTGCACCAATAGCCGAAAACTAAAGTGCTTCTCTGATTCCGACCTTGAGACACGACGCTCAAGATCTGGATTTGTTACTACTTGTGGTGGAGCTGCAATTACATGAATGAGTCACAAGAAAACGATCGTGACATTGAGCACAACCGACGCTGAATATGTGGCTGAAAGTGATGGCGTGAAGGAAGTTGTGTGGCTGAATAAGTTGCTGAACGAAATAACAAGCCTGTTGCTTGTTAACAATATAAGTACTGTAAGACTAATATGGAACCCAGAGTTTCATCGCCAGAATAAGCATATAGAAGTGCACTTCCATATGGAAAAAAGTCATGAATGAGCAGATTAAGCTGGAACATGTTTCAAGTCATTATAAACTTGCCGATATGTTCACGAAGAGTATTCTTGCTTCTGTGTTCCCAACTAATAACAAATCTATTGGAGCCTTGTGTTTGGGGGAAGGTGTTGGAGCTACCTACCTCGTACTTGGTCAAACACAAGAGAACAATAGTAGACTTACCGTTTGAATATCGATTTCACGGAAACATTTCTGTAATTATTTTTTTATTTTTGACATTGACGTTCAAATTGTATGTTTAGTAGTTTTTAATTACACTGTCAAGTGTTCTGTTACTTTTTAATTTGAATTTAACTCAAGAACATATTGTAGTACATTAGTAGTTTTTTAAATTTTTTTTATTTACAGAAATCAATGTTCTGAATTCTCATCTGTCATCTTCTTTCCCTTCTGCCATTTACTACTTTCATAGTCAATCCAACTCTTTCTTGAATATTCTCGTAGGTTCCTCAAACAAAGTCAGAACACTATATAGTACTTAAAATATTCTAGAATATTTGATAATTCTCTAATCCTATAGGCAAAGTCCAATTACAGAGGAAGTAATAATATATAACACTGATAATCAATTACTGATATTCTTAGAAATTTCATTATAGGCCGAAAACATTGGAAGTTACTAGAACTTCTTAAATAAACAACCCACTTTATGGATCGTAACGATAAACTCCTATTTTTTTGGCCTTTGATAGTCAGGGTTGGATTTACATATGGGCTATAACCCAGATCAAGGGGCGGCAAATTTTGGTTAGCGGTTAGGCAAATGCTACAATTTTTGTATATGGTATTTGGTTGGAAAATTACGTACACGCCTTTTTTATTTATTAGGCTGATATTTGTGTGTTTTTATTTACACTAATTACATCACATTCGTAGTTAATTTCAAATTATAAAAATTACAGCTCAGTTTATTATTTATATTTAATATTTATACTTAAAAAAAGAAAAATGCAAAGTTTTCCTGTTATTTGAAGACGAGAAGAACATTTTTTTTCTTAGAATTCTTCTTTCGATTCCTGTAGTAGTCAGTCAAGGTTTTAGTGTACGGTGGCATAATAATATAGAAAATGATCCTTGTGCTATTCCCTACCTTTTGTGAAAATTTCAAGTAAATCCAGACAGGACGAAAAAATTGCGAGCCAAAATGCTTAATTTCCTGGACTATGTGTAATACAAATAAATGTTAAATAATAGTTGATTGTTATAAAATAATTATGAATCGATATTTCTGCAAAATTTTAGAGCAAAGAACCATCCAAAATTGTATTTATGGTCGAAACCTTGGTCTAAAAAATGTTTACCTGAGAAAGCGAAACCAGAACTTGAAGATGCTAAACCAAAAGTAGAAAATGAAGTAACAGAATTTCTTAAGAATGACTTTGATGTTGAGAAAGAATCCCAAAATGAGAATTCAATGTTGATGATGTTATTGAAAGACGGTAAGAATCTATGCTATCAATTTTCATAGTTGTGATAAAGTAGCTGCTGTAGAAATAATATTAAATCCACATTTCTAATATAAACTTCTACTTTTCTATTATGTTTGAGTGTATTCTCTACATGTTAATAGATTACTCCATATTAGCAATTATCTTTATTGTTCTATTGGATTTCATTTCCACTTTCGCAGACTATAGGGGAATGTGAGAATAACGTTTTGTCTTTAGCTCGTATTTGCATTTGGCTTTTAAACCCAAGAGAGCCCAAATGTTTTGTTTTTTCGCTTTTTGTTAACCTTAATTAGTTTTTTTTACCAACATGTTACTAAATTTATATAAAAAGTACTTTTTGTTCTATATATACATATATTTTTTGAAAAAAACCCATGCTGCCAAATGGACACGTTAGGCAGAAATAAGTAGAGAATTCCAAAATTTCATCAAAAATAAAAAACTTGCATTCTAAACAAAGTCCTACATTGCACTTTCTACACATTGTCCTCATTATAGAGCACCATCCTTCACCTGCACATCTGTTCTTTTTTTTATCTGGCACACTTATCAGAATGTGGTCGAGTCTATCGTATTTGTTAAGTGTAATGCTATTTATTAAAGTACTAAGTCTTCCGACAGATTTAGGGAAAGTTCCATACCTAGTTAAATATACTTGCACCAATTCGCGTTTAAATTCCAGTTGAGTCATTGTTCTTCCACTCTTTCTGTAAAGTAACCAGGCATTTCTAATAGACCACCGTCATTGTTTTGGATGAATACCCACTCTGTATCGATTGATATTCTCGTCCATAAAATCGATACCCCCCATATGTTTATTATATTCGTCGATTGCATAGGGTCTATCGATATATATGAGTCTTTTCAGCTTTTGAGTATTATTTTATTATCTAGGTAGGATAAGTACCAAAACAGGTAACTACGTTGTTGTCTCACCATCTATTTAAGAAAACCCCGTTCGTTTGCTCTAGCGTAGAGTCGTGCGCTTCTCTTTTATATTGTTTACTCATGATCTTTTGATTGAGCAACGGATAGTTCTTAGGGAATCCTATTATCGCGGATAGTACCTGTTCCTGTAAAACCATTTTTCCTAAGGTAGACTAACACATTGAAGTTTTAAAAAGGTTAGCAAAGAAGTTGTAGGCAAGTGTTTCTCCTTTGCTATTTCTGCTAATATTGAAACAAATGGAGCTGTATACTTTCCAAAAAACTTTTCGTCTCCAGAACTGCAATAGTTTAGGTTTTGCTCGGTGACATTTTTTTTAAGAAACCTTTGATTCAGTATATTCAAGAGTGTCCGTAATTTTAAAAGCTTTGCTATTTGCACAGTGTATAAACTGTAATATTGTGCAAAATCGGTTTTTTCTCATAGCAATTGAGATCATATCAACCTTCCAATGAAGCATTTCAATTCATCAACTGTGATGTTTGGATCAGCATAGTTTTCAAAAAGTGCATAATCTTGTGTCTCTGTATGCAAATGTTGGAAAACATGTTAATCAAAAAACAGCTGAAACAACTCTATAGGAAACATATTATAATATTGGTTGTAGTTTAGTTCAAGAAAAGATTTAGATATAGGTTGAAGGTCGTCAACAGTCCAACAGTCTACATTAGTTGAAGCTGAAAATACCTTTTTAATGTCCTCTTCCGATGGTCTGTCTTCGATGCTGCTTCTTAAACATTTCTATTTGATCGGAAGGAAGCTTATCTATGTTACAATCATTGTAATCTTCATCCTCCGATTCATCATTAGTAAGAGAACTGGGATGGGGGGGGGTTTCCAATATTGATGTGTTGCCGTATGGCTACACATTAAAATAACTATGTGCAGGTGTTACAAATCGGTATTATCAATAAATTTTCTTATAGAAAGAGTTTCATTAACCTGCTAACAAACAACTGGTCGACCACTGTCTGTAACTTGCCATGAATAGAGAAGACGTTATACACATATCCAAGTAAATATATTTGCTGCCATCTATCTAATAATACAATTCGCGCTGTATTATTATAAATTTACTGTGGCCATTTGGCAGCACTAGGCCTTGATGGGTTAAAGTGCCATAAGCTGAGATTTGTCATTTTCAAAATTAGATGCAAAAGATAAAAAAACGATTACTCTTGCTCTATAAAACAAACAACCCACGAACTATTTCCTGAGAAAAATATCAAATAGATGGAGATGTGAAATTATGATCGAAATCAAAATGAATTTTATTAAAAAAATCGATTTTTATTGATATGGATCTTAAAGAATTATTGGAAAAAATAAACTTGAAAGAATTACAAATGAGAAGTATGAAAGTAACTTTGTATTAGAAATTTGGATATTGTTTAATTGAAAGAAGTGGATTAGTTTAGGCTTTATGATTTTATTTTATATTTTTTGAGTCGAATACTTTGTAACAACTAAACATTAAATTCAATAAGTTATCATTCTCATTTTTGTGTATTCGACGTACACTAAATAGAAAAGTGAGTCTACATTCATAATCCTATGTTACACAAAACGTTCTGATATATTTTTATAATTTTATCTCAATACTATTACCATTTTCGTTTTTAGGTAAAAATGTAATGTCAAAACTTGATTTGAATACATTAATGGACAATACTCCAATAATACCTCAACCGGAAGCTATTGTAGATTCTGCAGATTGTCGATTAAATTTACTTGAACACCTGGTTCACGAATATTCTCTGGTAGAAGAAAGATTGGACAGTTTCGAGAGACAGCTCAGTATGTTAGAAGAAACAGTTAATGTAGAAAGAGATATTGAATATCCAAAAACAAGAAATACAATGCAGATGCTGATGAGGGATTTAGAAACATTGAAAGAATTTAGTCACAGTTCTGTGTTATGAATGATCAAATTGATCATATTAGTTCTATTTTTGTGATAGTTTCAATTGATGGAATTATCTTGTTGATATCATCTACTAAATAGTAATAATCAATTCGAAATTTAAAATTTTATTTAAACAAATAGTTTCATAGATGTTTTTTATAACTCAGAGCTTAATTGTATATAAAAATGTATTGTGAACTACAATGAATTTTATTGACCTAGGCGATTCCTATTATTATACTATACATTGAACTTTATTATTATTTAAAGTTTCATAAAACTTCCGATTATCACCCCGCAAATTTATATGCAATTTAGTTTTCATGGGAGTCTCAATAAAACAGGTTACAATAATCATAAATATTTGTAAAAATATAATGAGAAATATTTTAAATATAATAAATAAATAACCTAAATAAATATAATAATGGGAAGTGCTCTGCTAAATATGCTTTAGTCATGTCAATATATTACTAATTCGACTAATCGCTCAAAATATTTTTGCTTCTTCCTAATCTTTTAATTTCGTTGCTGGAAGTATTTTCTGGTGATTGACAAATCATATTGTACCTTATAGAGCAGTCAGTGCCTTTGTAATTGTAAGATCGTAGCGCAGAATTATATGCAAGTCTTAAACATCTTCCTTCGCCCTGAATGGCAGCTGATGGATTTTCTTTGTTATTTTGTGAACCAGGAGCGGCAACTGGTCGTGCACTGTTACTCCATATCCAGAGAAGTCCTGGGTTTAAACCACCAACCCAGAAGTCTCTCCCTTAAAACAAAAGTTAAAAGTGAGTTTATGAAGTTTTACTCGGGTATAAGATTAAAGTAATAGAAATAGTACCTTAGTATTGGTAATAATATCTTGTTACTATGGTTATACGAGAATTATTATTTATATTTGTGTTTTATAGATCTATTCAATTACTCTATTAGCGATATATATCCATTATAAATTAGTATTTGTATTATCTAAATTGCTAGTCGGGTTATGTGCTTATAATTAATCACTTAAGTATAGACCTGTGTCATACCAAATGTCTCTAAATATATTAAAATTAAAATGTATCAACGGGTTCCCAAACTATTTGAGTACCGGTTTTGGTAAAAGGAAAATCTGTTTAAAATGCATACACATTAGTAGTACACGATGCAGTAATTGCAGTAATCCCTCATTGAAAAAACGTAGAGGAATATGATGAAATAAATTTATGTTTACGTGAGAAAGATAACTTTATATGTTTATTCAGATGATGGTTTCAATTACACACTACATGACACTTTAGTTATATCAAGGGCTTGATCTGTTCAACAATTATTCTTAGATACAACTTGCAATATTTACTTATTTCATCATCATCATGCTGTTTAATATGTTGTATTATGGCTAGCGCTACATATCCCTTTATTGGGATGGATTACTCCTTTTGTTGTCGTTTTTTGTGGGTCCTAGATTTGTTTGTCAGCTTTCTCTATTCTTCTCTGTTTTTCCATTTGGCTTTCCAGTAAACTGTTTCTAGGATTCTGGTATCTTCTAGAATTTGGTTTCTCTAGGTATTTCTTGGTCTGCATCCTCCTCTTGGCCATAGAGGTATCCTCCTCACCATTTCTGAAGGTTTTCTTCTCATGATGTGTCCTGCCCAATTTAGTCTTTGTGCTTTTACATACTTTACTTATTTTCTTCTCACAGTTCTTATGTTTCTTCAATCTTCTCTCTCCATCTTCTGTAATTGGTCCGAGTTCTAAGTTTTTTCCTCGCGATTATCTACAGGTCTTCTTTTTTCTTTTTATTTATGACAGTTTTTTTCATGACGTGAGCAATCACTGGTCTTATTAATGTTTTATATATTTTTATTTACTAATATTCTTGCTTTTGAGTAACTTTTAATTTTTTCCAAATGTTTGATATAAACCAAAGTCCTTCCACCTCATCTGTGTGTATAATCCTAACTTATAAACTACTCAACAGATTTTTATGTGGTTGGCACCAATAAATAGGTTTAATTCATGAGGAACATACGGGTATAATTTGATTGATTGATATAAAACAGTAATTGTTGGACAGAGTCTTTGTGTTTTATCGCGATTTACTTAATCCATTTTTCCGAGGATTGCTACTTAAGTTTTAAGATATGGCAACACTAATGTGAATATGTCAAATTTGACATTGCCATTACAAAGTTTGGCATTTTTGATGCTGAACATATTCAGAACGTGTTGTCAAACGAGTAATATTTTTTGATTTGTTTACAAATACTTGAAACAATCATCTTGGAGAAAAAAATGAAATTAAATCAAGAACATTTTCGTGGATGATTTTTTATGACTTTCGGCGTGGATTACACCACCAGCATTGTGCGGATCAACTCTTTAAACTTTGGTGATGAAGCATAATCTCGAATCGCAGTATTTTCGCTTGTTTTTCGAATTCAATAGAGGTCGCACTTCGCTAAAGGATGCTGAAAAAATTCAATAGCGGTGCTTCAAGATACGTCTATAAGATCGTGATAGGCAACGAATCATGGATTTAAGGACGATTAACACATATCCGTGCCGTGACGTACCATACCGTGACCTTTAGTGGAAAAAAAATATCGGCTGATGAAATTCTTAGTAAACTAAAGGAGGAAATAGGGTGCGTGTTCAAACATGAACTGCAAAATGACAACTTGGGGTCCTTCATATTGTAAAAAACGTGCCGTTCCTGAACCAACTCGATGAGAAGCTCATCGTTCATATTACAAAAATGAAGTACACACAGAAAATATTGAAAGAAACCCAAATTACCAATCACTGCAAGGATCCTATTGTCATTCTCAGTTTTAAAGAGAATAAAAAATGAATATCTCTCTAAAATGTTAGATGAGCTATTGTCGTCATTAACAAGGCTGTACATTGAAAATGAGTTGTTAGATAATATGAATTTTAATGAGATAATTGAAAATTTTGCCACAACTAAGAAGTTTATTAAATAAATATTTTATATAGTTTATGAAATAAGATTGGAATTTATTTCTACTCATTATATATATATATATATATATATATATATATATATATATATATATTTATATATATATATGTATATAGTTGTCTCCAGCATTTCATACACATTATCATAATTATTCACACCTCATATATGAGATGAACATCTTCGAGTTATTAGGTTTGTTAGTAGCAGTGCAAGAGAACTATTTCACCCAGTTAGCTTCATTGCTTGCACTGGGTCTAGAGCCAGTGCAGTGCAAGACAGTACGATAAGTGTAACCTGGAAACGGTTGCACTACATCTTCGTCATCGAACGAATGTAAAATATCAAAAAGTACTAAATAGTTTTCCATTATTGTTGATACTACAAGGCCTGAATCACATCAAATAACCTCAAATACAACAATTAACAAATGATCCATTGCTCTCTGCACTAATCATACTCTATATCGTTCTTTGTATCCGATCTAATTCTATACACTCATGAACTGGCTTGCACTGGAACTGTACTGAACTGGACAAGTGCAGCTACCAATAACAAACCTATTGCAAAAAATAAAACGCGCGCGAAAATTAATTCGGCGTATTCTCACACCAATGACTGCACTTTTGTATTTAAAGACGTATTTTAGTTTGTTTTTTGCTTATGGTGGTGCAACTCTGGTCACAGCGCCCGTGCCCACGGATGGCCCGAGCCTAGCGCTCTTTCAATTTAATTTTTAAATTTATTGCAGAATATTTTATGACAATGCCAATGTTTCGTAAATTAATGTAAATTTCTAGATTCTAGGTCAGTTACTATTTAATTAGGTGCACACGTGCTAGTTACTGTTTGCAATGTTTGCATACAACTCCTGCTCGGACCCCACACACTCCCTCCACTTTGTTAAAAAAATAAGCACTTTGCACCAGTTCGTCAGTTGACTCCGTTTGACGTGGATGGAGTTGTTTAGGTTTGGTGCTTTTTTGCTCATTTATTACTATTAACAGTTAATAAGAAACTCTTTATATGAAGAGTGTATTTGTAAGTGTTAGAGAGAAACTATTGATGTCATCAATAATTTTAGTGAAATGAAAACTAGGGAAGCCATGATTAAATAGATTATCGAACATCTAAGTAAGCATTTTGTAGTTGGAGTACCAAGCACTTCGAAAACGTTAATTGATTAATTCCTAACTTTGTCATAATCTTATTATTTTGTCAACTTGAAATTTAATCTTGGTCAGCAAGAGAAATCTATCTCAAAATGTGAATTTACTTTTATAATAAAGAATAAAAATAAATGATTTACTTTATGTTTGCAACAATTTTGTCAATAAAGTTTGGTTTTTAGATTATTAGATTTAGAACCTTAATTATTATTTATTATCAATTATTACCAGTTTGAATAGAATTTGTGAAAGGTTTAAAAAAAATACCATTCAATTTTTGAAACATAGCATACTGGGATTACGCGAAAATGAAGGGCCCCCCCTTAATTAAAAGGTAATTTATCAATCCCTAACATCCTGATCCTGGTTACAGGGCCCGCAATCAAATGTGGGGGCCATGACTCTAATATTGAAAAAAATGATTACCTCTTAACTGTTGTGTTGCCTGTATAAATGTTACAAGATCCTGATTATCTTCTATAGTTTCCATTTCTGCCAAGAATCCTCCAATTTTTTTACAGAATTTATTGGCCGCTTTCCAATCGAGCTCTCGCCCTGTTGCAATATTGAAATGGTAACAGTCATGAGCAACTCTGGTGAAGTTTGTGGGACAAGATTCTAAAAACATTATTGCTTGAAAATTGATTAATCAACGTTGACATAGTAATTGATAAAGAGCTAGATTTAGCCCTTGTTTGATTAAGTATAACTAACGCCAACCACTTATTTTATGGGGTATGGGTATTTTTTGCTCAGGCGAGGGTAATTGCAGCTAGATTTGTCATAATTAATAAATAACAATTATTCTTGTAAAAAAAATAAAAACCATTGTTCACCATAAAAGCATCGAGGATGCTTTTTGATTCTTTTAGAGTCACTAAATAATCCAAAGTGATATCCTCATAGAATCGGCTATAATCGTACAAAGTCGTTTTTGCGTTAACCCTTTTTGATGTTTTTCCATGTTAGTCTAAAATATGGAGGGTAGAGAGGAAAAAAACACCACATTATTCTGTGCAACGCAAGTCGTTGAAATTTTAAATAATGAAGTGCTTCGGTCGAAAAGGATATTAAATTTTTTGACACTTACGACCACGATCTTTCTCATTTCACTTAGTCCCGAGCGTTGCATTCATAAATTAATCATGAAGCGGTTTGAGCGTTGAGGTGAATAAAAACAAATGACGAGACAGAAAAAATAAAGTAAATGCTTTAAGAGGTTATATTAAAATTTATAAGTAAATTTTGATAATTTTTGCTGCTCATTCTCTCAACGCTCATTTTAACCAATATCTTGACATAGATCGTGAGCATTAGTCATAACGTCATTTTTTTTGCCGCAATAACAACGATTGTAGACTCCATGTGAAACGACCAAAAGAGTATTTCAGCGTTTTGAACGCTCTGTGGGACGTACCATATGTCGAGGACTCTTCCACAAGGCATACGACGATCTGTTTAACCAAATCTGTCATACTGTCTTTTTACGTCATAAATTACACGAGATTACCCCATATGATAGTAAAATGTAAACAAACAATTTAATACTTAGTACTATTAGTTGTGAGTTAATTTTAGATGGAGTGCAGAAACGAACATTTTCAGCAAATTTTACTTTTTATTTCCGTAAAGGAAAAAAACTGCTACGGTTCACAAATTAATATCTGAAGTTTATATTGCTGATTGCTTAATAGGGCACACGTGTCAGATTTGGTATAGAAAATTCCATTCTGGATATTTTTCCCTCAATAATAAGCAATGTTTTGGTCGGCCTACTGAAGTTGATGACGACTAAATCAAAGTCATAATTGAAGGGAATCGTCATATAACTGTTCGAGAAATTGCGAACAATTGAAGAAAAAACAAAATGTCATGTGTTAGTGGAAATGGTTGATATTTGGGTACCTCACGAAACGAAAGAAATTCATTTAACACAAAGAATCAGCATTTGCGTTATGCACCTTAAACGAAACCAAACCGACCCTTTCTTGAAAGGAATCATCACTGATTGGTGGTGAAAAATGGGTTCTATACAGTATCATAGTTCGAAAACGATCATTAGGCAAAAACGATGAACCAGCACAAACCACATCAAAAGCTGAAAAATAACAAAAAAGCTCATGCTGTCAGTTTGGTGTGATTACAAAAGTATTGTGTTTTTAAGCTACTTTCAAGGGACTAAACGATTAATTCTCATGTTTACTGTCAACCTGGTGAAGTAATCAAAGAAAAACGGTCAGAATTGTCAATGGGAAAGGTTTAGTTTTCCTCCATTATAATGCTAGGCTTTACAAATCTTTTGCAGATTGTGGGAAATTATTGGAGCATGGATGGGAAGTAATGTCGCATTCTCCATACAGCCCTGATCTGGCACCATTTGATTAACATTTATTTCGAAGTTTGCAGATTGCAAGATGGCTAAAGGTCATGAGCAAAATGGAAAATATATAATTGTTAAAAAAAGTATTTTATTTTATACTACAAAACCGCAACTACTTTGTTGCCAATCCATACGAAATGTTGTTTCTTTCATGTAAAACTCAATTATCAATTTTTGAGTAGATTCTTGAATTTAAACGAATTTATAAGTCCAATATGAGAATTGAACCCAAAAAATAAATCTGAGCAATATTTTAACTCAAAAGGTTGAAGAAATATCAACTGGACTTAATCCGACTATTATTTTTATTAATGTTACCAAAATGAAAGCTTGCATAGGATGCCTCATGCTTGATGTAATTTGTGATGTGACAAAATTGCATTGTGTAGGATTAATGAGTAGACCGTCTTATTATTTGTGGAAAAGTCTCTATGGGTGCATTCTACTAAGCACTCACGACAATTACATCCATGACCACGATCTTTTCCGTTCAAAAGTACTTTTAATATATCATACCGCATCAAGTAATGAGATTTATTCTTATGGCTACAATCTGCGTTACTTCAATTTCTTTCAACGCTCACTTCGACTCACCTCATCACGAGGGTCGTCTTGAACGTAACTCATGACGCCCAAAAGAATATGTCAGGTGCCGTCGACACTTAATGAAATGTACCTTATGTATATTTGTATACGACTCTATGCGTCGTCTATGGACATTTGACAGATTATCAAGCCAAAGCTACGTGAAAAGACCTGTCTTATAAAAGCAGTGTGTTATTCTACATTGAGTTTAGTGAAGTAAATACCCCCTGAAGTAACTTAATTGTTAACATCTGATCTTATCAAATTGCTTGGCAATCATAACTTGTAAAGTGTGACACAGTTTCGATTTATTCACAGAACCTACGATTGTCCCTATGAATCCACCCTAAATATTATATAAACATACGTTTATAAAGGTCAATAAAACAAATTTCGGATCTAGGAATATATAGTTCCACTCATACCTTTTCATTAAAATTAACATCACCATTTTGTCCAATATGAAAGAAGTGAAAAATAGATGCATACGACACCAGCTTAATAATGTCGAAGATAGTCAAACGACGAGAAAGATAAAAAAGATAACAATGTGAACTTAAATATATATTAAAAATTTAAGTTCTGGTTTTATATGCTTACGAAGTTGGTCAGAAACAATTAAAAATGTGTTACCGTTTGTTACATGTTGATGTAATCACTTCATCAGAAAGAAATCTTATCATAACTAACCTACTAATTCTGAAGCATATTACCTGCATCAATCCGGTTACCAGCCATACTATAATAAAGCATTTCTTCAACCCTCCTTAACCTCTTCTCCATAAAATCAACTTTATATACCAATTTTTCAATTGCTCCTAGCAGGTAAAGATCAGTTTCGGAAATTTGTCTCCCTCCCGTTGAAGGTTTAACTTTCGGTGGAAGATTTGTTCCTATATTATTATTATTTACAATTTTTAGAGGTTTTGGTGGAATATTTGGAGTAGTTGATATAACTTTGCCTGGTATAACTTTACTCTCCATTGGAATCGTTATATTGCTCATTTTATCATCTGCTACAAACGTATTTGGGGATATGGGAATCAACATTACACGACTTTGCCTAAAAATAGTAAATATTTGATACATATTGCTAAAATTGAAGCTTTTGGTTATTTGTAGGTTTTTCTTATTCTACAGCTTAAGTTCTTATAATCATTTAACCAATTTGAATGATAAAAACGTTTAACATTCAGTTGATAGGTTTGAATGAAGTTACATTTTTAATTTTCACTGGCGGTAGCTAGTATAGTCGAGAATTAGTCAAAAAAGAATGTTATGAGGCCACCTTATTATGACGACCACAGTAATAGAAAACTCATTCTGAGAAATATAGTCTAATGTTCATATTTTTTTATATATATTCTTTAAAATCCATTGTATCTTGTCTTAGCTTTTGTCCAAAACTCATTTGTCTGTACAGTAAGAGCTGAGGGATTACAGAAAAATAGTTCCATCACTGTACTATTTTGAGCTTTGTACTTTTCAAGTGGAGTACTGGTCTAGAGGGCTCGATTTCGAGGTCTATGTATGGGAAGTGAAAATCGTTTGCGGGATTGAGTTCTGACGACTGTGCGGGGTAGAATTTGACCTAAATGTCGAAGTCCTTGGGATAGATGTATAGAGTTATCAACACTTATGTGATGTAGAGTGTTGTCAGAGTATCGTCGAATGCCACCAGCTTCACTATGAAAACTCATAACCGGGACGAGATACTGATTTCCATGTTTTTCGAAACAATGCATCAAGTTACGTATGACTTATTTCGAGAACTGGAAGTTCTGGGGTTCATTTCTGGTGTGCTATAGAGTGCTGTCAGAGTACTGTCGACTTAACGACAATTTCCTGACCCTCTAAACTTTTGAACTCAATACTCAAGTATATTTCTCGACTTTAAGTAAGGTTAGGCGATATAGTGAGACTGGTGGCATTCGAAGGCACATTGGCAGCACTTTACATTATACCAGAACTGATCACTCTGCACACCAATACACAGTTATGGGATATATTTTCCTGTGATCCCGGAACTTCTACTTTACCGATATAGATATAGATTTGTTCTTTTTTTTTTTTTTGAGGAACCAAACATTATTTTTATGAGTCAGAAGTATACGCGTGAGTCTTTGAAAAAGAAGTGCTTCAGCTAACGGATTTTCTTTCAACTTTGTGATTTTAATACCTGAGATAAAATTCCAAGACCGATATTCTAGTATTGAATGACACATTCTTGAAATATCAAACCAAACAAAATTAATTTTTTTTCCACCTTGATTCTACGTGATAAATTTATTTAATACTACGTATAAAGTTATTACCATTCGTATTTTCGAAATATATTCTCAATTTTAAAGAAAATATACTTATTTCTATTTCTCTTTACTTACCGATTATTATGAGTTGAACTTTTAGCAGTAGCCCATTCAATCAACAAAGGGCCCCAAATACCTTCATCTTCTTTTATAAAATTATCATCGTTTTTTGCAATAATTATTGTAAAAAAACAACTGAGAAAAACTATAATAACTATGTAGACTTTCATGGCACACTTTAATTTCGTCTGAGTCACAAATGAAACGAAGAAAGTGGAGAATATACTGTTAATAAAAATTTAAAATGAAGAAACGTAGATACTCTCTCTTTCCTAGATACCGGGGTAGGTCAACGTTTTGACCCAAGGTTTTGGGTTTTCCGTTTCGATGCCGGATCTCTTTTGATCAATTTGCAATATTTTTATGTTTTGAAAAACATTAAAACATTATATTTAATCATTACATGTGTTATGATACTATTAAAATTATAAAATATAAATGATGTTTCATTGAAAATAACCTCATTTTATCCCAACTGTTTTTGTAGCGTCATTATATTTGTGATAATTACAATAGAAGAAAAATTACGAACAAAGCTGGGGTTTAAATAAAATAACTTTCAGCTCTCAACATTATTAACAATAAATGTAGTGACAGTTTCACTATCTCTTACATTTTTTGGAGCCTCTTGCAAGGTTGCAAATATTTAAAATACATAGTGGAGAAGCAACCCTCTGCTTAGGTTAGGTTAGGTTCATTAGAGAAAGTAAAAGTATTAAAAACTTTTCAGTTTGTGTAATCTATGTTTGGTAAATGATTTTATTGGAACTCAAACGTAGATCATCAAATGCAGTGTCTTCATATATCACAGCCCTACTCATAAAATATACCTAATAAGAAGGTAAACTTGCATGTAAATTTCGGCAACACTAATTTAGTTCTGCCACTCACCAATTGTGGAGCTAGTGTAATGAAAATGTGTTGATTACTATCAAATTCATGATAAGTAATCATTTTTTTCAATTTCGTGACGTGTGTTGTGAAAATGGGAAGTGTTTTGTAAATTTCAATGCTCATCATCAAATTATCGCTTATGTGAAAATCATTTTCTGGAAAGTGATTTTACAAATTTCAATAGAAAATATTTGAGGTATGAAGCTATTGCATCTATTCCATCTATTCCTACCTCTCATCTTCCTTCATTGTCTATTTTATAACTAGAAGAAGAAGAATCTATAGTACCAATAAAAATATATTTTACATAAATTTGTACAAAATATAAGGCGGTTTAATGGCTGCTGTCAATATTAATGCAAATATGAGGCTCTAAATAGATTCCAAACCAACTCAATTTTTGAAACTTTGTTTGAATAATTGTTGAATAATATCGCTGTATCCCCTACAATCTCAAATATATTTGCTTATTATTTGAAAATTTGGTTGAACGGGAATCTTTGGAAGTTTTTATTGAATATTTCTGTAAAAGCTGTCCCTACTAATTCATTGATAATGGGACCAAATACTACAAATCCTGGTTGCCAAGCTGTGTTTATGATTCGATCCACCATATTCTCTGAAACAACGACATATGTTACTATTTTGATAATTTTCTTAAATATCTATGAGTAATACCTTAAACTCCACAATTAGAAGGATTGTCACCCTCCTATTCCCCCCAGATAATATAGAATCATGCATAGTCGTGCAAGACTATAATACTTTTAGATGTTTTGCTACTTTACAATTAAAGTAGCAGTACGTATGACTGCATGATCTAAGGGTAACACTCAAATACTCCACTCATAGAGTAAGTTTACCAGTCTGCAGTTGACTCCTGCTTGAAAAGTTTTTGGCGTTAGATAAACACGATAGGGGAGCGGAGAGGCACGTTGTTGCAGGGGTAAGAAGTTATACCGCCTTTTTTACCGAGATTTTAAACTCATTGATGAACATATTTAGTCTCATTTGTTTTCTTACATCGTGCAATACATAAAAACGATCAGTGAGTCGTCAAGCGATAAGCTGCTAGGTTGTGTGTATGCGTCTCGATTTTAACCAAGTAAGTAAAAAAATTATATTCTAATTTTATTTTAACCTGCAATATTGTTTTTGTGTACTATTGATATCCATTAATGGTGACAATTTATATTGAAGAACGTTACATGGGGCAGGTAGTTAAAATTGTTGGGGTTAAGTTAGTAAAATTACCACACCATTTATTTTACCGTTCTTCCTTATAGTTTAGAGATACTAAATATTTTTTGTTTTATTTTCAGAATGGGGAACTATAAAAGAGATTTATGAATCTGCTGCAGCAGAAATACTGCAGTATTAAATGACAATTCGTGAAGTAAATGAAATGTTTACTTTGTGTCCGATGTCCTTATGTGAGAAAAAGCAAAAACTACGAGTTGTTCATTGGGTTACGTTAAACCTAGAGTGGTATTCTCACAGGAAACAGAACCTTCTTATCTATTCAAAAGTTCAGAAATTTATTTTGGTTTACTACCAAGTGAAGTCCTAAATTACGATTACGGGAGCGAACTGGTTTAAAAGTTTTATGGTCAGAACTCAACTACCTCTACGATCACGGGAAGCTAAATCTTTAAGTAGAACGACAAATTTTTTCGTGTAACCACATTTGCAGGAACTGCAGGAACACTTGTAACCCTTGCATATGCTTTGGATTCTGCCGGAAATTCGGTTCTGCCGATGCTCATGTTTTCTAGAATAAGAACACGGATCTTTTTATTGTGGACCGTCAGATGTAGCTGGAGCAGTTAATTCCTCGGGGTGGATGCAGAAGAAGAATTTTGAAAATATATGGATCATTTCATTCAACATGTCAAGCCTTCCTCTGAACAGCCTGTTCTCTTTCTGGATAACCACAGCTCACATAAAAATTTTCATGTCGTTGAGATATCGAAAGTTAACAATATAATAATATTATCATTTTCACCGTACTGCTCTCACAATTTACAGCCCTTGAATGTAGGAGTTTGGGGTGCTTTTAAAAACCACCTTAATTGAGTACAGACAGCCTGGATTTATATTCATCTAGGAAAAACAATGACGGTTCATGATCTGCCTGACGTGGTGACTTAGACATAGAACGATAGGAGTAATCAATTGAATAAATTGTTTAATATCTATTGTCATTTTGACAATAATCTAAAAATCGTAGCATTGGAGTTATGGTAATACCACGACCTTGCTCTAAATAATTGTGTTAAGCAAATTTCGCAATATTAGAGAGTAGCCACTTTTTTGTTTATCCAGCATTGTTGGTATTCAATGATATATTGTATTATGTGATAGGTTGGTGAGTAGACGATTGTGATAGTCTTAGTATTATTCCACCAAAGGTCTATGGTCGTCGTTGGGGTCAGTTGATGTAATATATTATATCAATATTTATGGGCCATAGAGGGCTTTATGAAAAACTTGGTGACAAAATAAGTCATTTCTTACAATTCCGAAACGAAAATACAGTCAGTTTTTTCAAAAATGTCATAGGCCCAAAAGCTAATAACTAAATATTGGTAAAAATTCAGTACAAGTTTTCCCAGTTTGGAAATTGAAAAACGATTGAAGTAGTTCGTAAACGTGGTCATGGAACAGTCTTAGATAAGGTCGATTTTGGTAATGATAGCTGCGTATTTCTGTTAGTATTAAAAGTGAAAAATGTTTAAGAAGCATGAAAGTAAATTTCAAAAGCATACATAAGGTCTGTGATATTCCAATTCTAAGTCTTAAGTATAACATTTTTTTACACTAATTATTTTGTGTTACGAAAAAGAGCTTTATTATAATAATTGCTTTCCTTCAATACACTCCCCTCTCCTCGCCACACACCTTTCCATACGTTTTTTCCATTGATCGAAGCAGTCCTGGAAGCCTTCTCAAGTGAGTGCCTTTAGGAGCTCTGCCGTTTTTGCTTTACCGGTTCCATCGACTGAAATCGGATCCCTTTCAAAGCATATTTTATTTTCGGAAACAAACGGAGCCAAAACTGGTGAGTACGGCAGGTGTTCGAGCACTGGAGTGCGCTTACTGGCCAAATACTGCTTCACAGATAGCGCGTTATGGGCAGGTGCGTTGTCCTGTGCAAAATCGTATGGTACTAACTCGTTCTCGCAGTGTTGCCAAAACTGACAAACTGACTGACAGTCTGACCCTCTGAAACCCATTCAGTCATCACGATACCGTTAAACGAAAAAAACGATCAGCTTGGATTTTGATTTACTCTCTCGGTCCTCACTAAAGCGTTTACACCACTCAAAAACATGCGCACGAGATAGAGAATTGTCCCCTTAGGCCTCTTGCAACAAATTATAGAAGTCAGTCGGAGTTTTTTCCAATTTAACGTGAATTTTGAGATTGATGTGTTGTTCCTGTTTTTCGTCACACATGGTTTTCGGCACGAGAAAAAAACACGTTCGTTCCAAACCACTACTGCACAAATACTATAATAGTGACGGAAACGTGTTTTGGGACGTGCATATACAAGATATCTAGATACCCACCCGTCTAGGGCGCCCTCTAGGTGCGCAGCCTCGTTATTTAATAGCCAGACCTCGTATTTACAAAGTTAAATATTTCTGCCAAGTGCTTCTTCGGCTATCTTTAAGTATAGTTTTTCCCAAAATTCCAATGTTTTGTCATTTAAAACTTCTGTTGTCTTCTTAACGAAATAGCCCACGCTTAAAATGTGAAAACGTACGGACAAACCCCACCATTTAGTATGGTACGATCAAATAATTACCTCCCAAAGTATTTATTCTGTTAAAACTCTCTTACCTACAATAGTTCTTCCTCCTACTAGATTACTGATATGCAATTCCAAGTTTTTGCATGTTTCCAAATTACATTTGACCATTATAGGAGAATATTCCAAAAGCGCAGAGGCACCCGCAGGCTTTCTCGAGACTGTTAGAGTCTGAACGTAATCGAACAATGTCAAATTCCAGAAACCAGCATTTTTTATTTTCCTTCCTAAAATATCTCCTTCGAACTCATACCAACCATTCAGTCGCTTATCAGGGAATGTTTGAGTAATCGCAATTTCATTTTTTGGCATATTTGTTCTAAAAATGAAATATATGGATTGAATATTATACTATTATTAATTTATAATGGGAAATGTGGAAAGATATATCCTATGATAGTATTCAGTCAGGTCATCGGACTCTAATTGATGGAGTAATCAACGTTTTTATTTCCCAACAAAAGAGCATTTAAATAGTTGTTGTGTAGGTGATACTCATTATGTGATGACAGCTATAGTAGGATGAAATAGAGGTCAACGAATTATGACTTTATTGAATTTTTTTCTCTCAAGCAAGTGTAGGGATTGAAAGTTGAATTATCAATTGTTTTTAAATATTCATATATGTATATATTCAAAATGGACTTAACGAAAACTGTTGATATCTTAAGATTAATGAATTTATATCATGATAAGTATTCTAATAGGAAGAGAAGGAATAACAATAAATATTTCTAGTGGTTACAGTACATCAAACTTTAAAAATAATATTTACTACAAAAAATCAAACGTTTCGTGAATTACGAGGGTTGCCTTGTAGATTTTTGCAATCGGATACTAGGTGGCATTGATGAGTTGTGGCACCACTGAAGTTTATTATTACACGGCCAGCGGCAATTTAGAACTGAGTACCTGAAGTTTGTGTAATAATGAAAACCACCCTTGACGGCTTACATTGGATCATTTCTTATGAGTTATAAAAATGCCTAATTTCGTGATGATAGTACGAAAAACATCAATGTTGTGCTCAACACGATTAAAGAAGATCGGCATGTGATTTTCATATAGATAGAGGCCCGCAGACTGCAATATAATCGATTTTCGATGAACAAATAACATCATTCTTCAACACGATAACGCCAGCAAGTATTATTTGGAAGTGTTGAAATGCTAAGAGCATTTGATTTAAAATTAAAATAGACTAAAATATTGAAAATTTTACTTTATTTTTATAACTTCTGATATTGACCATCCACTTTCCGTTACATTTTTAAGTATTAATTTAATGTTCATTAAGGGATTTCTTGTTTTGTAAGGGACTTCTGCTATAAAAAATGGATCGAAAGAATCAATTCCATATTCCGGCAAACCTAGAAAAAACAATATTACATCAAAAAATTGCCGTGTGAAAAATCTTATATTTCTTATATATATTTCTAGACTACTAATGCTAAAACAAGTAATCACGTCAAAACTATATTTTTATATTTCGAATCAGTCTAAAATAGCTTGAAAATTTTTGAACATTAAAACAGGCTTTGGTGTTAGAAATCAATAACCAAGTTGTAAAATTCATTGGGTACCAAATCAGGGCTCGACCGTCTAGCTGGTTACAAATTTTCTGAGCAGTAGTACTGTTATGATGAAGCACAATTTCCCTCTCCTGTGACGATTTTCGAAATAATTCATTTATATCTGACAAACAAATAGTTGGGTACCAGTCAAAGTTAACCGGCTTACGCTGCTATGTTGTCATTCTTGCCACATGACTTTTTTTTTAAAAAAGGGTATGAAATACTTTTACGTACACCAGGGTAGTGGGGGACTCGACACTTCTCGCTATTCTAGGAGAATAATACCCACTACATATCACCTCATTACCCTCGGAAAAGTTGATGAAACCAACCTTGCGGACATATTTCAGCTACCAATCTCATAACCTTGTATATGTCTACGTTGCAAATTTTTTTGGTCTCTAACCATGGTCGAGGTTATATTTTGTTTCATCATCGTCATTCTCATCCTCGTTTCCGTGTTCGTTCTCAATATATGTCATCGATCTTCGTTAGTCTTCTGGTATGAGTACGAAAGAATCCTTGTCCCGTTAATGCTTTAGTAATGTAGTTTGCGGTGCAACATGACTGGTTATGCTAACCAAGCAGGCCATCAATTGCTTTCAAATCCTTCTTCCACGAAAGTTTATTAGATTCCCCTCTTTTTAAGAGATTTTAAAAGCTGAGTACATACCGTCTTACTTCGGAGTCATATGCGAAGATTCGTGATTCCACATTATGTGCGGATGTTTTAACGCGGCCTGAGATGTATTTTTATCAAATTGTATAAACATTGGAATTCATAAGTCGACGCAACACCAGCCTTTTTAAGCTTCGGTTAAGTGATGCACATATGCAAATCATCATGGAAGCTAAATGGAAGATCAAATCACTATCCAATGTACCGATCACAATACCCCACATCGCAAGTTATGTGAAGTAATTGAATGTAGATGCATACATTTTTCACTAGAACATGCACTTTTCAGTTAATTATAAACAGAAATAATTACTCCCAAATGGCAAAATTTTGTAGTTGAAATTAATATATCAGGACAAGATTTTCTTAATATGAGGCAATATTGAGAAAACTCTAATTAGATATTCAGTTTTTAGAGATTCTATTAAAATAGATTTTTACTGGAAGGCTAGATCTTGAATCACGCCTTGGGTGATTTGTCTTGGAAATTTATTATATACACTCCACAAAAACTATCGCATCACTCATTATTTTTTAGATATTTTAAATGTGTTGCCTGTTTTTCGAATTTTATTATTATTACAAGTTAAAACACTAATAGATACGCCTTTTGCAACATTTATTTTATATCAGTTTAATCTACAGAGGACGAAAAGTTTAATTTACCAAAACTTAGAGAATATCAAAAAACAAAACATCTATACAAAAAAATGAACGGTGCTCAAACTAAAACCAGCCAATGAATTTCTAATAGCGTGTGTTGCCGCCCCTCGCTCTAATTACCGCTTCCATTCGTCTTGGAAGGCTTCTAAACAGATTCTGCACGTATCCTTGCGGCATGTTTTCCCAGAAGTTGTAAAGAACATTTTGAAGATCATTTAGTGTTCTTATTGGTGCCGGATGTTGCTGAATTTGCCATCCTATGTCCCAGACATGCTCTATTGGGTTAAGGTCCGGGCTACGTGCAGGCCAATTCAGGGTGGGTATCTCGACCTCTTCTAAGTACTGCCGAACCACTCTAGCAGCGTGTGGACGAGCATTATCATGAATTAGCACAGAGTGGTCACCGATATGAGGCATATAGGGCACTACTGTTTATGTACCTGTCTTCATTTAGTCTTCAATCATTCACTGGTACTAACTCCGTGCAACCCTCGAAAAAAATTTCTCCTCAAACCATGATAGAGCCACCATCAAAGCTATCTGATGAATACAGACAAAATATTGATTCATCCGTGAATAAAATATTGGACCAATCTTGAATATTCCAATTTGCGTGTTCTCGAGCAAATTCCAATCTTACTACTAGATGTTCTCTGGTAAGACGTGGACCTCTAGCTGGGACTCTGGCTCGTATACCTGCTTCTCTCAGCCTATTTTTAACTGTTTATTCGAACATTAGAAGCAGCCAACAGATCTGTTTGCAGATTTGCAACCTCAAATAACGATCATCTACTACCGAGATTACCCTTCCTTGGCCTTGTCCGGGTTTTCTGGTTAGCCGCCCTGTTTCTTGGTAGCGAATAACAATTCTGGATATGGTGCTTTGTTGAACTCCAATTACCCCGGCGACTTATCTTTGACTGCGGCTATCTTGTATGAGCGAGATGATTCTAGCGGCTGCTTCATTCGTCACATGTCTTGTTGCACGTTGAGGCACATCCATTATTAACAAAAGAAATTTAAATTTTCACTATACAATAACACAATTTACTCAGAAAGTTCTCAATCTCAATGCATTCACCAAGACAGAAATGATTTACTCGAGCATTTTTGCTTCCAAAAAAATTTGTAAGAAATTGTGATATTTTTTTGTCCATGATAAAAAACCAGAAATATCTAGTTAATACATATACAGATTGTCCAAAAAAACTAAAATTAAGTATTAAAAATATCCTAAAATACCAGTGATGCGATAATTTTTGTGGGGTGTATATATGCTTTAAAATGGTTCAATCGCAATAATTGTGATAAGTAAGACTGAAAGTTATCCCTGAAAAAAAATGACTGATTGCGTGAAGTAGTATATAAATATATGAATTTTTTGAACAATTTTGAATCAGTTTAGAATGATGCTTACAGAAATATCTGTGAATAATATACACATATCTGTAGAAGACAAATTTCTAATCAACTTGCCACATAGTTTATCACGCACTCTCTTTCATGACCAGAATATCTTGTTCATATAAAATTATTTAAAGCTTTCACTCGTATCAGGAATTGAGGAAACACAATGCATTGTAAATTTTATATTAAGCGTTTGTTCATTTGTATTAACTCACCTTTTTTGAAATATGGTCTTAGATCATTGATTTTATTCTTCAAACAACTATCAAAATCCTTTTTCCCCTTATGGCATTTTTGGAATATTTCTTCTGTAATAAATATACATTTTTCAATTATATCTTAGATTATTAAAATTATTTTGCTGGATATCTATCTATAACTATTACATAATCCATGGATTACCAATACAATAAGTAATGACAATTCTTGCTCTTGTCAATTGAATTATATTGTGAATTAGATGGTTTAATATTATTTATGTAAAAAATTGAGAGTAAATTATAATGCTTTATCTTTGATAGTAAGTTCAAAGTCCAAGGAAACTCCTAACTTGATGTTTATCGGTTGGTTGCGGCCATCGTAATTTTACTGTAACCACTGCTACTCCTTCATTGCTCACTATATAGCCTAGATACTTGACTTGTATTTGGAATAACTGGCACTTCTTTGGGTTTAGCATGAGCTGGGCAGCTTGAAGTCGTTTTAATAAGTCTTCTAAATTCTTAATGTGTTCCTGAAATGTCCAGTGTCTCATCAATTCGGGGTGCAAAATTTTTAACTTTACAAGGGCTATTGTTTCATTTACCATCAGCAACAATATGACATCGACAACATTAATAACAAGTTAAACGAGAAAGAAAAATTGTGATAATGATGAACAAGAAAGAAATTATTCCAAGTACAACTAGCACAAGATATACTACTTAATATAATGAAGAGAGTCAACCTGTAAGTTTTAATAACTGTAGTAATATTCTTATTATAAATTAAATATAAGAGTTTTATGTGAGACGAGTTGGACGCAGTGAGATATATTTTCTATAAAGAAAATTGCACTGAATCATTTTGATCACTCGATTTTTTGCTATGCTTTTTCATACCTGAAAACAAGCAATTCTGCTTGTAGTTACTTCTATATACGAGAATGAGATCTCCGAGAAAACTGTGAAAGTTATTCATATGAAATATTTTGTTTGTCTTTAAGATATTTATGTAGTTAAAAACATTAATTATGATATAGGATCTGTCAAATATTATGAGTTAAATAAAACTATACGTCAATAACAAAATAATGGTTAAAAAATTGATTTCATAGTTTGACTCACTTGTTTAGTGACTTGCATATATTAAAAAATCTTTATGTAGTTAAGGAAGCGTTCAAGTATTACGTAACACAATTTCGGAGCCGGGGGGGGGGTCTTGTATAACGTTACGGTGCCTTACAAGGGCGGGAAGGGATATTTAAACAACGCGTTACGTAACATTTTTTTATTTTAATGAAAAATTGGAGAGCTAGAATCTTCCGAAATTGGTAAACCTTTTCGATTATGTTTTACGAGGAATCCCTAGATTGTATTGTACGTTACTTTTATTTTTGTTTTCTGAGTTGGCAACGCTTTCGTTTATGTTTCGGGGAATCCCTCGATTGAGTGACCATGATTTTCATTTTATTATCGATTATTGATGTCAGTATTCATTAGAGTTTACATAGAAGCTGTTGTTATTGTTGTTAAATAGTGAGTAAATATTCTAATGTCTTCGAAAACGGGAGATTTGCATCATCAACTGTTCTTGGCGTATAAATTTGGAAAACGGCTAAAGAACAACTAAAAAATAAAGAAAAGTTTGTAGAACCTATAAACGACTTTATACAAAAGTTGAAAGTGAATGTCTCGAAGAAGAAACAAACAATGCTTAGTTATTTTACACAGGTTAGTTTTCTGTAAGAATGTATATAAATGACATATATACATATATACGAAAAAAAACTGGTGTAAGTATTACACATTTATTTTAGCTAACTATGAAAACATCAAGCACGCTAGGAACACTAATGTAAGCAAGACCTAACATCGCACCTGCGTACTTTTCTAGAAATATATAAATTATTGTACTTTTAGTACATATATTTCACTTTGCTTATAGAATTCGGATGTTGTACCAGTTCTTCTGATATGGGATAGATTGTCTGAGTCGCTAGAATAGAGAGCACATCCGTCAAACAAATTTTGAGCGATACTCTTGATAAGCGAAGTACCACTACTGATGAGGAAGTTGTGGACAACTTGGACATCCCATCTACGGAGATATACACGACTACGATTGTTTCGGATATTACTAAAATTTTTCCAAACAAATCGACTCAAGAAACTCTGGTATAGTCAAAGATGAAATAAAAGAATTGAAAGAAGATGAAAAATGTTTAAAGAGGAAAAGAGACATTGCCAAGCGTGTGAAACAATTTCGAACAAAAAAAAGCTAGAGAAAGTTGGAGATTGCAAAAACGATCATGCTGCAGTAAAACGGGTCAGACCAGCCTTCTTTGGTTGACTCGCAACCTGTTCTTCTAGAATAATAATTAACATTGCCATTCATGGCAGCGCTGCTGACGAACGCCACGGAGATGATTAGGAGTTGCTTCACTCTGATCGACCTGCATGAAGGCTGTTATTGATGAGATTACAAATTTTTCGAAGCGGCACTACAACAATGAGGTTCTTGGAATCTCTCGCGTCGCTTCTGGGATCACAGTAAGTATTTGTTCTCTCTCCGTACGATAAGGTCCGTGTACCAATAGGTTAACCGGCAGTGAAAAGTCAGAGTTCTCTGTTAATGCATATGGAGTACAGAGTATTTTTACCTGACCATGATAGGACACGGTTGTGGCAGAGCGGCACAAACTTATTTTTTCAGTATACACCGGCTTCAATGTGGATCCTGATGGTTTCGGCAAGGAAGAGCGCTTGGTTAAAGCGGCCCGACTCATATATCTAAAGGGAGTGGAAAACACGCATCCTCCACAGCGAACACTTTTATCAGTGTCTGCATTCAAACCCTTAATGATAACAGAATCGAACACCGTGAAGCCAGTGATAATCATTTTTGTAGATGTTGGACCGGATGAAAATCTGCTGAATCGGAAAGGCAATAATTTTGTCATTCAACACTTCAAAAAATACATAGCGGCTAATGCTTCTGAGCGAAGAACATACAACGCTTAGCAGGCATCATCCTACAACATGAACATTTTGGTTCTCATCTCGACGATTAAGGAATGCCTGTTGATGAAGACTTGGAAAAACGCAATTTTCAGCACGCCGGAGAGTCACTAGCGAAGGTCTGGAGTGAAATGAAAATTGAATATAGAAAACCTGAAGATAGCTTACAGGCTCCAGCAGAACTTGATCTGGCGTGGTACAGTGCCCACGTCCGTAAATCACCGCCTTGCCCAATTTTTCATACTCTAAGCAAGCACGTGGTACCTAGTCAGCTAGACAAAGGATCAGGCAGATTTTCACCACTTCTTGTGAGGTTGTCCGTTGATTTGTCACTTCTTCTAGAAGGGTGTAAACAAATACCTTACTATTTTTATTGTACATCAGTACACTCGAAAATCTTGAAAAATTGCATTACGTAATACTTGAACGCTCTCTAAGTACAATAATTATGCTTTGAATGAAACTGTACACTAAAGAAAGCCAATGATTAAAGCAAATGCTGAAACATCAAAATGTAGTCTACTCATGCTATATTTCAATTCGATATTTCAGAAAAATTTTAAACAAAAATATTCGGAAACAAAATAAAAATCTCAATTAAACTATTTGTTGTATACAAAAAATTATTTCTATGAAATAAATTATTCTTCGTTTGTCGCAGCCATATCGTAAGTTATCCTAACAAGGGCGTTAGAAGGATACCTGATATTGTATTCGTATCTGGCCTAGCCGAGATACTACGAAACGCAAGCTATATGAGCACAAACACCAACTGTTCTTTTTTAATGATTTACACGTCCAGTATGTAACATTTATTGGTTTTTCGTCATTATTTCCGTCATCGTATTAGATTAAAATGGTATGCTTGTAGACCTTTGAACTTGAGAAACAAACTCGTTGTCAGATTTCTGAGTATTGTCTGTAGCCTAGACCCAATCCTACTTGATACATCCCCAAAATCTTGGGACATAGGTAATTCTAGCAAATCGTGGTGATGCATTTGATGAAATGCTATTTGTCCATTTCCAAGCAATAGATGTTGATTCTCACTTGAAGCCGAATCACGTTTTTTCTTTTGTATTTCTAGCGTTCGTTGAGCTAGTATTTAGTCTGGTGTAAACTCATTTTCCGTTCCTTTAGTGTAGTTTTGTTTCACATATATTTTTTAAGACACCCTCTGTACTATAATTCTTCACTGAAATGATAGACAGCAAGTATTCGGACCTTCAATAACTATGTGTTTTTCAATTTATATTTACATCAAAAAAAATTGTCAGAATTTAAACAACTGTTGTTCATAAAATAAACTGGAATCATTCAATGAAACTTTGTTCATAGGATTTTCAGTAACACAATTTTACGGTAATTGGTATACTTTTTGAATATATTAACGTATTCTCCTCAAAATGTTTATTACGCATAGATATCTTCAACATCTACTGACCTACATAATATTGCCTAATTCACTACATTACATAATTCAGTGATGTCGTCATCCAAATTCACTGCAGCAGTAGGTTTTTTATCGGCCACTTGTATAACAAGATTTTTCGGTTTTTGAATACGTAATTAGATTAACACAATTAATTATTTTGCTTAATTAAGTTATCGAAGAAAGTTTTATATTCTGTTGCTAAAAAGGATTTTTTGTAACATATATGTAACAATATAATTTAAATAAATAGAAATTATTAGATTGCTTGAAGGGTCTGATTATCACAGAAGTGAAACTTTTCGGATATAAAAAATAAAAGATAATTATTTTTTGGATAGATACGTGATAAGATGGTATTTGAATTCGTATTTCTTCGAAATCTTGGAGTACAACACGAAACAAAATGAGAAATATACATAAGACAATTTGAATACTTCCATGTATGTATGTATCAATCACAGCTACTATATGTATGTATGTGTGTATAGATTTGGGGTCTTGTATACACTGCGACCCAAAGGATGTATTGTGTCTCCTTTTCTTGCTAGTGCTGGAAGACCTAGTGTTTACAGCTGATCAATTAATCCCACTCCTTTCAAAAAGTCTAGAATATGGGATTGCTTTAATTTCCAGAGATCTCCGTTTTCTATTTCATACGCTCCCAGGTGTAGTGCTCTGGAGTTCCTTAGTGTTTCACAATTCGAGAGAATGTGGTTTCGTTCTCTGTCCAACAAAGCCCGCACGCCGCGGGTGAAGGTGAAGCTTCTTTAGGTGTTTGTTGAGGCGACAGGGCCCCAATAGAACTCCTATTAGTATTCGTAGATTGTTCTTACTTAGGTTGATACATTCTGCAGATCTACTCTGGTTATAGTTTCTCAGAAGAGTCTTTGCCTCTCTCAGCCCTTGTAGGTTGTCCCAATAGATGGTTTTGCTCCTATCTACCTTCTTTTCCAGTGCTTTTTCCATTGCTCTGTAGCTGATTCCACAGAACGGTTCGGGTACCATGAAAGGCTTATCCACCCCCGCTTTAGCGAGCTTATCAGCTATTTAATTTCCCTTCGTTCCAGTGTGTCCCAGAATTCATTGTAGGGTAATTTCATTTTTCTTGTCTAGATCTTTTAATTTTTCTAGGCAATCCCAAACGCGTTTGGATTTTATGATATTGGAGCTTAGAGCTCTAATGGATGCTTCACTATCGCACAGGATGATGATCCCCTGTTTGCGATAGTTCCTCTTTAGATTGAACCGAACACAGACTTTCAGAGTGTTTGATTCTGGGCCCGTACAATCCTATTCAAGTTCCATCCACTGTTTTCGATCTATCCGTCTGTTTAATGGCATTTCTGTTCATTTCTTGTATAGTGTTTTTGTCCCACTTGCTTTTACAGTTTATTATTGAGACGAAATTTTTCTCAAAGCTAAACTTTTTCGATGTGACCTAAGGCATGTCCCAGAGTTGATCATTACTTTGGGGTTTCTTTCATGATTCCGGCTCTGACAAGAGTCGGCGTAGAAGTTTAATCCCGATAATCCATTTAATTTAGACAATTGAAGTTTACAATTATATGTATGGTAATTGTGCTTTCTATGATTCCTAGAGAAACTCATTCCTGTCTGGCAATTTCTCTGCTGCTTGTATTCGGATTTTCAATTACTTATCGTAACACCAATAATTCATTGTCTTCCTTGATGTGAACTGATATTGTGTTCTTTTTTCTAGTGCATGAAATCGTGTTAATATCATTCCAAAACTTATGTTTTGATGATCCCGTTCAGGATATTGTTGTACGTAAAGGGTTAATTTCATGGCATTCTTTTGTTGTTAGGTAATGTCAGTTTCTCCTTGAAGAGAACAATGTTTCATCTTTTGAAATATCGCCACAAAGTATTATCTTAGAAGAAAAAATAAGAAAAATGAAATTATCTAATTGAACTAAACAATGTTGTAACTAAATTGGCAAGTTCAGACATAAATAACAGTTTGTTTGTTGATTACATTTAGCAAATATGTGAGGAATTGATGAAACAATACTAATGAGGAAAATACATTATGTTTAATGAGGTATTGATAACTTCATAACGGTTAGAGATAGGTAAACAGAACTCTTATGCACTGTGATAGATATGCTATACAAAGCATTGAAAATATACATGATATTCCATTTGAAGTAATAAAGTAATTGATGTTTGGATTTGGTCAAAGTGATCTTCAATTATATTTCTATAATACAATAAAGAAACTACAAAAATCACGATTGTTAGTTCTGGGTATCCAAAATCACTGTTGACTCATTTAGATTAAATGAGTTTAGGGGTCATACATAAATTACATCCACGAATTTCATGATTTTTCACCCCTCCCCACAAGCGATATTAACTAAAGAATATTAATATTAACAGAATTATATTAATTTGAAATATAAACTCAATAATCGTAAGTCCATGAACATTGAATCCACTTCATTAAATTATTTATTACTAGCATAGCAGCCACTTCGTTTTCATTTGGGTTGTTAATGTGAGGTACATTAGTATGTCAACATCTTTTTCATCCAACCATACAGCATCATCGTCATCATCCACACCAAGAAGTTTTCTGGTACGTCTAGCAGCAATTCTTTGAGGACGAAACTTTGCGATAGGTTAAAATTTTTGTTGCTTCTTATGTAATTGCTTGTGTTTATTAGTGGCTTTGTATGACGCAAAATATAATAAATACGGTTAAGATTAGCTAAATTACTTTTTTGGTTTATTATACAGGTCACTCACTGTTTTAACTCGAATAGAGTAACATTACAAAAAATTAAGTTAACTGATTAGTTAACTGATACACTCATCTTATTTTTTTGCGCCATATTAAGTATTTATAGTATTGTTTTATTAACTTTCTTATCTATAACCCATAATACACGTAAAAATGTAAATAAACCATTAGCTGTGGTTAAAATAATTGAATCTTTTCATGCTTATATATCACAATACGTAAAAATTTCATATTTTTCTATCTAAAACTTTTTGTAGACAAAATGTAAACAAATTAATTATGACCCCACGTAACGTCTTCTAGATATACTAATTTTTTTAACAGAGAATGATCAATTACTCTTTGTTGCTTAATTATCTTTGGATGAAATTAATAAAAAAAATAATTAGAATCTGATTAGCTTTTTAGTAATCGATAAATTTCATTAAGAATTGAAATATCTGAATGGACCATTACTGATATTGATGTTTCATTGCAAAGGTGAGGAGCTCCATATATAATCCAGAACTAATTTTTCTTCCTAACTGCTAGGTTTGTTTGTATTTGGCAAAGCAGCTTAAGCTACAAAGCTCAAATAAATATTTGTTTTATTCATAATTCATAATTCAATACAAATTTTGTACTTTCATTAAAATGTGTTTGTTTCTATTTTAATGTTATAATGGAGTGATAAGTATTATTTTATCTAATTTTCAACCTCTACTTATGTTAACTTGGCCAACTGATACATCTCAATACGTAGGTACATGCAAGATATATATATTAATAATTGTTTGCATATAGATGACATAAAAAACGTTTTATATTGATCTAATATTTGAAAAATATTTTCCATACCTAAATTGATTTGACATTTCACGACTACTAATGAAAACAGAAGAATCACCAAAATAGTTCTAAAAATCATTGCCACTTTTCACTTTACTCAATCTAAAGATATAGGTAACAGTCGTCTATTTTTTTCTGTTTAATATAACATTTAACAATTGGATAAACATATGAAAGTTCTATAGTGAACAAATAGCTTAAGAAATCCCCACTTTAGGCAAAGAAAGTAAAAGTGAAGAGCATAGTTGGAGATACAAGGGAGCTTCAAAAGCTACAGTGATATTGAACATATTTTGAAAATTTTATATACTCTAAAAATTGTACTACATTGATTATGGTCCTATTTGACCTATTTGATAGTGGAAATCTCAATGAAAGTGTTGGAGGAAGTCAAAAGTTCTTTACAGCGCACAGTCACAGCATCTTTAGGGCCACAAACTTTTATTACTACATCTCAAAATCTGAGGTCAAAGGTACAACAAAAGTAGTAGTTAATTACTGAATAATTATAGTAGAAAAGATACCGATTTTTCGAATGAGTCACTTTGTTCTGATTTACTGCGAATTGAGGTTTATAATAATTATTGAATACTACTATAGTCTAACAAAGTAAAAATAAAATTACTGAGCTACAGTATGAGTGGATCAAAACATTCGATTCGATACAACTATGGCGAAAAGATCGGAATTATTTCTAATTTGATTTTATTCAATAATATGGCGAAATATACTACGATGATGGTCCCAGAAGAAACTGGCCTGACCTAGGGATGGTGGTAGTTGCTTGAAAAATACCACTGGATTAGAAAGTACGCAAGCTATACAGCAATTGTTTCAAGTTTGAAGACGCCGCGTTTCAGTATTTGTTTGACAGGCATCAATAGTGAACGTTTTTAGTGGATTTGTAAACATGGAAAAAGTCATCATTATGTGATACAATACTTTTGTTTGAAAGGCTCTAGTGCAACCGATATAAAAGCTGAATTAAATTTTAGTCTGGGTGATACTGCACATTCGTTATCAACAGTAAAATATTAGGTAGCAGAGTTTCAACTAGGCCGTACGACCTGCGAAGATCAGCATCAGAATGTCGACCAAATGTGATGACGACTCCAGAAAATCTACAAAGTGGTACTGGATGATCGTTGACTGAAAGTGCGTGAGCTAGCAGACATAATAGGCATTTCAGAAAGTGCGGTACATCGCAAATTAACTGAAAATTTGGACATGATAAAGCCGCGTTTGCTCACAATGGAACAAAAACAGCATGGTCAAGATGCTTGGCAATGTTTCACAAAAATGAAGTAGAATTTTTGCGCTTTATAACCATGGATGAAAAATGGATCCATCACTACACAACCGCAGCAATAGAAACAATGAACTAAAATTTGAGAAACGGCGTTCATTGACTCACTTGAAAAAGGAAAAACTAGCTACAGCGGGTATTATGCGAACTTATTGCAACGTTTAAGTGAATAAATCAAGTAAAAAGGCTGCATTTGGCTAAAAAGAAAGTGTTGTTTCATCAAGACAATGCACCTTATATATCAGTTATTGCAATGGCTAAAATTAATTGATTAAAATTTGAATTGCTACCTCATGCACCCTATATGCCAGATTTTGTACCCTCAGATTATTTTCTGTTACCTTGAGAAAAATGGCTCGGTGGTCAAAGATTTTCCAACAATGAAGAGATGATGTCGGCAGTCATTGCCTATTTTGAAGAGCTTGACGATACGATTCTTATTATGAAAAGGGTATCGACCTTATTGAACATCGCATCGCAGGGAAAAGTGTATAGAGCTAAGGGTCAGGTACTTCTGGGATTATCCTCGTACAATATTTCCAACATTTCAAAATTAAAAATTTGATCGTTGCTTTGCCCTGGAGGAACAGATTGTGTATGAGCTATTCTCTTTACATAAAAAACAAATAAATATGATTTTATTGTTTGATTTTACATCATTCTGTTGGACAGGGCATCATTCATTGACTTTGCCGTTTTGCCCTTGGTCAGAAAATCTGGATCAGTTTCAAACTGTTGTATATGAAATTCTCTGAATAGTTTTCAAAGTTGAAATAATTTAAGTTTTAACGGGTAGAAAAAATTAAACTTAAACTAAATTTCATATATTTCATATAACACATAACTCTGAACTGGAAAATACGTCTGGCGGAAGAAATGTGCACTCCAAAGGTCTGCCTATTGCTACTTTATGCCGGTTATTATTGGGTTCCTGTAGTATAATAGAGGTGATTTGATTTCTTGTTTATTATACTCAAGTAATCGGTACCACCAATACCATGTCTATTATTGAACTTAAATATGCCACATGATTGTAAATATTTCGAAAAGTCATTGATACTGGAACATTTAAATATACTGACAAAGTTATCACAATAAGCAACACTTTCTATCATTCCTTATCACTTTCAATTGTTGTTACTTTCATATAGATATCTGTTTATCTCGAATAAAAATTGTAACTGTGGAAAAAACTTTCTAACTTGACGGAAATGAATTGATCTGTTACTAAAAGCAGACTATTTCTGATAAATTTACAGAGAAAACGTCTGTAGAACGTACAAGTTTTCCTAAACTTCGCTGTACTACTTTTTAAAGCAAATTTATATAATTCCAATAAATTACGCAATGTCGTTTTGAATTTTGAAGATTTCTAGATGCTTAAATTTGCATATTAACAAGATATAGTTACATAATTAAATATTGTCTTAGGTTAAATTGCGAATATATCAGCAGCATATGAGAACATAATGTGACACTGACCGATTTTTCGGATACCTTATTTTTTTATCTGTAGAAAGAAGAGGGGCGTTACTTGAAAACAATTTTTAAGCAATCGTCATGAATTTCTTTATAAATCATATAGTATAACAAGAGGAAATTTGACAACATCGAAAATACACTGCTGCTATCTCATAAAATTATAACTTGAATTTTTTTTTAAATAATATAAAAATTTTTTCAATGATGGAAACGTCTTATGATTAGCGGCAATTTTGGTGATTTTGTTTCCAATTGAAGATCGTTTTTGTCGCTTTATTTTACGTTATCTACCAAGTTTTTTCAGATATCTTGTTTAGGATATACAGTCATATCATTATAGGAATTCTGTTGGAAAAGTTCAGCACCGCCGCAATATTTATAGTAGATAACAAGTTTGAGAAAATAATATGATGAGTTCTGTCCAAAAAACTAGTTGCTATACTTTTTTAAGCTTTGACTATGTTGTTTATTAAGGAACCGTTTTGTTTCTAATTTTCTACTGCAAAATTTACGAGATAATCCACGATTGTCCACTCACAAGATATTGTTTGTCTTACGAAGTTGCGGCGAAGTTTGTAATGTTTGTAATTTTCATATCAAGGGGCTTGAAAATCGTCATAATTGTCTTACTGAAATAATGAGAATCATAAACTCAAGCACCAGCAACTTCTGCAGAGTCCTGAAGCCACAATTTTGTGCACAGGAATAATTGGTCCTTTTTTTCATTGAGAATGCGTCAAAAGTTTTTTGACTCCAGAACTCTAAGCTTCATATGTCATATGTCAAATGATTCCATGTTGATTGTGAAACACACGTTCCCAGTCCAGATTTGAGGTCTATACTAATAACTAAACCTCTTGCGTTTATTTATATTTTTTATTATTTTGAATATGTACTTTGTATTGTATGTACGTATGGATGTTGGGGTATCGTAAACACTGCAATCCTCAGGATCTATTGTGTCTCCCTTTCTTGCTGCGATACTGGGAAACCCAGTGTTTACAGCTGATCTGTTAATCCCATTTCTTTCAAATGGCCTAGAATGTGGGATGGTTGTGGTTGTAAGTGCTTCTTCCATTGTTCTGTAGTTAATATCACAGAAGGGTTCGGGTCCCATGAAGGACTTGTCTTTCCCGATTTAGCGAGCTCTTCAGCTATTACATTCCCGTTCACTCCGGTGTGTCCCGGAATCCAATGTAGGGGAACTTCGTTATTCTAGCCCAACTCGTAGTTTGTATTTTATGATATTGGAGCTTAGAGCTCTAATGACTGCTTGGCTATCGGATAATATGATGATCTCCTGTTTGCGATAGTTCCTCTCTAGATTAAACTGGACACATTTTTCAATTCCATAAGTTTCTGCCCAGGCTTTTGACGTATTTAGTTCTGGGCCCGTATACTCCTATTCCAGTTCTGTCTGTTGCATTAGATCCATCCGTATACCATTTAATGGAATTACTATTCATTTCTTGTGTTATGATCCTACTTATTTTCACAGCTTAGTATTGAGGTAAATTTGTTCTCAAACTTTTTCGATATATTATCCTGAGGTTTGGTCATTATTTTTTGATTGTTTTTCTTTGGTCTCTAAACATTCCAAGTGATGTTTTCTCTTCTACGCTTTCCAGTACTAAATGGAGAGGTGGGAGATTTAGAATCCATTAAAGTGCAACTGTTTGACATGATTTCATGGCACATTACAGTTTATTAGAGGAAAACACAAAATATCAAACAAAATTTGCAATTCTGCAAAAATACGAATATTTCGTAGCGTGTCCTATTGATACTTTCGATATTCACGGTATATATTTTACTGTTGTGATTCCTTCGATCGACATACTATTTAATGTTTTTGCTAGTTATTGTTGTGAAGCAACAAATTTCAAACTACTTTTTCATCAAATGTATCGAAATTTGATTGAATTTTATTTATTTCATTTAAATAGTCGAAAGTTTGCCTCTTTTGAACTTGAAAGCAACCATTGTTCTGTAGACACATTATTTTAATAATTAACTTGCATACTGCATCAGTTTTTAATAGTGTACTAAATAGCTATATATTTGCTTATTGTTACATTCTAATGAGCCTGCAAATATATACGGGTATAAGTATTTCCATGGACAATATTCCAAATCCACTTTTTTCTTGAACAAGGCTCATTCTAATTATTCACTAGAAGGATACAGTCGAGCTCAACACACTGTATTATTTACTAAGGATCGTACAAGAGAAAGTGAATTACACGAGACGAAATCATTCTCAAATACGAGAACGACAAATAGTCAACAGCACATTACAATAACGTCATTTTTCAGTGGTAGAATTGAACAAAAAATGTGGAAGTTTTATTTGATTTTTGTTTTTGTGCCCGTAATGGGATCAGACGTGCGTAAGTATTGAAGTACATATAATTAAATAAAGTAGTATCGATATATTATTTATATCATTCAATTACTTTTTAAGCCATTTTTTGCTAATAAAAATTAACGATATCAATACATTGCAAAAATCATTTCCTTGACTTCAATTCCATTTCGGACATTAACAATAACTGGGAAAATATTTTTTCTAACGTTTCTAACCTTTATTATCTCATAATTTTGTTATTTTTATACCTATTCAGTAAAATATATATTTTGGAAAAATTTTTTATTCAGAAAACGTTTCAATACATTTCATTCAAAAATATTATCTACTTGTTAGATTCTAATGGAAAAGTGAAGTATATGTATGGATTTTTGGCTTTCAAAAGTTGAAAAACATATAAGACAAAGAGGAGATCTTAGTTTGAACCTAACCTAATTACATGAGATGAATCTGATGGGGTTCAGTCTATTTTTGGTAATGAAAATCGGAAAATTAATATTTTTTAGGTAAGGCTATGTTTCTAATTAGTTCGTTTTTATGTAGGTATACTTCCCAAAATAAATACGACATAATAAGTACAGTACAGTTTCGGAGGAAATTATGGTTTTTGAGTTTTTTACTGGTAAAAAGTGTTGAAATTTTGCTTTTAAAATCTAGGTATAAATCAGATACGACAAAAAAAATGAACAAGGTGAAGAAATATATGTTGAAAATATTAATTTTTCGAGTTTTTATGATCAAAAATAGGGTGGGCCCAGTGAAAAATTAAAAATAGTGAAATCGAACTTGAAAATTTCACTAATAAATGGCGCTACAAAAGATATTTACAATCTCTCCAAAAGACGGCGTTACTCTTTGATATTATTAATCAAACTTAACTGATTTCTTACATGTTTTTGGTTTCTCAACTACTAACTAAATTGCAATGACGATCTTGTTCTTAGGTCGTCGCCTTGCAGTTGAATGGTCAGGGGTGCAAGTTTGAATTGGCATTTTCGTCATTATATAATATTATTAACATACCTCAATTCTATATTATATATATATATATATATATTATATAAAAATATATATATATATATTATATATATATATATATATATATATGTGTATATGCAATGATTTAATTTAGTTACTTAACTTGTTTTTGTTAAAATTTGCCAACTGTTTCTAAAAGTATTTCCTTCAAATGTCTATTCAATGCAACTAATTATCTCACAATATAACTTTATATAACCTAAAAATATAAAAAAAGTTCGATCAGGATGGACTACCGGTAATTATAGCTAGAGAATCTTGAAACCTCATAATAACTGCTACCTTTTCTCTAGTCACAATTTTAAAGTGAAATTATTTATATTATGACATTCATTTAGACGACGTTCCTTTACGGAAACAAAAAATTACCGTCGAGATATTGCCTTATTTAGTATGCATATTACATAATTATTATTACTTGAAAGCAATTTTTGAATTGCTTCAATACTCTGTCGTATTTCCACGCAGCTATTGTATTTTGAAAGCGCGGTCATTCACATATATTGTAAAAATTGTAATATTTCACAGGGACGCACAAATAGATTTAATCTCATGTTTTTTTATACTAATATCTCTTTATAGAAGGCCAAACATGTCGTTTCGTTACCAATTTACAACCAAGGTAAATAATAGTCAACGACGATTATGGTATTGAATAATATTTTCTAGAATTTTAATTTTCGGTCTTGAGAAAAGTTAGTCTAGTATTAGTTGCTTGATCATTTATTTTGTACAATAACAAACAAATCCATTCACATAGAGAATAAACAAAACTTGGAATGAGTATAGATTAATCAATATATGTATTTAAGAGGATCTGTCAAAGTTACATTCATTCAAGTGGCGGAGACTTTTTTTTCCCATCAGAGATGAAAGAAAAGAATCAGCGCTTTGTATTTCAAAAAATCATCTTTATTACAATACAAACCTGGCTAGGAAGAGGAATTGATACAGAACAGGGGGAGTTACAAGTGGCGGAGACTTTTTTTTCCCATCAGAGATGAAAGAAAAGAATCAGCGCTTTGTATTTCAAAAAATCATCTTTATTACAATACAAACCTGGCTAGGAAGAGGAATTGATACAGAACAGGGGGAGTTAAAAAATAATACAGCTAATAACGACTGTATTACCACCAGCACCCGATGATCTACTTAGCACCATCTTTTATAATTGTACGAAAGGTGTTGTTGGTGGCCCTTTTGACGGCCGCCTTATCTTCTTTTACTGCTGTGGTGGCCGACTGGCAACCTTCCTGCTTTCTCTCATATTTCTTACTTCTAATACTCCTTCCTCCGAACCCGTCCACTCACATTTCGCCGTTTTCAGCACTTGCGAGCTTATGGACGGGTCTACCTCCATGACGGTAAAGACTGCCTCTTTCTTCTTCACCGTCATAGACATACCCTCCTCAAACTTGATCCTTAGTTCCCTCTTAAGTCTCTCGTCTGTTCCAGCACCTTTTAATTTAACGAGGATGTCGCCCCCACTAGTCTTCCGCACTGCTTCTACCTTGATTCCAATTCCTCAACTTTTACTTGTGTTTTCATGTTTTTGAGAACTTCCGTATACGATTGGGAGCCGAAATGATGCTCCCTCCGTTTTCCCCTCTATATTTCCCTTTTACTTCCCCCTTGTTATTATTTTGCAGGGTCAAAACATGATGGAAATGATGAAGATGTAGATGTAGAATTGAATCCGCTCGACGTTTTACTGATAGAGAAAAAAGAAAAATTATATATCGAGCCTTGCATTCTACTTCGTAGGTGGTGAGGAAACGAGTACATCGACATGATACAATTGCTTTCTCAGTACTCTACTCCAAAGATGAATGATTTCACATAAATATGCAGAATACATTTTTTGTAGATAATTTCACTAGGAGAAATTTTTAAACTAACTTCTATTGACCTCTGAGCAATGTCTATTTTTGACATTTTCATTACAACACCATAATAAAGATGTATACAAAAATTCAGCTCACTAGGAATTTCTTCGCAGATAAACCCGAAATGACTGGACTAAAAAAGATACATACATCAAAGAGATTATAGCTTGTACGGATTTACAGAAAAATGTTTTGACTGATGCGCTGCCCATCCTAATATCTTACTAATATGTTACTCGTACACAAAATTATAATAATTGCTCATATGGAATACTATTTTGGGATTCAGCTAGTAATATAAGCTTCGTTGCGTATTCAATCCATAGTATCTAAGTAGATTGCTGTCCAATGCTGTCTAAATATTATCGACGAATGCCCTAAATTACCGTAGAATTATAAGAACTAGTTGCAAATCTTACCCATTAGCCAATGAAGACACTAAAGAGGTATGACCCACACAACGTTGTTATTTAGAAGCAGTATTAGAGGCTTAGATATAATAAAAATTATAATAATAAAATCTGAGGATTTCACTTCCGAATCCAATTGGCAACTAGAGTTTAGGAAAGGCATCCATGTGAGACTGTATACAAATGCTGCTAAAACTGAAAAAGCAACCAATGGAACAATTTAAAAATAAGATGCTTGACGACACTAGGACCAAATTGAAATGAAAAAATGTTATAAATATAGCTAAAGACTATTGGTATAGTAGGAATTTTCCTTAACTGAAAACTACGGTACTCAAGCAATTTGACTTGTACTTTGAAATTTATCGATCAAAGATTTCTCATAATAAGTTTTATATACCATTAATATTTTATATAGTAGGTATAAGATTAATTATGTTTCTATTTGACTCAAGAACAAGAAACTAATATACTTTCCTGGAAAGGAACGTTTTTTTATTATTTCGTTTGTGTATGCCAATAAATTTGGTCATTTCAATTAAAAAAATTGTTTAAACGCTTCTACGCTTATTTCTTTTTGCTTATATACGAACTAACAAATTATGCCTTCCCGGATTTCAGTTATTTCACTGTTCTCCAATAGCTTATGATCACTTCTTTCTATATTCAAACAAACGTCACCCAGAAATTATGGATACAAACGAAAATTTATATGGAACACATTTTATAATCACAAAAAAAGACATACACTATAAAAATGGGCACTTTATCAATTGGAACGGAATAAGAAACAGTCGAATAATACCTATGTATGTATCAACAGTACAGGGCGACATATACACTGCGACTATAAGGATGTCTTCAACCCCCTTTGCTCGCTGGGCACTGGGAATGATCAGAGTTTACAGCTGATCTATTATTTCAACTAATTACATAAATTTAAAAATGGAAATGACTCTAGATGACAAATATCTTCATTTTCCGTTTCATACTCACCCAGATATGCTCTTGAGCTGCATAGTCTCACACTTCTTGAGAATTTGGTTAGAGGTTTTGTCATTTGCATCCTCTGCTAAATTTAGCTTCGTGAGATGTTCCAAAAAGACTCCTGTTAATGTTCGTAAATTGTTCTTAGTAAGGTTGATACATTCAATAGAACTTCTTTGCCTGTCTCAACTGTAGATTAAGTACTAGAGGTTGAAAAGAAGAAAAGAATGTTCTTCTCCAACCACCAAAAAATGTTGACATTTTTGTACTATTTTTAGGTGCAGAAGCCATCACTTTCCTTACCGTACAAAAATTTGCTCGTTGCTTAGCAACACTTTTAATCCTAGGAATTAAAAACGCTACTTTTAATCCTAGGACTAAAAGTAATTGCATTTGAGCTCTCTAATTGAAATTTGAAGAAAAAAACATTGTGTCTTACAAACTTAGTAAAACAAACTAATTGGGCAACTATATATATATATATATATATATATATATATATATATATATATATATATATATATATATATATATATATATATATATATATATATATATATATATATATATATATAGGTATTTATTTGTTATTTATAGTGATATTGAATGTACAATTGGAACAATTATTGCCAAAATTCAAAGCACCACTGAAATTAACACAATTTTCGAACAATTCAAAAGATTTTCATTAATGTTAGAACAACTCAAAATATTCTCCGTAACTGTTGATGAAACATTCGAGGAAATATCTGAACAGGTACTTGTACCTTTTTTGTCAGGCTGCGATATTTTTCTGACAGTATTCTCTTTATTGATACGTGATTCTTCAATATATCCTTCTGCTACCGTACTCGATTTCCAACCTCCATGTCTTTTAAGACAAGTGAGGTTACCGCCACCATCAATAAGAAGTGTGATAGATGTTCTTCTTAGCGAATGTCCAGTATACTCCTTCCAATTTTCTAACTTCAAAAATTTTGGAATTTCTTGCAGCACGGCACTAATTTTGTGAATACCAACAACCATTCTTTGATACTTCCCATTAACATATTTCAAAAATAAACGACGTTCCTGTATATTTGATGGCCGTAGTGCAACATATTTTCGAAATAAACGCAAATAATTATCGCCTATAATGGTAAACAAACGAGGTTTCTTGTTTTTTGTCTGCAATATTTTTACGACCAGGACCGAGTCCATTTACTCAAGGTCATCAATTTTCAAATGAACTAGTTCGTCACAACGCATAGCCCCTCCAATTCCTAATACTAGAACAACCTTTATCATCAAATATAAATTATTAGGTGCCATATCCAGGAACCGATCCACTTCCTCCTTTGTAAAAACCCTAGACTTTTTAGGTATATATCCATCACTTTGCCTTTTTAACAATGCTCGTAATTTTGAATATTTACTATCCACACCATTTTTGAAATCCAGTGTGGATCGCAACATTGAATACTGTGACCAAAGAGTGGATGGCTTGAGGGTCTTCGTTAAATTTGAGAAATACACCATAAGAACACTCTCCGCATAGTTTTGCACATTTTTTTCTTTACACCAATCCATGAATCGCTGATATGCAAGTTCATAAACTTGGCGAGATTTAGGTGGCAAAAGATTTAGATATACTGCTTCGGCACTTTCCAATATATTCGCAGGTATATTTTCATCGTATTAGGGATTCATTTTGAAAGCAGCGTAAAAACTACTACAAAAATTATATGATTAGTACGTCTACTTGACAATCGATATTTAGCAACAATACCAGATATTCATGACCACCGACTTGCTATCGCTGTTATAATTAATAGGTGTTCAAATTTATTACCAAATTATTAATGATTTTTCAATAAAACTAACTTTATTTTAATTTTGACTTGATTGGAGAAAAAAATTGTATATATCATACGGAACGCAAATATTGCTCGTAAAAAATGCACTTTTAATCCTTATAATATAATAAACTATTATTCATTGAGTCAATATTATGATTGTGTCCTAAAACATAAACTTATAAATGTACACTATGTACCTTTCATATGGTGCGGTGGTCTATTTTACATTGATGTCTGTCCTAGTTTTTACCAAAATTATAATGGTATTAAATAACTTCATTATTTACCTTCATCACCATCGAATTTTCGGTTGATTTGATATGAAGTACTCCATCAAGAAAATATTAGGAATAATTATTATGTTGGGATTGAATAATGTTACTTTCACTATAATTTAATTCATATCTTTCGCTTGTATAAGAAAAGTGAAACTAAGAGCGAATTTCTTCATACCGCATGACTCCCGTTAACTATTAAATACTTTAAGGTACTTTCTGTATCGTTAAACTTTTTATTAATTCTTGATCTATTTCAACTAATGCACCAAATGAAGTAAATACTTGATTATAGATCTGAAGAAAAGTGCATCGTTAATTAAATAACAAAACGAAATTTGTACTGGAGTTTATCTTCCCAGTGCTTGAGAAATCCATACAAATATTACACATTTATACAGGATGGAATTATATAAGATTAGTATATGAGAGAATATAACCCTGCTTATCTTATGTTATGTTAGCGAGGCTGTCTTCTATACAAAGAACGTTTAGATTGCTTAAATTCAACTTAAATGATAATTAGGTTTCCAAAAAAGAATCGTTCATTGTTCGAAAGCTAAGGTGAAAAAGTAAAAACTGAAGGAAACAATCACAGAAGGTCGTCTCACCCGATTTGTGAGGGTCGGATGACTCTTACACTTTGGATAAGATGATTCCAGATTAGTTATTCCCAGCGATCTAGGTGAATCCCTACAGATCCATATAAGACTCGACAGGACTCTACACAAAAACTACCCAAACCTAATATTTATACTTTATTATACACTTTTTCTCATAAATGGACATATTTAGAGCAATTTTCAAAGTACGCTGTACAAATGTGCACACCTGATATAATAATTTTGTTTTTTGGTGAAATATAAAAAACATCACATCTAATACAATCAGTATTACTATTTTTAGTGACCGGATAAAAAAATACAAGGGTCAGAATCGACAAACAATGAGGCAGATCCATCAACTTTGATAATATTTTTTTTATTCTATAAATATTTCTCACTGAGTTTTGATATTTGCAACATGTTGCGGTTTTGCTGCTTTTTTAATCTATTTTACTTCTTTACTTTCTTTTTTTGTCACCTTTTATGAATATGTCTGGGATTAGTTCATTCCATTGCTTATCACGTTGTTTACCTGATATTTCTAAAGGTATATGTGTTCAAATAGCGCTCTAACAGGAGTTTTTCCATCAAAAAATCGATCGAGATGGTAACAAAACATCAATACGGTGCTATTTATCCTATGTGATATGTTATTGCTGAATATTATTAATCAATTTGGTTTAAATGCATACTTTGATATCGCATTAAATTTCAGTGAAACACCTTTTCATATGCCGACTCCGTCTATGCACCATTAAGTAATTGTCATAGGATTTTTTTGGCACATAGCTTTCCCGAAAATATCTTGTGTGATATGGAAAACAAAACAAGTTTTATGCTGCTTACCTCACTCTAATATCTTAAAACATATTGGAGTCAATGAACGCTGATTTCTTACCTTCTACATTGAAGCAAATTGATTCAGTAACTGTTACATTATCAATCCCTATTGAATATCTATACAGGAAAACTTATAACGTTTTTATTAACCGAAGTTTTTCAATGAAATAATTTTTGTTCGGAGACATTTCTTCAGACTATCATACATTTATATTTCTTTTGATAGGGCAGGTGTTTAGAGAACACGTATTGGAAAGTGTAATTGTGGTATTTGTGTAGCAATATGTTCAACATGAATATCATCAACGGATCAAGAAATTCCAGTTTAGTAAAATTATTCAAACAAACATAATTTGAAACCACTAATTATTATTGTAACATACTGATTGGGTATCTGAAAAACATTCAATATTCATTTTGATATATTATTCAAAACGAATATATAACATTCCAATTAAATTTGAAGGATATATTGCAGTAACTGTCACCAGTTCACTTAAATTCACACGTGACTAAATTGAAAAGTGTTCACAATGAGTTAAAACAATAGGCTTATGAGTAATTGTTTCAAAGGATAATGTCGAAGAATTGTAGGTTATTAACTAAAGATATCAAATTATATATCTGAATTCTAGGGTATTAAAAAATTGGTTTAATTTGATACCAAATGTACCTTAGATAATTCAGTTCACTTGTTTTCTCAATTCAATTCAAGTGGTAACTATTTTACTTTGTTTTGTTAGAGTCTACAGGTTGTTGCTGTGTGTTATTATCCACTTCTTGTACCTCAAAAATTTGGACCTCGGGTATTACAAAGAGTCCCATCCTATGTATTATCTCTTTCCTAATCTTCCCCTATTCTTTCATGAATATACTCAGATAATCGTATTTTTATAGCTGTTCTAGTCCTTGGTTTTAGGAAACAGAAGTGTGATTCAACAACTTAGTTAGTTTCAGCATGTACTAGACATGTGCGCGGATGTTTTTTTGAACCACGGTTATGTTATAGGCACTATTAGCGTGCTTAAGTCATATGAGAATGATATCAATTAAATTCGATTATTTGAAAATATACTGATTGTGTTACAAGATCAAATGAATACTCCCTTCAATCAATTATATCATTTAAATCCAACGACGATAGACTCATGTCAAATTATTGAACAAAAAGAAACTTCTTAAATAAAATGAAGAGCTAACATTGAAATTAAATCTTCTTTTTTATATACATTGAATTAACCACCGTAAAGAACAAACATAATCAAATACTGTGTACCTTCTTATTACCAACACTAGAGTTTTCATGAACGAAAATTATGTTCTAGCGCAGTAAGTTGTACGTTGTAAAAGAAACTATTCAAATTGTACAGCTTTCTTTTAGTCTTAGATAAGAAGATGTCTTTATTCCCCCAGATACGGAAGACAGCTAAAAAGGTGGCCGAGAGGACAGTATTTTGAGTCGTTTAAAGGTAAATATTAGTGGACTACGGCCCGAGAAATGAAAGCTGCTGATGGCGTCGACTCACTCAATTCTTCTATATGGGGCGGAGGTCTGGTCATATGCTCTGAGAATAGAGAAATACTGCAAAGCTAAGACGATGGTACATAGACAAGGTACACTGAGGATCGCCAGCTCCTACCGGACTGACTCTGAAGAGGCTGCCTTAGTGGTTGCGGATGTTAACCCTGGCTTTAGAGCGTTAGAGAATATTCAGTAGCAGCTCAGATAATCATCGAACGCATTGGCACAATACAGACAACAACGGTGGACAGAAGAAAAATTAGGTGAATGGACGTGACGACTAATAACAGGCCTTAGACTGTGGACCGAAACAAAGTTTGGAGAGGTGAAATTCTACATAACCTAGCTTTTGACCACCACAAAATTAAAAAATTACAAACACCTGAATGTAGGTACTCTGAACATGACTCAGATAATGCCCAATCACACACGGTATTCGTGTATAACCTGGAGGGGCTTAAAAGAGTAAGTAGAGAAGACTGCCATCAAAATAAACCATGAATATAGACAGTTTCTTGGAATGACGATATCATAGAAACGTAACAAACAACATACACGGACAGATCCACCAACCTTAAGTACGTAATATCACAAGAGTTTCTGGTTAGACGGAGATGACCGAAGATGGCGGCTTAGTGGGTAGGCTACGGGAGTCCCACACATCCATCATCTGTCTTGGTGAAATCCGTTACTTCGATTCTATATCCTCTGGAAAAAAGTTGTACGAATTTAATGTACAAATTGTAGCTTTAGTTAGTCATTTTGCTTGTGTTTATTAAGGAGCCAATATTAATTCATATATTTAGATATTAAAAGTTTTTGGTCTTGTAAGAATGGTACAGAAGGAAGGAGAAGGAGTAAAAAGAAGAAGGAAGCATCCAAAGAAAAATGGCTACACGACGTCACGCGGGATATGGATCGTCTTCATCCAATTTAGCGTTCTGTTTGCTTTATCGCTTTATTGTAATTCTACAGTTTAGGCATGTGAATACTGTCTGTTTCCATGCCAGATCTTTGATTAACTTCGATTCGATGCATATAACCGGTTTTGTAAATGCTTGACCCCCCATTTACAACCTCTTCTAAATTTCAATGAAATCCTGTTTCTGATTCAACACATGCATACAATACTCTAGTCATACTCACTAAAAAAGAACAAATTGCACATTGACAATGGCCTCAAGGCAAAACAGGAAAACAACAAACAAATAGTCTCCGTTTTGCAGGATTTGTATAATTTTTTTTATTGAATCTATTTCATATTTCCATTTCCAAAATGTTCTCTACTTTCTGTATAGCTCTCGTATTATGAAATGTTTTTAATCATCATCATTTTTAGCACCATACATCAAACAGTGTTACGAAGGAGATCCAGAAGTAATACAGTGCTTCAAAAAAGCTATCCATCATCTGCGACCTTATTTACAGAAGGGAATTGCAGAAATTGAGTTGCCGTCGGTGGAACCCTTCAAAATGGATGAACTAACGTTGTCCTTAACTACAGGACCTCAAGGCTACAAAGTTTCTCTGAAAAACATTGATGTCTTTGGTGCCAGTCAATTTACAGTTGAAAATTTGAAGTAAGAATTTACAATTATTAATGTTCATTACTTAATAATTTATATAAAAATGACAAAAACTAATGAGCTCATATCTAAAAAATTCTACTAGTTTCACTGAAAGTTGCTCTAACAGCAACTTTTTTCATGCTACTGGCACCGTTTCCAAATAGTTAGATTATAAAAAAACATAGCATCATTTCCTGTATAGAGCAAAATAATTGGTGACGATTTTTAATCCGTTGAGATAAGGATGCGCCAACTCGGGACGGGTATATTTCAGGTAAATAAAAGGTCCGAGTACATAATATTCGTGACAGATTCATCAAGACTATTACCTAGAATTTAGTACTTCAGTACTTAGTAACCAAACATTTTACATGGATGGCACTTGGAAATGTTATCCGACGTAGTTTGTGTTGTATGTGTTTAGAATGTAAAAAATATTTTTTACTGAAATACACTAAATAGATATTTTATCTTTGTTCTTCATTTCATAATTAACATCCCGAGCTGCATAATCTTCTGTCACGAGTTGTTTAATCTTCATGACAACCACGATAATGGGATGGTACATTTTATGGGGCATGGGTTGGCGCACGCCCGATACTTTTAGTAATATTCTGAATAACTTTTAATCAGCAATAACTCTTCATCTTTAACGAAAAGTAAAATATCAAGAATTGACCGTATTTGTTAAATCGCAGTAGTTTTAAATCTAAAGTGCTTGGATGCGAAACATCGATTAGAAAATAAAAAAAGACAATAAACAAAAACCTTAAATACTAGCCCATTGTTTACGAATATTTACCGTAATAATACGTTAAAGCTCAATAGCATTATACTTTGCATGACGTTTGTTGTTTTAAAATGTATCAGAAAATGGTTCAAGGATCACATCAATATAATCTTGTCTTGTAGAACGTAACCCACATTTGTGAACGTAAATTGCCATGTTTTTTTTTTTAATATTTACAGATAAAGTTAATTGCACACACATTGGCGACTCATACACACTTGCAACTAATTACATTTATATACTCTTTTGTTATTATTTGTCCTAATACACTCAACATTAGAAACCTTGTTCCTATTCTTATTGTAAATTATTAACAAGTAATATCGGTAAAATATTCGTTACACATGTTTCTCTCTATCATTTGCTTGAAATATGCAAAGAATATTTTTTTTTGTTTAGCATTTATTTGTTCACGACTTGTACCATGAAGTTACATGAACTACTACTTTTTCTATTATCCAATTTTCAGCAATTTTCATTGTAAATTAACAAGAAATATTGCAAATTAAACGATTCCAAAAATAGTGTTTGGTATTTCTCTTATAACTAAGTATAAATATTTTTTAACTTCTATTAATAGAGTAAGATCCCAGGGCGATCAGACAAGAGGGTTTTTGTAATGGATGAAACCTTAGGTTCTTAGTAGTGACTCATGTACTTAAAATACGTGTGTGCTTATGGAGTTTGCAGAGTGACACCTGGGCAGATAACAGGTGGGAAAGGTAAAATTTTTGACCTAAATTTTAATGGCTGATATTTATATATATTTTGTAGAATATTATTCTGAACTAGTATTATGAAGTCTCAGACACTTTTCATGGACCAGAACTTTTGTCAGACGCTTTAAAGCTCCACAAAAAATAAATGAAATTTATTTATTTTTTAATGTGTGACTTTTATGTGTGTTATTAAAGTAACTACTACAACAAAGTTATATTTCATCAGTCAGACAAATTTAAATGACCAAACATCCCCTAAATACAAATATTATTCAACCGGGACTGCGAGCGCGAGAGCACTATGCGCATGCGTCTCAAAGTAAAAAATTCAAATGTATTAAAAATACTTATTGCTTTCAATCCAAAAATTTTTTCATTTTTACTTCAGTAAAATGATCTTTAATGTTAAATTAATAATTAATAAATATTGAAGTAAATTTATTTATTGCATGTATTTGAAATAATGAATAGATTAGGAGCTATTTTGTTTTATAAGACATTATTTTTATTTTATTGTAAAAAAGATACCAGTTAGAATAATTTTAAGAAAAAAAAACATAATTATGATTAATTACAGCCATATCTGTGGATGATGTCGATTATATTACAGCTACTTGTCAAGCTTTTTAAAGCCATCCCAACTTAATATGCTTTGACGTTTTATATTTACCATTTAAGATAGAATATACAGCATCCTGGCTCAAAGATTTAACTAGTCGAACACACCTAAAATTGTTTTTTCTTCTACTTTTGTTTCCTCCAGTAAATTTATGTCTTTTTGTCTTTTGGTCACAATATATACATGTCTGGACTTTCTCAGTTGTCATATCACGTTCAAATAAATTATTATGAGTGAAGGAATTACTATCACACTCAAAAGTTGCACAAGGTTCCTCGGATATCTGTGACACCGGCTGAACTGATTCAGATTCAACACTAGGTTCAATCCTTGGCTCAGGTTCAGACATAGTATTAGCTGGACTTGAGTTTGATACTACATCTGAATCTAAAGCTGTAGAATTATTTGTTTGATTTGAGGTAGATTGTACACATGGATAATTATTAATACTAAGGTTACTTGGTAGCCTTGATGTCGATACTAATGGTGTTTTCTCAGAATCGCTTGATAAATTTTTTTTAGCACTTTTTGGATATTCAGAATAATATTTTTTTGGTAAAGCAGTGAAATTTTTATAGCACTCTCGATGATAACCATTGTTATACAAATCCTCTGGTAATTTTAAATCTTTGAATTTTAGGTTATGGATTACTCGTTGTTTTAAAACTTGTTTACATTATTTAAAAGTTTCATTTGTAAATAATATTAATTTGTCATGAGAATGTAAAATATACATGTCAATTTATCTTCTTCCATGGTTTTCTCTATCACAAATAATTTAATATCAGTAACAAATTACACGATATAAACAACAAAAACATGTGCTCTTACAGACCCAAACTGCACTGTATACTCTAATTCGCGCGCAATAGGCACACATACACACAGTAGAGTGGAGCAGATTGACTTAAATGCATTCATAGTGCTCTCGCGCTCGCACTCCCGATTGAATAATATTTGTATTTAGGGGATGTTTGGTCATTTAAATTTGTCTGACTGATGAAAAATAACTTTGTAGTAGTTACTTTAATAACATACATAAAAGCCAGACATTAAAAAATAAATAAAGTTCATTTATTTTTTGTGGAGCTTTAAAGCGCCTGACAAAAGTTCTGGTCCATGAAAAGTGTCTGATACTTCATAATACTAGTTTAGAATAATATTCTACAAAATATATGTAAATATCAGCCATTAAAATTTACGTCAAATAACTCTAGTTTTTAGTTACCTCTCCCACCTGGTACCTGCCCAGGTGTCACTCGGCAAACTCCATAAACACACAGGTGTGCATGAGACACTACTAAGAACCTAAGGTTTCATCCATTACAAAAACCCTCTTGTCTGATCGCCCTGGGATCTTGGACTATAAAAGGTGCTTGAAAAGAAGGAAATTTGCTGTGAAAAATATTTTATTCCAGGAATTATACCTATATTATTAATAATTTGAATTCAATAAACTAATTATTAAGGTGTACTTAAAGTTAATTGAAAAATATAAAAAAAAATATATTTTAATCTAAACTCAGAAAATTAATTCCTATTGTGATTTTTGATTTCAGTCAATTTTTCAATAAACTAGACGATTATTAGTTAATAAAATTTTCTCAAGCTTTCTTCGATGTTCTAAACTGAAAGGATGTTTAAATTCTCGTAAATTTCTTTCTCTGCAACCCTTTTTATATACGTACAAAACAATAATGCGACATAAAAGTATATATAGAATAACTAATAAAAAATACAAATACTTTGTTTATAATAATTTTTCTAAGCTAACAAAATTATTGCTAACAAAGTACTCATATTTTGAAAACTCTTATGACTCCAGTTTGTTTTGTATATACAGGGTGTTTCTAAATTCATGCGACTAAATTCAGGAGGTGATTGCTCGTATGAAATCAAGATGAGTATTTCCTATAATAAAATTTTCTCAGCCCTTCCCTTTCTGAGATATCACTCTCAAAACGTGGTGACTTGAGTTTCTATTCTATTTTATTTTTTATCTATTATATAATGCTCGAAAGTGTTGAGTTTATACCATATTTGTTTTAAATTTTCCAATTTACTTCATCTTAATATCATAAACAACAGTTTCTGGAATCAAAACTTTCTTTTAAGGTTAAAGGTTCTTTTTTTGAGAATTCAAAAATACTGTTAGGATTATGGATTTGGTAACGGTGCATTTGTTAATTAATTAGAGTATTTAATTATTGGAAGATTGTCTTCTATTTTAAATAGAGGTTTGGCAGTACGTGTTAACAATGTCTAAGATCGGATAGGACTAACTGCTTACAACGATTTAAATTATACGACGAATTTTTGACTAGTAGCTGGAAAACTTTCATATTTTATTATTATTATACTATTAAATTATAATAAACTTTAAATATGGAAACTATAATATCTTAAAAAGGAAGAATTTTTAGTAAAAAACCAAACAATATTTTTGGAAGTGTTTATTTGCTTATAATGTTTGAACTTTTTACGCTAGATGATCTAGATATAATTCTGGTTCGAAGATCTAATCTATATAATTTTAATAATTAACACTGATTTGAACTTTTTGACTCGACTAACTTTTTCTATTCTCTCCAGCAATAGGAAGTAGCAAAGGATCTATTACGATATTACGACTAAATATAACTAGTTGGGATCTTCAATTAGTTTTCTTAAAAACGAAAATTCATTTTTGCATTATATTAATCAAAACATTAGTTTCTAATTCTTGTTTAACGATTAATAATAGATCTGGATTTTTTCAAAAGAATAGAAATTATATATATCTGGCTTTTTTCAAATGATTAAAATCATTTTCCTTTCCATTAAAAAAATCGCACCCAATCACAAAACCATTGAAAACAATTTAAGATTTTTTGTAGCCAGGGAAATCTAAAATTATGTTGGATCATTTGGTATTAGTTTTTCTAGATGTATTGCGACCTTCTCGTTGGTGTAGTAGTCTATGTACGGTGTAAGGTACATAGCTTCATAATAACAATGAAATAATCGATTTTCAGATTAAGTAGCAATAATGAACCTTTCGAAGCTAAAATACAAATACCTCAACTAACCATCGATTCAAGTTATGAAAGTAGTGGTGTGCTCATTATTTTACCAGCGAGTGGGAATGGAACATTCAATGGAAAATTAGGTATGAGATTCAACAATTACCTTATTTTGGTTAGGTTAGCATATGAATTTTGTTAGTTATTATGTGACTGATTACTTTTTCTATCAGAGCGAGATATCTCTTCAAAAATTGTGTAAAGAATTTTCGACATTTCACCAATTTTGTTTATAGAGGACAGAATACTATTATCAAAAAATTTAGAATACCCAAAGGGATAGATGCATACTAGTAACCACCGGATTGTAGCAGAATACTAACTATAGATTTTTTCTCTCTCAAATAAGTGAAAAGTACTACTACTGCTAATAAACTCTTGAGTGCAATGAGCAAATTCATTACTGTCTGTACCAACTCTCATTAAAATTCTTGTGTTGAATTGAGAGTTGTGGCCGGGTAACATTTTCAATAGTGAGACAATTTTAACCTGGCTAGGGATAGTTACCCTAAAAGCAGAACTGTCGCGTCCATAACGGCATGTATGGTCACATTACATATAACCTTCTACTTATTCAATTACTACCACATTTAACTTTTATCAAAATATCTCGAAATACTTTTGTTTTCAGATGACATTTCGGCTATGATACGAGGAACAGCAAGTGTCCAAGAAAAAAATGGTTTGAAGTATTTACATGTCGATACATTGAAAATGGAGCTAGATGTTAAAGATCTTAACCTACAAGTTAAAAATTTGTATAGAAACAATATGATATTGAGTAAGTATAAAATTATATAATGGTGAACGTCTATGAGACATTAATTGTTTACTTATTACAATATATTGTTGACTAGTAAGGCTCTTAGAATGTTTCTTGCAGAGGTCACATATGTTTAAAATGCTTCACTCCAATCCAACCATAATCTTTCATAATGTATCTTACATATGTAGTCCGACTATCTAAAACATCCATGAACTGGTTGTCCATTCCATTCATGGAGATAGCTTGTGCCAGATTCTATGATCAATTACATACGCTTGCAAAAAGGGTTCTATGTTCTATTATCTATATCATAAGCTTGCAAAAAGATATAAAAGTTATTCTAACCCAAAAGTTCACTATTTTTATCCGCATAAGCTGCAATCGTGAGAAAATACATTTTTAGATGTTCGATGATATGAAGCTGAATCATAATAAAAATACTAGGTTATATTATTTATTTCTTCAAGCAATCTTGGTATGTACAAAGCAGATCCAGAAAATTTGTTTCCCAATTAAACGGAAGCAGTTCACACTTACAGGAATATGTTTATTGGCAACGAATATACAGTTGAGGCCAGGCATGTGTGAGCAGTGTGACGGCACAGTACACCATGCTTTCCAGGCTATTAATCTGTCAGTATTTTCAAGAAAGCTGTGGAGGTTTTATCTAATATTTTACCGCTAGTAATGTTTCAAACTAGTGTTCATGGAACCATATATACTTCCGAGCATAAGCAGAATATGAAGAGTTTGTACGTAATGCTCTGAAAAATCATATAGGGATATGGTAATATAAAGTGTAAAATTTCAATTGAGCATCCAAATTTTCAGAATTTTCCAGAGAAGGGCCTCTCTAATATCATCTCTCACAGGTTCGCCACTGCGAGTACAGCAATGTTACAGCTGTATAGCCGCCATAGAATTGCGACAATTGTCACATCGTGGGATCAACTTTTGTATCCTCCACCACGTGCTGCCGTACAAGCTCTTCATCATGGATACCTTCACAACATGCCTGTACATCCAAGAGCTCAATCAGTAACCGAACCTCGCAGACGACGGGAGAAGGAGTAAGGGCTTCCATTTGTAACCATCTACCTATCCGGCTGACATATCATTAATACGTCATCTATCAATTGTAGATAGAGATATAACACTGACAAAAGTACTCTAGATAGGCTTGAAGTGCATAATTTCAATAATACGTTTTCCGAAGAATGGCCCACCTGATATTACCTCGCACAGGGCTCCGCGGTGGTTAGCGCCTCCACGGAGAGTACATCAATGTTTCAGCTGCTTTTAACATAGTCACCATTAGAATTTCGACACTTGTCGTATCGTGGGATCAACTCTTGTATCTCTCATCACGCGCTGCTATACAAGCTCTTCATCATGAATACTTTGAGAACACACTTGTACATGTAAGAGCTTAATCACCAACCGAAGCTTGCAGGCGACGGGAGAAAGAATAAGAGCTTTCATTTTTAAACATTTTTATCACGATATTAGCAGGATTCAGGACCTATACGGCTAAGATATCATCGATAAAGCATATATCTGTTACGCAAATACTTTACGAATTTACCACGTACATAAATTCATACTGTGCTATTTATCAAAAAGTAATCTTTTGTCGGCTCTAGAAACTTCTCTACAAAACAGAAATTAATAACGAGTATGTCTCTCTAACGTGTCAATTGCAGGCAAAAAACTCCTCAGCAGTAAAGTTATTAAAATTGCTGAATCGATTGATTTTCAAAAATTGAGTAAAAGCTATTGAAGTTATTGGGGTATTTATCGGGGTACTTAATAGGAATTTGACATTGGCTCTAAGTATGCTTGATGATATTGTGATCTGACGTTTAAGGGGGCGGTGATAGTTGCGGGATGGATACCAAAGCATTCCACTGTTCTTGCACGTAGATGGTCGAGTTTTCTCGTATAAAAAGAGGAAAGTTTGTCTAATTATAGCACAAACCAAACTTCTCACCAACTTCTTTTACATAATTTTGTGCAATTTTCATTGAGCACTAACAGTTCTGTACGACTATCAAAACAATTTCCTCCCCAAATAATAAAAGTTCAACCTTTGAACGAATGCATTTTCTGCAATGGTGTTCGATTTCAGGGTATTCAAGTAAGAGTCCATACAGAAACACGCAAAGTCGAATGATCTCTTAATAATACGGGCCTTCATTCAAAATTATGCTTATGCTTCATTTTAATTAGCCCATTCCAGTGAAAATATGTTGATGGAACCATGTTTTCCTATTTATTTAATCAAAAAAGTACTGTGATTGCAACTCAAATCGAAATACTATAAGTATTTAGAAGTCGATGTGGCTGTACCTCCGCAAATAGATACAGTCAGAAAACGATCTTTGTACCGGGGTGGTAATTCTTAGCCGTTTCCGTTTCCATTTGCTATATATACTTACGTAGCAGCCACAAAATGATATATGGAGCACATCTGAAAGATTATCGGAACCAATCAATGCAACAGTCTTATTAGATCCAACTGGAAACAGAAATTCAAAAATATAAATTTTAAGTCAATGCCAAGTGAAAAAACTGGTAACAATAATGTGAAATTCTTGAAATCACTTTGTCAGAACAGAACTAGTCTATTCACCTTATTTTAAGTAATTTTATCAATTTTCATTGTAGCTCAAGCCATCAACCTATTCCTTCGCCAAAACGGAAAGGAAGTATTCAATGTAATGTTGCCACAGCTAAAACAGAAGCTTTCAGTATTGTTCCTGAATATAGCCAACACGTTATTGTCGAACGTCCCGCTAACAACTTTCTATGTACCAAAGAAGGAGGCATAAGTATTTTTTAAAAATGGATAAACTTGCTTTTATCAAGCAACTATATTGTAAATAAGTAGGGTGTATTATTTTTTAAATTAAATCAGTATCAAGCTTTGTAATTTTTACCAGATCCAAAATGAATTATAATAAATGTACCTAATATTAACTGAAATCACTTGGATGGTGATATTGAGGATGTTATTTGCAATAAAGAGCTTAAGATATACACATTCGTATATATATTTGCAGTGGTATTGTCGAGCCAGAACGCTCCGGAACGTCGTTCCGGTACTTCCTTTTTGGACAGGAATGCGTTCCGGAACTAAAGATGATTTCTTATAACGAGAATTGAGAGACGTATTGAAAAAAAAATTGAAATGAATTGCTGATTTTTTTTTATAATTTTTGACGAATTTTTATATGTATTATTATAAACAAGGGTTTGAGCCCAACCCGAACCGGAGTCCGGAACGTTTTTTTTTCTGCTGAACCGGAACTCGAACCGAACCGAAACAAATACGTGAAACGGTTTTTGAAACGGTTCAGCGGAAATTGAACTCTATTTATAATAAACATTAGAAGAAAAAAATAAAAAACTTTAAATAAGTAAAGATTTCATACATAAATTTTAATGCAAGCGGCCCACGGACCGTACTTTACTCATTCCTGGTATAGTTTATTGCCATACCCAAATGCGCCACTAGGATTATCATGTTAAATTTGGGACATGAGACCGCATAGAGCGGCCGCCTACCCAGGATCGGCCCTGTCTATATAATTATATATACGCGTTCTGGTAAAAAAAATTAGCACAACACCACTGTTCATTTGACCCATCGCTCCACACATTCCAAAATTATAATTATTACTTGCTATTAAAGTACGAAACGACGTTCAATGTTTTGTCAAAACAAACATGACTGGTAACTTCCTGTCAGCAATAGGCTTATTCATGACGATAAATTTTTTAGATGGCTTCTTTCAGAATTGCATATATCTACTCTGGCTTTATCAGTATGAAAAATGATGTTTTACTTAGTGAATAAAGCGGTGGTGGACAAAAGAAGACTTTATCGATCAAAAATAATCTTTAGTGAACTTCTTTGGCATTTTTTTTCAACTTTAAACATATCTATAGTTTATTAAGCTGTACCTTTCCAAGACGGAAAATATTCAAATTCTAGATTATTAGAGAGTTTCATTTTGAGTAATATATGAATTATGTTTCAGTTAATTTCATTTCTACATAGATATTGATTCATTATTAACTGTGAATGTTTTATGCAGAAAGTCCTAAAATATTAAGATTGAAATAAAAACTTCTTGCCAAACCTTTGCTTTTTCGTTATTGTTGATGTTAGTGAATCTTCGTAAATCCATTCACGGGTCTCTTGGGTTGTAGGAATATCATATTGTATGTATGTTTATACGATGCTCACCGTTATTGAACATCTCTAGCGTTTAACGCACGATTCTTACTCGCTGTGCCATCTGGAAACTGCATTTACTGTTGCGACCCAACACTACGAGTCTACACAATCGATTGATTCTGGATGTTTTAATCACTCCCCTCCCTCTCTCAATATTTCCAACAATAACTGCAAAGCAAGTCTCATTACCAAGCGATATCCGTCTTCTACAACAGCGAAACAGTTTCTTGGGAAGGACTGTCAACATCGAAAGCGTGCTGCAAACGTTTTAGACTTTATTGTTCTAAAACCCTCTAATGTCCCCTCCTATGGTAGGAGGCAGATACTACATTTTCATTACTTTCATTTATATTTTTGAATATATTGCCAACGACGAGAGAGAGAATGCCGATAAGAAAATATACAATAGTCCATTGTACTTAGGTGTTATGGTTTAAATATATAAGTAGGGGCACATATTCATTTTTATAGATCATATTTTTTATTCTTTCATTATAATGGAAACAATTCATAATATATTCAGTTACCCGGTAGGTAACAAAAAAATGTAATTCGTCATAATTGTTGCACTGAGAACTAATTCAGAACTTTTGTTTATTTGATACACCATTTCTCCCACTTCTCTTCGATTGATGATCTACTTAAATCCCTCCATCAAGAATTTTCCTTCTTCAAGAGTGAGGGTCACGGCCACATTACCTGAAGGAGGTCAGTCGCTGTCTTCACTAACTGTTTCTCGATATCTTGAAAAATTTGTGAACATTCGTGTTGTAGTTATGAATTATTGGTCATTTTTTTGGGCAATTTTTGCTTTAATTTGTTGTGTGACAACAAACGATTGTAAGTATATGTTATTTTAAGTAATTTATTTCTTTATAGAGTAAAATATATTCTGAAACTTCCAACGTCTGCAGTATAAACAAATGAATCAGATAATAATCTATTGTTTCATGTACAAATTGAAACATATGAAACTAATAACCGTTTTGTTAACTTAACTTCAAATTAACAACGTCGATATATACCAAATATATGTTATCCTATGATATTAATTTAAATAAATAAATAAAAATAAATTAAAATTATTATTGAATCAACTACAAAAAACCGTTTGTAAATAAATCAAATTCAGAGATATACCTATGAAGAGTATATTCTAAAAATGTACTCTTCGAAGATATGCCGATTGATTTTGGACATTGAAAACACAAATTATAACAACAATAGAAAATTCCAAGTTGAATGTATTCATAATTATGTGTCTTTATATTCAGTTATTAAAAATACTGACAGAAAGACCCGTTAAAATGAAGATAAAATTTGTACCTCATTAAAAGTCTAACAGTAAAATCAACTGCTATAAATAATCGTTGATTCATAATGGGTTAACCGAAAACTCATTTCAGAGATAATTGATTTTTGTACCGGCTATGACCCAAACATTACACGCAGTGCAATTTAAGTCTACACTGTCTTGTATTAATAATTTTATTCATTTCGGAGATTTGTACGAGCGTTGGAGGAACATCGACTCCATATGAATTTAATTTATACTAAAGTCAAACAATGTTGTAATTTCAAGGTATTTATTTAATTTAATCTAAATTTTATTGTGAATACGTCATTTAACTAAGTAGCCAATTGGATCAATGATCTGAAAACTATTTTAGAGACATTAAAATAGTTTTTGTATTTTACAGGTACTTACTAAAAAAGTATAATTAAATTCAATATATAATAAGGGTCCAAAAAATACATTGATGAGAAAAACTATATATTTCTGTAGTTTTGTTTCGTATCTATACTGCAACCTAAAGGATTTGTTGGGTTTCCCTTTCTTGCTTTGGCACGGGGAGCGTAGCATACCTCTGGTTGCCAAAGATCTATTTCATACGATCAGGTTCAATGATCTACAAATACGTAATATAAGATTTCGTTTTATTTGAATTGGCACTCTACATCCTCTGGCAAATCTATTGTCTTCACGTGTCCAATGTCTGTCACGTGCCTCGACAAGACTACCAATAATTGTACTTGAGTTGAAGCATGAAATAGATCTTTTTGGTTATAGTTTCCCAGCAGTATATTTGCCTGTTTCAGCCCCCGTTGATTATATCAGTATCTGATTTCTTATATTTTCTTATCATTTGCTATATTGTCCTGTAACCGATTCCACAGAAGGGTTATGGTCCTATAAGGTATATTCACTGTACTTTAGCATACCTATCTGCTATTAAACTTCCCTTTACCGTAGCATAACGTGTAACCCATTAGAGGGTAATTTTATTCTCGTAACCCAGCTGATTCTACTTATCCAGACATTTCCATGTTTGGAACTTATAAAATTGAGGTTTGGAGCACTAATAGCTGGTCAGCTATCGGCAATATGATAATTTCTTCCAATTGCATGTTTATACTGCTCTAAAATATTTGGTGAGTTACGCAAGCTCTCAAAGAGTTCAGTTCTGAACCCGTATTCCTATTCCAGGTTTGTCTGCTGTTTTGGAACCATCTTTATACCATTTTTATTCATTTCTAATATTCTCAAAGCTAAACTTTGTTGGTATTTCATCTTGAGCATGTTCTAGACCTGACCACAGCTGGGTTTCCGCTCATCTCTGGTCGATCCTTCCCTTAACATTGTGAGTGAAGGTACCCCATGAGATGTGGAAGATTTAAAATCACGTATTCTGCAGCCGTTAGGCATATTCTCGTGATCCCGGTTGTACATATACAGGTCAGTCCTTACACATTCAAAAGTATGATTCTAATATTGTCTACACCAGTTCTACTTCCCTAGACCACTGCACTGTACGTGATGAATCCTCTTACTATCACCGTGTATATATCCACATCCACAAGCAGCATCTTTATATTACAACCCTCCCTGCGAAGTTTCTGCCTACATCGGAGCAACAGTACCTTCTGATTATAAATATTAATATTGTATTAAATTGGTTTCATTCTCAAACGAGTTATTGGACTGTTACTGAATAACACATAGGTGCAACAGACGTTTAAATATGGATCTTGTGTGTGAGGAAACGAAAATATTGCTGGAAACGTGTTCGTGACTCACCAATGCGTGACAAACCTCGTATGACCATAAAAATTTACTTATTGTCTCTTTTTTTACAAAACTGTACAAATAGGAGCTAATCACAAACTTTCTGTTACAGTTTATTTTATAAAGCAATGTTATAAAGACGATGTTAATGTAAACACTTGCTTGAAGCAATCAACCAATTTTCTTATAGCCAATCTTAGGAACGGAATTCCAGAATTGGATATTTATGATCCTGAGCCAATAATTATTGATCAAATACAATTAGCACTTGGAACAGGGCCAGATGGTTACAGAGCTATATTTAGGGATATCGAAGCCTTTGGTGTTAGTAATATAAGTGTTGCCGCTGTAAGGTATGGAATTTGTTTTTCAGTTTTCCTACAAGTTTTAGTCATTAAGCGTGTGTTGTTGCCCTGGAACAACCAATCTAAGCTTAGGTACTTTTGAACGAAGTTATAATAGATAAGTATGCGTTGTAGATTGAAACCACAATTCTAAATTCAAGTATCTTAATTCAATTTGAAATTTTTTGAGATTCTCGTTCGTTCTCTTCTTAAATTGCCACTAATTATAGAAATAGTTGCTTCCCAAATTTGATGTGTAATCTGTTGAATAAATTTTTGTTTCTTAGAGTTCCTGGCAACTTATCAGAACATTTCATATTCCAGTAGAAGCCTTTTTTTCTAACTTTTGTCACATATTATCGGGATAGGAGTTTAGATATATTTTTTCTAAACCCAATACTAGCAAATCATTTTGCTCTTTTCAATTTCTCTTTCCAGTTTTTATAGGTGAATTAAATCCGCATTTTATGATCTATGTTTGAATCTGAATCTATTTTTGCATGATGCGGTCAGCGCTTTTGGGAACTCACAAAATCTGCCAGATCACAGTACCTACTGCTCAACTATCAGCTTCTAAAGCATTTTCATCATCAATTTCCTAAATAACTTATATATTTATCACAATATCCAGTAATTATGAATATTGCTACGTTACCATTGGGCATTTTGATAATGAAGCTACAGTAGATGAAATGGGGATTTCAAATGCTCATTATTTATGTTTAGTTTTGCGGACCTGATGCGGACAGGTATTATTTTCGTATTACCATCAATATCATAATTCCTCGGTATTAAATATAATCACCCACGTTTCATTTGATTTATGACATATATAAAACTTCTCATATTCATATTTTCAGATCCGATTTAAATACGCATCAATACCAATTCACGATGTTTATACCAAGAATAACAGCAAAAGCAAAATATGAATCAAGTGGAATTCTTATATTAATTCAAGCATCTGGTGGAGGAAATTACTGGGGCGAATACGGTTAGTATCATTGTAGTTAAGCAGTAAATATAGAAAGTCAAAATCTCTCTTGGATTAAGTGTCTAATAAACTAACCATAAAATTAAGGAACTCAGTCTTTGGGAATCCGCTGACTTGGCAGCATGGACATTCAAGTGGCAACTGCTGCTACAAAATGCGCTCTCGCTTATTATAACCACTATCTGGAGAACTCGAAGATTTTCACTTCCACAAGATTTACTTTTAAGAAAACCAAAATTGAGTAGCCGTGTAGTGTAGGCACATCTTCGTATTTGAACGTCGTCTCACTTTGAGTCCTTGGAAGCTAAAACTAACAGTGACCGGAAGTTGAACGAAGCGAAATCTATACTTTCTCATCCGGATAAGCAAAAAACCGAGGAAATATCACATAAATATTATTAATTAGGTAACATATGGTTACAGTACTTTAAAATTCCATCTCTACAGATTATTTAGAGGGAAAGCGATGCTTGACTAACATCATGCTGATATGCTGACACGTTTGATTCCAAGTTAAAATAACGACTACATTTTTTGAAGGAAATAGCTTCATTCTATCACGACAATGTAACAGTTATGAGTTTTCGTATTTTATTTTTTATTATTGGTTATCATGTATATATTAATTGGGATTATTTATTTTGGTTAATAGACCCTGTGATATACAGTATAAAAAATATTTTTAGAGGGCGTTAAAATCAAAGTGTACTTAAGAGGATCTCCTCGAGATATTAACGGAAGAACATACTTAATTGTTCAACAAATGAAGATGGACTTCAATGTGAAGGAGATTAAAATGGGAGTTGATGGTATACATAATGGCAACACTGTTCTACGTAAGTTTTAGCAATACTATTACGATTTCAAGAAAATTAGAAACTGTTTTTGGAATTTCTGGTGATATTCATACTGAGCCAAATGTTTTCACTTCCACTACACTCACAATTACACTGTCTGACGCGCGTTTCCATAACGTTTCCATAAGTTATAATCTTCAGGGACTAAAGGTAAACTAAAGCCTAATGACTTGACTTACCTGTTTTATACTAAATTTTCCAACCAATAAACTTCCCGTGAAAATTAATTCCAGCGGGAAAAGTCCTTAGCGGGACCCTTCACATTTACCCCTTGACTACTAAACTATAGAGTGGGATGTAAGGAATTGGTCCTTTGTTCAATGCTTTCAATAACAATCACCACAACTAATTTCATATACACCAAATTTAGTAAATATGAAATTAGCTGTGGGAAGTATATTGGGCAAACTAAGAGATACGTTATTATCCGGTTTGAAGAGCACATAGCACATTTAAAATATGGACGCACCGGAAAATCGAGTATTGCCGATCACGCTGTCAGTCATAATTATGACATAAATATTAATAATGTAAAATTGTGAAAAATGTATCGAATAATAAATTATTGGATGCATTTGAGAGCATTGAAATTGCTACATGTAAGAGTAGCTTAAATAGGGATAAGGGTCCAATCCCTTACTCTATAGTTTAGTAGTCAAGGAATGAATGTGAAGATTCCCGCTAAGGAGGTTTTCCTGCTGGAATTAATTTTCGCGGGTGGAGGTTCATTGGTGGGAAAATTTAGTATAAAACAGGTAAGTCAAGTTAATAGGTTTTAGTTTACCTTCAGTATCTGAAGATGATAACTTGGTTATCAAAGCGCGACAGTGTAATTGTGAATGTTGGTGTGGAGTGTTCAGTATGGAAATCGATTGCTTTAGCTTTATCAGACAAATATTACAATGCATAAATGATTGTGTTTGTCGATTTTAGAGGCAGCACTGAATTTATTTATAAATAGCAATTCACAAGAATTACTGAAAGAAATGAAACCACATCTGAAGAAGAAGCTTTTGATTCTTATGCGAAATTTCGCTGATAAGATATTTTCTCAGGTACCTTATGATGCGTTTTTGGTATAATTTATTCTAATTTAGTGATATGTTATTATTTATATTGTATATTTCTGTAATAAATAGTTGATTCGAGTAGATATTAGTTTTATTTCATTATTAAAAGTTGTGGTTTATATAGTTAGTTTTTCAACATATAATATTCTAGTATATTATGACTCTTGCAGTGTAGTGGAAAGGTGTTGTGTCTACAAAAAAGTCAGATCAAGACAAAATCGAGAATAGAAACTCGTAGGGGTTGCGTCTGCTTCCAAAACTTAAAGAACACTCGCGTCTTATTATAGTTTTATACTTACTTGAGGGAAAAATGAAGTAAAAGTAAATAAAACACCTTCAGCGAAATCCCAATGTTAAATAGCTGAGTTGTATTGTGTATTATTTATTTATTTTTCGCCAAAACCAGCCTTTGCTAGAAAGAACTTCAAACAGACAAACATATAATCTCACAGAAATTGATATGAAATGTGCAAAATCAAATTTCAGCTTCTGCCTTCTTTGCCTTCAAGTATAAAATCAGAAAAATATAGAAATCAGCGGAAAGAAGTGAAACTATGAATCGGACTACTCCTAAATAGATTCCTGCGTTCTTCTGAAGTGTTAAATACTGTTGTACTAATTATAATTTCATGACATGACTAGCTGTTACAAAATAAATTAATTTTTTCAAAAGCTTTTAAAAAATTTCAATCCGTATCATTAATCTTTTCATTTTGATAAATATAGTGCGGGATGACAAATTACAACTAATTACCTGTTCGAAAGGAAATTCGTAATTTTGAAGTTAATTGGAGAATTTTAGCCTTCAATTTTTTCAACAAACACGCGTTATTTTGTGATTAATTCATATGACTAATTGTTAAATCAGGAAAGATAATACCTCTGTGTTTTCACATATTATTAATTACGAGGTATGATTTAAAAATACGGTGAATGAATTTTTATTACTGATTCTGGATCTGTTGAAGGTTGTCGATCTGCAACTATAGTCTTCAAGTCAGATGAAATGCGCAGTATATTTCATAAAACATGGATCCTAAATAACGCCTTAACATTAAGTTTAGTTCCTCCTCGCTAAGGAGGCTTTGTAATGTTGAAATCTATTTGGTGATGATGAAGTAGCTTTGAGAAAACCACAGAGGGAAAAGGATGAAGGTCCAAAGACGTCCAAAAAGTAGTTAATTAAACTCTTTTAATAGAGTAGATAAGGAAAACAAATTTTTCTGTAAACAATTTGCTATGATCAAAGTCAATAATAAAAGAAAACATACATTTTTTGAGCATATTTAAGATGTAAACACTCACAGCTAGCACAAATCTTATAAGTACATAACAATAATTTCTTACCAACATCCGGCATTCGACTAGAAAATTTCCTTCTTTTATAGTGCTTAAATTGACTGAAACAGCCATTAAATTCATTGTCCATGTAAAAAAATGACACTAAAGAAATATACGACACAAACAAGATTTACACTACACTACAGGAATAAACATAACCAGAATAGTCATCTGTTGCAACCAGAACAACAGGAAATGGACAGCTGCAGCCAATAATAGTTTGAGAAACCTCATTTATTTAGCTTACATCCATAACACCCTCATCCCTCTTTTCCTGCATAGATATATTTAAAATGCCCCTTAGCTCTCTAATCTCGTCTTTTTTCCTGAAAACAGTTACGCTGATGTTTTCTGCCAAATATTTACAATCCAAAATAACTTTAACCACAATTTGAGATAAAAATGGACCCTCATCCTCTTTCGTCGGTGGTTTCAAATATTATGAGTGATTAGAAAGTGGAAAATCAAAATCAAAAATAAATAAAAATGTGCATGAAGTTTTTGGTCGCTTAAAATATTCAATATTATTGTTTCAATTTCAAATAATTATCAAGAAGAAAGGTTAGAATGGTCGTCTCTTAATCTAGGAATCGATCGTTTCCGAGATCTAAATCTACTTACTTCAGTCGCGGAATTACACTAATGAATAGAATAAAAATAGAAGAAAATGCGTTTACCACCGAAAATACTATAGACACTAACGCTAACTACTAGCTTTAAGCCAACTGAGCGGTTTGGATGTGGATGATGGCAAAGACTAATACAATTAGTTTGTTGAAACCGATTTTACAAAAAAATGTCTTTTTGTGTATTATACAACAATTGGGGAAATGGAATTCATCCAAAGTGGTATTTGTTATAAAACATTGCCAAAAGAAAGTTTAAAGTAATATTAACAGTACATTATGATCAAATTTCACATATTTAGTTAACAAATAATGTTAACTATGAAAAGAAAACCAGAAGTTGGAAGATAATTATATCACAAACATGAAAAGTTAAGAGTCGTAGACGGTATGAACCCTAAAAAAGTTGGAAATGTAAATTTGGATACATGTTCATATACGAGGAGTATCCAGGAGCGGAAAAACGTTTCTGTCTGATACCGATAATCGCGAGCTGATCACAAAAATTTTGTTGTCATTGTTCACCAGCTATTGTGTTCACAGCATTGTTCAAAAGCTATTTACAAGGTACGTATTATAGTTTTTGTTTGCAAAAAACCTCTCAAACTCTACTCAAGAATTCTTCAATTTATGTGTGGTTTTACTTCATCTGCGATTTAGTACCTTGCGCTTTTTACTTATTTTCAATTCCAATGCTGGTTCATTTTTGATAAGTTCTTCAATTTGTTTGGTTAGACTGTAGAAAATTTGGATTGAAGGCGAGAAGGATCAGGCAATTTGCTTAGACTAGAGAATGAAGACGGAGTGTGGCGAATTACAATTTTAGTCACTATTTTAGATGCAGATAATATATTTTGTTTTTAGTATTCAGTTCCAAAAAGTTTCTTGCAAAATAAAAGTATACGCGCAAATTGGGCGGTTTTGATTTTCTAGATACTGGCAGGTTTTGGGAAACTGAATAAGTCTAGCAACTCTTAACAAAATTATAGGCACGGATGTTCGAAATTTTGGGAATTAAAACTTCAAAAAATTTTGAATCGCGAATAACTCGAAAGCTACGAGGAATTCGAAAAAAAAATGCTGAAGTAAAAAATGTACACCATGAAATTCTCTACAGATTGGTCTTCTCGGGAATTTTTTAGTAACCTCAAAATTTTCACCGTAATATACAAGCTTGCATGGACTCTGAAAATTGACCTACATTCAATTCAATAACTAGATATTCGAGGAACTATTGAATTTTTTCAAGAATTCGTATGCACTTGCTCACAACTGAATGATTCTAACTAAAACTGTACAAGGGCAAATAACATCATTTCACTTCTACTAACTATTTTCTATATTGTTACATAATCTTTACCTCATTCAGATTGTTTCCTTCACAGTCTCAGCACTAGTTTCAATCAAAAATCCTACTTATTTATGTAAAAAACACTGTTCAGATAGTATAGTAATGCAGGACGAACTCGGCATATAACTTGTAAACACGTTGACTGCGCACGCGCGTGGTTATAGGTGATCATCATAAATTTTCAAAATTGTAAGAATAAGGATACATCATCCTGTGAATGCTTTTCTCAGGACTTGAAGCTGAGATTCGAAACTTCAAAATGAACAACAACATTTTTGTGAAAGAGAAACTATTAAGATGTCTGTGAATATTGAAATAATAATCAACCGAGAACGAAGGTAGAGTTTTTTAAATATTGGTTCATTTGAAATCAAGAAATAGTTTATGTATGTTATATACATAAAAATATTGATAATAACACGAAAGACAAATCACTCGTGGTATTTGCTTGTTTATAAGGTGACTGATGAAATATATCCATTGAAACTTTAAGTGCTTAAGTGGCCAAGATAGCTCTTCATCTCGCAAGATTTTCGAAAATTATGCTAGCTTACCTGAGTAGAAAATAGAGACCTCATCCATCATGGTGGATTTTAATTTTTTGAAAACGAAGAGCAGCATTTGGCTTGAATTCGTACTGGCGGGAATTCGCGAGGGGATGCTCCGGCTTTTGGCGTTGATGGAGATTTACTCAGAAAAACGAAAAAATAACCTTAGACTTTTTTGTTGAAAATTCTGTGCTCTACTTTTTTGCTCAATCAGTTTTCTTCGAATTCCTCTAGGTTTTCGACTTATTCGCGTTTCAAAATTTTTTTCGAATTAAATTTAAAATGTATGATGTAATTAAATAAAGAGTTTCTCATTTTTATCTTTGTGTAGTTCTTTTAAATTGAAAAAAAATGGAAATATAACTTTTCACGTGGGGTTTACGTACATTATAACATATAATTGTAATGCGGTATGCTCGCTCAACTCGTTTTCCTAATAAAATCTCTTACTGTGACCATAATAATTGTTCATAAACTGTATCAAGCGCTAAACAATAATTTCGTAAAATATATACTACGATATCGGAGAACAAACAGCAATTTTCCTCAAAAATGATACATTATTTGGTAATTATGGTTTGTATAGGAACTAATTATATTTGATTTTGCTATTTAAACAAAGTAGCTGTTTTTATTTTGTTTAAATCTCTTCGAAAATGTTTCTGGTAGTTTTCTTAATTGGTGCAGTTCATATTTTAAGGGTATCATCTGGTGAACTCCGTAAGTATTTTCATTTACTTCGCAAATTAAACCAATTCTCATTATAATTAGAAATGTCTACTTAAGCTATGAAGATGCTGTGCAGTATTTTATATAGGGACATCTCTCATGATGTCAATCGAAGATAGTCAATATATATTATGGATATTGAGATGGTGCCTTTTATGAGTCCAAGGGACATCAAAGACATCAAATGCTCCATACTAACTAATTCAAAAACTTGTACGAGATTATGTATTTGGAAGCATTCCAAGAGCTGAGTAGATAAAGAGATAATTATTGTGAAATAGATGCGATCCAATACTTTCAAAAACATTTTTAATGTTGAGGTATTTAATTTTTTTACCGACGATGGCTAATACAGGTGCGGATAACAAATTTGTTTCTACCGTCTTCTTCGAAGCATGCAATTTGTATGAGTGTAAGGTGAAGATCGACGTCTATATGAATTTAATTTATAGTGCAGACAAATTAATTTTGAGTTCTTTTGATTTTTATTCTTGTATGTCATTTAGTGATTTAATCTTTATTATTTGAGGAGGTAGGTTTTTATATACAAGTTTTCCAATTTGAGTAATGTTATTCATTATTTTAACTATTACGAAAATGATAACAAGATAATAGCTAAAGTTTGTGGGATTGGAATTTGTCAATCACTTACAGGTACACTAACCTGTCTTTTATTTCGAGGAAATATTTCCGTATATGCCTGGTTAGAAATCACAATATAAACACGCTAATTTGATGTTTGTCGGATATCAGTACTTTTATTACTTTTAACAATAATTGGATTGGTCGACTTCCAGTTCGGCGTTTTAAAATGGGTTTATGAATTAAACGTAACAGAAGTTCCTCTTGATCATAAAAACATATCACAATCACCAGATAAATATCTTTTTCCCGAGTTAACCTGTTGATATAACCTCACCTAAGCTAAAGTAAACCTAGCCTAATCTAACTAAAAGCTGTTCCTCGGTCTGCTGAACAACATTAAGAAACGAATGTGAATAAAAGTTGAAGAAATAAAAACTTGATCTACAATTTTTTCCGTACATCTTTTCTCTCTACAACTAATCCTTCATCTCCTAAAGTAGTCCCCCAAAAAATCAAATCTTTCGTTTAATTCATAAATCATAAAGTCAACCAACCCATTTATTGGTAAAACCGTAAATACTAGGTTCCGATATGTAGACCGCAATTAATAGATTCATTATACTTCTAATGTTCTTGATTTTAGGTCTCTTCTTTTTTAGTATTAGTTTTTTTAATAATTTTTGAAAGACAGATAAGCATCATAAACAATTAGAAGCATAAACATATCAAAAGGTCTAAGAAATAATAAATGTAAATAGATTCTTCGACTTCTAAAATGATAAACTAACGTGTTTTTATTATGATTCCAGGCTGGACAGTATTTTTTTTACGATTTTCTACGATGTATGCTTCAATTATTTTGGGCATAATTAACGCGCATGTATATTCAAGTTCAAATCAAACATTTCTATTAAGATAGGGAAAACAATACGCCACCAATAGACCAACCAGATGGACGATCATAACGCTGTAATTTAAACTTACTAAGGAGTTCAAAACAAAACATATATTATCATCATAGAATTTTATACCGTTGAGAAATGCTAATTCCATAACGGCATTTTTATTTAAATTCGAGATTTCCTAATATCCTAATATGGTTTTCGGAATTGGTTCCTGCGCAGCAAATTAATATGAGGGAGAATAAATACTTTGTATCCTGTTGTGTTACAATTATATACCAATCGGCATATTACGTTTTACTAAAATACTTTTCACATTTCCACAATTAATTATTGTGGCTTGGAAGTCACTTCTTTCGTATAATTATTTCCAAAACTAAGCAAAATTAATTTGTCGATTCTGTATTTCAATCCGAGTCGATCTACGAGGTGAAATTTCTAGACATAAGTCCTCATATCAGATCAAGTGCTATACTACCAACTGCTAATGTGCTAATTGTAAAAGATCACACATCAGAATAGCATCATCCTAGCTATTTATAAATAAGTTATTATATCTGTAACCTATATTAATATGAAGAAAGGTATTTTTACTATATAACTTTGTAATAAAATCATTGATAATCGGATAATATGAACTGTCTGGGGCTTTTTACAATTCTGCGTCACTCCCGAATCGGAAGCCTTCTGATTGACTAGTATCTGTGGCGTTCGAATATTTTTTTATTTCTATTTTCTTCACGTTGAAGCATCTAAGCTGTCAATATCTGAGGCAAATCTGTAGATGCTCTCCCTATGTTTTAAGCAGGATACAGAATCGTCATTCTTCCTACCAACTAAGCTTTTAAGCCAAGTAGTTGCCGCTGGCATATCTGTAAATACTCTCTTGAGATCCCTATTATAACTTTAAATTTTTCTATGCAGCTTCTTTCATTCATGTTTGTCAAAGAGACGATCCCAATTTGATACCATGTTTGATAGCATCAGTAGAAGATTTGAGGCCATATCTAGTAGAAGGTAATACATGAATTGATAACAAATATATCACTTGTTTCGTATCATATTTTGTAATAGGTGTACCCGAATACAATATTCCGAAACTGGAGCCATTGGTGATGACGGATTTTTTTTCGGAAGAAGCTGCTGGTATGAAAATTACTGTTTCTAATGTTAGTGCATGGGGTTGTTCGGACTATTTCGTGAGAGGATTAGAGTAAGTGACGTAATTATTCTCCTTTTATGGTTAACAAATTTCTATTTCAATTACAGGGTCAATTTGGAGAACCATAATTTTGTGATAAACATCGATCTTCCTAAATTAAGAATAGAGGCACATTATAACGTAGATGGAAAACTTCTTGTCATGCCTATCAAAGGGGATGGCAACTTGGAAGCCAATATAAGTAAATATAGATATTTTAACTTTAAAATTAACATTCTTTGAAAAATATACAAGGCGGGATGAAAAAATACGATGAATGAATATTTCAAATATCTCAATCTTATCCTTATGTGTTGAAGCAAGTAGTGACAAGTTTAAACGTATTTCGGTTTGTTAGACTATATTTGCTTTACAAGGATGTATTGATATCTAGTTAGCCTAGACCAGTTCCATTGCGTTACCATAGCAACTAACAATAACTTATTAGAAGTGTCAGTGTAAAGTTTGACGTCAAAAAAGTAAACCAGAGTTCCGCAAGAAAAAAGATGTGCACCAAAATTGTGAGTATCGAGCCTTCATCAAGTATTTAAAAGGGTTAAGAGGTAAGCAGATTTACGAAGATATGCTTAATACCCTTGGTGATCAAAGCTTAAAAGGAAGTAAATTTTCCATTAAAGATGATGACCGATCGGAAAGGCTAGTTTCTATGTCGGTCCCCGAAAATATTGATGCACTTCATGACATGATTTTAACAGACCGTCGAATTGGGCTAAAACGGATATCTGAAGCACTGAATATTTCATACGAAAGCGTTCATCATATAGTTCACGTCAATTTGGGCATGAGAAAAATTGCTGCAAAATGGATCCCCAACTATTTGCATGTTGACCAAAAGCGTGCAAGCATCGCGTTTGATCTGTGCTCGATTTGTAAACGATGTAGACTTCTTAAACCTAATTGTGGATGAGACTTGGGTACATTTCTATGATCCAGAAACAAAGTAACAATAGATGCAATGGTGACACTCTGGTTCTCCAAGACCTAAGAGATTTCGTGTCCAAAAATCTAATGGAAAAGTTCTTGCTTCAGTTTTTTGGGATTGCCATGGAGTAATCATGATTTATTTTTTGGATAAGGGTAGAACAATCACTGGAGATTACTATTCGACATTAATGACCACTCTAAAAATTAAAGAGAAAAGACGTGGAAAGCTGTCCAAATGTGTTTTGTTTTTGCAGGAAAACGCACCTGCACACAAATCTCATGTGATTTAGGGTTTGAATTACTAGAACAACCCCCCTATTCACCAGATTTGGCTCCATCCGACTATCATCTCTTTCCTCAACTGAAGAAAAGTTTAAAAGGTCGTAAATTTTCTTCTAACGAGGAGGTAATAAAAGCTGTGGAGGTCTGGTTTGCAGAGAAAGAAGAAACATTTTTTTTGAAAGGTCTAGAGACGTTGCACGTTCGCTGTAATAAATGTATCCAATTAAGAGAAGAATATGTTGAGTAATAAAATATTTTGACATTGAAATTTTGTTTGGTTCTATAGTAGGCTAAGAATTTTTCAATATATCCTCGTATTGCAGTGTATGTCATGAAACATCGAACAACAAAATTCTTTGCAAATTGGGAAAAAAAGTGGTGAAGCAGCTTACAAACCATTAAAAACTTTCTCTAGATCATTGAAAAATGATTAGAAAGTAGAAATGAGTTAGTTAAAGATGAGGAGCGGTCGTCCTCAGAACTTCCAAATAAGATGGACTAGAGTCAAATTTGTTGAGAGATGTTTAGCGAAAAACGAAAATAAAATTGTCTTGCAATTTGGATGGAATTTCCTTACAGATCTATATTCTATTTCCTGAAATGTGGTTTTCATAGCCTTCTACCTCGTTAAGACATGTTTGTCTTACCATATTTTGGACTGGATTTTCCGAAGAAAGAAGCACTATTCTTCACATTAAGAAGGTCTCAACAAAACTGCGAAAGCAGTTGGTAGAGAAGCCTTGAGATTTGAAGGAGATTAATTCAAATTTTAGGTTACATTTTTAGTTTATTATCAAGATTTTGCAGCCATATTTTTAATTTGTAATGTGTAGTTATAATCACTCTATTGTGAGCTTCGAGGTTCTTCCTTCATAACATTAGTTATATATCCCCAGGTAGGGAACAAACGTATCTCCTTCTCAAGCTCGTACGTTACTTTTCACTAACATTTTTCTAAGATCGAGAAGTTTGTTCTCCTTCAATTGATTATTGATAGATGGAAATATTATTGTAACTTGTGTTTTAAATAAAATATTCTATATTTAGCTGATACAACAGCTAGGGCTGAACTTACTGGAGAATTGTATGAAAAAAATGGAGAATCTTATCTCAGATACCACACTTTCGACTTAAAAGTTCATGTTGGGGGAGGAACTTCACGTCTTGCAAATTTATTTAACGGAGATAAAGTATTATGTAAGTATAATTATTCCTATCACGAGTATATCTCACACGCCGACAACAATATTATATAAAACGTTAGGAAAAAATATTTCAAATACAATTGGAATATGTTCGGGAGATTTTGTCACTAAAACATGTTTTGAAAGGTTTTGTCAACAATTCAGTTTGCTATGAAATTTAATTGACAAACGAAGCACATATAGGCGCCTTAATATACTAATTCCATCTGAAATTATTGAATATTCCAATATATTTTCAACATCGCTTTTTAAGAATTGTGCTCAAAACTCTGAATCAATACGCTGAAAATGATAGAATACCCAAAAGTATATAAAAATTATTGTCAATTAATAACCAAAAAATGACCTAGGATGCCTTTCCCGAACCAATTTGTTTTTTGAGATTCTTATACTGCAGTTTCGCAAGAAATAATCTGTTTTTCAAGACTGGTCACATTTATTTAGAATAATTATCAGTTTCTGTATTTGTATGTCGAAATATATGAACGTTGAAACTATTTTTTTTTTAAATAAATAACCATTAATGTTTCAGTGGGAATGATAAACGATGTTGTTAATAAAAATTTCGATATGTTCATGAAGGAGCTCATGCCAATAATACAGAAATCTTTGGCGGCGGTTTTCAAAGAGACTGCAAATGCTATAGTTGAAAACTTCACCTATGAACAATTATTTCCATAATATTTGTGATAGGTATAACAATATTTCGAATCCATTTTTCATACTTGTAAGAAATTTAAAATAAATATATGCTTCAAATAAAATTTTGTTTAATTTAAAAACTTACAGTTAGTACAAAAATCACAAAAGTTATTGGCAAATATAAATCAGTTGTTCTTTCTCACATTGCTGACAAGTTAATTGGTAAGAACTATCGTTGCGCCATCTACATTTACAATTTTCTTTCACTTTATTAGTTAAAGTAGAAAATCCTCTACCGCAACATAACGTATCGCAGTTACCTGCATCCTCGCATCGTCTTCCTACTGTCGAGGGGCAAAAGTTCGGACTATTTTCTTGGTACAGCAAATTTTTCCTGTTTCCTTTCTTGTGTAGTTGATAGTTATTACTTGATTCTACCTTGATGGCATTATGGTAGTGGTTTCTTAGTTCTTTCACAATATTTTCGAAAGGACGAATTTTTTTGAAACAAGTTTTGTAAGTACAGGAACCTAAAAAAAATAATATAATTGAAAAATATGAATTTGATTATTTTTCAGGAAAATGAAAAAAAATAAGGTAATAAAATATTTTATTTCATTAACACTTTAGAAAACTTTGGAAAGTGTAACTAGGAATAATCCTATTCCATTTTCCTGTCCAATGTCAAACCTACCGAATGAAAGAATTAGGTCTACGCTTCCATTTGAAGTGACCGGAGTTGATTATGCCGGCCCATTCTATATTTTGAACAAACCAGGTAAAGGAGCTAACCTTAATAAATGTTATTTGGCTATTTTCGTTTGTTTTTGCACTAAGGCAATACATTGCGAAATAGTAACTGATTTAACTTCCAACAATTTCTTAGCATGCTTAAAACGCTTTGTATCTAGACGAGGTGTTCCCAAAATAATATATTCCGATAACGGAACTACATTTCACGGCACTAACAACTTATTGAAAGATCTTAGTAAATTTTTATTTAACAATCAGGCCTCTATTGTCAATTCTACCAGTCAATATAATATACAATGGAAGTTTATTCCTCCGTACACCCCAAATCATGGCGGATTGTGGGAAGCAGCCGTTAAAAGTTGCAAATTTCATTTGAAGCGAGCTCTTATTAATAATAATGTGACTTACGAAGAAATGTGCACCTTAGTGATACAAATCGAAGGTATATTAAACTCTCGACCATTGTTTGCGCAATCAAATGACCCATTATACCATCCCATTTCATAATAGGTCGAGTTCTGATCTCCATTCCCAACATTGACTATACTAATACCAACAAGTATCGTTTGACTCGATTAGAACACATCCAGAAACTCTACCAACAATTTTGGCGAAGATTTTCAAGACAATATATTTCTCAGCTACATCAGCAGTACAAGTGGAAAAACGCCCCATCAACTATTTCTGTGGGCACTTTAGTCTTAATAAAAAACACCCTATATCCACCATGCCAATGGCCAATGGGAATAATTAGGAAATTATTTCCCGGAAGAGACGGCATTAGAAGAGTTGCTGAAGTCCAAACCCATAAGGGACTAATTATTCGTTCCATCAGACATTTGTGTCCATTACCAAGACAAGAAGACATAGACAATTAAATCGATTTATTGCAATCTTAATACAGTGATAGACTTTGTAAACATAGGTATATATTATCAAGTAAATTTCTACAATAAGCTGTTTTGAAGGCATCCCTTCAAAGAGGGGGCTATTATGTTAAAATTAATCTTTAAAATAATTTTTTATTATGTTAGAATAAGTCGAAAACGTGGCAACGCCGCCCAACATAAAGTTTTTTCTATTTCTTTTTGTATTAATTAGAAATGTGTTGTTGATATATCGCCATTAAAATCCAGCTCACACATGTTTTAATATTATTAATAAATAATACAGTCCACACATCAACAATTAGTTTATTTGAACCAGCAAAGAATTTTAAACACCATGGAAAGTGGAGAAATAGATAAAAGTTTATTACTAAATCTTCCTAGCAATATTTTAATCATTTGACGAAATTCCATAAGCGTTCTTAATAAAACCTTATGTTTAAATAATTCCGATTCAAAATTTGGATCTTCTTATCTATGCATTTTTTATTATTTTGGAATGAAATTTCAAAGTGGATGTTTTTCTCAAATAAATATTAGATCTTCTATTCTAAAGTTAAATTGTAAAATACTTTATATATTTATGGATGAACAAAACATCATATTAACCCGATCATAGTTTCCGAAAAGTCCTAGATATACCAAAAGTATTTACAAACTTAATAAATCAATATTTGGACACATAAATGTGAAATGGAATAAAATATGAGGCAAAAATAAATGTATTGAAAAGCTAAGTCAGTTAAGCTGAATTACGAAAACATTAGAAAGATAGAAAACATTAAGAAGAAACAGCCGAATTATATATGGAGACATTCTAAGAATGGAATCTGATAGAGAAAGAGAATGTCGCAGGTATTATATAAAATTTAGGCAAATAAAGAAACTGAGGGAGACGTGGGGAAGTTTTAAAGAAAATTAATGAAATCGGCATATTCAGAGGTCGCCATAAGTCAGGCAAGGCTCTCAAAAGATCGACAGGTATCCATACGGGAGGTCTCGTACTTCGTAAGTTATCTGGAACTTAAGCGTTATGTGTGCGGGATTACCTTAATGTTCATTGTGGATAATGGATAGACAGACACCCTGTGATTTATTCCTGTAGGGCCTTTTTAAGGACTGCGTTTTTGCAAGAGGAACACGCACCTTTTTGTTTATTGTATTGAGAATTTTACGGATAAACTCTAGTATAGATATAGATCCCATTAGTTGAATATTATTCTTGGAAAAACTCCTCAAATGGATGTCAAATTGCAATCCTAGTTCTGTAATGAACATAGAACTATAAGATATCGATTGAAAATAAAATATATAATAATAATATAGAATAATTAATTATCCGAAGGAACTTATAGATCACCAAGAACATTTTTTTAACACGTTAAACATGTAAATGTGCATAGTTGGTTATTTGCTTAATCAATCCAGTTGACAAGTTGGCCTACATAATCGAAAGTATCAATATGAAGAACTGTTACAAGTTCTATAAATTGTTACATTCTCCATTTATCTTTGGATGCAGGATATCTTAGAAAAAGAACAAAAAAGAAAAAAAATTCTTTAATGTGAAGATAATTGTTCACTGCTACGGTTTTTCGTAGCAAACAGTAATAAGAACCTCTCGACTACTTTCTTGATACTAATCATATGTTTTCATTTTCATTCGCCATATTCGATTTCTTCATTATTTTTTTCAAGTCGTGGTGATGAATCTGATTCTGGATGGCGAACGGAGAGTCAAGTTTATAAATCGACTTTAAAAAGTAATTTCTACACTTACCGGATAATCCATGACATTTGCAAACTATCTCTTCATTTTTCATGACAACTCTTATCCCAATTTCACTATTATGTCTGAAAAGACTTTGATTCATGTCACCTAATAAAAAATACCTATATGAGTAACAGTATAAAAAATTCAGAGATTAGTGAGAGTTATTTGAAGTCGTAAAGAAGACATGACGGAAACGTTTATCAGTTGAAACAATACACCGAGAAAACTAGTTTTGTATCAATTTGAGTATTCTGCAGTCTCGTAGTTGAAAATACTGTCAACCAATATCATAAAAAAACCAAAGCATCATGAAAATATGACTAAATTTCCAAACAACAATTAGAAAAACTTATGATTTCGCCAACATCGGATATTTTTGTTGCAAATGACTTTACTGTTGTTCGGAATCGCATTAAATTCAAAATTCTGATAAATTAGAACAAAGAGGCAATTCACATATTGCATATTTTAAATAAGTCAATCTAACATTTGAAGAATAATAAGTTTTTTCAGCATTTTCCTAATCAAACTGCGTTGATATTATTAAACACCTATTTAAACCTGACTACAAATAGAAATTGGATGAATTATAAAGCTGCTTGCTCTCCAGAGAATGAATATTAGTTGTTTCAATCAGTTTCGATTACATATCTGAAACCGAAAGCAAAGTAGCTCTCTTTATACTTAGGTCTGATCTACTTGTTCCAATACTGTTCCAATTAAACTATTAAAGGTAATGCAGACTTATTTTTTATACTGTTGACAAGATGTATTAAAAAATTAGGAAGTGAGCTTAAATAGATTCTACTAATTAGGAAAATGTCCAGTCTCTAGTCTTTTACACTAAACAAGGTATTGGAGTTCTAGAAAAGAGATCCAATTAAAATTTACCTTTCTTCCTTAGTTGAAAAAATCTGTAGGTTAAATTCCTCGCGAATTTTGTATTATCTCCGCAACCACCCCATTGCCAATTAGAAGAATTATCAGACTTTCCATGACTAGCACACTTGCAGTTTTCTAATTTACCAGCTGCACAAGCTTTTGCCACCAAGTACATGTAAGCTGACGTCGACAATGAATACATCAAAGCCGTTTCTCTATAAATTTTCCTGAAAAATTTTCTCTGGCGAAGACAAGCCCATTGTTCATATCTAAGAAAGAGAAAAAAATAGTATTCGCTTTCACCCAAAATAAGCTTCAACATGGATTGCAAATTTGGCCGAGGAAGTTGTAAAGCATGTAAAGGACTAATATCAAAACGATCTTGCATCACTATGCACGATTGTACATTGGCTGCCCTTAATAATATGAGAAAATCGAAAAGCATTTCCATTGTTTTAATAGTTCTAACATGGTTGTTGATTCTTTCACAAATTAGAAGAATATATTATTGTTAAGGAATCGAGATCGGTTGATAATTTCTACAAAAAGAATTAGAATGTAATGTTTCAATTCTTTATTGAAATGCAAAAGAATATAAACGATTTGATTGCAATCGACTTTTGGAAAACTGAATTCTGGCTTTTGAAAAAGAAACTTGCAAATCCCCATTGTTTGACGTTAGTCTTAAAACATGTTTTCGCACTGGAGAGAATAGGAGAAATAGCATTACATGTAACTGTATGGATTAAGGTGGAAGATGACAAAGTACGAAATATAGAATTCACAAAAAATATAAATGAAATGTTTTTATGAACTTTTACAGCATAAAGGAAGGAAGAGAAATCTCAGAAGAAAGAAGAGAGATGTAAAAAGAAAGGGGCTATTCGATATATCATTATAAACTTAACTTACTGAAACTGGTGTATACATGATTGTACGGTCAATTTTATATAATCTTGCAGCAATTCAGCTAAACCTTTCTTATTCAAACACATCAATTTCTGATGCCTGAATCCTCTAAGCCACCTACACAATCCTCTTCTATTTGTTGTTTTGTTGTAATCGGCAATATTTCTCAAGTATATTGCAGATATAAAAGAATTTCCCCTAGCAGCTTTTGATCTATTTCTGGAAACAATTTATAAAAATATTTTATAAAGCTGAAATAAAAAAGAACAGAGGCAAAATGTTTTGATAGGGTCTGTATTTTGATACTGTCGATATATCGAGAGCTAAAACCCGCTTTTTTAAGAGATAGAAGAGACAAAAAATAGTATATTTAGTGGCGAAAATGATACACAAAGAATTAGCAACAAAACACATCTCACAACCTAATTAAGACAGTTAACGTATTGGAAAATTTGAAAAGGTAGAAACTATAGTTTAAATGATTTCTCTCTGTGGATTTTTGATACCGAAATACCGAAAGCTAATTATTAGTCGATTTTGCCAAACTGATACAAAAAGTCGAAATTTCTCAATTATTTAGAATCCCCTAGCATTAAAAAATATATTGAAAAACCGTGAAACTAAAATATAATACTAATAGTAAAAATAACAGGGAAAGAAGATATATGAACTATTGATTGTGAAGAAAAGGAATTGTTTTTGATAAATGGAAAAATGCTGACTACACATAGCTGAATAGAGTTACATATTATACGTATAATACTAATAATAATAATAATAATAATAATAATAATAATAATAATAATAATAATAATAATAATAATAATAATAATAATACTTAATTTTCAGTTAGTATGTAGCACAAACATGACGAATAATTTGTTCACATTATAAAGTGCTTAAAGTGCCAACTTGTTTATGCGATTCGGAGTAAAATCAAATAAGAATGTTTTAATCTCTGTAATGATTGATAAACGTTTTAAAATAGTTTATTGGAGTTGATCATACAAGTTGTAGCATACAAAGGTAAGTGCACAGATACGAGTAAATGCCACATTTAACGATATCAGGATAAATGCCAATAAAATAATCTTTTATAACTACCATAAATAGTAATTGAAATTGTAAGATTTTGTTTTCATAGAATCAAGGTGACCTAAAAATTTTAGAAAAAATAAAATATATTCATTAATATAGATTAATAAAATGATGAACTAAATAAAATGGAATACACTCATTATCGCAACTAATTAATTAATCAATGATATATAGTGTCGGAAACTTTCGCTTAAAGAAAGAGTCTCATTCAGTTACTCGTTATTAGATAGATTATTTTTTAAAGATTACTGTTCGTATCTGTGGCATTCTTAGATTAAACATAATAGAACCGCTCCTTTTGTTATTTTTCCAAACAGAACCCCACCTAAGCTTGATAAAATATAATTTACCTGTTGTTAGGGGTGCCACTATCACTATCTATCAAACAATAAACTAAAAATATCACTATGAGACATGTCAGGTGTTTTCCCGACAAAAGTTTCATCATTGGTAGGTGCTACATGTCGAACTTCACATAACTGAAGTAACAATAAACCTTAAATATTTAAATGTCATTATTACTCAAAACAAATAAGTAATATATTTCATATAGGTGTGGATACCAAAGCTTTCAAAGCTGGCTATTATTACACGGAGAAAAAGCTTGCATTTGAGATCTTTATAATCTGGTATAAATGTCAATTTTATAATAAAGAATACAGAGTGTCTAATCAAACTTAATTACAAAGATATTACGTACTGTCGATATGAGGCAACATTGGAATCATTTTATTCTTTAGCGACTTTTCATAAATAGACAGAAAATTTTTGATCTCTTTACAAAATTTTGCATCTATATTTGGATACAAAGGTACTTCTCAATTTTTGTTTGTTTTGTTTATTTTTAAGTTGCAAATTTTTCTTTCCATCTTATCTAAAGTACCCACTAGATGCTTTGACTGTTCAAGCTGTTATTCCATATTAGAATTTGTGAATGTTTGTTTTTAATAATGTCGTCTTCGTCCTAATGCAACTGCAGTTAATTATCACAAATAATTGATATTGGTAGTACATAACATCCATATACGATGGTTGTGTGGAAAGTTTCCGGTCAAACAAGGAAACAAGACATTTTTTCCATAATAATTTTCAACATAGCATCCTTTTATGTTCATATACTTAGTCCAGCAATGCTCTAACCTTTTCAACGCTTCCAAATAATATTTGCCATCTTTCTCTTCAAGTTGTGAATCCAGATTTCATCCATAGGTACAAATCTACTCAAAAAATCTTATCCATTTTGCTGAACCGTGTCCATAATATTTGAGAAAAGCTTTTGATCCAAAGTGAGCAAACGCGGTACACTACATGAAGATAGCTTACGCATGCATAATTCAACGGATACATTTTTTTGTTAAGCCAATAGCCTCTTCCATCTATCTAACCAATCAGACAGTCGTCCAATACTGTTACCAACTCGTCCACTTCATGGACCGTGAAGTCTGTCCTGTCCGGTTTGTTTTTATATATGTTTTTATCATGGTGGCGATTTGTTTCAATTTTTTCATATGATTTCTAGGAGGGCCTTCTATTTATTTGTTTGTTTATCTTTCGAGAAAATCCTTTCTTATATCTATTCGAGCTTGTTAGCAGCGAAAGTCAGCTTAATTATTAAAAGTCGGTGAAAAGAAAAGTAGTTATAAAGTAGCGATTATTTAATTATATAAGTAGTGATAAGTCAATTATTTTTGTAAGTTAGTTGAGTCTAGTGTGCGTAAGTGAATAAAGTGACTAAAAAAGAGTGTATAAATTCACCCTACAGTTAAAAAATGGTTTAATAAATTAGGAAATAAGAAAAACATTACAGTAACATGTGGTTAATAGGGTCACGTTTGAATTCAGCTGTCCAAAATTTTACGGTCGTAAATTATAGTGCAGAGGCTTAGAAACAAATATTCAATGACAGCTTGATATTTAATTTTAGTGAGAATCTATCAAGGCATGCGCAAATTTCTTAACATTGATAAGTAGTGACATATTCAAGTTGATATCTGAAACTTTTCAGGCAACCCTCGTATATCGTAATTAATTGTAACACAATATCAGAATATTCACATTTTATTCTCAATGTAAATGAATTGTAATACATGGTATATAATCAGTACATAAAGATTCCAGTATCTACATAATTATGAGTTTAGTAGGATACTAAATTCAGTCTATGTATACTAGTGATCATATTGCTATCAAATAAAAAAAGAATTCTTCAAACCATGGGAATCCTAGATAAATGTAAAAGTAGATGCTATTCCATTCAGGGTAATGAAGGAGCAGATCAACAGCCAAAAAATGCAGCAGGTATTGATATGCGATGATAATAAACGTAAGATTCTTGGTGTTTTGAAATTTATTACGAAAAAACGTGATAATGGGTGATATTGATTTGATTCTAAATCAAAATTACGTGGAACCCCGAGTAAAACACTAAATAAGTGAACAAACCACACAATACTAATTCTAATAATAGTTCACAATTCATTGATTAATAAACATTTACTTGCCCATATCTCAGATATGGAAAAGCTCGGTAACGATACATGAGACTTGTCTAAAACATAGATTTTGTTCACTCTACACTCATATTCGTTGAAAATAACTCTGTAGGCGAATTCGAATGTGGTCTAAAACTTTCTCATTTTTTGTGGTGGATTTGTCGAGTCCACTAGAATCGGTAAGTATATTATAGCAGGGTGGTATTCTTCTTTGTGATGTAAGACAGATATTTTAATTGTCGACATCTTTCCTGTATCTCTTTGATGTGATGTGTTTGTACACAAAAGCTTGTAAAAGCTAAAATCAAACATAAAATAAGTAAAGATAAAACAAATAAAATAACATTACAATATACACAAGAAAACCATAATAAGTAGCATTGTTTCATATGAAATATCTGTGGTTGATAACAAGCCTTCTACAGGTTTAAAACCCCAAGATTAGGATTCTCTTTGCGAGCCATTCCACTCTAAGAAACCCCAATGCTATTGGTGACGAATTTTCCCATTGATATCTTAAATGAAAGCCAGTATTCTTTCACGAACATTATATCACTTGTCGAAATTTTTGGATATCTGTTTATCCATTATATCGAATCTAATTGTATTTGTAACAACTTGTGAAAACAAACTTTTTCAACGAGAAAGTGATATTAGAAGAAGGTAGAATGTTGCCGGGTATTATCAAAAACTCAAAAACTTTTATTTTTCATAAATGTAGATATAGATTATTATCTGTAGTTTTCCAAATAAAAATCTGATATAATTTATTTGATGTATTTGTTATATATGTGTATATGAATTAAGCAGATTTCTCAAATTCCCAGTGAATCATATTTGCAAAAAATCGAACGGCCTCGATGACCACCCAAGGTCTTCTTTAGTCATTAACTTATACATAGACGTATCTAGAGCATTTTTATAACTAATGCACAGGGCTAATATAAAAAATGTTCCAAAAAATAGAATCATCTTGATATTTACATTTTAATTCAGTCAATAAACAAAAAATACATAACAGAAATATAAACCTACACCTTCCTGGGATTTCAACAAAAATATGGATCCTTATTAGGGCTACTCCACACTGTTTTTATGTTAGGAATAAAGTTTCATTTCATCACTTATTGTTCGCAATCGGAAATGAGGAAGGCGCTAAAGAAGCGTTAGGTACTTAATGCTAGAGAGCTTCCTAAAGAGGGAATATTGACAAACTCTGAAGATATCTAAAGAGATCGAAACCGGTTAGCGAATTATACTTCTCTCTCCAAATTGCGAACCATTAGAAATGTTGTCGTGACTTGAGCCTGAGAAGAATTTTGCTCCTTTTAGTAACGGTAGATCACGCTTTCCAATTATTAAAATTCGAAAAATTATACGTAGTAATTATATACATTAATATATTAGACGCACCTCAAACAGAATTTGATTTGATATATAGTATGTACATTGAGGTATGTATGTTCGGGTAGAAATATATACAATATAAAATATTACGTAAGTTGAATGAGATCTCTTGTGATTTTCGAGTGTTGTCAACTAATACTTGCTGTGAAATAAACAAAAAATGAGACTTTTCATTGTCAAGAACGTTGCTGTGAAAACCGGCGTTGTTCATAAAGACAGAAAACAGAGAGAACAAATCATCTCAGTACAATTTTAGTCTATTTAAAGGATTAAATAAGTGGAACCTACCTCTAAGAGAACCAAATTTGACACTATGTTTGTTTGTGAAAGTTACATAAGACTATGTGATACAGAATGACACTGCTACTAATAACGAACTGAAGGTAGGGGCACTTTTCAACCTGGTTCTCAAAATGGCGTTCTGGGGCTACGACACTTCGACAAATATAACATTAGCGAATGGTGTAGTTAACCTATTGATGACACGTCGGACACACTCAGTGAGCACCAATCTTAAAGCTCAAGCAGCAAAAATAAATAATGATTATAAGATCATGCACATAAAAACCTCTAGCAATTAATAGTTCTCAATAAATAGGTCTTCCAAATTGTGTACGAATTGATTTGTGTGCTAGCGTTGGCGTTTACCAAACACTAATCCGCCCAATATTGACTTGGTTAGGTATGGTTGCAAGCTCTGGACGTTTGAGAAAAGTGATAAAACCTTCTGATCATATTTAGACCCAAAATATAATCTTAAGCTGGCGAGAAGTTCTGACGAACAGAATATTGTAGCGGTGGTAGAAGCGCAAACCTTGGAGGGCTTGGAGGCAGACGAAGGATTGTCCGATCCTGCTCGCTGTAATATTGGCACACAAAACGCTCGGTTTATGGAAGTGGCCAACGATAAAATTCGAGACAGGAGATATTGGAATGTCATCGTTGAACAAGATTATTATTTATTTATTCCATTTGTATAGGGTAGAAACCTAGATAAAAACATGACCATTGTGTCCGAGTGCTGGTCTATTGTTTTTTCAAACTGATTTCAATTTATGTTTAGATATGTATATTGTTTGGGTACAATAGTACATTTGTTATTATGACTGATTCCTGTCTGCTTTCATAAACCAATTTTCTAAGAAACTTGATGATAATGTTTATATGCCGATGGTTATAGTATATTTGCATACTATGTCTTTCGAAAGTAATTTCAAGATGAATAAAAGCTAGCAAATACTTCGAACATATGTCTAGAGCTCCTCAATTCACTAAACAAACTATAACTTTGCTTTATATTCATTAGAAGATATGAATCCGCACTTTCGAGTTGTGTGTCAACTTAGATTTATTGTTCAATAGATATAACATTTCTAAACAGGACTAGAATTCATTATATTTCAGTAAAATAATAGAGAATTGATCACTCTGGAGATCTTTACGAGTTTATTTTGAGAAAATTATTTCTATTAATAACGCTTTATTTAATTTTCATCACATACTTTTTTTATTTCTCACATTAATTTTTTATATTATTTACCTTGCGTTCGTTACGTCTATGGTCTCATTCCTTAGACGTGGTTCCTATAATGACCATGACAGGTATACGGGTGTGATATTCCTCACTTAATATAGTTAATTATATAGTATGCCCTTTCATTTGGTTTTTCTCCTCCTCAATTATTTTTTCCTGAATCACTTATTTTTTCGATAATGCTTTTAGTCAGATATTGTATTAAATTATTATTTTAATACAGATACAGAGATTTATCGTTCTTCTTTTGTGGGATCATGGGAAATGGTGAAGTATACAAGTTGAAAGTCATTTTGGGAAACCGGCCACTTCTGATTGAAGGACCCTACCTAAATATTTTGAAGCTAAATTGATTTTTTCACGGATGTCATAATTTCGTTTTCTCCGCTTTGTTAACATTATAATTAAGTAATTGCCGAAACTATTGCAATACTCCAACAGATTTCTAACACAATGGCAGTAGTAGTACATTATAACATAATCTAGGGACATATTGACAGTTTGTACTCATGTTTATTGAATAATATTGATAATTCTATGGAGCAATATTATCGAATCATTAAAAATGACTACTGTTGTATGCGAAAAAAAGAACTCAAAATACGCATTATGATTCAATTTTGGAGTTCTTTTTTTCGCATACAACAGTAGTTAAAGTAGAAGTCGTCATTAGTATGGGCATTTCACCCTGAATTTTCATCATGACATCCATTTGAAAAATTATTTGAAGTTAAAAGCATTTTTAAAACATAATTCTCAAGGCGATAGTCCAAAACGTTTACCCCGGAGAAACTAAATAAATTTATTTAAGAAGCACCCGATCATCTATGTGGTCTAACCAAAGTAATTTCTCAAGAATGAAATTTCAAGATATTTCAATAGCGTTTTGTGTAGGTTGCATTCATGGGCTCCATGAATATACATGGTGTATCGGGACTTTATTCAAAAAATTCGGGAGTGTATAGATGACGTGAAAATAATGCTGTGACATGGGAAAAATTTCTCATACGACTCTTCGTTTCTGAGTTATAGACTTCTGAAGCTGTGAAGTCAGACATTATATATTTTTATACATTTTCTAAACTATTCATTCGAACATTATGAATTGTTATTGGATTATTACGTATGTTCATATAGAGTGTTTGACGGAATAAATAATTCTACATTACTATCTGAAGGCCAGGCGTTAACAATCCGTAACTTTTACAGGGACAACCTGTACAATATAGAGATAGCCAAAATGAAGTTTTCAATCGATTCTTCTACAAAAAGGTACTCGTTGTTCAACTCGATAAAATGTATGGATTAGGAGATATGTAGATTCTTAGATCGTTGTAAATGTCAAGGAAACCGTTGGCCATAAAGAGACATTCTAAGAAAATTATCATAATTCGTAATTATTTATTTCTTCATGAAGAAATAAGGGACATGTGCGATATTTAGGATGTAGTAAGATGGGCAAGGAGCCGCAGAAGAGAATGGAGAGACCATGTTGACAGAATGCCAAATGAACGGTTAGCAAAAATTGCAAAGGAAAAGAAACCAGACACAATTCGACCTCCTGGACGACCACCTATAAGGTGGTATGAAAGCTGGTCCTCAGCATCCCAACTACTCCTGGCAAACCCTTGATGAAAATACAGGACCTAGTCCTAACGTAAGAAGAAGAAGAAGAAGTTATTATTTATTGAAAATACTTACAGGAGGTATTAAAACACCTAGAAAGCGTTTAATATACCACATTCTGGCTTCGGAAATCAGCAGAGTAATACCCACAAGTGAAGCTTCTCGCTTTTGAATTTAATCAAATCGTTATAAACATAATAAGGAAATGCAAATCTTTCAATAAATAACTAGCTCTATAAATGGTAACTGAAAACATCACATTTTTGTCAATAATTTTATCTACGTACTCTTTCAAAGAATTCTAGTGTTCAAACGATGAATTCACATTTCAATTGGTAGAAATAGTGTGTGGTTATCAAAGTTTAACTTATTTAAAATTACATCGTACTCTTTGGAGCTCTTCTAGTAAGGGATTGGAGTCCATTTGTTTTGCCAAAGACTTATTCAGCAAGATTTTTCATCATATCCAAGTTATAGAAGAAGCGATAAAAAATTTATATCTATCGAATAAAAATAGTTATTTATGCAACAAGTGAGTAAAGTAATACTTTTTTTCACGAGTAGGACGAGTCGGAGGCGAGTACGGCAATTCCTACGAGTGAAAAAAAGTTACTTTGCTCACGAGTTTCATACAAAAATTTTTCTACGCCCGTAGACTTAAAAAATGTTTGTAATAATAATAATAATTTGAAGTGAAGAAGAAGTTACATTACTATTGGTACTTGAATTGGCAACATTTAACGAGTTCAAAGAAATAATATCGTTTATAGTTGTATTAGTACTTATTGGATTGTTGGTAGAATCGTCGAACTAGTTGTTCCCGTTAAAATTTTCACTGCGGTATCCATTTTGTTTTTTTAATGCGTCGTCTACGTAACCCTACGCAACTGTATTGGATTTCCATCCACCGTACTTCTTCAGTTGATTTATCACCACCGGAATCCACTAATAGAGACGCCGAAGAGCGTCAAAATGTATGCCCAGTGTAGTTTTTGGGATTAGGTAAATTGAAATATGTTACGATAAGCGAGGGAATTTTTGAAAAGATATCGATACCTACAACTTGGGTTTTGCATTTTCTATTTCTATACTTCAAAAAAAAAATATGTGTTTTAACATTTGTGGGTCGTTGGTTTTCATATTTTTTATGAATGTTTACCAAGTTTAATCTATTGTCAGATATTTCACCAATAACAATAAATCGACGTTGAAAATGAGTTTTTGTATCAGGTACTGTGATAATTAAAACATTTCCGGTATTATTAATATCGTTACACTTCATTTTATATAATATCTAAGCAAACATTCTCCTGTCATACCTTATGCATGAGATAATGATCGTCTGAAGCTTGCAACTGAAACTTCTTTCTTCACGGTCAAAAGTTTTAGATTTTTTGGGTCTATAACCAACTGATTTATTTTTCTATATGCAATGAGTTTCGAGTGTTTACTTACGTCTACGTCGTTATTTACCTTTAGGATTTTTAGTTTTGAGGTTTTCTCAGGGAGAAGATTCATAGTCGCTGAAGTTGCCGATTCAACAAAATCCTTTGGTGTGCAGTTTAAACTTTCTTCACATTCTCCATCACTAATAATAATACTACCCTCCTTCTAATTAGACACAAAACGGATTTTGTTGAACGAATATCAATCTAATAATCTACTGTGAGCTCAGTGTCTATTCAATTAGAAGATTTATTACTCACTACCGTGAGTGACAATGATGTCGAAATATCGGGAAAGTTATGGAACGGTTTGCCTCTTTCAAGACAACTGAAAACATATTATATTAGCTTATATGCTACTGGATCTACAGAATCGTACCAGATTTTATAGATATAAAGTTCAGGTATCTGGCAAAAGGTTAGATCCCACAAGTTGAAAAATAGGAGAGAAAAACTAAGAAGACAAAAGACGTATCCAATACAATAGAAGATTTGTTAACGTAGGCGAGGACGAAATTCCACTTCTGCCCCAAGATTCTAAGTCACAATGATTGAAGAAATTGAGACTACATTTTCGGATCACAATATCCCTTCTTGGTCTCGTCAGGCCAAATCGAAGACTGTCAATTTGTATACACATGTTTAAGTGACATAAAACATGGCTATTCCACATGTTCGATTTATTCAATTTAAGTACTTTCTGATTGTCCACGTAATAAATCAAAATTTACGTATACAATCATGTGAGAAAATTTAGTACTCTATATATACGATATGTCAAAATTCACTTAACTTATGTTTTATCCATCTCAATTTTCTTTCTCAAAATTTCAGTGGAAAACCCAAAATGGTTTATTTGGTTAGTAAATATCAACACATAAGTTTGCTTATAGATATATTCTTGTTAAATACTTTACTGAACGTTCGTATTTTAGTTGTTGATGCATACTTTATATCTATTTGGTCCCCAATTGATACGATGAATGAACAAGGAAGACTTGAAAGTGTGCATTTGAACGAGTGGTGAATAAAATCAAAACCAGTTGATTTGCACTAGGAATCAATTGGTTTCATATTGAGAATCGCTTCACAATTTCAATTTTAATGCTATTAGTAATAAAATAAAATGATGAACTGCTTATATGCCTTCGTATTAATAGGTTTTGTAGAGTTTAAGTTAAATTTGGAATATTTTATGCGATAGAGTGTTTTATCTAAACAAACAATTACCTACACACCCAATCAGATAAGTATTTACTACTTTTCCTATTGTTGCCTACGTCTGGCAGTATCAAAACAAATAATCCTCAAGTAAATTTAGTAGAATATTTATACCTTCTCAAGATTCCAAATATTGTGCAATCAACCCAATTTCCATCACTCCCAAATTAGTAACTCATCAGTATATATGTCTGTTTATTAACTTACAATCATTAAGTAAATATAATCATTTATACGAGTTTACAAACTTTTAATTTGCTTCGAAAAATGTAAAATAAATTTAAAACAATATTTAACACAAATTAAACATCCTTTTAAATGGTCAACCAAGGTCTAAAGTTATTGAAGTGCATACATTTTATTGTTATTTTTATCTAAAATAACAGAAAACTCTCTCTTAAACGTCTCGTACTTGGGATTTACTGGAAGACAAGTTGTCACGCTTCCAATATACCTGAATGCGCGGATTGGTGTTAACATAGTATACAGAGACGTGCAACGGATTTTCAATACCACGTTAACGACGAACTAATTGTCATTCTTTCACACTTTTTATCAAGAATACAAGAAAGTTTACGTGTTTTGGAATGGGGATACTAAGCTGAAGCAGAAAAAACACATCGAAGCCGATCCAGAGTAGTGTTTGCATTAATTAGTTTCTGTTGTAAACTGATAGTATTTGTCAAAATATAAAATAGAGAAAAATGAGTTTCAAAATTTGTTATTTTTGGCGGAAAAACGCATTTCTTTGACACAGTATTCATCCACCTCTCATATTTAGATCCAAAAATATTATAACGAATTTTTTCAATAACATTTTTTTTTTAAACTTAACTTGTATATTATATCTGTGTACGTCTACGTATTTACTTATCTGTGTGTATATGAATCGATGTATCTATATATTTGTTATGGAGGGTTAAAGTAAGAAGAAGAATCTCATATGGAATAAATAACAAAGGGCATGGTATGAATGTAGTAGCTTTTGTAGATGAATTGAAATACGCCTGGTCAAGAAATTCGATATAATAGTTGATTATTGGAAATTTCGACAAATTGCGTTTGACAAAATTGTGAGATGCTGTTCAGACCGTAAATAATCTTTGGCACTTTCTTTATAATTCTAAAACCTCCCCTGGGCTCTGGAGTAGCGGAATCTGCTCTCGCAATTGCTGTGTGGTTCTATCCATCCAACTTTTATTTCTCTTTTCTTATTTCTAATTATAGCTCTACTCAATCTGTACGTATTTTCTCATCCTCATTTATTTCTGACAAGGATGCCATCCATGTTTGTTAGTTAAAAGGCTTCTCCTATCACCAGCACCAGCATTTGCCAACCACTTCTTCACAGTATGTAAACTCCCCTACGCCTGGGATTTCTTAAAACGATAGGGCTTCAGTCAGGTGGTAATCGACTTCCTCTTGTGTTCTTCTTAATCAGGCTTCTATAATTGGTATAAGTTACTAGGTCCGTCTCCCATACTTTCCAGTTTGAAACTTTTCCTTCCATCTTTAATCTAGTTGCTTCTGTATGTTCTTCAGGGGTTCTTCTTTGTGGAATTATTCCATTCTTCAGCCAGAAGTCCTAGCTATAACTCTAATATCTTCTGTATGCGGTTCTTCACAGTATGTACACGACTATTTACTGCCCATCGCATCTCAAATAGGTATTTCTTGAAACATACCTAAACCGATGGTAGTCAGGTGGTCCATATTTCCGTATGTTTTCTTCCATCAGACTCCTATAGTATGAGTTACTAGGTCCATTCCCAATACTTCCCAGTTTTCTTTCCGTCGTTGCTTTACTTTTTCTTGTATGACCTCCTTTAACTACGTATCTATGTGTCCACGTAACAAAATCTTTGAATTAACTTTCGAGTAATTCAATATGTGGGACTGCCGCACACATATTAAGGACCAATGGTAATAGAATAATTTGATGAATTTGTACCATTATGTGATGAAATCTTTGAGCTCGATCATTTTCACTCACTTCAAATGACCAGAGAAATTTGACATTTTAACACACTTATTGAGGACCATTGAAAATGAAAAATTTCCAGATCTATAGAATGGTATGTAGGGAAGTTTTTGGAATCGATTTTTTACATATGATTAGTTAACTTCCGAATTTCTATACTTATGGAGGATCATTAAAGTTTACTAATTTAACGACTATAACCTATTGTCCTAATCAGGTTTACGATGTCCTTGAAGCTAAATTCGAAAGCTTATTTCCTCTTCTAGAATCAGTTAGTTTGATATCATCTGAGCATACTTCGAAGCTCATTTCTGAGTGTTCATTCTATCTTTATATTAGAACCAAATCTGTATTCATTAGAGAATAATTATAGTTAACCCTGGGGGTAGACTTTCCAATAACTAATTTCTAGCAAACTGTAATCGTACTTTGTGGTGTTATGTTTAACTTCCATTTACAAGAGCTCTGAGTTTCGAATTGATTCCCTAGCTCGTCTCCTTAATGTTTTATTGCGTATTACTAGCGATAACGAAGTAGCAGCTGAAAACCTCAATCTGGAAGCTGCAAAGATCGGTACTGATTTGTAACAACTACACTCTCACAGCCGTAACCTATTTTTTGATTGTTCCATCTTAATGCCATTTTTACTTGTGAAAAGCTTTGTCCAATAGCTACAGCACGCTGATGAGTTCAGGTTAATTTTGACAAATATTAGAATTAATTCAGAAGCAACGTCGTCTGATCATACAAAAAGATTGTAATATGTACCAATTTTTACATTTTAGCGATTTTTCGTGCTTTACATTTGAGAATTCTTGGAATCGTTGATAATATTTTAAATAAACAGACTGGGGACTGACTATCGAAACTTAATAATACATGTAAGTTTTGGTGGAGAACCTTCTAATTCTTATGAGCAGTGTATTTGTCCAAATATTGAATATATCATATTGGAAGTAAATCAGTTTCGATACATACTTGTATCCTCCAAAAAATTTATAATTGAACAACCATGACTATATAAACAATACCATTGACAACTAACCTAACAATGGTGAATATCCTTAACAAATATGTGTTTTACGGATTATTGTGTTTTATTTTATTTACTGAATGTCACCACAGCCGGTTAAAAGGACAAACAATATTAATTGACATTTCTGAATTTTCTGGTCCTCGACAGTTTCTTTAATTTTTATTTGAACTATTGTGCGTATCGAATATCAAATCCCACGGGAATATACGGCTTCCTCTCGGTTCTCTAATGTTTCAATCTGTATGTCTAGCTATTAGAACATATACTCTCATAACTTCAATTACCTTACAATTATATAAAGAATGAGATTGAAATTTATAACAAATTTCATATTTAGAACTTTATTGAAATCATCAAGTCGTAGATTCCTTGTGATTAAGCCTCAGTGATAAAAAACAAAACAGTAATTCTGGAAATGAACTCAAACTTCAACTAAATACCTATAAAACTACAGATTGGATAATAATCAACCAATTCTATGATTCTAGAACCATTACCTTATCTACCAAGCCAATAACCTTATAATTTTTAGAGAAACCTGTTCAAGTTCTGTAACTATTGCATTTAACTGTTACATCTTGTTGACTGGTGTCTAAGCTAAGATGTTGTCGATTTGTGTTTGGTTGTTGAGACTTAGTTGACTGGTATAGAGGTTGTTCAGGCATTAATCTAAAATTCCAAAAATTACGCTACCTCGAACTGAAATTTCTAACTGAAATATTCCTCAATATTAGATAGTATGTAACAATTTAGGTTGTATACGACACCCAGATCCAAGATAGAAAATACAATATTAATAAAGTTCCGACATAAATAAGAAAAGATGATCCTGATTTTGATATAGATGAAGATGAGGGTTATACCAAGGCTATTATAAGTAATGAGATTCGACAGTTAGGTTAAACTAGTATAAGAAGATAATATACTAATTTTGAGAAGGAAAGTTTTATTTTTCTACTAGAATAGGTAGAAAAAAATATGGTGGCATTTAAAATTAGTTGTTACACCTTCGACACAATATGTTTTCTCATTTTGTTCTCTTGTGTAATTAGCAGCAATTACGAAAAGAAACATCCACCATAATTCTGTTTTGTTACAATTATTATGAGTATGCATTATAGGTCGTGAAAGCATGAATAAAAATTTAACCAAATCTTTTATTTTCTGTACAATATGTTTTTAAATTATTTTCTAATAACAGTTCTTCCTGTCCAATTCTGAGTGTTATTATTTATTGGTTACCCATAACAGAGCTGCCTTTTTTATCACATTTGATCTCTATGTAGTCTCCAGTATAACTCTTTTATGTATATTCTAAATTCTTCTTAGTATTTTTCTTTTACATTTATCTGACATGTCTTCATCTCTGTTTTCTCTAATATTTCTGACTTGTATGCATATGTTGTAGTAATTCTTAGTGCAGATTCTTATACAATCTTATAGAAATAAGTCCTCTTATATCCTGGGTGACTCTTCTTTGTACGCAGTCGATCAGGTAGGTATATACATTCTACGTAATTTATATAATAATTTGTGTAATTTCGTGATGTGCAGCGTTCAAGAAAGTTAAATACGATCTCCAGAAATTGGATCACGTACATTTTCTAAAGATAAATGATAGTCCGGTGATATTTGATTTTAAATTAAAATGAGAATATCTTCATTACTTCAAGTAGAAATTAAACGAAGGAATGATTTCGTAGTCTTATCCAGTGTGTCAATAAAAATTGGATTTTATAATTATCTTAATTTTCTCATCGTAAATATGTATTGAAGCTCCAATTACACAGGCCAATAGACTAGTTTTTTGTGTGGTCCAAGGATTTATAGTCAATTTGAATACATATACTATTGAGTTTCAATATCAATAAATAATGTTTTATGAATTGCTTCATATTGTCGAGATTTATGTGAAAAAGATGGAGGGAGCACTATATAATCTGTAATGACTAACGATAGTGCTATAAATCTTCATTTAATTAATACAAAATACGTTGTCTTCACTCCTAGCTTGTCAGGTAAATTATCCAGATAACTATGTAAATGATACTGATTGGAAATTTGGCATTTAGACATATCTGTTGAACTGATGAACAAATACAAGACCAAAACGAAGTCCGGCTTAATCTTGGTTTTGTTCTTGGTCTTGCATGCGTTGTATTGGCCTTGATCTTGCAGCCTCATGTGTGGTCGTGGTCTTGGACTTGCATAGTCGGGTCTGGTCTTGGTGTTGCTGCAAGAGTCTTGCAGGTCTTTGCATTTCATAATTAATCCTAAAGAGAATCAGTATACAAAACCATTTCATAAAAGTTTGAAATATAACAAAATAAAAGAACGAGAATATATTATCTGCACCAATGGCACCCTTACGGGATGTGGAATGTGTATTTTTGGAATAGTAGGTAACTGATTTTTCTTAAGGCCGCTTGACATGTAAAACAACGTGCAATGCAATACAAGACGCAATATTTCTTGATCAAAAGCATGCGCAGATGAAGTTCATCCGATTGTTTCATGCACGATCTTGATATTATCGGTTTTGTGCCGTTTTTATTGCATGCAAGTTGCAATCTAGTTACTTTTGACTCAATAGATCAGCTGAATTTCGTAAAAATTAGCTTCGTTATTTTCGTTGTTAAACTATGTAAAAAAATATTAGATAACATTTGTGGTAAGGAATTTGTTTATTTTAACTATGTATAGAGTCTTGCATGCAATTTCTGGAAGTTAGTATCTATTTTTAAAAGAAAATTTCTGTTTATTATTAAAAATACAAGGAATTAAGAATTTTTCAAAAAATTGAGGTGAAGTTCTACTACTAAGCTATTTTGTTGTAAATCTGTGATTTACTTTAATATAATTATTCAGCATGCTTTGATACATATTCAAATAATTATCAGCAAACCCTATTATCGACATAAGTAGGTAATATTTAAAAAAAATCGCAACGCAACAATTATGAAGCTTGTTTATTAATCAAAAACCATATACTTGAAAATAGAAATATGAAAAATATTCACATATTGGAAAGGAAGACGTAAACAGATTATTTCAATTGTGATGCCCAAATATAAACAAATAATCAAATTAGAATAGGTTTACAAGATTCTCGTTTTAGCACGGTACACTTATTTTATTAGTAATTATATGATATCACAGGTGATATTGTGAGTGGAATCATTTGTTTAAAAAACATATTTTTATTTAGTTATACTTGTTCAAAATTCCAATTGTTTTCATAATATTTTGAGATAGAAATACACATTTTGTAAGAATTAATTCGGAATAAATGAAAAAAGCAAGAATACAAGAGTGGCCTTGGTCTTGCATAAATCTTGCACAACTCGGTCTTGGTGCGCTAGACCAAGACCACTCTCGCTCATCACTACTTTGATGTTTTCCAGAAAATTCTTAAGCATTGATGTAAAGATTGTTCAAGTCTTCATCGAATCTGATTAGAAACGTGAATATAAAAGTCAAGTTTCCCTAAAAAGCATATAAATTTTTGCTAAAAGTGAAGAAATGTATTTGAATTATACTGAAAAATAAAGTTTTTTTCGTAAATTTTAAACCTGATGATATTTTGTGTACATGGCAAATATAAAGGCAAGTTGGTCATATCGAAACTATTGCTCTATAATAATTATTTGAAAAATTTAGCTAAGTTCATTCATATGATAAATTTAAAATTATTGAATAATGATAGTAATGTGTGACAATAGTTGTAAATGTAAATGAACAAAGTAATACAATAAATGATTGTTGATGACTAAATTGAGTTCGGCAGCAGTGAGAGAAATTTTAAATGCCTTCTTCTTTTTAATGATAATAATCACATTATTATATATATTTTATACATAAAGTTATAAAATTCACATTTGCTACAAATAGATAGTCTTCTTTCAGCTATTCTGAAAAGTACGCGATTTTAAATGAAAGTGAATTGATTATTGTGAAACGATATTGTGAACACATTGAATATAATGTTTAGAGCAATAAAACATAATAGGAAGACCAAAAAACTGCCTGTTGATTTCTCATAACAAAACATGGAAAATGTCGACCGAAATGTATGAATCTACTTTTTTCTGTAGTGAATAGAGACTCCTCTAACGTCTTCTTTACCTAACTACCCATAAGATTGGTTTTGCGATATTATAATATTATCTTATATTGTATCAACATGGAACCATTCTTGTGAATTACCATCATCGTTGTCAGATATGTCTTTTATGTTCTATCTGACATTCAGGTAATTTCGTTTGGATAAAAATGTTTGTGGTTATAAAAAAAGAGAAACTGAAATGGTTAATATACTTAAAAATAGAGTAAATCGTATTTGATAACAATATTTTCTAAAATCAGTTAGTGTAGGATAAATAATATTTTTCTAGAAATAATAATTTGAGGTTAACGGTGATAATCAACAAAGAGTGTATACCTAACATAAAAATTATATACCACCGTTTTAGTAAAAGATGATATGGCATTATGTAAGAAAAATGACTGAAGGAAGGAAAGTTGAAAAAAGTGACAGGAGTTGAAATAAGTTTAAATTCTCAAACAAATAATAGCAATAGGAGAAACAATATATTTATTGTCCTCGTATAAAGGTCATTTACAAAGTACATGTTTTGTTTACATCCACTGAAAAGAAATTAAGTTGGTGAGCTTTGGTGTACTTTGGTCATCTCTACACTTTGTTTTTGACCTAGTCTATTGCAGGGCCGGATTAACATTTACAAGGCCCGGGGCTAAAACAATGACGGGATCCACTTTTGTATGAAAAAATTAAAAAAAATAATATCAATACGTTAGATTTGTGGTATCAACATATCACAAAATACAGAATAATTTCTAAATGATGGAGCCCTCTTGGACTTGGCTTAATCCGGCCCTGGTCTATTATTTTGTTTTCAAAGCATATTTTAGATACTCCTAAATTACTGTTAATATATATAATTGCATTTCTCCAAATTAAATCTTGAAGTAGTCCCGATTACCAAGCTGCTTTCTCGCTTCAAGTTCCTATTGCTTGTGATAATAGAGAGAGAGAGAGAGAGAGAGAGAGAGAGAGAGAGAGAAATGCTTTATTGTTAAAAAATTGTAACGATTAGTTGAGAATAACTTGTAAAAACTAAAAAACAAAAATAACTAAATGAAGATACAAATGAAATAAAATTTCAATATTCAGAATAAAACGACAAAATTGTAGGAAATAATTATTATGTAAGTGGCATATGAGTCCAAGGCAAAAATTAAACCAGTCCGAAATTAAATATTATTATTAGAATAGAGGCCTTCAAATTATTGCAGAATGCGCTAAAAGATGATATCGATTTGATTTCACTTAGCAAGTGATTGTGCATTTTTTTGCACTGTTAAATATTGAACCCTTAACTAATTCTGAACGTGGAGTAGGTGGGTGAATGTCGTGCTCCGTGTTCCTAAGTGGATAGCCGTGCAACGATCTCTCTGAAATTGGAGAAGCGTGCTTACGAATTAGGCTAACGGATTCAAAGATGAATAAAGAATTTTTAATCTTTTAAAGAAGTCCATGCAGTAAGTCCTGCTGTTTAGTCTGAGTAGCCAGAAATAAGCCAAGAAGGCTTATTTCCTAGATCATTCACAATAAACCTTAGATAGTAGAAATGAATAGACTGCTGTACGCCTCTGTTTTAAAACAACAATTTGCATCGTCTAAATTATCTATATTTGTATTTTTTGTTCCAATGTGTGAATATTAGCCTCAATTAAGGATTCATTTTTAAGAATATGAGAAATTTCACTGGACTATTAAGCTCATGCCGACCATTCTCTTGACCGACTACAGCCGCAGCATGAAAAAGTATATTAGTATTAATAACGGCATACCTTTATTAATGTGTTGGTGTGTAAAGGCAGTGCGTGTGGTCTGGAGAGGAGGAGCACTCACCTGATGATACAGATGTTGCTACACAATCTTATAATGATACAACGGCAATTTTCACACCCCTCGCAACACCACCATCCCCATTATATTTACTAGATGTTATTGTGTTAAGCAATTCTTTGACTACCACGGCGGGATATGGTTTGTAGATAATGATGCCTATTAACTGTAATAGAATAAGTTGTATCGTATAGAAATTTCAATGGATGAATAAGAATCAACTTCACGTGAGATAAATATATCAATAAATTGATGATTGATTATATTTTTGAATATAATTAGATAAAAATAAGATTGCTGAGTAATTTAGTAATTATGGCATAATTGGTAATTATCGAAAAATCACCGATATAAATACAAATGATAAAACATAACACATGTTATTTGGTATCAATGAATTTTCTATTATAATCATCGGAATGTTGTTTGTTCCTTTCTTCTCTACTATTTTTCATTCAATTTTTTTAATCACGGATACAGCGGCGGCGCGTGGTTCATTACGTTAAGGTTACACAACGTATGGTAAAAAAAATGGATACTTTAGGACCACGCCTAAAAATATTCTTATTGCGTTATCAAACCAATAATTGTTAACTTAGCCTCCTCAAAAAGATGTCTCTATAGATACTTCACATAATGTTCCAAATTAAAAGGCCCTTTTCCAGGATAGTTTCAACAATAACTAAATCATTAAAATGTGAGATAACATTGCGAGGTCAATTAACCTATTTTGAAAAAAATTTTATAATTATCTAAATCTCTTAACGCCACATTTTGTCCATTCTGATGCCTTGTCGCTTTTAAATAATAAACGTGGAAAGCAGTAAAGATTATTATTGGCGTCACACCTTCAAAACCATTCAGTTTTTTTATAAGTTTCCGTTTGAAAGTAATACATTTCACAACTTTTGCATTTAGCTACATTTTTAAGCTAAAGTTCAGTACGCCACATCGCGAGCACTAAGTGCACTAATTTCATGTGCACACGAACCAGCATAACGTCCATTATACAGAACTTTTCTTCAACAAAAGATGTAATTAACTTTATCATCAAGACGTAATATGATAAGCGGAAATACTAGCGCTACCTGGTGGGTTTGGAAGTGATCGATTTTAAAAAAACACTCAAGAATAGAATAAGTTTTCCAAAACGTACGTTTTTGCTTTGGTTTAAATACTTTTTACAGAATTGTACAAAAAAAAAATTAGTAGTCGAAAGATTGTCCCCGTTCTAAAATTTAGTTAATGTAGCCACAAAGTTCATAAGAGTTTTTAAATTGTCTGATTTCTAATTGATTTTACAATGATTATCATGTAAATATGTAAATTATCACACAATAAATAAAGGAATTGGGGATACACGAGACAACAACTATTTCAATCTGCATGCTCTCTCTCGCTGCTTTTCGAAATTATTGTCAAACGATTGAAACTGACCACAAATCAAGTGGTTTCTGTACAAAAACCCTCCTGCAACGATCCCAGAAATGTTTACTGTACTTCAAACTTTGTGAAGAAAAACTTCTATTTATGAAATAATACAAGATACAAACAAATTTTAAGCAAAAACAACTACTTATATATGAATACACATTTAATAGTTGACTAAGTAGGCTGGGTTCATGAGCTTTACATTTCTATATATAATTTTTTAACACGTTCGGCAATAAAATTGAATTTATACCTTTTCATATTTACTAATTTGTTTTTGTGTTTTTACCATATTCTGTGTAAACACACTGAAGAACGAAAGACAAGCCTTCATATATATTTGTCTTATGTATATTTTCGCCTGGTACATAATATATATTTCACGGTATTACTGATCTCTGTGTTTGCCGCTGCTGGTTTAAAATATTCATACGGTTGAATAAAACTTGAACACGGGATTAAAACAGATTTCTTTCTCCTTAGTTAGCACAACAAAAAGGTTGTCTAAAATTAAGTGAAGTTTTTACAGAAGATAAAGATACACTTATTGTTAAATAGTTGAAAAGATCGAGTATGTATAATTGAGAGAACACAATAAGCAATGTTTCACATAAGAAGATAGTTTACACGCTACAATGAATTCAAGTCACTAATACCTGTTCGGCAAATACAATTATCAAAGTGAAGATACAGTTGCCGCATTTTTAGTACTTGAAATGTAACTATAAAAGATGTACATGACAAGTATTTATAATATTTAGGTGTTTCATTGAACTGGAAATAACGATATCTTCATCATTAAATTACTTCTATTGCTTTCTTATTTTGGTGAATAAATTTTGTTTAAATTCTACCGGGTTTGTCAACTATACATTGATCTTCTCTTTACCTTTGTTTATAAAAAAGATGAATAAGCTTGTTTCCATATCTCTGTGCGGGGGTAAAGTGCTTTTCAAATTATTTGCGGCAACTCTTCAACAGAAAACAGGTGTGAGCTGAGTACCTCTGGCAGTATCAAAATATGTTTCTTTGTTTATGTATAGTCAAAAAATGTAGACATTTTATTTGAATGACATTTCCATAACTTCCATTTTATTTTCCCTTTTTTGCATTCACAACATCCAAAATTGAAAAATCAAAGTCCTGTCCAGTTTTTTCATCGTATGTTGATAGAATTCCAACCGTTTCCGCACTGGGTATTCTATAAGAAGATGTTATGGTAGTAGGTTATGTAGCATATCCTGGATCTTTTTTGTTACTGTATAAATGTTTGAATAACTTATTTTCTAAGTTTTCAAGAACTATATTAAATAACATTCAATTATACTTAGTAACATTACATCAAAACGAATAATTATGTAGATTTTTTTCTTTTAATTCCTCAAGACTCTAGGCTTCTATCTCTAAAAACTTTTTACATGATTTTCAATATTTGTATTATATCTGGATACAATGCTATATATTTCCTCGTTTATTTCTTATTTTCATTATTCGGCACAACTGTGAATATTTCGTATTTTCATGTTTAATATTTGTTTAATGATAGTTATTTAAACTATAAATAATATTTACTAGTCTATTTTGCAATACATTTTGAGACTTTTTACATCCCTTCCCGCAGAATTTATTCTTGAATACTTGAAATTATAGATAGGTTTGAGAGGTTTATATAGCAATTTGACCATTGTTATTTTATCAACAGCGTCAAGTTGTATAAAAGCCAAAAAGATGAATCAACAAACATTGCTTACATGTTACTGCTACTATAAAAATCTAGTGAGATGTATGAAACACTCTATCTATACTTCAAAAAAAGACTTTTAGTAACCGTGCTTCTGGCATACTTCCACGAAAATCTGCTATATTAAAGTTTACATTAGGCTTATGGCATGAATATTTCAAGCTTTTCATAGAGGAGACATATTGCCAAGTATACTTGAGCTGAAGCATTTTTAAAAGAAAGAATATAACATTGTTAATTTGATGTTGTTAACGAAATAGAGCAGTAAAGGTACCTTCTTCATTTGGACCTGAAATTTTATGATTGAAGAGTGTTTTTTACTGAAGTAGATACTCGTTTTATTTAGCTTAAATTATTACCACCAAAGGGTGGTAAGTTGACTTACAATCCGTTGTCAAGTGGACTTTTGTTATTTACGTCTTTCAGTACCTATATAAATGCGTTGCTTACAATATAGAGAGGAGAAAAATAATTTTATATGATTGTCAAATACATTTGTAGCATATAGATACCAATGCAGTTTGTTGTGGGAGGAAATAAATTGAAGTATATTTCAAACGACACAAAAAGTTCAACTCAAGGTTAGTTGGCGATACCTTTTCGTGGTCGTTCTTCAGCATACATTTGTCTTTCTGCAAATTCTGTAATCTCCAAACTATATAAAAAACACTCTGTCAAATCTAGATTAATGCAACAAATAGTCCTAAAAAAAGTTTTGTGTTTTGATCAGATCTGGCCACTACTCATTCTGCATAGGATACGCATTATTCCTTTTATTTAGAAATCTGGGAATGTTCCTAATGTGCCTCAACTGATGCTAATTCAACGTCTTTGGCGAAATTTGAAACGTAACGTATATTCTGAAGGTTGGAAGCAACAACGCAAGAGTTGAAAAAACAAAATCTAGAAAACTTCGACAAACTGACTGGGTGCTGATTCAGTTATACAAAATGTATATAACCATAGTGGAGTAACCCTTGTTTCATGGAGTAAAGGGAAGACTGAAGTTAATAGGTTATCTTCAGTCTCTGAAAACAATAGCATGCGTCAGACAGTGTAATTGTGAGTGTTGGTGTAGTGGTAGTAAAATAATGAGCTCAGTATCTTTGGAAGACGTTAATTTGTTCCATTAACTTCACTCATGGTGCAACCTATCTTACTTTATTTTCTCATAACGAATATGTTAATTTTTTCGTTTTTTAATTGTATCGAATATGTTTCTAACATTAATAATCCTCTTCAAAATGACAACTACCTCTTCAAAATCTCTACTAATAGTTATATAAACTGTTTAGGATTACAGATCACCCAAATAGTACATCACATAGACATGTATCATAACGTGTGAGGTATCCTGTCTCGCTATCTAGAAATAATGATCTAATATCTTGTCAAACAACAAAACGAATATAAACATGAACGACAATCGATTTTTTACGGGTGCTCTCCGAACCGTTTTACGACCGCAAGAAAAATGAATTAGATAAAAATTAATCAAAATTCGATAGGAACAATGACGTGACTGAGGTTTTTTTAATGGGTTTATTATCATACGAAATATCATTAGGAATTTAGTTATTATTATCAACTCAATGTTTGAAGTTACTAAGTATTTTTTTATAAAAAATTTAAATTCATTCATCTATAAAACAAGAGCAACAAGAAGGATATAAGATATTTGTCAGAATTTGTGCTTCTGGTTATTAATAAAAAAGATTAGTTTAATTAAATTTAAGTACAGGGCTTATTGCATTGCATAAATCGTTGACGAAAGGACAAAGTTTTCATTGTACCCAAACGAGTCACAATAGATAAAAATCAATATTAAGTTTTCAGTTCATTATATGAAATTTTTTTTTTCAATTTTTTCTCATTCTAGTACCCCAACTGTCAAATATTGTTGATTACTATTTCTATACATTGAAAAGTCCATGACAACATATATTATTTCATTTTTTTTAAACAACGTCATTGAGCTTGTCTCTAGATACAATTTTACTATAAAAATTTCTTCTTCTGGGGAATATAGCAGAGAATAACAGGAGCCACTCCAAGTAATAATATTAGTCTGCAGTTCTCGTCTTTGTGCAAGGAAATGGGGTACGTTCTTAATGAAAACACCAATGTTTCAAAACTGATATCTTGAATGGCGATCAATATAAGACAGCAAAACGGTTAAGACCATAAAGACGCAGTATTATTCATATAATTTTTAACTTACATATTTATTCTTCATTTGGGCCCATTGTTATCCACTGTGGGCTGTTCGGCCCCTTCAACATCATTTTCATGATCCCACCTTAAGTAGATGTTTTTCTGGATATCTTTATATTTCGTGGTCTTCGTGTTATTTGTGTGGAATATCTATTTTTAATTCTTCTTTTCTCTTGCCCGTTGTTACCGCATAAGTGATTTTATTCTGTGGATAACGCCCGCTGCCTGGATCTTCTGTTTTATCTACTCGATTCCTTTACCGTCCCATTTTGTATCGCTGGAATGCTACGCTCCATAAATATCTGCCCTATCTGGAGATTTATTATATGAGTTTTCAATGTTCAGGTTTCACATCCGTATGTAGAACTGTTAGTACACTGGTCCAACGCTTTTCTCGTGATGTAGAGTAATATTCTTGATTTAAATATAATCGTGTTCCTTTCGAATTCTTGTCATGCTAATTTACGTAATTCCGGATAGTTTTTATTAATCCTCGTATTCCTACAGAATACCGTTGAGTATCGTCTGGCGTTGATCAGTGATGTTCTCTAATTTGTTAATATTTATTCCGGTTGTCCGGGGTTTTCTCACAAGTTTTACTCTTCTCTTAATCTCTTAGAAAAAATTTTTACTCTCATCATTCTACGGTCACTACATGAATGCTAAGATCTTTCATTTCGTTTAATTTATTAGTTATGTCGGAGTCAATCCCATTGAGAATAGTTTTATTTGAGGATTGCCATTTCCATTTTTTGTTCTGGTTTTTCGTGGAAAAATAAATATAACAAATATAATTATATTATATTCAACTCTTTCAGTTATCTTCAGTTCATATCATCTCACGATTCCAAAATTGCTAACTGGAAAGAACTACAGAAGGAAAATGAAAGAGATATTTTAGAAATCAAGACAACAAGTTCAACAAAGAATAGACCCTAATTGTGTATGAGATACGGAAATTTTATAATGATAGAAGACAAATAAAACGCGTAGTAACTATAATCAATAACATGTATACCTAGTATTTCAACAAATTTTACATATGAAAAGTTTACTCTCTTAAGCACATTAAGTTAAATCAATATCGTATATTATTTGAAATGCAGATTCAATCAGTTATTTTAAATAGAGTATATTAGTTAATATTTTTGTTTGGTAACCAATTAAATTTCTGAATCCTCAATAACAAATGTGGACTTGAAAATTTCACTTTTTAACATATTTTGATAAATATTGGTGAATGCGCTGGGCGTGGTAAAAATCAAGTCTTTTATTCAATTATACGACAGTGGTTATAAAATGATTATATTTCTAAATAAATTCAAAATTTTCAAGTTACATTGAATTCAGATGATCTCTTATATAACATGATAAACTCTCAAAAACATTGATGGTCAATAAGAATAACCTACCAATCTATCTATGGTTGTTTTTTATCTATTACTAAAACTCAAGACTCCTTACATGATTCCAATTGAATTTTTATACAGAAATTGATGAGCTTGAAAAATATTCATTAATGATACAAATGTAAGTGTGAAGTTATTTCCAATATTCTATTTCTAAAATCAGTAATCAAAAATACGTGGAATTAATATTGTTGATCAAGAACTTATAATTGTTTGCATTTGATTTTGTAGTATTTAATTATAATTAAACAAAAGATTACTTAAATCACTGCTTCATTATTATCAAAATAATGCTGACTATTTCCTTCGAACAATTTAAGCCAACCAAAAAGCTGTAATATTTTATGTTTACCTAGAAACGATCAAATTTCAGCGATAATACTGCACTAGTGCAAATTATCGATAATTTGCACTAGTGCCAAATTTTCGTCTAGGATTAATAAACATCATTTGGTTTCAATTTTATATTTTAAGAAAAGGAACAATTATTGAAAATGCAATTAGAATATACAACTTTACTGGAGGCCGACGATGCAGCTTCCACCACTTCTTATTGTTACTTCGCTACTGTCATTTCGCATTTTTTGTACAATTTCCTCGTGGTGTTCACTATTTACTTGGAGGTAACTCTTTATCGAGGCCTGATTTGAGTGTCCGGTAACCTTCATATTTTGATTTTCTGAAACCCCATCCTTGGCAAGCTGAGTAACTGCCGCAGCACGGTTCGAGTGATTTGTCACTTTTATTCTTTTCGAGTCAATTCCTATACCTTCCGCTGCATCTCTTGTCCACTTTGAAATTTCATTTCGTCCTACTGGACAATTTTTAAAAAAACCTTTTAATGTTTCTTTCATCCATGATGGGTTTACAGTTAAGAAAAGACGATCGACCGTAATATGTTTTCCTCTTTTTTCTTTCGACATTTTAAAAAGCCAGCAAAATTATAATGATAGATTGTTTGATATCATGCTTTACATTAAATACCTTATTGGGCATTTATCAGGCTCGGTGGTGTTTTGGACTAACCATCTTTTTTCTGTTAACCTATGACTCCCTCCTTGCGCTGTCTTAAAAAAAATAGGATTATAAGCTATGCGTTCTGTAGGGTTGCCGTAGTTGTCAAATTCTTCTTCAAAGTAACTCAAAAGGCAATTACATGCTTCTCCTCCTCTCCACGCCAGTTCATATGAAGCAATATGAAAGAACTTGCGTTGAAGTCCGTCCGGAGTCGACTCGTCTCAAATGGCACACATTTTATCAATATCTTGTCCTGATAAGCTAGATACACTTGTTTTTCTTTTTTCAGGACACTTTTGCAACTGCTTCCTTTTTGCGTCTCTCGCAGTTCTGGCGCATTCAAACGTTACATCTTTAAAAAGATCGAAAATAATGTTAAACTCTTCATAACATAACATAACACTGCGGCGTCTATTACTTGCGTGGAATTCTGCCCAAAACGTAAACTCATTTTGAAATATTTTTTCTCGAACAAAACTGTTGTCAATAAGTTACCGTAGATACCAATTCAATGCCAATATGATGATCGTCAACTACGGTATAATTCAAAGAATAACAAATTTTAAACACAGAATTAAGTTTATTTTGAATTAAATTTTTCTCAGGAAATAGTCTGCCAAAATGCCCATTCGGGACATTAATATTGACAATGTTTTTAATTATTCTTGGATTTATCCTCATAAACATTCACATTGAGGAAGTCCTTCCAAGTTAAGACCAAAACGATCAAAACTTTTAATATACAAAGCAATCTCGAGTCAATTTAATCTGAAATGACTGAGTTCTATTATAAGTAACCTGGATTAGCTAGAAATTGTCAGCAGTATGATAACAAGTAAACAAGTAAAAAAGTCGTCGCACTCTCGACGCGAGAGACTAAAGCGGTGCTCAGAATATGCCAAGTTCTAGACGTTCATTAATCTTAAAAATATACCCCAGAATGAACGCGAACATGGTTCGTTAGTTAACATAACCTCAAAAGTGCATGTATATAGAAAGAAAATATAAGAAATTTGAACGATGATCGATTTTGAATTATTGATAATGTATTATATACTTACTTCACTGGATAAAATGTGGAGAGAAATTTATACAAAGCGTCATTTGACACGGCGTTCGTGGTGAGACCCCTCAATTTGAATAAAAATATCTGCAGTTACTTTACTACGACATATGAATGAATCGGGATTATATGATCAACTTTGGAACTTATTGAGTAACACTTGAATCATGCTCGTACTCATTCTCTGTATCGTTTTAAGCGCATTATTTGACGAAATTTCGATGAAAAATAAAACAAGGAAATATTCAATAATTTCATTTATTTAATATTTTTGTTCTCATTATTTCTTTACAATTTATGGAATGAAAAATTACCTCTAAAGATATAAATTGACCATTTGATCCATCAAAGCCAATTCACGTCGGTGTTGATCGATGCCTTATAATGTCAATTCATCTCACTTCAGGTCAATTGACTATTGAATAGCATAACATTTTGGTTAATTTAAATAATTTTTGCCTATTAATTACTAAAATGTTTTCCACTTTGGCCATCTACAGCTATACAAAGAACCCGAGCTCGCTATATTCTTAACGCTGCTATATACAGACGGACGGACGGACAAAACACTAGTAACAGCACAATTTTTTTGTATAAAAATGCCCTAAAAATCGGTATAGAAAAATGAGTTTAAACTATTAAATATTCCCTGACAGTAAAACTCGTGGAAATAGTTTGAATATCAGACAAACTAGCTTTATCCAAAAATGGAATATAGAGTTCATTCGAGTGCAGTAGTTTCAGAAGCTGCTTTCAAGAATTCAGAAGTTTCTTCATGCCTAGAGTTCGTGAAGATCCAAATTATTATCACAATTATTATCAAATTCATTCGACGAAGTTGATTTAGTCTTCGTAGAGCAAGGTTTTTATAATTTTATAATAAACCGGAGTTAGGTTGCTTTGTTAGTTGTTATCAAGCTTGGTTTCAAGAAGACCTAACTCTAGGAACTGTAAGCATTTCACAAACACCATCGTCTAAAGTTAATAGTTGTAAAACATCGTTTTCTCATAGATTAGAGCAATAGCTTATTGGTTTGCAAAACACGAAAAGTCTTTGTGTTACGTAAGTGTTATCTTTAACTAGAGAAGAAATCAACTACTGTGGTGTCAAGAACGATTAGAGCTGAAAGAAGAATAGTACAATATTGTCTTTAGGCGTCTAGATATGCATTAGCAGTCTAGGAATGATGAGAAAGAGACGAGGCAAACGTGAAATGCATGTACATCGCACTACTGGAGTAACGGTATGGGATGTTATTGCTTACAACTCAAGATCGCCTTTAATTTAATATTCAAGAGAAATTGGAACCTCATTTGTTGGCTTACCTGAAAAATCTCTAAAATCCATATCTTCGGCAGAATACTGCTCGGCCACATATACTCAAACTACTGTTACTGGCCGCAAATCCATTTCCTACACTTGGTCTTTAGATTTGTATCTAAGTTGTCGAAAGCTGAGGTATTTACACTATCCTGGTTAAATTATGAAAAATGCGTTAAAAGTTACCTGGATTCAGATACTCCAGGACAATGTTGGTTCCTTGATTTATTGAGGAACAGATAAGAAATCTTGAAGTTTTTAATTATTATTCGGTGAATAGATTATCTTCGGTTGCAAGGAAGTGAGCGAAATTTCAATCGTTCACATCTTAGAAATTTTTTTATATGTATGTCAATTATTACGGGAATCAAATGAGATTTCTGTGTCACTGAGTATCACATTTTTGGACACGATATCGCTTTGATTTCAGCAACTACTTATTTTTTGTAGACATAGAACGACATTTTTGATATGTTAATAACTAAATGAGGAAATCTGAATCAGTTCTGCAAAAAATGCGCTATAAAAAGTGTGTTTATTCCTTGCTTCACAAGCGTACAATATTTTTTCGTTATAAATAGCTCAGCACTATTAAACAACTATTCACATTCTCCTCTATAACTGAGATAAAAAATACTCTAAAATAGATAACTAAAATATAGTTAATAATAGTCAAAATAGTTCGAAATAGTCTGCAAAATAGGAACGTGCAAAAAGCAGTCTAAAAGTGTATAAGATAATGACGTATAATTTATTATATATGTATATATCGAATTATTATTATATTCCTCAATATTCGTTGGATACGTCCCTGAGAGGATCGATCCAGATGATAAACGTTTCTACCCTTTTCAAACGTCAAAGTGCGGGAATTGTTTCTTATATTATCAATAATTAAATTAATACGCGCAGTGGTCGCCACACAGCAAGCCATGGAGAATCAGGAATTTGAAGAGGAGAACCAGAGGTGGCGTGGCCATTTTTACAAGGACGGACGAATTTATGTTATGTTCCATGTAAATATATACGTCGATAGGATGTTGTTATTATATTATTATAATTAAATTGGATCTGTTTGTACATAACCAATAATTATTTAATTTTTTCTACGGATGCTATAAAATGTTTTAATTTTCTCATTGCTTTCTTACGTTCAGAACGGATAATATTTTACATAGTGAAGAAAATGCGCCATTACAGTAGGAAATAATTTCTATCAATTATAACGATGATTATCTGAAAAGTTTTCGACCTATTTTCGTAAATTTTAGCCATGGCGATCAACCGACATGTGGTCCTGGTGGAAAAGCACTTTTCTTTTTCTTCATATTCGGTTGCTTCTTTGCAATTTCTCTATTTCCTTATAAGAAGCGATGAGTGATCGAATGTTTTACCTTTTTTAAAACAGTCGATGAACACAATCCCGTGACTATTCCACGCATGCTGAATTATTCAGTTAGAACATAGCAAATGCGTCTTTTCGATATGATTGGAGCCTCTTCTATCTCTCTAATCTCAATCCGACGGGCATCAAGTACAAATTGGTGAATATATTGATGAAATCGATGGTTGTTGTAATATTAAGTCGATCCGAACACTGGTCTTCAGTCAAGCTGATACAGCTTCATTTGAATTCAGCAGCCCAAAATTTCACGATCGTAAAAGATGGTGCATAGTCTTCATTCACAATGTCTAACTTCTCTCTCATTCACGTATACCAGCACGATGCGCAATTTTTTCCCTTTTCCATATTCATATCGACTTACGTACAAGGTTTTCAAACAGAAGCTGTAAGTTTAGTGGGAAGCTCTGAACGCATGGGCAAAGATATTTCTCAGATTGAGGTCGGAAGCTAATCAGACAATCCTCGTATTAAAACCCAAGTCGACCATGAATTATCACATGTCAAATTGACACGGACAAATTGCACCTAAAAACTGCACAATTATTATTGCTGTCAACTGTTCCAATTTAGAATATTTTTATTGTTGTTTTTTATATTAAACGGTCAAATTTTTTGAATATTGAATATAATGGAATACGAAGTATTTGATAAAAATATGAAATCGCTTGCAGTTAATTTATAGATATGAGAAAGCAATTTGAGATGAATTATTATATTATATTGTTATACAATGGAATGGTACCATCACTATTGGCATTTCTATTTTTCATCATCATCACCCATATAAGTCTTTTTTTCGACATTTACTATTTATTATTTTTTTTTTTTTGATAACGTAAAACTATTCTCTACAATTTTTTTAATGGAAGTTTACGTGTTATTTGTAAATTGTTCAATACCGTCGTTCCGAATAAAATATTTTTTTCAAAAACGGTGTATAGTCAGAAGTACTAAATATTATGAACTTGTCTCGAAGTGAAAAATAATAATACAGAAAAAACCCACGAGGATGCTGGTATAGCATGGGAAAGAAGAAGAAATGTAGGCGTTCTACTCTCAGACTCATTATTCATACAGCAACTGCTCTGCAGGCATCAACTATATAGTATAGATCACAGCGATTGATATAATTAAGTAACGATTGGCGTTTCACCGTATAATAACCTCCAACATTGAATAGGCATTTGTTTTACAAAGGGTAATAGTTACAACGCCTTAGTCTTTACGCTTCAATTTTGAAAATTTCATTCAAATAACAAGAATCTAATTCAAATAAAACATTGTGCAATCACGTTCACTTATTAATTATAATAAATGAATTGAGAATATTAATTGCATTTGTGTGGTGATCAACCTTCAACTATCTTATACCAGTCTTAATTTTCATCCCTTTCATCCCTATGAAGGTATAAGGAGTGCTCCGAGACTTCATGCAAAAAATTCGGGAGTTTCGCATATATAGTTATAGGCTTTTAAAGTTCCAGAATCGTAATTTATATTTAAGTATATTTTCTAAATTATACATTCGAACATTATGAATTTTTAATGGATGATAAAGTACGTTCGTGAAGTGTGTTTGACGGAATGAATAGCTGAAGGCCAGGGGCGGCTTATTCCTAATTATTAACAATATGTGACTTTTACATCCTGTACAAACTAAAGATAGCAATTTTTCTCTTTTTTTTTGTTTAACTCGATAAAATTTAAGGCTTAGGAGATATGTAGATTTTTAGATCGTTGTACATGCCAAGGAAACCGTTCGACATAAAGAGACATTCTGAAGAAAATTATCATAAATTGTGATTATGTATTGAAAATATTTACAGAAGGTATTGAAACACAATCAAATTGAGCTGTCGAACATCGTGTTATTATATAAGGAAAAAATGAATGTAGAAATTTTGGTTGGTTTGCCTACAGCTTGAGAAATAAAAAAAGAAAAATGTTAGAAGTGGGCAGCCTGCACTTCTACACACTTCCGGTGTCTATGGAGGATATTTGTGGGCAGATGAAATTCCTAACGGTAAAATTCAAACAAAGAATCAACAACGATTTTGTGTTAGTGTGTGGTAAGAAATAGTCTATAATAATTTAGTAGGTCCATATTTTTTTTAAATTAACCTGAATGATCAGCGATACTTCGAATTTCTCTAAAATGATCTCCCACCTATGTTATGTGCTACTCCTCCAAACATTCGCAGAGATATGCGGTTCATGCACGTTGAAGCTTCTCCCCACTTCGTAAATAATGTAAAAAATAATCTTAAAATAATTTTTCCTAAAAGCTGGATTAGTCGGGACCGTTGATATAACAGAATGAACGAAGTGACCGATAGAATAAACTCTCATTGTCACGATATGAGGCAGAATCTTGATAGGCTCTAAATTTTTCTACATTTCAGTTTTTTCCTTATATAAGTAACACGATGTTCGACAGAATACAGTTCATTTAGAAATGTTTGTGTTTTAATACCTCCTGTAAGTATTTTCAATAAATAATCACAATTATGACAGCTTTTTTCAGAATGTCTCTTTATGGCGAACGGTTTCTTTGGCATTTACAATGATCTAGAAATTTACATAGCTCCTAAACCTCCTAAATTTCATCGAGTTTAACAAGAGTACTTTTTTTTGAAAAATCGATTGAAAAATTCATTTTTGCTATCTTTAGATTGTACAGATTGTACATATCTAAAGTCACGGATTGACCGTGACCCGACCCTCACCTTCTTCAAGTAGTGTAGAATCATTTATTCCGTTAAACACATCACAAGAACATACGTAATCATCCATTAAAATGTTAGAATATGTAATTCAGAAAATATACTTAAATATAAGTTTCCCAATTTCAAAGGCCTATAACGTCATATGTCATAGCGTTATTCTCAAGTTATCCACTCACTCCAAAATTTTTCGCATCAAGCCCTCGAGCTTATTAGGGAGGACAGGAAAGTAAAGTCGTTCCTGTCGATAACGTATGTTATAAAAGTTCCCTGAAAAAATTTGTAGTGTAATATTGAAACAACAAAATAATTTTAACAATTCATTTACCCAGCACTATTATCTTACCAGTACAAGAAACACGATTTAAATTATTCTACTAAAGGGTAATTTTCTTCAATTGCGTATAATTTTTGTTAAACGCGTTGTATCATATGCTGGATTGTGTAATTTTCAGTATTGGTGTGTAAACAGTTTATTCATTATTCACAACACAACAATCAACATTCATGAATAATATACAATAAGTTTACGAGATTCCTAGCAAAAGTTCACCATTGTTTTTTTTTTGGTAAAATGGTGATCACTTATGACTTGTAGTTTTAATATCGAAACACTACGTATACTTTTTCTTCAGATTTTATGTCCTCATAAAAAAAAAGGAATTCTCATCTACTTGTGGGGTATTATTGCATCTAAAATTAACATTTTGTGATTTTACGGATTATTTTCACTAAGAACAATTTGTAATCAGCCACAACAATGAGGGTATGCTGTCATTTAACCAGATATTTGTCAAATTTCTCCCTTAAAATGTCTGTTAACAATGAAAAACATTATTCAAGGTATCAATTAATCTTAAGTACAAAAGTGTTAACATCTGAAATAGGTACCTAATAATTCCCTATAGAAATAAAATAAAAAAGACCCACAAATCGGTGTAGTTCCTTCACATCTTTTATGTCATGTTTTTGTGTAAAAGTTTTAGTCAACAAAAGGTGACAATATACCTATTTGATAAAAGGCCACCTTGGAGAGGCACAGGAAGGCATTTTTCATGACATTTCATGAAGTACTTGAAGTCAAATTTGGAATTAACAGATGTTACAATTTCAGTTGATGGAGCTCTTGAAATATGGGTGTGCTGTACTTACTCTATTCACCTAAATAAATTAAGTAGAACATTATTTTTCATAAAAACATATGTACTTTATTTAAAACGCTCTAAAATTTGATTTTTGTTTTAATTACAATTGCTCTTCAAGAATTATTTAAATAATACATTCCGATGACGACAAAGACGAAACAGTATATTTCAAAAATACAGGATCAGAAACGTAGAGGAAAGTTGGTCATGTAGAAACTATTACTTTATTATAATTAGCTGTGAAATACACTATAAGATTATAAGCCTCACATAGATAGATTACATATTTAACAAGAAATCTTAATGAAATTATATATATATATATATATATATATATATATATATAAACAGCTCAACAGACCTTATAAGCACAAGGCTCGAAGTCGCTCTACTGCTTTCCTCCATCTATTCTTGTTCATGGATGTTCACACCAGTTATATATTCCTATTCTTTCTAAATTTTCTCTACATGCTTCTATCCATATTTTCCGTGGACGCCCTCTTTTCCTTTTCGCTCCTTCTCCCCTTAACAAGGATCTTTCTCACCCATATGTTTATTTTGTTTACTTCCATACAGCCCCGTTGGTTATATAACTGTCTTGTAAATGCGGAACTTGGCGGCTCTTGAAATATATTCTTAATAGTCCTGCACTGGTCCAGTTCAGTTCAGTACAGTTCCAGTACAGCTACCAACACTAAACCTTATATATTGTGAAATATCATCAGATTATTGAACAAAGTATTTTTTTATTCTCATTAATATCCAATTCGAATTGTATATTGAAACTGCTCGAATTGAATGTTACTAATTGCAATCTGGAAAATTTTCCGTATAAAGTACAATAATCTTCTTTACAAATTTATGATGAGTTAGAAAAGCTCATTCTTTCGATATAAAGTTTTATACTTTATTATTATTAATTTGCCTCAACAGATTCGTTTGCAAATTTACTATTGAATTTTCAAAAAATCTGACTCAGTTGTGAAACTTCCAGACTCGATTCTGAAATGTATATATGTGATTCAGGTTGTCATATGCCACCCAAAGCATGTATTGTGTCTCTGGGAATGCTCAGGGTTCAGAACCGATCTACTAATCCCACTACTTTCAGGAAGTTCAAGATGCCGAATTATTTCAGCTGTCCACGGATATTTATCTTAGGTTTCATACGGTCCCAGAGGTAATGCTCTAGAGTTTCGTAGTCTCGAACACGTCGAGAGAATGTGGATAGAGGTTTCGACTTCTACGTAGCAGAATTTGTATAATGCATCATCTGCTAAATCTAGTGACTTGAGGTGTCCACAGAGGCGCCAATAATCTGATACATTCAATAGATCTTTGGTTAAAGGTTTCTAACTAGTGGCGCCTGTGTTTTTATAGAAAGACAAGTTTGTCGAATGAATCATTATTCCAACGTTGTTAATATTAAATATAGATATTAGTATGTATTAGATAGTGCCCCTATATGTTCAGGCTATTTTGTCTGTGTTCAGTTGCTGTGCAATGTTGACAATTAATTTAAAAAAAAATATAGAGTTGACGTCTTTGAGTTGTCAGAAAACAGCCAGCGTTTTATTTTTTTATTTAAGTTTATTGTAGTTTTTCCACTACAAGGACTAACATAACCAATAGTTAATATGTGCTTTACAAATAGATTTGAAAATTAGAATAATCATAAAATTCAATTTTATCTATGTATAGGAACCGTCTCCATTATTTATCTTTATGTATTCACAAAACGTTCGGTCTTAATTATAAGAAAAAAATATAATCTAGAACACTAATAAAAATAGAGAAACAACCAATATCTTAAACATATCTAATCTTCTGTCTATTTACCTTCAGTCTGTCATCGTCCTTTCGTTAATTGGAAAGCTGATAACAAAACATACAAAGGGCAAGTTTCTTTAAATTAGGAAGATTATACCTAAGACCACCCCTAATACTCTAAGCTTCTTAAGTAGCTATTGCCATCCAATGCTATTTATTAGTTGATAAAAGAAATTGTTATTGCCTACAGGGTGATACAATCAAGAAAATTGAATTCAAGAGTAAATTGAACTAAGACTCCTGGAAAATAACGTGATAAGTTCCTTTATTGTTTAAAAGGGCAGGTAGTTTCAAACAACAAAGTTTCAAATTATTATTCAACATTGGAAACTAATATTGGGGACGAATATTTGACGAAATTCACAAAAAAATGTAACTAAATAAAACCATCATATAGGCATACTACACCCGTCTAGAGATCTTTTCAATTAGAGCATTATAATGGATTTTTTTGAAAAGAAGACAAAGCAGATTCCGAAAGTGTAGTGTTGATACATCTCAAAGGGAGCAGGAGCGCATTTTTTAAAATAATTATAATATTTTAACAACAAAAATTCAGCAAACTATACTAAAACACTTCTCATGAGTAAGTCCAGCAATTGATGAAATTTGTATTAAAAACTATTTAGTACTTTTTGAGTTGACGGCGAGGAAAGAGACAGACACATGCGGTGGAAGACATTTCTTTATAATATATACTCATAACAATATTAAATGAATAGTTTCTGCAACGCCAATGACCGTGGAACCAAGTTATATGTTAAATTATAGAAAATATCACGGTGAAAATGAGAAGGAACTAGAAAATATGTCATACATATATGAGAGCATAAATGAGGAAAAAATCTGCATTAAGGTAGATAACCTGTCAGCTGATCATAGATCCTAGCCCAAAACGAGATATAAATCCACATTCTTCGAACGACGTGTTCCGTTTTTGGTGAAAATTAATATAAAATATAAAACATAATCTAGAAGTTTGAAAAACCATAGACAAATAAAACTATCCATCAGCTGATCTAATGTATCCGCTGGTCTAACAGGGTATAAAGGATGATATGACGACGACCCGATTAACTCGATCAGTTTTTATAAAAATTAAGTTTTAAACATTATTGATATTGACAAATTATGCTCGCCTTTTACGTTTCTAGAAAATTTATTCTGTGTTATATAACTTTCACAAATTTTCATCAATTTTCACTAATCTAGACTAATATTTACTGCTACTCCTTGATCAAACTATAAACTGAACGTTTAAAGAAGATAGTTAACTTGAAAGCTTTCACTTTTGAGTTTAAAAGTGAATTAATGAGCTTTTCGGAAAAAATTCGGAATGTTTTAATTGTTATTTACTACAAACTGAATTCAATAACGACCCAAGAATATTCGAATTGACACCAAAAAGTTAAAGCATTTTTAACAGTCAAGCATGAAAAAATCCTTTGTTTTTACTTGATTGTAAAATATTTTTCTTATTGTCAAAAGAAAATTAATAAATTTTAGTGGAAAAAGAAAGTATAAAATCGATAGTGCGTTGCGATTCACTCACAAATAAACAACGAAGCAAAGTAAAGAAAAGAATGTAAAAAACCTTCATACAACGGTAATTTCCTTAAATACCCTATTTATTTCAAGCTCATAACTTAAAAACGTTTTGAAAATAAAGAGGATAAGTTTGTATTTAAGAAGATATTAGTGCAGTTATTATATACGGATGAGAAGAAAATAATAACTCGTTTCAAAATGACAAGACATAGACGTTTTGGAAGTGATACTTCTTTGTATTTATTTGTGTATACCTCTTTTTTCTATGAGAAGTACTTAAGCAACTTAAAATAATATGATTGACATCTCACTTCTAAGTTGGGTATTTCAATCATTCGTGATAATCGTTTTCTGTTCGAATATTTTTTCATTCTATAATTAATATTACATTCATTTCAATGGACAAAAAAAGATAAACACCCATTAATGTTATCAGTATTCAAACAATTAACTTGCCGTGAATTTGTGTAGATTAATATTTTAAAAGCATTCAGATTCCAAAAATTTACAGCTCTATGTAGATTTCGGAATTATTCAAGTAAAATGCCTAAAGGACCTAAAATTCACCAGGTTTCCCAGCTAAATGACTTTAGAGGTCGGATTTGAGGCTGGTCTACAGATAAGAGATGTTGTTAATGGGTCCAACAGATCTCTATGTTGCATGAGGTCTGGCTATTGAATAACGCAACTGCTTACGAAAAAGAGTTTTATTATAAAAATTATTCTACATTCGAATGCTCCCGTTCAATATACTCCCTTCCCCTCGCCACACATCTTTCCATACGTTTTTTTTCATTGATCGAAGCAGTGCTGGAAGTCTTCTTTGGTGAGGGACCTTAGGAGCTCTGCCATTTTTTGCTTTACCGCTTCCATCGACACAAATCGGGTTCCTTTCAAAGCAGATCTTTTTCTAACCTTACAAAGAAAGCTGAGCAGACCCGTTCACGCAAGAGCTTTTGGTCAGGAGTCAGATTTTTGGCACCAACTTCTCACAGACTTTTGTCATATGTAATTGCTCGTGTGAAATTTTTCTAACCGTTTCTTTATCAGCGTTTACTGCTTCGGCAATCATCCGGATGCTTAGTCGACTATCTGCACGCACAATTTGGTTGATTTTGGTCGTTGTGTCTGGATTTGAAGCAGTCGCAGGGCGACCTGGGTGCAGGTCATCTTCAGTGCTCTCTCGGCCCTCACTAAAGCACTTACTCTACTCAAAAACACACGCACGAGATAGAGAATTGTCACCATAGGCCTTTTACAACAATTTATAGCACTCAGTGTGAGTTTTTTTTCAATTTAACGAAAAATTTGCAATTGATACGTTGCTCCTGTTTTTCATCACACATGGTTTTCGCCACAAGAAAAAAACACGTTCGTTTCAAGGAACCGTGTTTTGGGACGTGCATATACAAGATATCTAGATACCCAACGCCCACTCTAGGGCATCCTCTAGACTCATTATTTAATAGCTACACCTATTTTATACGGGCGTAGTCTTGAGAGTTCTCAATACAGATACAGCATTTTGTAATGTTATGTGTGGAGTGCTGCTATTAGATTAAAGATTGAGTAGGGTACAATTAAGCCAAAGAAAATCCTCTCGATGTACTTATTTGTCCTATTTTTTTTTAGTGCATCACTTAAAGTAAATTCATCCAGTTCAGTGTTTTCACTGTTCTTCAATTTTTGTATCTGTATATGAAGAGAACCGCACTACCAGGTAGAAGAATATTTGAGCTGTTACTGTAAAGTTCATAAGATCATATGAGAACTTTATTAGAAACAAGTTATATGAAAAATTATTCTAAAAAAAAACTATCAACACAAATATGATTCTAACTTCTTTAGTAACCATTCGCAAGAATATTGAGGGTTCAATTGATTAGATTTAGGAGATTACGCTTCTGATACGAGGATGTTGGAAAGTATAATCTATCATCTGTGCCATCAGCATGCTTTTAGTTTGTACAATAAAAAATAGCACTTCCTTTTGCAAAAGAAGGCACGAAATGATCGTGAGCAGAATGAGAAAGGTCCAAAATTATTTCGGTCTTTTATATACTCTTAAGGATTTATATGTTTTCAATCTCACTGAAGTCGGTAAGTTTAGTGCTCTTTTGATAGTTTGAGAACTCTTTTTGATCGCAGATATGTTAATTTTACCTCAAGTACTCTTTTTCGTAACGTAGCAACTGAATTCCTTAAATATCTCTTTGAAGTACTAGGATTGATATGACGGTACGTCTTCGTATAGATTGTCTTATATAGCGATGTTGCTGTTAGCTTTTACCAATCCTAAGCAATAAAGAAATGGCCTCATGACAACGCTTCCATAGGTGAAAGCATTGAAGTCACTATTTCAAATTCCAAAGCTTCACTGGAACGAAAAATTATAGTAAATTGGAATGAAAAATCTATGAAATTTCATTCAGCTTGCCAGCCATAAATTTATATAGTAGATAATAAAATATATTCATTAGCGATTTGAATTGGAAGTCCATTAGAATGGAAATGAAAAATATATAGCTACAACTGAATTATGTCACTTAGACGATTTGGACAAAAACGATCGTTTTTTTTTTTTAATTTAGATTGCCCCATTTGGGAAGATCTTACCTGTCTAGAAAAGTGGTACTTATTACAATAACAGATGCCGTCACCTTCGTATTTTTTGTTATAGTTTGTTTCAATCCACAAATTATAAAAGGTTATTAAAAACCTTGAGTATTCGATTTGCCTTTTATACGACACCGTAAATAATTTAAAATAAGAGTGATATATTTAAAAACGACTGCTTAAACCAAACGAAACCTGTCTAAGCATGATTTATTTCTTCGAATAGTAAAAGTTTCTACCAAAATTGATATTTTACGAAGGTATGTGTTGGTAACCATCAATTTGGAGGATCTGTTTTGGGGTGTCTTACACTTTTTAAAGTTATGGACCCAAATAAAAATATCAATTATGAACAGTGGCGTACCTAACACCATATTCGAGTAAATTTAATATTAATAAACAAAAGAAAAAAATCAAAAAGAAATTAAATAACGAATATATTAAGACTTTCTTGAGTAATGTAGTATATCGCTATAATTCACTTCTTAAATACTTTAAAAATAATTTTTTTAAGGCAAATATTATGTTATGCTTCCATATGTATAAATCTTTGATAATTATTCTCATATTTAGTATAAAATATAAATATTTTAAAGCATTTTGTGAGAAATGGTAAAATTATTATTTCTTACAAATTCTGATATGATTTGAAAAGCATGAAATTTAAATTTGAGATAAATATCGTTAAACGACAACTTTGAATTTGTAAAATTGGAAGCTTCTAACTTTGAAGTAAATCACTATTCAGTTTTAATGTTTATAAAGTTGGGACTATTACCAAATATATTTTCTTTTATATCAAGTTGATTATTGATATTGGAGGTGGGGAATGAAGAAACACAAAATTAATAATAAAAATTTCTCCACGTCACTATTGAAAGATGAAAAAATAGTTAGTTGTATTCACTTCATAGTAAAGATTTTTAACTCCATTCAATATTTAATACCTAGATATTGTAATGATTGTAGTTCAGAAGGTTGAGGTAAATTCATTGAAAATTTGGAATGTGTTGAAAGGAGTTGATATAATAAATAATAAATAGGGCCACAGTTTGCTGTTATTTCTTAGTTCGTATGAAACGGACAATGAATATAATAGTAATATCTTGAAATCAGCAGTGACATATTTCAGCCTATTCCAGTTTTGCATATTAGGTGATTAAGTTCATACTTAAGATCATATTTACAATGTTTGCCGCAAAACTGTCTTGCACGAAGTATGGACTAAATTAATTTAACAATCTTATGAAATATTTAAATTTGAAGAACTTACTTACTTTGACATAAGAGCTATAAGCGATTGTAAAGTGGAAATGAATCAATTACGGGCGATGAACATCAGAATATCTAAAATTCAAATAGGCGATTGTTGATACCAGATTTCAGAGAAGAAATTGAAACATTGTTGTGACACATATATTCAAAATGATAAATGGAAAACCAGTGACTCATTTCTTTCAGAAACAGCCCGTTAATCAAAGTCGAACATCAAGACCAATGTCATGACTTAGTTCTATTTTGAGGAAGTGAACTTTTACGAGGGGGTACTGCAACGTTTGCGAAAGATGTGTTGAAAAAGAATGCTAGAAAACGAGCCTAGTATTCTCTTCTTTATTATCACAATCTACCATGCGATCAGCTGCTTTTAGACGCTGAAAATATTCTTATTTGTCTACGTCCTCTTTACTTACCTCACACCATGAAACTTTTGTCTCTATCAAAATGTTACATTACTTTAAAGCAAATGAAAGCTATTCCGAAAATAACATCCCAGAAATTTGATGATAAGTAGATAAGAGAAACTTTGTTTGGTGTCACTATCTCAGGGATTGTACATGTTAGAAAACATTTTGAACAAAATTAACTTGAAACGATAGTTTATGAAGATAATGACAGTCTACTTTTGTTCAAGACATTCTCTTAAAACGTATAATAGTTAGTTATTGAATATAATTTTTTCACTCTGTTTTTATCGCTATATTTTTATTCGCACATCGTATATCACATTAAAACAAATATATACAAAAATAGGTTTCCAATGAATGCTATTACTCGAAGTCAACCACTGTGTTTTTATGCTTATAATAACTAATAATAATTTTATGGATTAAAAAAAGAAGTTAAAATACACTTTCCAATTTGTTGATTAAGACAACCTGTTAAATTACATTTTATTGCTCCTAGAATGCTCCCCATGTATCCGCCAGTGGCTAGGACAATTAGGAGTTGTGGATCGGCTCGGCGTGTCTTTGAAGTGCAATAATGAAATCTGACCTCCTATGTTGAATCACGAGTTCCGGCGAGTTCTCACCTTTGCCAGGCAACCGCTAATAGAGTCATAACTTCATTTCAGTCTGGGGACCCACCGAAAAATCAGCGTTGCCACTGGCTAGTCTATACAGAACGGCTCTTGATTACATTGAAATTTACTCATGAAATATTATAAGGATGTTTTTATACAAATCCAAGAATGTACGTGGAATATTAATATAAAAAATAATAAATCCAGATCAATAGATTGTTCATTACTTACATTTATATTAGGTTTTTTGTATAAAAAATATTGAATTATTTTATAACTATTTCTTCTGGTCACTACATTGATCCGTCATAATTCTCTTAGTCCTCTTATATCACTCAATATTAATAACCATAATTGAAGAATTTCCTGGTTTATCTTTATTCAATATAATCGATAATTCGATGAATATGTTTCCTCAATGCTAGTTTTTGATACAAAAAAAAACATATCATAAATTAAATATCCTGCAGATTATTAAAAGCGAAATACTTATGTTTATTAGGATTGTATTACCCAATTTATAATTATGTTATTCAACAATTTTTTCTACCCGGTGATAAGGCTTATTTATCATGATAAAAAAATTATATCCTACTTTTTGAAATTATAAATAATGTTATCAATATATCACTGGTGTTGAAATTATTTATAAGGAAATTTCAAACAATCGGCAACATCCCAAAAATATTATCTGCAAACGAGTCTCCAGTAAGAGCCCCATAAACATACCTTTTGTCAACACCTGAGTTCACAACGGGTTCCTTGACAATCCTTAGATCATAAAACGTTATTTTTATTGTATTTGTACAATTTATTGTCTTCGACTACGGTGGCTGCATTTTTCTCTATTATTTCTTAGAAATTTTTTCATTATTCACATTTTACTGATAGTTATCAATTGAGATCGTGATAGAAATGACCTGAAATGCTAAGACGAATAACCTAGGTAGCTGGAGTATAAATTTCTATGAAACTACCAATTACAACTAGAAAGGAAACCAAAAATGTTTTTTTCCTAGTATGAGAGCAAGTTATGATTGAAACTTAATGATAATTCCTTGAAGATTTACTTGAATTCAAAATCTCTCCCTAATCAGAGATAGATTTCCTCCATTTTTTTAACACACATATTTGTTTCAATTATTTGCGGTAAATTTATGGTTTTCTTCTAATTTCCTTCAGTCTTTTGTTAATTGTTGAAGCGGCTATCGTTTAATTTCTTAGCTCTTGTACATTTCAACACCTGTCGAAGAAACATTCATCAGTTTGTATAATGTACGATTACGAAATTTTGTCTATTCTTTTTATATCCTGTACATTCGGCAGTAATCTTTTTGAATAAAATCGTTCATATTTGTTATTCTGTACTAGCGACGAATTCCAAATTAGAATATAGATCTGGCTTGTTCCTCTAAATTTCCGTGATTTTCCATTATATCATGTTTGTATGACAAATTAGTAAGTGCATGTCGACGGTAACATTGAGTGCTATGGACGATAATAATGAATAAATCTGCTTTTGTCAACTTCTACCACATTTTTTAGCGTCTTCAAGTAATTTCGGGATTTACGTTTTTTTAATCTAATTTATATATTATATAGCTTCCTATGGCTTTATTTTCTTTTATCTTGTTGTCTAGCTTGCTAAATATCTGTAGCTAGTCTATTGAAATCCAGTCTACAAACTAACTTAACTTTTTTAATATAGAATTTATATTTAAGTCTTTTATTTTCATTCAACATAACTTCACCTGTTATGCAGAGAATAAAAATTTGACCTTTATTGAAAATCCTTTTTTTTCCAGAAAATTTGTTACAAAATTTCTGATATACACTTTAACATCTTAGTTGATTATTTTTTAAACCTTCGTTTAGGATTACTATTGTTTTGTCCATGTTTGCTAAATATTTGAAACTATTTACTCATTCCAACTGTGTTTCATCTATTTTGACTCTTTGGTTTTCTCCTTCTCATCCCAATACCATTATTTCCGTTCTCTATTGTGTCATATACATATTTGTCAGTTTAAATTTGTTTCCTAGCGAATAATAAATAAATAAAAATAATAACTTGTTGGAAAAAACACAGTCAAAATTGCAATACCTAAATTTCTATATTTCTTTAATTTCTTATTTCTTACACCTCTTGATATGTTTATGTTTCTAAATCTTCTTGATTTTAGGTCTGTTCTGTTTCAAAATTAATTTTGGCGTTTAGACAGATTTTAAGTCTTTATCAAAATATGATATTGACACTGACAATATGCGTATTTATATTATGCAATAGATCACCTTCATCATGAATATCAAAATAACAATAAAATCAAAATAGAGCTTTGTTCTAATGAGAAAAGTTAATTTTTCCTTAATCCCTACATCTCAAATATGTAGCAGTAATCATTTAAATTATTTGTAGTTTTATTAGAATTTACAAAATAGAGCTATAAACTTTACTTAAATTATTTTGGTCTTTTTCATTCTTATAAATGTGAATTCTCTTTTTCGTGTATTAGATTCCGTTTCAAGAATTTTTGAATCTTTATGATTGAATTTATGGATTCTTGATATTTCATGGTTGGTTGAAGCAGTTTTATTTTTTTATTTCTCTATATTCTATTTGCATTTGTTTTCAATGCAACACATAATTCATTATTGCCAAATACATTAATTTTCCGGGTTTCATTCATTTTTTATTTTTGGAGTGGCTATTATTTTTCCTTACAAATGATAAGTCACCTTCAGTGTGTGAAGACGATAGCTTGGTTATCGAAACACGTGCCACACAGTGTAATTGTGTGTTGGTATAGGGGTAATGTGAACAAATTCCAACTTAGCAAAGTACCTGGTTATTTTGTAATTACAGTTCATGTTATTTATCAACTTAATGCCAGCTCCTTTTTGCCCCTTAGAACACTTTCAAATACTTTTTAACATCTAAAAACCCAAGGTAGATTCTTCCATTTGTTACTAATGTTTTACCGTACTAAGTACTAAAATCGTACTTAGTAATACATTCACTTAGTATCGAAGTCGCGTCTCTAATATACTTTCGTAGCTTTGTACTGATATGCCTCTATAACTGTACAATACGTTTCGACACCTGCGTTAAAATGTGATAAAATGAATTTACTTTCTAGAATCTTTTGAAATATTGTATGTTATAATTCATAAGCCCTCTTTCCCCTAATATAGTAGCATTTTTACTAATACTTTCATAACCCGTTGATTCACCTTCTTTTAGATTTTGTACTGCTTGTATCAGTTGTCCGATTTTCCGTTCTATATGTCTTTTAATCCGTTCTATCCGTTAATTTCTCTTTTTTGACATATTCAACTTCTTATTTGTATTATATTACGTGATTGTGATTTTATCACCTCATTTTCTTCAATTTGCTTTGTGTGACTTGCTTTTGTATATCTTTGATCCACCATCTCGTTAGTATTCTTTTACCACCACCTCCGGTAGTGCTACGTTTTTCCATCGCTGTCTTTTGTATTTTAGATTTCAATTGGTTCCATTTTTTTTTCATTGATATGAATTTATACATTCCATTGATATTCATAAAGATCTATTCTGTGACAGAAGAAATTAAGAGAGTAGCAGAAAGGCATGAGGTGAAGCTGCATGAATATGCCAACCCCGACGCCCAACAACGCTTGATCATTTCAAAAAATCAACGCAGAAGAATGAAGAAAACAAAACCACCTGATCTGGTTTAACCGTAACGAAATAAAATCCAGTGCAGTGCGTTTGTTTCACGTTATAAACGTGAATAGTGTCAAATAAAGATTGACAAGAAAAAACTATAGGTTGGTGGGCTCCTAGTTTTGGTATAAATTTGAAATAAAGAAAATTTTTAGTTAAAGTTAAAGAAACAAAAGAAGTGGTTCACAATTTCCAAAAACCCCTCGACACAGAAGTGTTATGTTCAAAAGTCATTTTCGAGATTTTATCGTTGGCATTAATTATCAACCTGAGGAGACGGGTATTGATCCATTGAAACTCAAAAGAGTAGAAAAGTGCTTTTGTAATCATAATTAATGAATTATGTGATAGAAATCAATGCAGATGGTTAAAATAGATACAACTTATGAAGCCAATAACTAATGACAATCTGGCACCCAGAGATGACAAAAATTTGAAATGCTTAAGATTATCCGAACTGATTTAATGTCAATCTATCACTTATTCAACTATATGAAGGAAAATATAATTAACTATTTTACTTCGTCCTCAAGAAAGCTAAAAATTTATGACGATCTGTCCGATATACATAAGAAAGAAAATGTAATTTCGCTTCTTTATTCATGTTCTTAAGTGAATTTATTAATATAAGTTTGAATCACTAATCACTAATATACATATGCTTTTCTCAAGGATGGTCTCTTGCTCATTTTGTTGGCTAAATCATAAAAAAAGGTTTTTGATCCAAGTGATTTTAACAAGACTTTTTCGAATCAATCTTTGAATCGTTATGCACCAGTACCAATAAAAGTTCAACAGGGCAAGCTCATGACAATGCGGTCAATACATGAAACTTCCTCAATTTTCAATGAGGCATTAAATAAATGCGCGGCTTGGCGTTGTCGTGATGTGAGCAAAAGCCCAATTTTTTTAAATCCCAACATCAGTTGTTTCACTCAGTAACGGTGAATTAATAGTTTGGCTAGGTTCGTAACTGTTTGTAAAGCTTCTTAGGACTCCAGCTAAGATCGATTTCGCGCATTATCATATCACGAAATCTACTTCTCATCGCTCATTCGTAAATGGTGCAATTTCATTCTTATTTAACAGGGATTTAGGAATGAAAACATTTGGCTCGATATTCATACCGTTCGATAGGAAATGTCTTTATATCTTTATTTTTCTAATAACTGCAATAACGTCGGTCCAATCAGTGTGAGGTCCAAATTCAAAATCGGAGTGTCTGGAGCAAAATCGTGCAAACCAAGTTTGTCACTGACATTCATTTAAGCACCATACATACAAAAAATGTGACATAGTCATTTGGAATCGTCACTTTCAAAACAGAGTAAACGAATTACTTCATTTTGTAGTTTAAAATTAGACAACCTCAACCCAATCTAGTAGGAAAAATTGATTGAAAATATCCTTTTCAAAATCAAATCAAAAGTATAAATGAATATCAAGAAAACCTTTTAAATATGTCGTTATATAATTAGATGAAGTCTAAATGTATTCAGGATAAATAAGACATAGGAATGCTCTATACTAAACCCATTGTTTATTAATCAATATCAGACATTAATCGAGATTAATGTCTCATATTAATTATTTCATGGTATAAATACAATAAATGTCTTCATTATTCATCGCACTAACTTCTGATTAAGATGACAATATAAAAACCACCTTTCATCGACTATTTATCATCCTTGAAATTGTCTATATGATTCCACCCTGTTATTGCCAAAGCTTCGTCATTAAATTGAACAATAAACATAACAATAAAAACAATGTTTATGACAGAAATGCCCTAATTATGTACATTCATGACCTCAATATTAACAATAAAGAAAAAAGGCAAATTCAAGGGGAAACCGTGTATAATTGACGACATATGTAATAGATATTTTGATGGATCATTCTCAATATTCTTTGAAAATTATAATACCTTAAAGCAGTGTTGTATTTTTATATTAGGGAATGTATCGGTTGATTTCTTAATTGGTTTTGTATCGGTGAGAATCTCGTGTTAATGCTTTGTTCATTTCGAAAAGCGTGCCTAAAACAAAAGTCATCAACTTCGAGTCATCATCTCCGAGTACCAGCTATTTAAAGAATTTACGTCTTCGCTTGATCAGCAAGTGAAACAGTTGAGTACCGTGGGAGCAGGCTCCAAATATTTCATATCTTTTGTTTCGAATTGAAGCCTTCTAGATGATCAGAAGATAGCGTCTTTCTTTTTTATATTACTTTCGTCGCAAATTTCCCACATCATCCTGAAAACAGTGGCGGCGGCAGCTCAATGACACACAAAAATACAATATTCGAAAACAAAATTTTCATAATAATGAATGTATTTGATTTTTGATTGTGTGTGAAAATAAGAAGCAAAGAGAACTAGCTATTTTTGGTTTACATGTGTTTTTAACAAGATTTGTAATAATTTGCTCAGGATCCCATAATTCTTTTCACGATTTCAAACGCCTTTTCTGCGGATAATACTAGTAATGGGAAAGACTGCTCTTGGTCTTGATCTCACAAATCATCAAGATCAAAACCAGCTAAAGGCTTGCAAGATCAAGACTAAAAATAATTGTTAAAAAAACAAGACTAAGGGACACAAAACTCATGCAGACCAAGATTCTTGTTCAATACGACATATGCACTAGTTGTGGATAAAGATATAATTCAATCGTTATTTGAAAAGTTAAAATGGAAGTGAGGATGGCGCCAGTTAACATTCGCTGGAGAATGTTTAACTACATGAACCAAATAGTGACGCTCTTTGGCGTTGTCCTCAGTTCTGGATTAAAGCCCGAATTAGGGTTGTTAAACTGCTCTGATGAGACATAATAACGTCGAAACTAGTTAGTAATTATCTCTATTTGTAATTCGATGCCATTGGAGAAGTTCATATCGACGAAAAGGTCGATTGACATCATGCTTTTCAGAGGAGTTGTAATTCAATATTCGTCGAGGCATTAGCCAGGAAAGTAGTTGTTTTCCCCTTTGAAGAATGGTAGAATACATTTTAGAAATATTGAATTCCGAAATTATTTCAGAGATGAGAAGTAAAAATCTTTAATTTTAATATATATACATAAATTTACTTTTTTATAGCACATCTCGATAAATTTTTTCGACACACATATCGAGTCAAATAAGATATTACTTTGTTTTTATTTCCCTCTCGATTCTTTTATCTTAAAAAATTGTATATACTCGTACATTGAATAAATAATAGCTTTTTTAATAGAAAGTATTTTTGACGTACCGATTTGATTTCGGTTTTTATTTAGAAATAATCTAATATGACAGACCAGCAGACGCGTTTATCTCATGAAAAGCTTTCGATTGTATGCAGATATTCTTCTTTACAGTAAGAAAATCTCACATAACTCTATTAAAGCTATAGAACATATAGATGAGGTAAATCAGATTCATGAATATATAAATGGAATCCCGATTGAACCAATAGCAGTGGAATTCTTCTTTCCAAACCCTTTTTGATTCGAATAATAAGTATACGTCAACGTTAATGATACATTGACGACACAGTATAGATGATTGAGATTGAAGACGATCTACAGCAACTATAACATCAGTCAAACTGCACTGCAAAATCATTTGATATGTATAACGATTTTACCACAAAAAAAGTAGAATGCACCACAGTATCATCAACGCCTCTAATATGTAAGTTGCGGGATAAGTTATTCAGCAGAAGATGGAATTCGAGTATTTAACAATAGAAATATCATGCTATTTTACAAATAAACGAAGGCAACCAGAATAGTTGCACAAATGACACAAGAAGGAGAAATGAATATATTCATACCAAGCAATATAAGAGCAGATAGAGCTGAAGCAGAACAGTTACTAGAAAACACCTAAATGAGACTACGCTCTTAAGTAACTGGAAAAACTCTTCAAGATCGAGAGATATGAGAAGAAAACCATGCATGATTTGAAACGTTGACGACTGAAATCATTAAAATACATAAATAAGTTAAAAAACTGTCGAACTTCATGATGAAAGATCCAGACTGAGCAGTGGAAACAATAAATGATACAGCTAGAACAATATCATATGTGCAAGAACAAAATCCAGACTAGCGCCTTTTTCAACTTGTTTTGCTTATCTCTACTCAGTGCATAACTCCATGTGGATGACTATTTCAATGGCTTGAAGTTATTTAGTCTCATACCTCACCTCACCATTGCTTACAACAAATAAAGAGTATTGGCCAGGACATACTATGTTCACATATCCTTTTGAGGATAGCATCTTCATACGTTGGAATACCATGAAATAACAAACTACACAACGTAGTGGTCGGAAAATCCAAATGTATCATGAAAGTTTTTTTTTCACTTTCAAGATTCTATACTCTTGTATCTGCGCCACTGTTTTCGTGACGACCTTAATTGATTCTTGAACAACTTACTTAAAACTTTAGATTTTATCTTCACAATTGTAATTGATAGCAACTATATTTATCTTGTCTATTAGCCCCGCTTTTTCTTTCAAGATAATTTCCTTTATTGTTATCCTCTCATCTTTTAATTCTTTATTATACGACCCTGTCGAATGGAGATTGATCATAATTGATATTTTTCACCGACAAAATTGTTTTAGAAAATAAAAAAAATGTTTTAATATGATAGATTATTAAACAAAGTCCAGTGAAATTGTTTCAATACTGGCGAAGAAAAACTGTTTAATACCAAATAAAATATTTATAAAAAACGTTACAAGCTTTCATGTGCAACTGAATCGACAGAATATAACACCCCAAAAAATAGTCAGATGGTGTTAGATCAGGCAAACAAAAAGACAAGCTATGGATACCTACGTACCAGGCCATTCCTTGGAACGACTTGATCGATATAATTTCCAACAATACATTCTTATTGGGATATCGTCCTGCTGTTTGATGGAATGAGCTATTTTTGAGCATATAACTCGGTGAATTTTGAATTTCAAATATATTGCCATCGTTTCAAAATATTAAAATAATTAGTCATTCTTTCGATCCTGCATTACACATTCCAATGAAATCCTCCTTCTTCAAGAACTGAGTTTTCCAAAAGATTCTAGTGTATGTTGACTTTTTATCGAACCCCCAAAAATAAGCTCAAAAACCGTTCTACTCCATAATGGTAATAAATACCCATCTGTGCCCGTTGCACATGCTACGAACATGAAGGAAAATTCTGCAAACCTATAGGTATTATTCGAAAAAATTTAATATTCAATACTTCTTACTAGAGGGATACACAAAGTTTTTCTGTTTTCTTGGCGAGTACGAAAGTCGCGCAAGAAAAAAAACCAAGAAAAAGTTCTAGACTTACAAATTTATCTCAGAAATCTTGCTGCCAAGTGAGAAAATCGTGAAAATACGTGAGCTAATGGAAACCTTTTGATTCGAAGATGAGCAAAGCAGAAAAGGGAGCTACGATTTTGTGGAAGTTTTTTTGTTTGTGGAAGCTGTTAACTACTGACAAATAATTCAGGATCTTTTTTATAAAGCTTTAGGTTGCAATATGTCACTCAAGATTCATTTTTTTGACTCGCATTAAGATTTCTTTCCTGAAAATCTTGGAGCCGTATCAGATGAACATGGTGAAAAGTTGAAAACGCTACACTGGGAAATGGTCAGCAGCAATGCATGCTGATTTTTGTTGGTCAATTCACCGAGAAACTTCAATAGAAACGATGAAAATTCATGCAAGAAAAAAGAAGGAGGAAAAAATTTCTATTTTACAGACTGAATTTTTTTAAGTGAGCTTTTTTCTATTTTTTTGAAAAACTACTTCATTGTTGATAACAGTATAATTAAAAAGGGGATTTCTATGGAAATTTTTTATTCAATATTACAACATCAGATTTGAGTATTCATTTTGTTTTGTACACCACTGGAAGTAGTTCATTGGTACATTAATACCAAAATAATTATTGTACTAGAATATAAATCGAGCGCTTGTAGACTTAGTTAGTGCAGGTCATAATTTTCCTTAATGGTTCAGTTTAATACTGTGCTCTTAATGTACATTTTGCTCTTGAAAATATATTTATTATTACTTACCAACTGAAGTAAATAATTTTACTCGATCTAGGTTTATCTTATAGATTCTTCGGCTTCTTCCTGTTAGAGAGAATAGTATTAAAATGTAACAGCTATTAGATTTCAACATACTTAACTGTTAGAATTTATGTCTCCGCTACAGACGATGCGAAATATCACTTTAAAATCAAAACTGAGTATAACTAACTCTTAGATCAGTGATGGGTATTGCTTCTCGTCAGTAAGAATTTAGATTTCTCATATTTTCTCATTTTATTTGCGATAAAAGCCTTATTAATGTACTTGCCTATACATCGCTCTTGCAATCATCTTGCAAGAATCAAGGACAAGACCAAGAACAGCTGAATGCTTACAGGGTAAAGAGATAGCAGGATCAGAAATATAAAAAAGAATATAATTATTCGTTTCAATAACCTGGGTATTCGATATATAACAAATCTTATGTAAACAAACTAATATTACGTTTTGCATCGTTATAATTTATACGTAATTTAAAGGCTTCATGTATATACTATTTTAGTAGATTCAACTAGAATTGTTACGAGACAGGTATGACCTTATCTCGTCTGCTGTCGAAATTACAAAATTGGAAATACTACAGTAATATGAGACTACACATATGAATATAGTTCGTTTCATCTCGTTGTATCTCAACTAATTTTTGTTCACTACTAATTTCATTTCTGGTAAAGTAAAAAGTAAGCTTTTTATCCACCCTATCCTTACATGTCTTTCAATCATCTCGAAATGTTCATTATCCTGTAACACACTATGGCGATCACCCCAATATGCAATAATCAGTCAGTTATATTTCCTTCAAATAATTTTCTGGTATGGATAATTACATGCACTGTTCCAGCTTGTTTCTATTATGCAATGCAATATATTCATTTAAACATAAAGTACTTCTAACTATAATATTTATGAAGTTGAATAATTGCTATGCTTTTTGCCAGTAATATCTTTTTTGTCTATCAACAGCTGTCGTTTTCACTGTTTTCTTCTTCAAATCTGTTGTGGTTACTTCCAACCTTTATTCCGATCTCCTTTTAGCTTTTTGTCTCGTCTGTCTTTAATTGATATGTCTTCTCAACCCTCTAGGTTTTTGCTTGAAAACATTATTTTATTCTATATTTGAGAACGGCACCCGCATATAGTTTTAAGAATTGGTTTTGTTCGAGAATTATATTCTCAAACCAATGAATGATCATTCGATTTTAGAATCGATGATCTTTCAGAAATGATTAATAAATTCACGACTACCCGATCTCAAAAAAAAAATGAGAGTGAGTTGTCAGTGCATTTAAAAATGAAAAGTCAAATTAATTTCTCTTGATGAATTAACTTAGTTCTTTTATTCAATTTACGTTTCAAGTGTTATTTACTGTATTTGGGCGCAGGACAAGTTTTGTGTTTAACATTTTGTGTAGTGTAGTCATATTTTATTATAACTTTTTATCCTGAAAGTGTCTCAATTTATATCGACAGAAGTCAATAAGGCACCAACTACTGTAGCTTTACGACCTAAAGTAGTTGCTAAATAAAAGATTATTCATAGTGGCATATGTCTTTTAGCCTTATACTAAAATACCGTTTTGTGCTACCAAAAATCAGCAACTGCTACAGTCTAAGTGCTGTACAGTTAACAAGTACGTGCAGCGCTCCTCACGCTTAGATATAAATAGGCGTGTGGGTAAAGTGGTTAAAGAACACGGTCATTTTCCAACCAGGTGTGTTTTCAATAATTCAGAGCAACGAATCTCCTTGTTTTGAAAAGCTTCTTATTCATTCCAATTCTTTCGTTTGGACCTCTTCCATCTGGTTGTTTGTTTCTTTTTCCATGTTTTGTATGGAGCATATATCTTTGCCATAATTAATTTCTATTTCTAGTTCCCTTCTTGATCACTACTTACGATTCTCTGAAAATTATCATCTAGAACCAATTTGAATAAATCGATAGAGATTTCTTTATTCTAGTTTTTGCCTTTGAATAAAGCTTTTCTTATACTAGAACTTTCGATAATGCCCCTTTGAATATATATAATTTGAAAATAACCTTTTTATCGGGTTTATTGATTTTGTTTCATTTTTTAGGGAGTAATATGTCAGCTGTAATTACAAATTGGTTAAGTGCTATTTCTCGCTTCTTTTTGAATCTTTCCTTCAATATTAAGTCATATTCTCTCATAACATCTCCCAGCACCACTTTACATAAATCTATAGTAAGGAATATCTTTATATTAGTCCTTGTCTGGGAATAAAGTTTTTCTTATGATAGTGCTGCCGATAATGTCCTCTCATGTTTTTGTGAAGCTCCCAGATTACTCTCTGCAATTTCGATCTTAAAATAGAATTGTAAGACTGTTTAAATTTTAAACAGTTTACTTTAAACTTTAAAGTAAATAATACTAAGTGTAATCGGCCATCTAATTTTCTCCTTTGATATACAGCTAATAAATATAATAATTTATTTTATTTTAAATCACTTATTTGTATCTTTCTTATTTCTGTTCTCGTAGCTTTCTACTTGTTTATTCCATATCTTTTCCGATACCTAGTTTTTATTTCATTATATGTCGAGTTCTATACTATTTTTGTTGTATATTCTTCGTTCTACGTTTTCATTAAATAGCATTAGCATGTTATAGAAGGAATTAAATATGTTCATTTTTGTTTAAATGTGCACGAATACATCTGCCTATTGTATTACCAATTATGATAACAATAAATCAGTTTAAAATTATAGTTCTAATTTTCATTAAATAGTCAAAATTAGTCATTTGTAAAAATATGAAAATTTTCTTCCTGTGCCATATTCTACTTCCGAAAAACCAGTTAGTCTACTTCTTGGCATGTGTGTCAGTCGATCCGATTTGGAACTGCTTTAAGTAGAATAACGTGTAAGCAATTGATGTTTAAAGTGAATTCAAGTGTTCAAATAAACACTTGATGGTTGCAGTCATCACAAAATTTGTTTAAGTGTTTTAAATGTTTCTTCCAAGTTATTTCGTTTTGTTGTCATTGGGGGCTATAGTCGGGTTTTTCATAATAAATAAAACGTAATAGATACTTTCCGACATAATTAAATAACAGTTATTTAGACCGAGTATTTTATAATTGCTGGTAAATTATTCGGGGAGAATCTTTAGTAATTCAAATGTCAAATGTTTTAATGATAATTTGTTAGCAATTTTATGTACCTATGTAAAGTTGCCCATTTTGCAATTTTTTTCTAGACCAATCACAAGACAATAAAAGATAATCATTCAATCATTACATTCCAAAGAAAGCAATAGGCCTGACCTATTAATAGCGGTATATACTATACTATACACTATATAATACACAATCTATACAGCACAAGTTTCAAGGCTAAAGACGCCACGTTGTTTGGTATTTGTTTAGCTTCCATAGTAAAACTTGAAAGGCTTTAGCTCAACCAATATAAAAGCTGAACTAGATTCTACTCTCGGTGAGACTGCTTCTTCGTTATCAACAGTAAAATAATGGGTAGCAGACTTTAGAAGATGCCGTACTACCTGCGAAAACCTGCATTGCAGTGGTCGACCAAATGAGGTGACAACTCCAGTTGGTGTTGAAGAAAATCCACAAAGCAGTATTGACTGAAAGTTGAGAGCCAGCAGACATAGTAGGCATTTCAAAAAGTGCGGTACATTACAAATTAACTGAAAATTTGGACATAAGCAAGACTTGCGCAAGACGGATGCCGCTTTTTTCTCACAATGGAAACAACGTCGTGGAGATGTTTCCATCGAGGGTTTGGGAATGTTTTACAGAAGTAAAGCTGAATTTTCTCGCCGTTCCATAACCACGGATAAGACGTGGGTCCATCACTTCACACCAGAAACAAAAGATCAATCAAAACAATGGACAAAATAGAGAAAGGCAGGCTCTAAATAGACCGTTCTATCTGCTGGCAAGATTATTGCGTCGGTTCTTTGGAATGCGTGTGATATAATATTCATTGGCTCTTGGAAAAGTAAATATTATGCGAACTTATTGCAATGTTGAACATTGAACTCCTCTCAGAATTCGTGCTACTTTGATTGTATCATTTCATCATAATGTTTTTTTAATAATCTGGCAACTCAAGTTATCCTTTACTATGGTTTGAATTTGTTTTAACAATAATGTCTATATTTTTCTCTTAAATATATGTTATTTTGTCGTATTTAACTCTCAGATTCAAAAACTTTTCCTTATCCGCATCTCCAAAATCATAAAATTAAGTATTTTAATGTTCAACAATAACGTCACTATCAGCGAATGTTGTTTTAGTGGCATTCCTTTCTTTATTCGTGTGCCTTTCATTTGTTTTTAACCCTAATTTCCACCTATTTGATATTTTAAAGAGGTGTTCCTTCGCAAATACAGGGCTAAAGATTTATTTGGTAAATATAATAAATAATCAAGAAATGCAAGAAAAGGTTTAACATTTCCCCGACATGCAAACAAAAATAAAATCTTCTCTAAATTCTTTCGAATTGCTTGTTCAGTATTGTCAACATCTTTATCAGTTGTTTATTCAGGAGTTTTGGATGGTTGGTGTTAGATGTTTGACATATTTACAGCTAAAATAAATAAGAAAGTTTTTTACTTGCTGAAAAATTGTAATAACAGAGAAAACGAGCAAATTTTTATATTGATTATATGACTATCATCTGAAACAAAAAAATTATACCAATTTAAAACTAGGGATGTGATAGATCAAACACTGTAGGCAGCTTCTTTATAAATGAAATTTCATTTGGAAAAGCGTTCTTTGACCAGAGTATACAAAGTAATTTTTGGATAATATTTAATTCAGAGATTGAAACACTCTATAGAGTGAAAAGGCATTTTTTATAAAATAAAAGCCAGGAATTCCATATGTTTCCACTTTAATTTGGAAAAAGTTTCATTTTTTTACTACTCTAAAGTGTTTTTTAGAAAATTAAACTCGGAAGAAACAATTTTTGATTGGAGTATACTAGGAAAAGTCATTTTTGATAGAATTAAAGTTAAAGAAACAACTTTTGTTCCACATTAGATATGGAATAGACATTTTTCACAAAATTAAAGTCAGAGATTACATTGATCTTACTTGAGTTTAGGGGAAAGCAGTTGTGACTAAAGTAAATCACTTTTTAGGAAAAATTAATCTTTAAAACGGATCAAAAGAGACTAGTCATTTTTTTATATAATTTTTTTGATAAAATAAGCTTGTAAAAGCTATTTTTTAACTAAAGCACACCATTTTTTGCTAAAATTGAACTCTAAGAAGTGAGTTTTCTTAAATGCATGGGAAAATTCTTTTTCACGATATTAAAAGAAAGAAAAGCCATTTGTTCTCACTTTCATTCAGGAAAAAGCTTTTTGAGTAAAGTAAATCAAGAAAATCTTTCATTTTGGGAAAATTGACCTTGAATAATCCATTTTTGATAAGATTGTGCTAGTATTCATTTTTTGATAGAATTAATCTCGGAGTAGCACCTTTTCATCCACACTACTTAAATAAAAGGCATTTTTCACAAAAAGAAATAATTAATTTCTCCTTTCAATTATAAAAAGAAACTGTTAACACTTTTATTTATTGCCATTTTTCACCAAAAGTAACCAAGTCTTCTGTTCTTATAACTGAACACCGAGAAGTATTTTTTCGTCCACATTTACCGAAGAAACATTCTTTCCAAAAAAATTCACCACAGTGAATCAAGAACATCATTTTTTTGTATAAAAATCAAAATTGGAAAAGCCATTTTCAACCAGAGTGAACTAAGCAAAGTCATTTTTAGGTACTATCGAATTTGGAGACACACTAAAGAACAAAGAGCAAAATATAAATTTCTAATAAAACTGTTAGTAAATCCATTTGATCCCCCTTTAAGTTGGAGAAGACTTTTTCCATTACAGTATATCGAGAAAATTACTTTTTGTGCAAAAATTGAATTTGGTATAATAAGTTTTATAGCAGAATAATTATATATATATATATATAATTAACAAAGGAAAATATTTATTACATAATTGAAATCAGAGAATCCATTTGGCTCTATTTCAAATCAGAAAAGAGTTTTTAGAGTACTGTAAATCGAGAAAATCTATTTCTTGAGAATATTAAATAAGTAAACGCATATTTTGGCCAAATTGATTTCACAAAACAATTATATGACAAAGCTAAAGTCGTCGAAATAAATGATTTTACTTTGTTTCCACCATCATTGTTACGTAGTACACCAAAATTGACATTTCAAAGAAATATTTTTGTACGACCAGAGTGTTGTATTACAAATATCTGCAGTTTCTGTAAAGATTCCAAAGATAGATATAGATTATTTTCCATTCAATGGAAGCATGTTATTCTGTAATTTTGACATATCTTTCTAAATTCACTATTTAATTGCATATTTTCCAGAATATCTTAATTCACCTATATCCATGGAATGTTCTAGAAAATTCCTTGACTTTTGTTCATAAAGCAAACAGATATATACACAACGGGTTTGTGGTAGAAAATGGTGTTTATTGAGTATTTCACAATTTTAAAATTTCACTAGTATACCATTGATAAAATTTGGACCACCATGAATGAAATCGTAGATCTACGAAGAAGTTTTTATGAATAACTTTTATAGCCCCCACTAAAAATAATTATAGTTGACCATTTCATGTAAAAATTCATTCCACAAACCATATCTAACTTTCTTAACAAGTAGTTTGTTGTCGTAAAGTAATATCCTGTAAAGGTAATAAATAGCTACCTTAAATACTGCTCTAGGTACCAAAGGTAACTATTATTAATTTTTATTTGGAGGTACCAATAAACACGGCAATTCGCAGGTGAAGAAGCTTTTGGGAATTTCCTACTATAAAGATAAAAACCGGTCTAATAGAAAATAACATTGTCGTGCTCATACAAGAGACATAGGGAAAATTTTGTTTGAAATGAATGATTTCGAACTTGATATTTCTGGAGTCGTTAATAATATTCATACAGATACATAATTACACTGGCTGACGCGTATTTCGATAACGAAGTTATCGTCTTCAAGAACCGAAAGCAAGCTGAGTATTTTAGCGCGTTCTTATAATTTAACTGTACTAGTTGTTTGGATTTACAACAACAACTTAGGGCTGATTGCAGGTAAGCACTCGATGTTCACCGGAGTACGAAAATTCCTATTTTTCGCTTCTATAAATATTCTGTATCGCCGGCACTGGTATTGTCGATCGGGTGCGAATGTCGGATGTTGAAAAAGAAGCGGTACGGCTAATATGTATGGCGCCGAAAAGGGCCATTCACGCTTTTGATTGAGGTGTCCCGAGTACTGCTTGGGTGGCGCCCTAAGGCCCTTTCTCCAACATTTTTGAACACCTTGAACCGAACACCTTTACCATGATCGCCTTCTCTTTCTCTTTTTTGTTAAATAGTATAATTGAACGGGATAATTTTCGAACAAATTATTTGTACCCTACTATTTATTTATGAGAAATTTCGATCAAATTTTGCAGCAATAAATTATGTTTTGATAAAAAATTTATTTTTCCAAAGATTTTCGAAAAGCAATATTGAAATAAGTGTTACTCATTGTAGTCTTCGAATAGCTTCTAAATATTTTTTCAGATCTCTAATAAATTATGTAAATGGAAGAGTACCTACACAGAATATTATTAAAGATTTTAAAGAAATAATAGCAATGGAAATACTTTTTTTATAAATAGAAAAAAAATAGCATAAATACCACTGCTGAACAACATTCAAACTTTTGTTGTCACTCGAAAACTTGTACCAAATTTTGAATGTACTGTAGCCACCAAACAATAACATCAATAGGAAAAAGTTGACATATCAGTTTTCTTTGTAACATCGAGACATGTATTTTTATGAAAAGGACAAAAATCAACAATATTCCTTAATGTACAATAAATAGCTATGATTTTCGTGAATGTTTGGCTTCTGGTAGGTTCCTTTTAAGTCTCCAGTAGTATTCTGCTAACATTCCTGTATTTTCCCCTCGGTAGCGCTTTTTTATTGAGGACATGTCCTAATGAAATTTTTCGCTTGTTCGTTACTCACAGCTCCCAAATTCTCGGGGATGAAATGCAGATGAGAGTGCAGGATATGTACTCGTATTTTTAAATATTTATAACATCACAAAGCTCTGTGTGAAATTATTATTTGTGGCCAATAAATATTCTCTCTTCAATTTTTGCCTCGCTATAACAAAAATTTCATCAGGCCAAGCTTTATATGTAACGATGGTAAAAGTATGTCGTAAGGGTTAACTAAAGGATCATTTTTCACTTCTTCTGCCCTGGAGTAAGTGATCCACGCTTGGGCCATACTTTCTACGTGTAGTGGCTTCCTCTGCCTCAGCTGTCCCATTCGCAAATAAAAATATTTTGTGTAACCAAGCTGTAGCACAAGCAAAAGACCCATGACTTTAAAATCTCCACAAATTTTCCAAACATGTTCGCTGTATTTGATTTTTCAAGATTTCAAGAAGGAACTTCATGTTCTCGTAAATCTCTTTCGTATCAAAACCTTGGGCAACCGGCACTTTAAGACATTTGTTCCCTTTGTATAACAACACTGCTTTCGAGTTACTTTATAAGGAGTTTATGAACAATCGCCAGTGATCATATTAAAAATTGAAAAAATTCATCACTACAGGAATCTCATTGAAATAGAATAAAACATCTACTTTATAAAAGTAAGGTTTCATTTCAATGTCAGGATAAGAAATTTTCGCACCAGAATAAAGTAAATTCCAGTCGTTTAATCTAGACCCCAACAGCTCAGATTATTTTTTAGACAGATTCAAATCACGTACTAAATCGTTTAAATCACTTTGTATCAATAAAGGCGGTTATTTTGACGTTGACGGTTCATAACTTGGGTCAATCTGTTGAGATCCCTTATTGGGTTGACTAAGAACAAATTCCGTACTAGAAACAGAATCCTGACACTCTGCTTGATTTGGAAGCTTAGGCACAGACAGTTCGACTCTATGTAGGATTGGTCTGTTGACGATAACAGTTTGGGTACTTAGAACTTGGTTGTGCCTTTTATGTGAATCCAACAAATATAACAATCGCCTACATGATCTTTTGGTTCTGTCCAAATCATTGGTATACCAAAAGGCCTAGATTCTTGTTTAGTCTAACCTAATAAGAGTCTCATACACGTTACACACCATATATACAAACTTAGGATTTATCTTGTTGGTGCACAGGAAAATGAAAATAGTCTAAATAGCATTTTTCAATTATTGGCATAAGTTGTCTACGCTGAGATGTAAAAGTTAATTCAGTGTTTACCAGTAAATATATTTAGATGAAAATAATTGAATCTTTAGCTGCGAAAAATCTAATACTTTTCTCACTAAATTTCTTCCTATATGCTGACATTTTCTTCTATTTTAAATATTTTGTCATACATTCCCCTTTTTCTTGAAGGCTTGTTTATGTGATGTGATCAACAAATAAGATGTGAATTTTGGTTTTCTTTACGAAAAATTCGTTTTTAAAAAATATATTTATTCTAGCAATTACAAGTTTATTGTTAGAGATCTGAACAGAGAGTCAATAATATTAAATGATATTACAAGAAAGAAAGATTTATCTGCATATGTTGTTAAATAACAATTTCTCAGAAAGTATAGTGTTTCTGCTGCGCTTTTAAGTTTCCTTGATAAGCGGCGTATGTAACTCCTCCCTCCTTAAGTCTCGAAAAGTATGGATTGACTTTTCGATTTTTGGGCCCTTTCCAGGTTTTCTTGACTTTTTTCTTTAGTGTGTTTTCGGCATACTAAAATTTTTGATTTGAATTTGAACAAAACACCTACTATTAAAATAATGAATATTATCGCTAAAAGGCTTTCGATTATTGTTACATGACTCTGTGTATTGGAAGTTTCTTGGATCGGCTTCAATTTTCTTGACAATTCGTTGATTTGGAAAAGATCATCGAGATTGAGATTTGTTATGTTATATTTTTCGTAGTGTTTTGAAGTTGATAATTTGTTTGTTTCTAATTTTGGCAGGACAAATGGTTTACCGTAACTGATTTCGTCGTCATTGATGTATCGCTGATTATTGATCCATAGTTCACAGTTTTTTGGGATTTTGACAAGTGATGGTTCTTCTATTTCGAGGTATCGATCGGATTGACATTTTGAAAGTATTTTTTTCTTGTTGAATCGGCATTATCAGGACTTCTTTTGTTGTAACTTGTTGAATGATTGTTTCTTCGATATTGACTTCTAGAATTTGGCAATCATCGAGAGTGTTCCCTTCAAGTAGACTAAGGGTGCAATTATCCCTTTGGACAAAATTTTGACGGCAATAGTAGGTACCTTCGAGTGGTGGACATTCTTCTTTTTCTGATTGGGTTTCATTTTGCGTTCGTGCCAGGTAAGGGAATTTAGGAGTGTACATTTTATTATTTTGGATTATGGGAAAAAGGTGGTAAAATTCAAATGTTTCGGGGATGAGTATAGGTACGTGGATAGCAAAGACTAATTTCGAATCAATGATTGATACTTGAGTTCCAAGAAATTGGTAGTATGTTAAAATGTTAGAAAATTTAGGAATCTGTTTTTCCGAATATAGTTTTTCTAAATGTTGAATTATGTCCAGTATCTCGTAACTAGAAATTATAGACGTATGTACAGAATTAAGTTTCGAAAATACAACTGCGTTCTCAATATTATCTATAAACGTTATTGTTGACTGACAGTCTAAATTAATCTGATACAACATACCTTGAAACGTTAGATAACTTTCTAGTGTTTCAATTTTGTTATATACAGAGGCTGAAAATAGTTGTAACCCATTATTAAAGTTTGCTTGATTTTTATTTAAAGTAGTAATTGACTTATTGTAATGATCAATGAGTTTCTTATAGAGAGAAATTTGAAGGTTAGTTTCATGGATAATGTTCTTTTGATTTTGTTGTAATAAAGTAATTGCGTTATCGTATTTTATCTCGTCATCTGAATCGAGGTTTCCAAATAGCCATTTGTTTATTTTACCAACGCCATTTAGCAAACCTCTTCGATTTCTGATATGAGGATTCAAATTTTCGAATTTTTTCTGTACAGTGTTGATCAAATACTCGGTTCTTATTAACATGTTCTGTGCTAAAGCGTGATAGGATATAGTGTTTGTAGTGGTTACAGTTGTAATACTATTTTTTATGTAATTGAAATGCGTAACTAGACTATCTATTTGCTTAATAAGTTGGCTTAAATCTAAATAATGTAAAAACGTATGTTTACTATATACGAATCTAGCGTTTCCTAATTGGATAGGAAGAAGGAAGTTTTGAATTTTCGTAACCTGTATGTCTTCTACACTACAGGTCGCTTGAAATACGCGAAGAATCAGGTAAAGCATCAGGATTCGCGTGCTCGTCGACATCCTGTAACAATTTCCGAACATTACTTCTTGGTTTTCGGACAATACTTTTATGATACGTACCTTTATCGGTTTTAAGCAGAATACCTTTATCTCTGATTATTTTAGTTTGTTTAAATTTAGGGAGTTTCTTATTTCTTAATTTAGTTTTTACGTAGGCGGTTTTTTGATTTGAATAGTCTAAAGGTTCGGACCTTTTTCTATTTAATTTCTCTATAACCTTTTGTTTAGTTTGTTCGTTTTGTTGTTTAATTTTTTCATATAAGCGTTTACTGGTTTCTTTGTGATTTTGAACGTATTGAGATATAACTAAATGATCATTCAGGTCAAACGGGTCAGGATTGTTTATATGTCCTTTTATAATTTCGAAAGGCGTGAATTTTGTTACTGTATGAACTGAATTGTTATAACTAAGAATCGCGTGTTTCATTATTTGATCCGGTGTCAAATTTTTATTATCTTCCTGTATACATCGATAATGTTCTAAAATACTTGAATGAAATCGTTCAACTGGCGAGTTGGAATTGCTATTTTTCGCTGTGGTATGATGCAATTCTATATGGTGAAGTTTGCAAAAGTCTTCTAAATCGAAATTCTTAAATTCAGAACCACTATCTGTTGTTATCTTTTGAGGTAGTCCATGGTGGGTTATGAAATTTAGTAAAGAGTCTACTGTGGAAAATCCTGTAACACTTACTATGGGGTAAGCTTGTCCGTAACGCGAAAAAGAATCAATTACTGTTAAATAAATTTTATTTGCAATTTTAAAAACATCCATATGTACATGCTCAAAAGGCTTAGACGCTGTGGGTGTTAGGCTAAATTTGACGACAGGGGGATTCCTATCATATTTATTTTTCAAGCATGTATCGCAATTATTGATAAAGTTTTCTACATCTTCGATCATTTTCGGCCAGTAGTATCTACAACTAAGAGATGTTTTAACTTCGTTTATGCCCCTATGACCTGATTTATATATATGATGATATTTAATTTTTTCTAATTGCTCTTCTTTTGTTTCAATATCTGTTACTGATTTGGTACACATTGTAAATTTAAATGCAGAATTCTTAAACATATTCTGTGCAGTTACAATAAATATTCTCGATAAGGGTTCGTTCTGGAAATAAAGTGCATAATTTTTCCTGGGGTCAATATATTCTTTAATGAAGTTTATTATATTATTTTCGATGTCAATTACCGGTAATGTAACGTATAGACGAATATTTTCGAATACTTTCTCTCTTCTAACCTTAAAGGTATTTATTTGACCATTAGTAAAATATATTTGATTTTTATACATATTTAATGGTTTTTCGGTAATTGGAATTGATAGAATAGGATTTTCAACAGATGTATGTACTGTTTCAATATCTTCGTTATTATTAGGATTTGGTTCTTCCGTTATAGGTAATATTGGTAAATTATTGTTTGCGAGATTTTCTATGTTTGAATCGTTTTGGTTAAATTTATTTAAATCTAATATATTTGTAAGATCTAAATTATCTAAATTCGGGAGAGTACTGGAATTAATTCTTTCAAATTCTTCATTCATTATTTCATCGATGTCACTTAAATTGACATCCATTGATGCAGTTTCTAATGCATTTATATCGGGATATCGAGATAATGCATCAGCTGCTTTGTTACTTTTACCTTTCAAATATTTTATATCGTATTCAAATTCCTCAAGTTTAAGGCGCCAGCGTACAAGACGTGAATTGGGCTCTTTTAATGACATGAGCCATTGCAATGGTTTATGATCTGAAAAAATTGTGAATTTTTGACCAAATAAATACGGTCGAAAATATTTACACGACCAGACTATCGAAAGTAACTCTTTCTCGATTGTAGAATAATTTATTTCTGCGGAATTAAGTGTTCTACTAGCATAACAAATAGGATGATTATTTTGAGATAGAATAGCACCTATGGCATATTTAGAAGCGTCAGTAGTTAATTCGAAAGGTTTACTGAAATCGGGATACGCAAGGACTGGTTCTGAAATTAAAATGTTTTTGCAAGTATTGAAGCAATTAATAAATTCTTCGGTATGTTTAATTATGTGATCCTTCTTTAGACATATCGTCATCGGTTTCGTAATTTGAGCAAAGTTTTTTATAAATTTTCTATAGTAACCTACTAGTCCTAAAAAGGATTTAATATCTTTAGCGGTTTTTGGGATAGGGAAATTTTGAATTGCTTTGATTTTATTCGGATTAGGTTTTATCCCATGAGGAGTTACAACGTGACCTAGATACTCTACTTCCTTGCGAAGAAACTCGCACTTGTCTAGTTGTATCTTAAGCTCTGCGTGGCGTAGTTTTGAAAATACTAATTTCAGATTTTGTATGTGCTCCTGAAGGCTAGTACTGAATATGATGATGTCATCCATGTATACCATGCATATTTTGTTTTGGATGTCTTTAAGGACTTCATTTACAGCTCTTTGAAATGTAGAAGGGGCATTTTTAAGACCGAAAGGCATTCTAAGGTACTCGTAATGTCCTCCATCTACGTTGAAAGCCGTTTTTTCTATAGAACATTCGCTCATTTGTATTTGATGGAAGCCGCTTGCCAAGTCGAGGGTAGTAAAATACTGAGCTCGACCTAATTTATCCAATATATCGGATATATTGGGAAGCGGGTACCTGTCATCAATTGTCTTTTCATTAATTTTCCGGTAATCAACTACCAGTCTCCATTTTTGGGTATTTGATGCGTCCATTTTCTTTTTAACAATCCATATCGGGGAGCTCCAAGGGGAACAGGACGGTCTAATTATGTTTTTATCTAACATCTCTTGAATTTGTCTCCTAATTTCCTCTCTGTGGACGTAGGGATATCTGTAAGATTTAGTGTGAACCGGTACCTCGTCTTTGGTTCTTATAATATGTTTAACATTTGAAGTGAAAGTCAATTTGTCCCCTGGTTTTAAAAATAAATCAGAATATTCTTTACACAATGAAATAATTTTTTGTTTTTCTTCTTTATTCATGTGATTTGTACGAATTAATTCGGTAATATTGTCATTAGGTTTTATGAAATTATTTTCATCAAAATCATTAGCAAAGCTTTCAAATTTAAAGAGTTCATATTGTGAATATTTAAATGGAGTAACTTGAATTGGTTCTCGTAATGTTATCGTTATCGAATTATTTGTGTGATTTTGAATTTCTATTGGTGCGAAACCGTTTCTCGCTGTAGATGAAATTTGTGGAATTATTATATTTTCTATTTTTCGAGCGTCTACTATAATATCCCCATTATCTATATTTACGGGTAATTTCTTTATCGTTTTTTCTCCGGGGTCTATTGAAAAAGAAAACTCAATATCGTTTATTTTTCTATACTTAAAAGGCAATCTTAGGTGAGGTCCTAATAGTTCTCGATTAGTTAGATCAATATTTATATTCATACCTATTAAATCTCTAATACCGAGAATTCCATCAAAATAATTGTGAAAATCATATAGTATAAAATCGATTTGATAGTTTTTATTTTTTAGTTCAGGAAATGCAGGAATAAGCGCTCGATACCTAACGTTTTTACTTCCAAGACTAGTAGATATAGTAGTATCAGAATGATAAATTGTATCTGGAAAGTATTTTTCGGCAATAGAAGGTCTTATTATTGATTTAGAGCTACCAGTATCGATTAGCAATTTAATTTTTGGATTTGCAATTTCTATATATGGTAGCGGATTAACTGAAAGTATATTTATTTCTATGTTTTCCCGTCTGATGGACGAGCTGCTTGAAAATTTTCATCGCGATTGGCTTCGTCGTTTTCGTCAAATTCTATTTCGTTATATTCATCATATTGATTATCGTGATTATAGTCTGAATTAGCATATTGATTTAAGTATAACTCTTCGGAAACAAAGTTTGGTTTAGCATTTGGATTTGATCGGAAAAATCTGTTATTATTATTATTATTGTTATTGATAGGTCTTCGAGTACGTTCAGTAAAATTACGTGATGTCGTGGACATCGGTTCAGGTGTTGGTAATTGGTTTTGTGGAATTTGGTTAGGTTTGAATACATTTTTGGGAGGGCCGAATACTTGTCGATTAGTAAAATATCTTTTATTTTGTGGTATGGATTGAATAGGTATCGGCTGATTTGGCCAACTTTCTCTATTTTGTGCGAAATTTGGTTGGTAGTTTTGTCGATTGCTATAAGAATTCGGGTAATTGTTAACAGGTCTGTTATTTGGTACAAAATTTTGATACGTATTAGGATTTTTATAAAAATTTGATTTGGCTCTTTGAGAATTTTGGCTATTCGCATGCTGTATATTAATATTATTAGGTGTATTTTGTCGATTATTTTTATCGTTTAAAGAACCGTACAGTCTTTCAAAATTTTCGAATTCGGCCACATAGGCCATCGCGTCTTCTAAAGAATGTGGTTTTCGTAAATGCATATTATTTTTCAGAGTACCGTCGCACCCTGCAATAAACGTATTTAAAGCGGTTTTATCGTATTGATTTATTTGACAATTTCTTTCTTCGGCAGTTATATTAGGGTCATTGCTAATTCTTTGAATTACACTACTACGAATTAATTGAAGTCTACTTCCAAAATCAATAAGATGCTCGTTTTTTAATGGTTTGGCTCTAATCAACTCTTGCACAAGACAATTTAAATCCCTTCTATCAGCAAAACACTGTAATAAGGCCGTTTTTAATTTTGGCCAAGTATTTAATTCAACTCTGTTACCGACCATGAAGGCTGCTCTACCTTCTAATTTCTCTTGAATACATTCTATAATGTGTAAATTTAATTCTGCATCATTATAAATTCTATATGACTCTATTAAATGCTCACACCTTGTAATGAATTTATTCAAATATTCACTGTCACCGTTAAAAGGTTTAATATTTGATAATTTGGATTTGAAAAGATCCCAATTCATTGCAGGAGGAGCCATTTTGTTAGTACCAGTTTGTTCTACGTTATTTTCGACTAAAGAAATATTATTGAACAATTGAACTATGTTATCGAGATTACTAGAGTTTAATTCACTCATAAATTGATAATTTCTTTTTTATTAATTGTATACGTTTTTTGAAACTTTAAAACTCAATAATCAATACTATCTTTCCAAAATCCAAAAAAGGTAGGAAAGGCAAGAAGAGGACAATAAGGCACTTACGTTTCTGAAGAACAGGCTTTTAAAATCTTCTCCCTCGATGATTCCCTGTTGCCTCCAATGTTCACCACTAAAGGGCTATTGCACGATAATTGCTAGTCTAATATTGTTCGTTGGATTCGCACTTAAAACGTTGAAACGTTAAAGCCGTGAAGTCACTAAATTATTTCGCACGATCCGAAATTTTGTTACGCACTGTATGCCCGTAAACGTTTTAGTGATTTTTGATTTCGACGACTTGCGCGATCCTACTGACTGCGCCAATTTTGGTTTTCTTTACGAAAAATTCGTTTTTAAAAAATATATTTATTCTAGCAATTACAAGTTTATTGTTAGAGATCTGAACAGAGAGTCAATAATATTAAATGATATTACAAGAAAGAAAGATTTATCTGCATATGTCGTTAAATAACAATTTCTCAGAAAGTATAGTGTTTCTGCTGCGCTTTTAAGTTTCCTTGATAAGCGGCGTATGTAACTTGTGTACTTTTTTTACCATCAGTTGCTTCATCCATTTCAACTATTATTATTCATACTCTCATATGTTGAGATAAGTAATGACGAGTTTAAGCACGTTAGGACTTGTCAGTTTGCTACTATGGCGAATTTAGAACGATAATTTTGCAGTGTCTGTTGTGTCGTGAATTCATTCAAGTAGGTACAAAGATGATCAGGAAAAGTTATATGCCTATGGTTTTATTAAATTTATTAATTTTATTAAATATGAAAATAAACCAATTATGGACGGACGACAATGATTTGTTATTGTTGAACTTATATCCCGACTTTAACAATTTTTTTATTTTGAGTAAGCTGATACTAAATCTGTCCTTGAAATAGTTGACGGATTCTAAATCCGATCAACTATGCGTCCATGTCAGTTAATTAGTTCGAAATAAATCTATCGATTTCTATTTCGTTTATTATTTCAATTGTTTTCTTGACTTTACCTGCTTCAAATGTTTTTGATTACACTATTAAAAATTTCACTAAAAATGTGTACGAAGTTTTACGCAAAGCAATTTGGTAAATTTATTGATCAAAATAATTCAATTCAGTTTGAGAAAGTGACTATACATTTTATAATAGTTATTAATCGGTAAAAGAAAATTCGATTAGTAATTTTACTAATTTCGTAATGTTTCTAAATGTTATTGATTTTAGGTCTCTTCTGTTTCCAGCTTAGTTTTTTTAATAATTAAAAGATAGATAAAATTTGATGTTTCGACTTTTTATCAAAATATATTTTGAGACCTAAAATCAAGAGCATTTAGAAACATTAACATATCAAAAGGTCTAAGAAATAAGAAAAGAAAGAAATTTAGTTCCGTAATTTTATTCAAAAATTTATCATAGGGATTCTGAGTTAATTTACTATGCGGTGTTATAACTATATCACTCAATTATCTTACACTCAGTTCGAGAAGCTTACAAGATATTCTTATTTAATTACTTTACAATGAAAAAACTATTATATACTGAAAAGTTATTATATTAAGATATGATGATATCGTTGTGAGAAAAAATATTCTTTCCACTCTAAATTCAAAACTTACTAAAGACGCTTAAGTAATCTAGACTCAAGCATAAATGCAAGCGGCTTGGCTAGTGCCATCTATGCAATGTTTCTATAGTATTAAATCACAGTACTTTCTTGTAATTTCTCGATAAAACATAAATAATCAAAATACAAGGAGTTTTTGAAAATATCCAAAAATTGTCATTGAAAATGAAAACAGTTTAGTATAACTATTATCCGTGTAAGATTTATACTCAAATATTGTGAAATTATACCTCGTATCAGTCAATTTTCTCAATTGTCTAAGAAAATTACTCAAATTCCATTATAATTTGAATTCGAATACACTGATTAGTAATTTAGCCATTATTATGTCAATGGGAATTTTATAGAAGTTTTTTACAGTGTAGATTTACGTGTAGTCAATTGAATAATGGAATTTTTGAATTATATTTCTATATATTAGACGTATTTTTCACAAGCGCCCAAAAAATTCACGAAGCGATTCAACCACACACCAACAAAAAAAATTCAGAAAAGCGTATCAATGAAGATTCCTGGTATTATCTTAAATATGGCCTGAGACGATTCAAACATAAAAATCGATCTTAAAAAAATGTCGAAATTTATTTCATACATTCTTTTCCACGGAGTATTCAAAATAAGATAAAAAAAAGACATACATAAGAAATTTAAAGAAACGTGAGCGTGAGAAAATAGTGACATTGACTTTTGGAATTTTACCTTCGAAACGAAGCACAACCGTTGATTGTAAATAAAAATATTCATTCACTATTCTTTTGCACTATACCTTATCAATATCGCGTAGTAAGAGTTCTATTTTTGTAAATTTGCTGCACAATAATTTATTGATTGGCCACAAAGTAATTTCAGTTTTGTGGTATAAAATAAAACACTTAACACTTAAATAATTTCTAATCAATTTTATACTCATAATTCTTATTTTGCTCAATGCCCTTTTGCCATCTTTCTTTCAGCTCACAAAATTTCTGGTCTTTATCAGCAAAAAACTGAACCAGGTGCGATGGTCCTCGTCATTTGTGAAAGAGAGAGTTCTGCAAACTTCGAAATAAATGGTGATCAGATGGAGCCAGATCATGGCTTTATGGTTGATATTGCATAATTTCTCAGCCAAGGTCCAATAGTTTCCCACGAATTGCGATATGTGAGGCGTTGCATTATCATGATGGAACACTAAACCTCTCCGATTTGACGATTCTGGCTGTTCTTCTATGATTGCTTTATCAATTGTTGACATTAAACATCAGAATTAATCGTTTGGTTTATTGGAAGTAGCTCAAAAAACATAACACAATTATAATCCCCCCAACCTGACAGCATGAGCTTTTTTGTTGTTTTTCAGCTTTCTATGTGGTTTTTAATGATTCATGGTGTTTGCTTCATGATCGTTTTCGTTCTATATTACTGTACAGGACCCATTTTTCATCACCAGTGATGATATGTTTCAAGAAAGGATCGGTTTCATTTCGTGTAAAGTGCATATCGCAAATGTTGTTTCTTTGTGTTAAACGAATTTCTTTCAGTTCGTGCTAATGCAATTCCAGATACCGTACTTTTGGCAAACTTTTGCGAAAGAATTGCTATATTGAAGTCTCTATCAAGCTTATGGTGTGAATATTGCTGATGTTCCACCATCTTTCAAGAAACAGAGCGAATCGAGTGCCACTGCAAATTGATAGAAATCGATAAAACATTCAACCAAATTTTGTGAATAATGCTCATAATTCTAAGAAAAACCATCAGCAACATCTAAGGTTTTCCAAAATAAGCAAATGCTCAATATTATATAAAATATTGTACAAAAATTAATAGAAAAAATTATTTTTTTAAGAATAAATGCATTTTTTTATTCGGTTCAAAATAAGCCTTTTAATTTAAGAAAAAATGGTTAGGTTAGGTTAGGAAAGTATTAATTGTTTGTTATTCTGTTGTTAACTCTTTTATTTACGGTAATAAACATTTCAAGCTAAATACAGGGATTAAAGCTATCGTCTATATACCTGCAAATCTGCGCTCGATGCACCCTCCTATATAAGCTGTGCGCTGGATGAACGCATTCCGGGGTTTAGCCCTGATATAAAAACTGCACTGCATTAGACTAAGAAAGAAAAAGTGAACAATGAAAACGAGGAGTGTAAAAAAAAAGAAAGAAGCGCCCGATACAAGTTGTGGGAATGTATTTTTTGTTATTCGTTTCTTTATCATTGCTTTTTTGTGTTTTTATCATTTTTTTTTTGTTTATTTTGGTAAGCTGGTAGTTAGGTCGGCGGGTACAGGTGCGACTGCAACATTTTCTATCGTTTTTCATTTGGCTGGTTAATCAGTTTTTTCAAATAAATAAGATAAACGTTTTTTACGGCATGAATTAGTCCACACAACGGTGGTTAGTTGACTCACAACCCTTCGTCAAGGACAATATCGTTTTGGTAATTCTTACTTATGTCTGTTAAAACAGTGCCAAAATCCTTTGTCTGAAATATAGGGAAGAGAAAAAAGAAATTAAACTAAGTCAAAGGTTAGCTGTCTTAATTGACTTATATTAGTTTAGGTTCACGACTAAATCAATTTAGGTAATCCAATATTATTTCTCTAATGAGTTTTTAAAGACGTCAAAAATAGCAAATATTTGAATCCATTAAAACGATTAACGAGCTGATAATATATTCAACGACGTGAGTGAAAAGAGTATTTACGTGAGTAAATAAAAATCGTTTATACTGCAATGGTTTACTGTCAGCTCAAGGATCATTTCACACCTTCCTTCCAAAACAATATGTCAGCATAAATTTTCGACTTTTGAGAGAAATGTTATTGTTCTCTTATTTAAAGTTTAAGAAAGTTCAAATACATAAAGTCTTGTGTCCATGATTTTTAATATTAGTACTTCCATTTTCAAAAAACCGCTGGTATCAATATATTATTTGTATACTTGGTTCAATGCGAATTTGTCGTTACTCAATTTATAATAAAAGAAGAATAATTGAAATGCCGGTACCTCCAAAACTTGAATGAACAAAGAATCCCACATTCCGTTCCCAAACCGAAGAAAGTAAAAAAAAAAACAAAACAAAAGGAAATGCCAAATACATATCATACCTTCTCATAAAGATCGTTGGAATTCCAGTTTAAAATTACAAAAACTCTCACAGTCTCATGTTAGAAATATAAAGATAAAGAAATATAGTTGACGTTAGAATATTTTGAGTTTATGTTATATCCGCCGAAAGCTTCTGAAATTTTCCGAAAAGGTATGTACAATTTCTGCTTACATTTTTACCGAGCAATGGCGGCAAATTGTACGCAGTAGGCACGACCTTGGGCGTGGTGAAGCCACGTTATTGGATAGAATATTGCAAAGAGGAGGGGCAAGGATGCACGTGTTAAGGACCACACGTGCAGGTATCTCAGTACGTCAAAGGACTCGTCAGTGGGTGGTCAGGACATATGACTCCTCCTCAAACTACTCGGTGAATATCGGCCGATTTCGACCCCCTACCCCCACATCATCTCAAACCCCTCGAGTAAGTAAATATACTAAACAGTGTCTTTCAGGTGATATTGTTTATTTTTTGTGACTGGTGTGTTCGATTGTCGTGGTTTTATCGGAACGAAAGGTGACATGCGGGTGCACATTGACAGAATGAAGGTGACAGTGACAGTTATTGTGATGTTACTCTCCGTTTCCGATAGCAGTAACATTGGAAATATATCAGCTAGGAGCAAAAACAGGGGGAAGGGATCCATGTGGTGGTATGCCAATTTTTTTTTCATTTTTTTTTATCGCACATCATTGCTAATTACAGTGTAAATATTCCGAAACAATACATTATGTTTACTCATGTTCATTAAAATATTAATTATATACTAAAATCTACCCTTTAACGAGAGTAGAATTATTTATTAGAGAAATTCAAGACGATTAAATTAGACAAAATTTGAAAGAATGAATGAATTGGACGAAATTTATAGCTAGATAAAAATTAATTTGTGATCATTGACACCAAAGTTAAGGCATTAAAATGATATTGAAGACGTTTGAAATATCCGAAACATGTTTTGAGAGAAAGCGTTCTTTTAAAATTAATTTTGTAAATTATATATCTATGTAAAAATAATTTTATTTCTCATTAATAATATTGGCTTATTCTATTTCGTAACTCCATTGAAATAGAATTTTCATCCATTATAAAACGAGTTTCAAATTTTGAAAATTTCTATATTAGGAGAAATAATTAATCGTTTGGTCGATTGGAACCTTTACTACCCTCCAAAATACACTGTATTCGGTGATAATATTAATATATTATCAAAGTACAAATGCAATCTATTGGTGCGGAGTTAATTTTAAAAAACTTCTCTAAAAATAAATGAAATTTCGTCTAATATTTTTGGAAAACTTCCTCAACTAAAACTCAACATTCCAAATTCCAAATTATAGAATATTATGGATTTAATTTAACCATACCTAGTAGTTCGTAAAAACATTTGAAATCAAAAAAACAAACTAGTGAAAACAAGAAAAAAATACCCATGAGGTCAGTTCCATTTTTTTTCCAAGTGAATCGAAGAATATCGAAAACAAGCTCAAATTGCTGTTTTCAACCTGTGTTTTCCAAATAAACAATAATTACAATAATCAAAATAACATAAATAAGTTTAAAAATTTAAATTTATCGACAAGGAAGAGTAAAAGATTTGTTTTATTATATTATCTAACTAAAATAGTTTTCAAAAAATGTCTTCAAAAGTAATTTTAAGTCTGAGCAAGGCACTATTTTATACACGCAGTATAAAATTGTGCCATCGCAAAATGTAAATAATACTTTCAAGTAATAAAATAAAAAAATAACTTGAATAATAAAGAAAAACATTGTTTTGTTGTGACGTCATTTCCACTGGAACATCTTTTTTACTTTCCTTTTCTCTTTCTTAATTTTTATTGGTTACAAATAACTGGTGTAAAATTTTTAAGAGTAATTTCCTGATTCCAATAATAGCACAGTAAGTTTCAAAGTATTTTCTCATTTTTTTTTTGGAGAAAATCTTGTATCAATCTCATTAATTTCATCCTTTGGTCACCAATGTATTGTATTGAGCAATTTTACATAGTTTTCCTCTACGATACACTGTTTTCAATATAATGGTTTCCTTTTCAAAATCATATTACTACCGCTTATCCAGCTATTCCGACTTTCATCTTAAATAATTTGGATATGAAACTTGACCCATTATCTTGGTAATTATATCATAGAATCTTAAAATTATAAATGTAGTAACGAAAAATCAGAACAAAGTTGAAAATCTAATTATTACCATTGGTTACTTCACCGACAATATAACTTATTGGCATGTAACATCATTTCAATATACAATTATATACTGAAGCTGGTGTGGCTCTAAGAAATACAACTGTGGGAAGTACGAAGGACATCAATATAATGAGCATTCAAACTTATCAAAGAGTATTATGCGATATTGTAAACGCCCCTTAGAAAATATACGTAACAAAGATTTTAACATAAATTCAGGTATCCCAACAGGTAAAAACGAAATAAAAAAAGTTTTAATCTAGTCTACATCTAAGTGACAATCTTGAAGCCCTGCAATTGCTAGACTATCACCAAGAAATACGAAGATTGAAAATACGTAGTTGTTAAAGTAAACTAGAGGACACAAGTCTTCAGAGTACCAACATAGTTTATAATAATTATTTAGATTTAACTTGATAGTTGGTTTGTATCGACAAGTTTAAATTCCAAAATATCATCAAAAAGAATTCTCATTTATAATTGATTTAATTGTAAACTTGTTATTAGCATTATCTGATTTACGTTAATGACCGTTACAAAATGCGATATCCAAGCATGTTCCATATTGCGATTCTCCATTAAATCAAATTGTGATAAATAATTTAATGATAACATCTCTTAGGAAACTACCTAAGTGTTGTGTGAATTATCCTATTTTTCTAAAATTAAGTTTATAATTTAATGATAAGTCCTAATAAACATCGATATAAAAAAGTGAAAAAAAAAACTGATTAGATAAATATCTTTATTAATAAAATGAAAAATGAATGAGATTCTGAGCATCTTCAAGTTTATATCTCGTGTTTTAATTAATACATATCGTAGATCATAAAAATAGTATGTCCTTACGCACATCCTCTCATGAATATATTCATGAGATGTTAATCAAAAGTTATTCGCATCAATTCCTGAAAGAGTTTAATAGCTGCGCTTAAAAGCAGTAAATTATTTTATTGGTACGCAGGGTTTGAAGAAGCTAATGCTTAGTGAAGTGCATATATAAAGGGAATTCTTGAACCTACGTCGGAACTTTATAGTTAATTAGTTTAATATATTTCCTTTGTGGATACAAAGCGATTCATATTTTAACCGAAAGAACGTTATACACCGAGAAGAATCTCTCACAGCTCCTAAAAAAAGTTTACTGCCAAGTAAATTTACTATCTGTAAAATTACTTTGTCGTCATAAAACGATTTTATGGATATTTAAATGTTTTCAGTGGTGTAAAGACTATTTTGACATTGACTTGATTCTGTACACGCTCCCAGTCTGATCTTCATATTAATTGTTTTTTATGTAATTTACTGCGAACGAAAAATATCTATACTAGAACAATTAGAATGCTTTTTGTTAAAGTTTTTACTCACAATTGAATATAAACATTGCATGTTTTCATGATATTTCAAGTTATATAATGCCGAAAAAGTTGATTTATTTCATGGAAATCAAAAAATTGTCATTTTTGAATCTTATAATTATTTGTGTCTTATTCATTTTTGTCTTTTATTCTCTTTCCACAACAGAAAAGGTAATCTGTTAAGCTATCAATTTCCCATTCAATGATAATCTTCTTCCATATTGTACTTGTTTTATTCTTTTTGTTCCTCCTACTAAACTGTTTAATACTTAGGAACCCAGCAGATCTTGAATTTGAAAATTCTGACGAATCTTCACTTTACAGTTATTCATTTGAAATATTTAGAGACAAGGAAAACCCCTCTTGGAATATATTTTTTCTTAATTCTGACTTAAAGAGAAGCAGCGATCATAAAAGAGTAGTCCAAATTCTTTGAATAAATTTTCTACTATATTAGAGAATCCAAGTTTAGAAATAACTTAGAATCTCTACTTTCTTCATTAGAAACTTTGAGGCTCTCGTGGAGATTTTAACTTTGATCAATTATGACTAGAATAGATTTGATTCTTGTTTAATTTTACTGATATTTGCTACAAATTGAATATGTTGTGATTGACATTATAGTTATTGACGTCTTTTTGCATTGTATCTGAAATTACGAAGATTGTTATAATTTCTATGTCAGATGATAGTTCCACTTGAAATAGACAAATAGTTATAATTGGATATGGCTTGATTTTTTTTTCCAAAATATTTTCCATCTGACCCTCAAAACATGTGATTTGAACGCATCCAACGCTTCTTCAGGTGTGGGAAAACGTTTATTTCGTAATTTATTTGATAATCTGCGGAAATAAGAAGAAATCATTGAGCCCCAAACAAGAAATGTATGGCGGATGACCCATCAATTCGATATTTCAACTGTTTTTGTTTGAACTGATGTGTGAGAGCATTCTTGTGGTGGGAATTGATTCGTCTTTTGTGATTGCTTCCCCTTATTTTTTTGTGTGTGTACTATTCAGAATTGACTGCTATACATTGTTCTAATGGAACGATTGCGACATGTCCGGTTATTCCAAAAAAACAAACGACCATTTGCTTCGAAGTGCTTCGTGCGGGAACAATTTTTGTTGGATATCAGATTCATATCCATAATCCATAATTACTTACCTGTCACTATCTTTTGACATCTTTAGAAGCACCGCGATTGATTTTTTCCAGCATTTCTTTGCACCGATTGATTTGATTGTCAAATTTTTTTGAGAACCAAATGTTCATGCAATATTGAATGTATGCGCATCGATGTTTTCTGGAACAGCAGCAGATTTTGAAAGATCTTTACGAAATTCATACTGTAGCGATTGAACTCGAAAAACCCGCAAAACACGGTGTCTCGAGATGGTGCTTCATCATCAAAAGTCGAAGCGAGTTGATATGCACTGTTGGTTCAATCCAAGCCATAGTAAATCATCGCACGAAAATCCATTTTCTGACAAAGTTGAATGCTTGAAGTATCTGTAAACGACTCAAATAGCAATCTCCTCACAACACCTTTTGAGTACGTTCACAATAAAAATGTCAATCTATATAGTGACAATATCAAATTTGACATATTCACATAAGAGTTGTCATATCTCAAAACTAAAGTAGCAGCCCTTGTAACTTAAATCTGCTCCTTTCAAAAAACAAATTTTGCGAAGAAAACCTTCGACGAATTGGGTATCTTAATTCAGAGAATCATAAAATGAATATTCGTAATAAATGATAGTTCGACTGTATAAAAGATATCAAATTTTTGTGCATGCAAATACCACAAAGACAATTCCATTTATTTTCTGTTTAAATGTTTCAAGTCTAGTATGACTGAATATCTACGAAAACATCTGGCTCTGGTTATAAAAGGAAACCAAGAATGTTATGAAAGTGTTAATTACAACAAAGAGTTTAATTATCCATAGGCTTATGTGGTTTCAACTACAAAGTTGTTATAAACAACTTAACTGTACCTAAATAAATATTTCTAATTTACTTCTATAAATTGGCGAATGCGCTAGTCTGTTCGATAGAACTGAAAGTGGTTTTCTAATAATATTAGAAGAAATCTGAATCTATACATACAGGCGTTGTAATAAACAATCCGAAAGCCTTTTCCAGTTATAGATAACAGTAGAGATGATAGATATGATTGAAAATATGGCAGAAAGATAAAGATATTTTGGCATTACTGAACAATTTCCAGCTATAAGATTAATGTCATCCTTTACTTCAAATATATTTTATAAAAACCCACAGTAGTTTCCAATGCCTGAAAAGTAGCCTAAAATATAAACGTTACATATTATAATATTTCCAAATTGTGTCTTCTGAATCTTTTATATTCGTTTATATGAAAAATATTATGCATATACTACACACTTCAGAAATCCTAGTTCAACTTGATACTGATCTCATGACTTACTTCAAAACCTTCACCCAAGATTAATGGCACTACATAGAGTCCATCCATCTACTTCTCACCTCTGCATTTAAATTTTTTGAGTAAGAGAGAAGTTGTGACAATAACAAGATGTATTAACCACACCAAACTCACTCAAAAAATTGTCACGTTTCTGTGTCTGTCAAGCACATTTTCAGCGACTACAGACAATACTCTAACAGGTACCAGCAATATAATTTGAAACTAAAGTCAAGGAACTGCTCCATTGAAATTAAGAAAGCATTGTAGCTCTTCAAAGTTAAAAAAGCTAAGCAAGAAAATATAAGTCCATAGGAATGAAAATAAATTAACACTAGATTGATAAAACGACTCCATCATCTGAAATTTTGCAGAACAAAAGTGCAAATTTGACAGTTTAATGAGCGTATGGTTAATCTTTGACCTATTAAAGACATAAAAATATTTCCAGTGACTTCAAGCAAGAAAAACATTGACAGTCCTCTAAGTCTAATATCTCTAACGGCGTTTCTTAATATTCAATCAATTTGAACCATAAGAATATTTCGAACTCGAGCTTTATACAGAAAATTTGCAATATCAATTTTTGAAAACTAAAAACATATTTAACATTTCCAGCAACTCAATCACACTGATAACTTAATCACTAAACTAAGATATGCTTCAGGACATCTTCAAAAGACTGAAAATTCTGACTCCCCCTTCCTTATTCATCTTTGCATCCGTTTGTCTAATTCGTAAGCACACTTCTCCAATTCCAGAAAGATCGTTGCATGGCTATCCACATGGAGCACCTTTACCTCCCTACTCCACGTTCAGAATTAGTTAAGGCTCAATATTGTACAATACAAAAGAATGTACAATCACTTGCCAATTGAAATCAAATTGATATCATCTTTTCCCGCATTTCGCAATAATGCCTAAAGTGCCTTCCACTCTGTAAACGACTTCTATTCTAATAATAATATTTAATTCCAGGCATGCTGCATACTGGTTCAAGTTGGCTATTGGAATTTTCCTATCTTCCTATCTTTACACTTAAGTGCTCTAGATCGATGACCCCTAAGTCCGTCCAAACTTTCTTGCTACGAAAAATAAGGGAAAAAATGATTACAATAAATTTTTCTGTTACAACTTCTGATCTAAAGCAATTGGTATAAATATCTTCAGAATATATGGTTTTGATGTTTTCTCTCCTACTTATACCTGTTTTTTCTATAATAATGTTTTATAATGGCCTACCCTTCATTTTTAATGTTTTTTCCGTATGGATATTCAAATATATGTCAATAAGTTAAAATCAATTTTCATACTACACCACACACTACTATAGTATATTGTTAGTAGCAAAGCTATTTAATCGGCATCTAATAATCGTATCACTAGTTGCACTGGATTGAATGCAACGAACACAGGCATTGGACCGTAGTCATGTTGAGAGTGGACAGAGCACCTTCGTGTATCCCAGATGAACACTGCAATATCGTCAATCGGAAGGTAGTTGTTTATCAGGTATTCAAAGACAATTTCGAAGTATTAATTTTTTTTTTAATAAATAATAGAAAATGTGGTATTAGTTTAATTATTGATCATTTAAATTTGTAAATTTGTTAAAGCTTATGCACTAACCGCCCTTGCAGTAGGATACCTTACTAAAAAGTATTTGTACACGATCGTATCTTCAACCATCATCTCAATCTGAGCTGAATAATTAGCAAAATATTAACGGTATTTACTCGAGTTGACATTAGCGAGAAAAATCTGAACGCGAAATATATGTCTATTTTTTTATAAGGAAGCTCATATCAGTCCGCGTCATCTATTTTATTATAAACATGAATAAGAAGAAGAAGAAAAAGCCGTTTCTATCAGCTTGATTTATTTATTCTATATAAAATCGATTGATAGTGACAAATTACTGTATTCAATGCAAACTCCGAGTATGTATCAGGTACATATTTTACCTGTTACGGGTAAATATTTTAATTTTATCATTACGGAATTTTCTCATGATTATTGTTTGCTGGTACACCTTCTTCTTATAAAATTCCGAGATTTTTCAGAGATAAATCACGACGCAGTAACCTGTTGATATAAAGTTCAAATAAATCTTCTATTTATCACATCCGTTCTTATCCGGCTTAACAGCTTTAACATATGAATCACACCTTCAATTGTAAATAATACTGGAAAGTTAATATGAGGGTCAATCAAACACTCAAAATAATTTTGATACTAAATTATATATTATTCAATTAAGCTGGGATTTGTGGAACTATTGGTGATGATACTGACATTGAATTACTACTACCACTACGTAAACGCTGTCTGATACGCATTTCTACTACCAAATGATCGTCTCCATAAACCAAACGAACAAGTTTTAAGATCACTCCACTCAAATTTGTTTCACTATTTTTTCAATTTTCTTTGACAACCTTTGGTAATTTCCTTATTTACTTCATCGTACCGTGCTCATATAAGTCTTCTGGTATTCTCATTTTTCGTAGATCCAGCTCCAGTTTCCACTTCTCTGTGATCCATATGAACTTATACTTATATAGTGTATGAAATAGACATCGTGGACAAAACTATCGTCGTTTGTACTTCTACCATAAATTCCAATAGTTTGCAAAATAGTTAACATTCATTCTATTGCTTTCATAACTTCTTTAAGGTTACATACGAGTTGCGTCCCGGATTACTGTAATTGCGTCCTAAGACCCCCCAAGAAATGTGGTACTAAATACTTCTGTAAATTAATTATACTTGCCAGGATTATCGGTATCTAAATATTGAATTCTGGTTAACCATTTTTTACCTGGAGCTTAAGTAAAATACATATTACCAATTTAATCATAGCACCCCCTCTTATATTGGGATAACTACCACGGATGAATTTAAAGTAATTAGTTGAAATTTTATGACTAAAAACGTATAGATATAGATAATATATATATATATATATATATATATATATATATATATATATATATATATATATATATATATAACAAAATGGTCAACCCGGACGCATCTAATGTAGACCTTAACAGGTCCGGTTGACCGCTGAAGGAAACAGGAAGTGAGCAGCGGTCTGTAATAAACATGTCTTTTTAAATGGTTCCATATCGAATACTGACCAAAAGAAATTGACCACATAGTAAGAGTTGTTCAGTAGCTCAATTTTAATCAAAAAATTCATGTGAAATATACTCATCAGATGTACCTGAAACTAAGTCAAATCTAAATAACTTTTTGTTATCAATGGAAACTTAAGAAATGGCCTGCTGAAACGTGCTTTTGATTGATTATTCTCAAAGGTTTTATACCCAAGGATTGAAAATTTCATTTAAGTACAGGTTCCTCCATAATTTTGTAGCTGCTCCATCTTGTATCTTTTCTTTATTTCTTATTCACCTCTATTTTAATTTTCTCAGGTATTTTTGTTTGTCCATCATTAGTTTCTCCTACATCCTAATATCATTGAACTGGCTCGAAAAGTCAAGTTTATTTCAATCTATACAGGAGGTTTTAATAATAATTGAGAATTCTGAAGGTTGAATATTGAGCTCAGAATAAAAGATTCAACCTAACCTAAAGTTTTATTCTTCTTATTTCTCTTTGAATTGTCCAGTTTATTACACTGTTTTGTATTGACTTGAAACCATTATAATCTGTTCTAAATAGTTTTTCATAACTGCTATCATTTATTTAATATGCTCATCAACTACGTGTTTTTTCTTCTACCTTTTTTCGCCTTCATTACGTTGTTAGTGTGTGCATCTTTAACTCCAAATACTACATTGTGTTTGCAATAATCGGTTTGCTCTTTATTTCTGGCTTCTTTAACTTTTACTAAAAGTATGTACCTCCCTTCTGTAACCATGTTATAATATAATGTTTTTGACACATCATATACTGACATATTATTTCAAATGAATTTTATATTTAAATTACATCTATTTATTCTTTCCAATTTTTCATCGTACAACAAATAATTTTTTTAGTTGTGGTCCTTTCACTCGAGCAATTTCTCCCAAACGGATCGAAATCAATCTTTCGTTCTTGAGATTATATCTGTGAACTTCCAAATCGTCGCACGTATCTTGGCTGCCCAAATTTTCTAAAATGTTTCATTAAAAGTTCGGTCACATCGTTCCGGACTGACAGCGAAGATTTACAGGATTACGTTCGTGCCCGTGTACAGCCCGACTTGGCGCGTATACATCAAAAGTTGTCAGCTACCGTCGCTTTTGATAGACAGGATACTTATCAAGACCATCGCCATTGAAATTCGTAAGATTTTTGGATTTTTATTCAGTCATTCCACATTTGATCGTCCTATTTCACATACAGATTATAAAGATTAATTAAATGATGCATAACAGTGATTAATTGAATTTGTAATCTGTGAGTTAAGGTTTCCAAGTTGAAATGATTACTAATTTACAGCACTAGGTGAAATAGAGAATAGCTTCGATGGAATACTAAAAAAATATTGATTATAATTCGAATAGAAGAAAATTTCAAATATTTATTGAAAACATTTGATTCTAAATATACAATGTGCCCCAGGTATACTCCAGTAAAATTCTCGATTCCAATTTTTATTTCTTGACGTTTGACCTAGACAAAAGAGTAATTTCTAACATATGTAAGCTGTGAAAAAATCAACTATGTCTTGGAATTTTTCCAAATAACGTGTGAAGTGAAGTGGCAAGTACATAAAAGGGTTATTAGAAACAATTGTTTAAAGTCAACAAAACTCCGATATCAGTTGTTAACTTCGATATTCAATTTTTATTATATAGAAAAATTCACACTTGGTACAATACTCTTGGATTCAAACAACTAATTCCAGATAATTGAATAAAAGTGAGCTAGATTGAATGTTGAGTTTTGAATACGTTTTCGGGATTGTCCAAAAGATGCCTGTACGAGTATAGTCACAGAAGTACCTTTACTGAACTAGATATGGCGTTAGTTGCTTAAAAAATACCGCTGTATTGGAAAGCGCACAATCTATACAGCATAGACATTCCAAGTTTGAAGAAGCCACGTTGTTTAGTATTTGTTTGGTAGCCATCAATATTGAATTTGTAAATATGGAAAAAATAAGTCATAGTTATGTGAAACAATACTTTTATTTGGAATACCTTATCCCAACTAATATAAAAACTGAACTAGATTCTACTCTAGGTGAGACTTCGTTATCAACAGTAAAATATTGGATAGCACAGTTAAAACGATGCCATTCAACCTGCGAAGACTAGCATCGAAGTGGTCGACCAAATGAGTTGATGACTCCACAAATGTTGAAGAAAATTCACAAACCGGTACTGTATGATCATTGACCTAAATTGCGCGAGCTAGCAGACATAGTAAACATTTCGAAAAGTGCGGTACATCACATATTAACAGAAAATTTTGACTTGACAAAATTTTCCAACAATGATGAGGTGATGTGGGCAGATAATGGCTATTTTGAGGAGCTTGAAGGTATCGAACTTATTGAACATCGCCGGAAAAAGTTTACGCAACTTTAATAAAATAATATATGTCTGTCGTGAAACATAGATTTTGAACGTCTATTTAAGTTAGGGAAAGTGTCTATTTTGATAACACACTTAGTCATTTTAAAAAGTTTGAAGTTTTAAAAGTTAACGGGACGGGGACGTTCTTCGACCTCAAACACAGATGAAAATGTTGAGATGATAAGCTGAAATAAGCATGTTCTGACGGGTTTCTTCCCCATCACCTCAAAACGACATGGCAGAGGAGCTTTTTTTATACATATTCACATTGTTCACCACATTTAGCACCATGTGGCTTCTGGCTGTTTTTCAAAAATAAAAAATGTGCTAAATCCACTTTTTACTGAGACCACGGCAATGAATAAAGCCATCCAAAAATGCTCTCAGTCATGGAACAACGTTGAGATGAGTGTATTTCTAACCATTTATCATTTCGAAATTCATGTTATCTTTACTTAGGTCTCGATAAAATAGTTTATCATTTCAGAACTACAGAATTTAAATTTATATCGCAAGTTCTCATAAAAATTATATTTTGCACTCATTACAACAATATTGTCACATGTTAGAACAGAAACAAGTTGTGACTAATCAGAAGTTAATATATAATAATAGTAATAATAATAATAATAATTCACAATGTTGCCGATTTTCTTCTTTATAATGTATACTCTATTATTCTTTTACAAGTAAAAATTTAGTTTGAATTTTAAGATTATTCCATGAAACAGTGAATTCAAACAAAAGAATAAAACATTTTAATTCTAGAAATTCAGTAGATTCCCGTTAAACGCGGAACCGAGTTTGTAGTCTGTGTGTCTATTGAATTCTTTTGCACATCAATGAATATTATAATGGCTTTTAGCAGGTATTCAAACAATTAGTAATATCAACAATCTTTCATTCGATTTGTGTTTGCCTACATTTGCATTCTATGGAGATTTAAACATTTTTTTAAAGATCTAACGGTAAATATCTGACTCAAGAATTCCATTACTTGCATATTACATCAAGTTTACAACTTGAATTGTAACTGGTAAGTTTTGTTTTCGTGATATTAGTAGAATTCTACTAAAATGCTTATCATTTTGTAGAAACACTTTTAGTTTGAGTATCGCCAAATGCAGTACCGAAAATATGCTTTATATAATGAAATCTTTTCCAAACAAAAAAACAGATTCAGTTTAATAATAGCAGACATACTCAGTAGAAAACTTCTTCAAGTATTGCAACAAATTTTCATACATTGAAGACCCAATATCAGAATAGACCGGAGCTACCTGAATCAAAACAAAAATTTGACGGGTGTATTTATCTTTCCTATTTTTTTAATGACATAAAATGAAAATACTTTTGTCGATAAAATAGAAACACCCATTTGAACATCGTGAATTGTAATCAGGGAAGTAGAGAATATTTTAAATCACTTGTGGCAACCACGTCATGTGCCCTTTTATTTAAAAATACTTGATACGGGTATACAATTCCCCAAATAACTTCCTTAACAAAACAATAATCCTTCGGCCCCGGGAATTCCAAACTACCTTCTTCTAGGACCTCCAAATCAAAGTACACGTTTTAGGAAAAACCAAGATATTTACAAGAACTCAGACGTTTTCATTCGAGGAGAAAATCATTATGTCTCGGAAGAGCGAGGCGAGTAGCTCCTGAACGCCTACATCTCTGTAGAGTTACGCTTTTCGTTCTATATATAATTTTGTGTACATTTTTTTGTGTGGTATTATGTATATTGTAAGTTAATAAATTTCAACTTAGTGTGTAGAAAAACTCTAGAACCTAAATAATTACCACAACGCTAAATCGTATTAACACTCTTCTCAACTCAAATCTGTAGTAGATATATTGAAATTCTACTTCTAATGTTTAAACAATCTCCTGTTTAAAACATCTACACATACAACCACATTGCTAGAAACTTCACAAGATAATGCAACATCCACCTCAACCAAAAAACTCTTTTTACCTCAATTTGGAACAATCTTTTGAGTTCACACAGCAAGATGAATATGTAGATTAAGGTCTCAATAAACCAACAATTATTTAAAAAAAAGGAGCCTAGCTCTAAAACATTTATTATTGCTGTTCACCAGTTATGCCATATAACAACAAAATAATCGCTTTTGTGCAAAACTCATTTAAGGACTATGTACTGCTATCTATAAGATATCTTGATTAAAGTGATATGAACGGAATCGAAGAGATCATGCTTTTACCAAAAAACCTCTGAAAACCTACAATTGTATTAGCTGACTTCATACTTAACTCGGAACTATTACCAGGTATATTTTTGATTAGAGAAATATTATTCATTTCTGTACACTTTGTAAAATTGAAATGAAATATATACACAAAACATATTCTATTATAAGTTTTGGCTTATATTGAAATAATTACAACTACCACGGAAACTGAGATACTAAGTCGAAAAAAGTATTAAATGGTACTATAGTAGAAGAAGAACGGAAATCTAACTGTTTAAATTGTTGACATTTTAACCATAGTGCTGTTGTTTAAGCTAGAGTCAACGGCATTATGATGAAAATGTCGTCATTTTGAACAAACTAGCAACTGAAGAGAAGGATAATGAAGAATTTGGTTCTGGTTCAGATTGCACATTGAAATCTCTCGCTCAGAACAATGTAATACATTTCGTGTATTGCTGAGATGATCGAATATACTAACATTCATTCCATGGAAGAGGATTACACTGGTTAAGTTAAAATATCCACTTCGATCAATGTTTCATCATTTATTATGAAATTATTATGTTTGATTCAACTTGACATTAATTACCTTTCCGAAATGCATGTTACTTTAGATAATTTTTTATGTATTACCACAAATGTCTGAAGCAATATAGGTATTCAGTTTTACGTGATATAAATAAAATATTTAGCACAACCTCTTAGTTAATAGTTGGGTTGTGGGCAGTCAGGGACCGTTGCATACATAAACGTCTGATAGTCTCGTTGTATGCCACTTGAAACTAAGTCTGATGTCCTTAGGAAAGTTAATTATGTACTGAATTGAACTGTTTAATGACACTAGGCAAACTGTAGAGTTTCTCCAAGTGTTCAAGCCTCGCACATCAATGACGTGATCTATAGTTTCTTCCTCCTCCATGGAGCAGCGTCATTCCGGATTAGTCGTGATGCCTAAAGTGTGAAAATGGCGACTTAGATAATCGTGTTGGGTTAAAAGACCAGTAACCGGTCGAATTTCACGCCTGTACAAAAGGAGCTGTATATTGACACCAAGTCCTTGTAGGACTTTTTTGCACCATAACAAAAGCCCAAAGCACACAATTGCCGCCGTTATGTCTTATACGACAGCTCAGATGTCTGAGTAGATTGAGATTACTCTGTTTGTATGGCGTCGATTAAGTATCCCACGTCCACATTCCATCATAGATAATACTTAGGTTTAAAAAATAATAGCATATATAATATATGTACTGATTTTAGCAGATCAATGTCAAATATTACATTACATTACATTTAAAAAATAATGGACTTGTATTTCATACTTTTTCATGATACGTATCACAAATCTCAAATTTGTCACTTGTTCGTCTGGTTTTTAATATTTTCGTATCAAGGATATCAAACTGAAATAAATCACTATCGTAGATAACATGAACGAGTGAAGTGAAAACTTTTACGGAATGGAATGCTCAAGATTTAACACTATCTCAATCTTAATTGCGAAAAAGACACAATTCCAAAAATGACGAACTAGGAATAAAAGTTGAGTTAAAGTAGAGAGCGTGAGAACGGCGATCATCTTCATCGGTGTTATCTATACTTGTTGTCTTGGCTATACGTTAACCCCTTATCTCAAAATTCCACAGTTGAAGGTATGTCACCCGGGACACCGACAAAAAACTAGCCACTACTGCATGGAGAGGACTATATACAAAGATTCTTTGAGTTTGTGTTAAGCTTCTCGTCAGGACCGTGCTGGCGTAATTAGGACAATAAACAGCTAATCATTGAAAATGTTGTTTGTTAAATGAAGATCACCATAATTTAATTAGTTATAATATAATTGTAATATCACATTTTTTTAAATAAATATTTGAAAAAACTCTAATCAAATATTTGATTGCGGGAGATTAAGATCATGTAGAAGAATTTTATTTCTAGTTTAAAATTTGTTTCTAAGGTTAAGAAGTACATACTTTATATTGTATTGAAAATTCACCGAATTTTAATTACAAATTCGATTATTGGATATCGCAGACTCATTTTATTTTTTGCTCCATCTCTGCTCCATGATGTTTTATAATGAAGGGTCGGGCACGAGGGTATCAAATATCTAAATTATCACTTTTGCATTTTTTATATAAAGGACTGGTGTTAAATAATATGAATAAAAATTCGATAGGTGTTTTATATTGGCAATTATATCGGGAGTTTAATCATAACTGGAGAACTAGCAACATGTATGCATTTCAGCTACATCTGCCTAGAGCCTCGAGCTTTATTCCAAACCTGGAGTCGATAGCAAATTGGTATGTAGTCAGAATGATGACTTATTTCCCACTTTTAGTAAAATCTGGCAAAATCCCTCCGAAATCCTTCGCAAAGTTGGTGTTAAGAAAAGTGTATGTCAAAAACAAATATGTTTAAATTGGACGATGCAATGTGAAGGAGCACTCGTTCTTATTCATACTGAGGCGAATGTAATCGTTTGTGAAGACTAATCATATCTGACTAACGTCTTAACATAAGTGTCTTGACTGATAAGTTAAATATGAGCAAAGAAACTATCATCAAGATGATACAAGATGATTTGAAGACTTGAAAATCTGACAAACATCCCTCCTAAATCCTTCACAAATTAAAGTTGGTGTCAAGAAAAAGTGTCTGTCAAAAACAAGTATGTTTAAATTGGGCGATGCATTACAAAAGGGGCATAAGTTAATGATCCACGTGAAGGAGCTCTCGTTATCATTCATACCGAGGCGAATGTGACCGTTTGTGCAGGCTAATTATATCTGACTGGCCTTATCAATCGTGTGTTGACTCATAAGTTGAATGTCAATGAACAAACTATTCTCAAGATGTTCCAATTTGATTTGAACACTTAGAAATTCTGCACAAAGATGGTTACAAAAGTTTCGAGAAGCGATGATTTTTTGTGACGCAATAAAAATGATGATATTTGTATATTTGGGTAAGACCTCAAAATCCCTTAAGCCGCGAGTCAGTAGAAATGAGTGGAGAAACTTTCGACCAAAGTGAAGATGTCAACTTCGTGACTGAACGCCATATGCAATGTCATTGAACGTGATTGTTCACTACTTTTCACTAAGTACCTGTTCACTTACTTGCATAACTACGGTTTTTAAAATTTCAGTAAATTGTGAGCAAACGAACTACAAATCAAAAATAACACGAAATTAGACTCCTATTCAAATGACGTTTGATCTCATATCTTAACCATAACAAGTAGGTAGTAGTAAATCTAGCATATTAGTTTGAAGATGCAGATAAAATAGGCGAAAGAAGACGGAACAAAACAGATTTTGGTATTTGTTTCTTAAATTTTAGACTCTCCTTCACTGGCGACATTTTATGATTGTATTTTTCCAACTGCCTTGTGGTAAAATCACTAGTTCTTATGAATTGAACGTAGAAATCGGATCTAAAAAAATTCCTGCGTTTTTACAAAACCTACCCGACTAACATATGGTCCTTAACTCACAATTGAAAACTAAAACAGAAACATTTATATAAGTTGTACGATTTCATTTTCTATGTATTGATCAGAAGCTTCTATCATGGAAGTTATATATGAAACTAGCGTGTAGAATTTTAGCCAAAGTATCCATTATGGCCCTCCGGGAATATGATAATTTAATACAAAATGTCACCTTCTGGTATTTGGAATGATTCAAGAGGATATAATTTCAATTTCACAGCTTGTTCACAGTTTTGTATTCCGAAAGACTACAACACGGTAGAAAAATAAACTAATTTGAAATGTAGTAGATCAGGTATAAAAAAACCTTCTTCTTGTTGAGAAGACTAGTGTTGAGGCAGCACTGAATTAGACATATTCAATTGTTCTGACTAATAAAATATTTGCTAACTGTCTAACAATTATTCTAAATGAGATATTTACATAAAAGGTGTCACCACATAACGAGTACGTATCAAGCATCTCAATGTCATCTCTAAAACGACTCTACCCTTTTACATGGATTGTGATTTATGTCAACAACAATTGAAAAATAGATCGAACCGCAGACACAAATAGTTTCGAATGAAACAGATTTGTGTGATGTGTACTAGATGGCTTCACCCTAATTTTCAACAGAGAATATTTCTCTCGCTCGCTGTGATATGATCTAACATTCGTTTTATTTGACAGCTCAAAAAAAGAAGATCGCATGGGGTTCTTATGGGTTACCTAACGAGAAATATTGCTCTTAGCATGTGATAAAAATCCGTATGACTGGAATAATATTGTGAAAACTTTTCCAGTTCTCATTTCTTTGTCAGTATATAATTTTAAACTAGAAGCAATTCATGTCAATTATACTTATATGCAAATATATAGTTTTTTACTAGTTGCCAGGGAAGCATCATTGGAATCATTGTACTATAATTGAGAGGACTAGTAATTTTTTTTGTTTGAAATTCACTTGTACTATCACGTCTTGCAGACGTATTATTCGTGGGAGCGTGCAGGGTGTGACATGTCTTAATATAAAAGTTATTATTCTTGGAAAAAATCTAGTTACATCTGGTTGTATGGTGATTAATTGGAACGACCATTCAGCCTTCTAGTCTTTTGAGTAACTTTTGAGTGGTTTACAGCCACACAAAATAGATGAGGGCTACTATTAGTTGAAGGGAATGATGCTGCAGTGGCAAGGGCATGTCAGCATATCAAACAACGATAATTCACAATATTTTGCCTTGCAACATATTCAAAATTGAACTACCTAATAAATATGGTGATCTTGAGAAAAAATTTAAATATGTATTGAACAGATTACAGAGATAGAAGGCACCTAATGTGTGTCTTAGATTTCTAGAATCAATGCAATCGTGGGCAACCTGGTCAAGCTTGCAGTTTATCGTTGACGTTACATAAACCAGTGGTGGTAATTTCTGGCAAATTAGCGAGTACCTTAAGCTTTGGGAAATGAAAAAAAAAACATGGTTCCAGTCATATGGCTGCAGACAGACCAAAACCTTCGCTAATTAAAGCGAAGGCAAAGAACAGTAGGCTTACAAAATAGTAGAAAACCGGTTATAACAGATGTAAGCACAGACAGAATCGGTTATGTGGAATTTACAATTTTTAGGTTAGGCGTAAGGGCCATGCGTCAGAACCGAAAGGAGTCTACAATTATGCAGAAGGCTACATTGTTACTTGTATTATCTACAAAAATATTTTCGGGGTGTAATTCACAAATATGCATCTCTTTGATGACGTTTCAGCTTTTCCGTAATTATTGTGCAGTGAATTTTTCAATGATTTCAAAAAAGTATAAAATTTCTTCGGACGCCAATGCAATTTTATAAAAGGATATTCATGTATAGTGATTACTACACTGATTCATTTTCATTTTATAATTGATTTATATTTTCGAATTTCCTACAACATATAATTAAAAAGCTCGAAAAAGGGATATAATAAATAATATATTACTGTTAGATTTGAAATTATAATTTTCAGACACTCCTAATCATAACTTTTATTCTATTAAATTGATATACATTAGTAGATAATTATATATAATCATATCCTAGTATTTGATAATTAAATTCAGAACTATGAATTAACATAAATAACGTTACACAAAAGCTTTCTACTATTGAACATGACGTATTTTATATAAAACAAATGTACATTACAAATATCATACACATTTTACTACGTATTTTCTTCAATAAAATTTTGTTTCAGGGGTATTGCGAAAGCTGGGGAACCAAATAACCTCTCACCTCTTTCCCCAGGAAAATCGCACTTAGATTCCTCAGCTTATTATGGAACTCTACGAAGGAAACAACGAAGGTTAGCCAGAGAAAATCCCGGTTTACTTGACGCTATAGCAAAAGGAGCTAAGATGGCAATCAACGAATGCCAATACCAGTTTAGGAATCAAAGATGGAACTGTTCGACAAGAAACTTTCTTCGAGGGAAAAACTTGTTTGGAAAAATTGTGGATAAAGGTGAGTTTAAACAAAAAAATTGATACAACAATGGATGTATTAATTCGAAAATATTTTTTTCCTATTAATTATCAAAATACTTTGTGGTTGTTGCTGTTCATTCAAATTTTTCCCAATCATCTATACAAAAAAATAAACAAAACTCAGCATTAGACAGTCATTATCCAGATAATCGGTTTTTTCCATTATTTATCCAGCTAATATATTTTACGGTACCATAATTCCCAGTTTGAATAGTGATTCAACAAGAAGATTGAAACCTAATTGTAGGATGTAACCGATGCTCCAAATCAATTCTATTAGGTATAATTTATAATGGTAAGGTGGCAAACGAAATACTGTGCCTTCTGTGAGTGCAGCAATTATATCTATAATATTTTTCTCCAATATTTCATTAGATTGAGCTGAAATTAATAGCTTTACTTCAAAATCAACTTCTATATCATTTAAAGAAAACTTGTAGTCATTGGGAATCTATTCAATCGTCTATTCCAGTGAAATGCATTGTACATCCCAATGCAAGCTTTTCTATCCAACCTTCTTAATACTTCTTTACAAAAATTTTTAAAAACCTTGGCATTTATGTCGCCAACCTATTATTCTTTGAAGAGCAACAAGTCAACAACCAGAAAACCGCCTTCTGATCCGATGTTTAGGATAATGAATCGTCCACCTTTACCAGAAGGATGTCTTACTAATAGAAAGTATAATCTTCCTTCGAGTAGCTCTCCAGTAGTTCATATAAATTGAAAAAATTGACAATAGAAGTTGCCTATTGTTCTGAACAAGAAAATGATCCTCATATTTTTTACGGAAAAAGTATCACAATTTTTTATCTACTTCATGGCTGTATTTCGAGGTTTTTATTTTCATGTGCCACTACCATTATATAGGGTCCAAATCCAGGCTTTTTTCGACGATTATTTAAGAAACTAACACGTTAACAATTATTATAAATAAAAACTCTTTCTTTGTTCTTTTAAAATATATTCAGACATAACTAGTACAAAAAATGTGTTTAGGTACTTAAAATGCTGAAAAGTTGCTCTATCTATTCTATTTTTTTAATCAAAATTTTTGCATTTAAAATGTTCATAGTCCAAATGATATAAAATAATATTCGTTATCAACATAATATCATTTGCAAGCCCGCTCATACACAATTAGTCTCATGATTACAAAATAAATATTATGTAATAACTTTAATTAAAAATATGTTCTGCTAATCTGTTTTAATTACATATAATTTTCAACCAATTTCACCGTTCATTTTACAAGAATCATCAGTAATTACGTTAATCAAGATTTAAATAAGAACAGAAATATTGAGAACGTCAGTTTACTTCAAAATCATCCATAACGTCTTAAATATCAGCTTGAGAACATGTTATTCTAATTTCTTTAATGGCCTATTAATACTACAATCTGGTTTGTCGAGAGCGATCAATTTGTCAGTCACTAATTAAAATAATTTTCGGGACAGTAACGAAATCGAAGCGATTTAACATTAAAAAGAAGAAGAATGTGTTGCAAGGGCGTCGTTATATGAAAAAAGAGGCTATAAAATTGATATTTCAATTCGAATTCAAATTTCAGATCACATATATTGGATTTACGTAATCATTCTTTTTTCTGTTTACTCTCAATTCACCATGATCCGCCACCAAATCAAATGTAGGTGTAGTTCTTAAACTATTTTGACTAAGTAGATTCTTTACACACAAGTGTGAATTATTTATCAAATTTGGGTGTTTCTAAGCAATTGAAGTGGTTCTTATTAACACATATGTTGTACCACAGATTGTAATATAATATCGAGTTCGTACTTTCAGTAATCCCTGAGTAGGTAGATGGTAATCCCAATCATCTACAACTGGTGAGTACTTATCAAAATAATATAAGAATTTATAATTCAAAAAATGATAATACTACCATCAATTCTTCTTCTGTATTACTTGGATTTCAGAGTGTGTCATTTGTAATCAGTGAAAGATTAAAGTTTGCACTAAAGTTTATGAAACTTTGATAAAGTAGGGGCGGATAAATCCTCCATTGTACCCCAACCTTTTGTTAAAATAATAATAGAAAAAAAATGGTGGATATGGGTAGAGCCAGTTAGTGGAATAATCTAGAGGGGTTGAGGCAGGGAAAATATAATCAGGAAAGATTTATTAGTAAGAGCAATCTACGAATACCAACAGGAAAATTTGTCAGGAAATTATTACCTCAATGGACACCTGAATAAGTGGATTCGAGTAAATGGAGACCCAATTAATAACATTATTACAGAAAAGGTAAGAAGAGCCAGCGAGCAGTATGGGCTACACATGAATTTGAATAAAACCAATTACATGCACTTCTCGAAAATGCAAAATCAGATTGCACAGTTACAAATTTGAAATAACCACATTGAACAAGTACAGAAATACAAATGTCGCGAAATAACAGCACTGAAGTAAAAATTGAAATTGCTCGCAGTGCATTTTATAAAATGAAAAACTTCTTTCGGTGTAAAAACTTGAATAACGAATTGAAAAAGAGAATGATAAATTGTTACATATATTCGATTCTTCTGCTAATTTAAACAAAGCAATAATGAAAAAACTGGAAGTCTTTGAAATGTAGATATTGAGAAGAATACTACGAATATCATGGACAGATACTTCGGTCTTGTAATGAGGGGACAGCCCTCCAGAGATTGATTATGCAAGGAAAGACAGAGGAAAAGAGAGGTATAGAACGACGATGAATATCATGGCTGCGAAACTTAAGGGAGTGGTTTAAGTGCACATCAAATCAATTATTTAGAACAGCTGTGAATAAAATACAAATAGCCATGGTGGTCGCCAGCCTCCGTCTGAAGATGGCACTTTAAGAAGAAGAAGGACACCTGAAGACGCTAGGTTTAAAAGCGATTTTCTTTCGAAATATTAAAATCTACGAAACTCCATAATATACTTGGGCACGTATGAAATAGAAGACGAGAATTTGTTGAGCCATCCCAAATCCTGATCAGCAAGAAAATGGGACACAATAGATCCTTTAAGTCGTAGTGAACATTACTTACACCCTCATCACATACATACATACATACATGCTGTTTATTATTTGGAATTTCTAGATTTACGGAGATTATTCTCGGTTTGCTGGTAGTAAGCAAAGAGGAAAAATCTCGAAACGAGCGGAATTGCTACTTATTTCATAAAAATTATTGCCAACGAAGATGGATTTTAAAGTATTTTTGGAGTTACTTTTATGAGAATTGATATTTTCCTTTATCCTTATTGAATGTTCCGCCTTTGGAATCAGGTATATTGGAATGGAAAAAAAGTAAAGTGATATTTCGGGTAGTCTTTTATCGCCAGATCTTGAGAACTAAAGGAGCTATTTGTTATTTTTACCTGATAGGGGATCTATAAGCTAAAACTATTAGTGGGAATTGATCGGTAATTTGAGTCCTTAATCAATGATCGTCGGCAGGTCACAGTCTGAGTGCAGGGTATGCCGACGATTGCCGATTGGTAGCTGTCGATTTCTATACAAAAGGACGGTGTCACTTTCAGTTTTTTAACTTGAGATAAATCGAGCGTGAACAGTTAGGTGGCAAATATAATTTTCGTCACTTTGATGTGGGACATTTATTTTAAGGATAATACCAAAATAGATCTTATCAAAGTTGAAGTCAATTTACATTATATGTTTAAGTTTGATACAATTTCTAATCCTCTGATTTACACAATTACGCAACAACTGGTATTTTTGTCAGATAAACATCATGTCCGTAGTTGCTTGTGTATCTCAAAACTAACATTGCCACTTGATATGATGCAATACAACGTGCAATGCAATGCAAGGCGCGATATTTCTTGATAAGAAGCATTCGCAGATAAAGTTCAGTTGGTTCTTTCATGCAAGATGTCGCACTTACAACATTATCTGCTTACTTTTAGCTTAACAACCAACCTATCTATCAGGCATATATAATTATTGACAGTGATCCATTGACCACTTTTCCAGTTAATACTTGTTTTGTTATTCTCATTTTTAAACCGGTCACAAAATTTGAGGTTAGAGGTTCGTTCACTTTTACTGATGGAATTTTTATTAGTGATGCCATTGTATGCACTTTCTTGCACGTTGTCTTATACCATGTCAAGCCGCCTTTAGACAAATAAGAATCGCATCAGAATAATCCTCATCTTGCTATTGTTTTTCACTTTTTAATTAATTCAAATAATTCACGTTGTTTGCCGATGCGTTTCAGAATTTCTTCGTTTTTCAATCTAGCCGTCCAAGGGACCTTAAGCATTCTGCGGTGCAGCTACATCTAGAAAGCCTCCAGCTTGTTAATCACAGTCGTCTTCAATGTCCAGCCTTCCATGCCATGTCGCTTTGATTGGCTTGCTTCGAAATGGAAGGCTAAACGCAGTGTATTGATAGAGTGGCGTATCATCAATTATTAATCTTTTTATCGTAGGAAATTTCTCACTCACATTGGTGTGTGTCTCATATTTTCTGTGCGACAAATGTTTTGTTTAGCTGTATCTTTTCGACCATGTAAAATAGGAAAACTGATTCTTGAATTAGCGATGCAACATTTAGCGTAGAGAAAAAAAAATATACGAAGAGTAAATTTTATTTCATCAAAATACCAGGATGATCCAAATTATCTTGAAATTTTATTTAAATGGGGTCCAACGGACTGTGGATCCTTATATCTGCTTTGAGGTATGAGGAAAGTTCAATTGCAGGACATGTTTCAGTAACTTCGATTATTTTCTCGTTTGTGTTAAGTTTTCACTCAAGTAGGGATAATAGGTGAAGAATTTGTTTGATAGTATGTTGGAGTTACATTGAGTATTATCACTTTCAAAGCATCGCCCAAATAAAAATTTTGGAAATCCTGAATGACAACAATATAGTTTTAATCAATTATAATGTCAAATATACTTGTTATTGTGGACCTACTTCATTAGAATGAATTCAACGTACCAAACTGAACCTTACATTAATCCGTTCATCAGATGTTCATGATTCTAATGATGTCAAACTCGCATCTGAAATTGAAAGTGGAAATGCGAAATATGGTTTCACTTCACTACGAAAGAAACAACCGTACAAATTCTCAATTATCTGTATGCACTATATCAAATTGCACATCATAATCCCAAGAATATAAAAGACAGCCTGCTTTCATCCCCATTATTCGCCTCTCAATATATTTACTTAATCTTTAATTAAGTATTTGTTTGACATTCCCCTTTTGTTGAGTTGGCGAGGCGTACAAAGCAATAATCGAGTCCACTTGTATTTTACATGTCCACTAAAAGATTTGTCAAACAAAGAAAAGGTCTAACATCTGGACATACGTGCAAGTCTTTTGTATTCCAGCCCTTTGACAAATGACAAATATATTTACAGACCTAAAAAAACACTCGAGGCTTATTATTAGCTGGATATTAGAGCACTTTCATATTCAAATTTTTGTTTGCAGAGAGGAGACTGGTTGTTAATTCGTATTGGGAAATGTTTATTTCATCGCAATTACATTTTCTACATCAATAATACCACATTATATAAAGTCATAATTTATTAACATGTTCCATCACTATTCACAAAAGTATAAGATTTTTCATATATAATAAAAAAACAACCATAACTTTTATGTTATTTTCTTTTTATATAGTTTATTTCAAAAAGCAGACTTTGATTAAAAACTCTCTGATCTTACACCTGTATACATGTTATTAACGGTTACCCGCGCAGTTTTTAATTGCGTTTAAATTTTATAATTAAATTATTCGCTGATAGATGCACTTTAATATTTTTTTGTTGGCGGATTCCTTCACCGCAATAACCATTTTAAAAATGATGATGATAAAGCGATATTTCAATGAAAGAATAAAAAACTTGACCGTACAACCGCTAATTTAGACACATTATAGTTGTTTGTCTGCCTAAATTAATATTTATTCTCCATAATTATAAACTACAGCGACAAAAGTAGTAAGCAATAACAGGCATTTAAAAAGAGTGTTAAAACCTTAAACATTTTTCAAAAAGTTATCTTTGTATAATCTCAACTCACCTTCCAGACTCGGAACGGCCCCTTTATATAATTAATAGTTATATTTTTCATCAATCAAATTAAAAGTATTGTAGAGTACGTAACTTCTGCTTTCAATTTGAATAAAAAGTTCTATGGATTATTGATAAAATGAAGTTTGCCAAATCATTACATTAGCAAGATACATTCATCACGCCATTTTTCTGCTGCGATAATGTGTATTATTCATGAAATTTGGTCACTATTATACTTAGACTTAGCCAAATTATCTTTGGAAGAAGCTAAATCATCAATTGCAGCTGAATAATGACACCATTAAGAAAATTTCAAGCTGAGCTTCCCCAAGTTATTCACTATTTTCTCTCTACTAATTCTCAACATAAATACCACGTTGGAAGAATTGTATACTGTCATAGGGACCTTTCACACAACATTATGAAAATTCGTATTACATTCTTTATGTCTTTAATCCCAAATGAACTCCAAGCGTTAACTTCAGTCTGGTTCGCGCGGCTTATTTGAGGACCAATCAATTATAGAATCTTTTGGTACTAATTCTAGTAATTTATTTGGCAAGTTCGTAAAATAATTCTCGAATCAATAAGTTTCACAAATAAATGCTACCAAAGCTTCAATGATCAATTTTTGGTGTTTTTTGAATAATTTTCAATATGTGAATGTCAATTTATGTTATTTCAATGTTTAATTTTAGCTCTTCTGGTAAAAATAAATGAAATACAAGAGTAGGCTTAGCATTTTTGAATAACCCAAATCGTACTCAGTAAAACTCTACTAAGGGCTCTCTCATATTGCTAGAAAAACGAGGTTATTTTCTTAAAACGAAATTGATACTAGATGTTCATTTCTTTGAAAATAAAGTGTAATATTATGACGTAAATTGATTTGGTTTTAAATCTGGTTGCCGGTATGTCAGCAGGTTCCTTTCACTTTCTGTCTTTTTTTTTGCTGAAACTGCAAAATTATTAAATTTGCTTTATATTTGTTGCTGAATTAAAGCTTCAAACAATATTTTTGTTCTGTACTATCCTCTGTGAGGTTAGATGGACTTCTGGTTTGGGTATTTCTTCCGAATGCACAGATATTCTTGCATGATAAAGATTGCGGTTTGTCAATTTTGTGTATTATTTATATATATATATTTATATATATATATATGCTTTTAATATTAACGGCATAAATACAGGAGCTGTAATGAAATGATGTTGTGGTTCTCTCCAGACTGTAGATATACCAAATATTTTTATAATTGTCAACTGTCGCAACATTCCATACATGTTAAGGTACATACATACGAGTTGTGGTGACTCCTAAATGAATGCTAAAATACGCTATAGAAATAAAAAAAAATGTTTGGAAAACATTAGAATGATTCACATAGCTACATTTGCTGTCGAATACGATTGTTTTATTTCAATATCTTACCACTATTCTATTAAATGATAATTCATATCAATTGTATGTGTTTGTTCAATTAGATACTCATTTTAACGGGGAAATACCAAATTTTTATAAAATTTTTTGCTGAAAAATATGAATTCAATCATTGGAGATAAACTAATATAAAAGTTAAATGTGGTATTTCAGTGTATCTCAGACGTTATTCAGAGCTAAAAGAGTAGAAGCTTTTAACCGATAACAATTAAAAATTTTCACAAATGAAGTTCCCGATGAGAAACATCTGGCGACAGAGAAAGTAGATATAACAATCTTTCATTTCAGTCAATTACATAATTTATTTTAGGTTACTTTAATAATGTGGTTGTATGGATTTTTTTATGCTCAGTGTACCAAATACCAAAACAAAAATTATTATAAAATACCTGATAATCAACATCTGTAAGTGAGAAATACATTGATGATTTCGATAAGAATAAGAAAAATATTGCAAAAAAATATCCAATTTTATAACAATTCAGCGCATTAGTACATGTAACAAACAAAAAAGAAACAAAATCACTCAATCAGCCCCACAAAAGTCGTTTAATGATTGCTAATAATTTTATCTATGAACAAGATGACAAATTTTCATACCAATTTTATAGTTAATTATGATAATTTGTAAATAAATCTTTCTTGTATCTTACAGCTCATTAGTATAGTTAGTATTATTAAATTGTGGTGATTGAAGGATAACCAGTATTGTGAAAGGGCGAAGGCATTGGTCTATTTTCAACTTACACATTTAATAACGCTTACACTATATTATCTTTACTGACCTCTGACAATACGTTGGTCAGTGAGTACATTGATAGTAATGTCACTGTCGACAACTACATATGTATTCTCATATATGTTTCTATCAATATTAATGTTATTATTTATAAGGTAAACGTTATTAGATACAAGCATTATTATATTCTTATATTCTAATAGTACGTGTGTTTTGATTGAGTCAAAATGCACGTTTAGTGATTTAGTGTGGCCCTACAGTTAATCATACTGTTTTCAACGACCTTTTCGTTTATCAACCATCAGTGGCTGGATTTCCAACACCAATATTTTTTTGACTGTTGTAATTTTATCATCAACTCTCACTAAAATATTTCAGTGTTTTATTATTTCTAATTATCTCCTTTTTAAATACCTTTTCATTTTTTTTAAGATTCAATTTTTCTTTCGAACGTACCAACAAAAATTAACGAAGTTATCTACTTTTGATTTATTTTGCCTTATGCGAATTCATCAGTACACACTATTTTTTATTCGTTAAGACATTTATTTTTGCTCTTCAAATTGCGTCTATCATACTAGTATCATTCGTTTATTTCTGTTAATTTCATATTTTTATGATACTACTTTTTGTATCAACTTTACAAATATATAAAGTCAATTCAATAATTATCGTTCCGTTTATTAATAATTTCTCTCCCAAATTTTGAAGTCATATTTTTTTTAATGCTATGAATTAACAACATTAATACAATTTTCGAATAAATGTGATGAAATTACTGCCTATTATAAAAAGAAATCAAGATACGTTAGTCCGCACCTGTTCCGATATGAGTTATCGTTGTATGATAATCTGCGCCCCCTGTGGCCCGAGCTGGGTAATTACGTCATCACTGGAATACCCGCAGAGAAGGATTTGATGTATAGCCGTTGGGTTTACATGCATTCGTGTATTGTTACAAACACTGTTCTCTATTACTATACCTGGTCCTAATCGCATATTAAAAATCTTTTAGATCATTCATAACTTTCAATAATTATTTGTTTGTAATTGGTCTTCGTTTTTGTGAGGAGATTTATGTTTTTGGATTATATTATAATTTATCTTTACATGTTTTAATTGGTAGACTTTCTATAGGGTCAGACTGATCTGGATTGTAATTCATTCTAAATATAATATAGATTCTTTGGTCTAAATACTAAATTCAATTATGTTGCTATCTATATATATAAAAATGAATTGTTGTTCATTAGTCTCGCTAAAACTCGAGAACGGCTGGAACGATTTGGCTATTTTGGTCTTGAATTATTTTTGGAAGTCCAGTGAAGGTTTAAAAGGTGAAGAAATATGAAAATGTTGGGAATTGAACAAAATCTAAAATTTTGTTTTTCCTTGATGTTTTGTCACATATTTAATTTCTGAACGCAACGATAATATTTGATATTTGACAACCAACTAATATCTCAATCCATTTTCTATGTAGATCGATACCTTAGCCAAAGAGTCCTTCCTTCTATCTTTGTGAGTGACAATTTACGCTACATGCACAAGAACTTTAGCACTTTACTGCTAACATGCGAGTATTTTCTGCAACAAGATGAAACTGCAAATGTGTTGACGAAGCAGTTTTTAGACATTGTAAATAGTGAAGTCGCAGTGGACACCTCGACAGGATTCATCATGTTACCCACAGAGTTCTGTCACATCATAGACTCAAAACAGGAGATAATTCACTGTGTTTTCCCAAATATAGCGCAACAGTTCAATAAACGTAATTGGCTGGATGAACAAGCAATATTGGCGGCTAAAGAAAATTGATGATCTTCCGACCATTCAGTTTTTTTTTTCAGGGAAAGTTGGTTGCCTTAAAATCAGTAGACACCGTTATGAACCAAGATAACGTAATCAACTAACCCACGAAGTTATTAGGCTCATCGGAATTGCCTGGATTACCACCTCGACTGTGTAATTGAACAAGACTGGCTGTGAAAAAAGTGATGAATAACGTCATGGAGGTAACAATCATAAAGGAAAAATACAAACGAGAGGATATCTTGATCCCTCGTATACCAATGATTCCAACGGATTTATCATTCGATTCTAAACGTTTACAATTTCCGTTATGTATGGCTTTGCGATGACCATAAATAAATCGCATCGCGCGTAGAAAAAAACTTCATCGTTGTATTTACCACCACAAAACAAAACAAAAAAATATAGTTCATCAGGAAAGGTTAAATTTATTAACAGACTGTATCATAACTGTGTATATCAGTCAATATAAAATCGAAACATTATAAATAACCATGAAAACTCTGTTTTGTAAGTAAGCAACATCATGTGTAATTATTCGAAAATAATAATAAAACTTCATTCATAACGAGCATTTTTATATTTGTTTTAATAAAAAACGGATTCATTTTGTTTGTTTTAAAATTATTTTATACAAAAGTTTAGGTCTTTTATTAATCGATTGAGGGAGGACGAGGTCTGCCAGGTCAGCTAGTACAGTATAAATTAGTAAATCAAATTTATTCTAGTAGCTCTCAAAATAATTTATCAAAACCTGAACTATAATTTATTTGATTTGAACACAGAGAAAGGAGATAATATATAATAATTTTACCAGGTTATTCAACTCAAAAAGATACATAACAATTGGTTATATTTCCCAAAATGAAATATACATAGGGTGGACAATACATGGAAGACAATTTAAATTTTTATTTATTTTGCCGCTGTTTTATTTCTGATGTCGAATATATATAAGCATATGTTGGTTTTATTACAAGAAATACAGAATTTTTAAATTTCGTGAAACTAATGGATATAAAAATTATGGGAAATCATTCCTGAAAACGATATTTTTTCTATAAAAACCCTTCAACAATGAATGCTATAAATAACTTCCACCATCTTTATAATTACGGAGTTTATCTTTTCCTAAAATTGGTAACTATTAAAGCTTGAATTCTGTTTAAAAAATCATATCAGGCTATCGGAATTAAATTTGGTTTATTGAGTGGTCGTAAAATGGATTCTTTATAACCAATCTAAACATCAAGTCATCCACTTTTTGTTTCAAAAATTCCCAATATCAGTGCGACACGCTGCTATCACAAATTATTAGCTTCAATTTTTCAGCAGCAACTAGTAGTAGTTTTTCTGAATATATGAATGTGTGGTCAAAAAATATAGGTCCAACAATTTAATACTAAACAATGCCACATCAAATTTCAACACATTTTATTTTTTGTTTCGTTTGAACATGTCATAAAAATTGTTATCTTTTATCATAGCCCACATAGTGACTTAATTTTAGTAGTATCCTTTTTAATATGTTCAAAGTTATGATGTGGTGTAATATTATTTACGAGCTATTTTAAAGTAGAAATGTGTTAGTTGCGACAAAAACATTTTATCTATAAATCATATTATCTCTTATTCCTTCCAATTTGATCCACCTTGACTCAGATGCTTCTTTTACATTTTCAATCTATGCACTCCTTGGTCTTCTTACGTTCTATTTGGTATACATTTTATCTCCAAGTTCTTATACTTCATTTTCCTTAATAAGTTTAATGTCTTAATCCATTTCCTTTTTTTTATTTGCATGGAGAAGCTCACTTTCACTGGATGGAAATTCATTTTGTTTCAATGTCCATGTCCCAGCGGTGTACAGTATAATAAGTCGTCACTTTTTATCACAATTTCTGTTAAAAAAAATAAATTAAAGTGTAATATAATGATATCACATCTATCTTCACATATAGAAGGCAAAAACAAAGTAGAAAATTATTTTTTAATTACATCTTGTATGTAACAAAACGTATCATTCTTGCATTTCATTTTCTAAAACCACTAAAAGGAATAAATCTATTTTTTCAATCTGCTAGAACGTTTTAATTGCCAAATATATTTCTAATTATTTATTTAAAAGAAAAACATATTCTTAGTGATTCATTTTCAACTTTTTTCGTTTTCAAATTTATTATTTATTATTTAATCTATTCCATGGCCCTCAAGCATACTTTGTGGTTATATTTCTGTGTCATATAAATATTCATCTTTTAAATATTTATTTATTTTTAAGAAGATCTTATTGACTAGACATTTATTAGTGTTATGCAGGTAGACTTCCTAAATATTTTTCTTTATTATTAAGCTATATATTCAAGAACTGGATTTATTTATATCTGTAAAATTTGTCTCATATAATTTATGTTTCCTTGACACATTGTTTAATAATTTAAACGCTTTTCATCTTACCCTTTAATTTCAAAAGTAAATGTCATGAATGGGTTATTTTATGATGTTGAGTCTGCTATTATTGGTATCGAATTGATTTCATTTTGGAAATGAAATACCAAAATAACATTCGAAGAATAGTTAATCTATATTCTCTTAAGGCCCAATAACAACCAAGCCTTCACCATAGTTTCGACTGAATCTTCAAACAAATCAAGTTACATGGTTTCAAACTGATATTTCAATTACATTTTTAAGACAAAGGCAACATTTTCTAGTTTCTTTCTTAGTTTCAAATACACTTTTCTTTTTACCGTTTCTTTTTCTGGTTTCATCATAGTTAATGTTCATTTTTGAAGACAAGATTTCAATAATTTTTTCTACACTTTTGAAGAAACTACAACATTATGAACATAGTCTAGCTTATCGATTTTGAATCTAGTTAAAAACGATACTTTCTAGTTTAAATGCTTATCAATCATTATCAGAAAAGGTTCCGAAGAAAAAGACAATGACCCTTAGTAAAGTGAAAGAAGTGAATCTGTACCTGAATTCTTCAATGGATTAATACTCACTTAATTAGTTGTTATGGCAATATAAAATCTCGGCAGACCATTAAATCATAGGAATGAAGATGTATTTTGTATGGTAACATCTACCTGCCACCCTGAATATAACTCTGCGGGACACCTGTAGAGTTTTGGCCCACGCGAACCATAGAGTGTCAGTTGTAAATATAGCTTATTAAGTTGGTATTTTTCATTCTTCTTCTTATTGGCAGATGAATGCCTCTTAATAAATTCATATTGATGATAAAGTAGTGACGAATTTTTGCTTGAAAAAATATATTAGTAAAACGGGCTACTGATCGATTTATCAATTTTTATAAATATTTATAATAATTTTCATTCAAAATTAAAAGTAATTGATATTGAATCACCAACTGGATTTATGAAATTTTGAGATAATATATTCAAATATATGAGACAGCTTCATATTTAGGTTAATGCTTCAGATAAAAAAAATTTAGACATTATCATGAACACGAAGTATCAAACAATCTTAAAAAAGGAAAAATTATCAACGCCGAGTATTATGTGAACTTTTTGCAACGTTTAAATGAAGAAATCAAGCAAAAACGGCCGCATTTGGCTAAGAAGAGAGTGTTGTTTCATCATGATAATGCTCCAGCTCACACAACCGTTATTGCAATGGCCAAAACTATGAATTGCTGCCTCATGCACCCACGCCAGATTCAGCCCCCTCGGATTTTTTCTGTTCCTGGACTTGAAAAAAATGGCTTGGTGGTCAAATCTAATGAAGAGATGATGTCGGCAGTTAATAGCTATTTTGAGAAGCTTGACGATTCTTATTATACATTCTTATTGAACACCACTGGGAAAATTGTATGGTGCTAAAAATACATTACGTTGAAAATGAATAAATTTTTTTCCAAAATTTTCGTGTTACAGTTACAGACTACAAATTAACCTTCAATTAATCAATTGTTTTACAATACATATCCACAAGTAAAATATGCGTTTTTTCTCTGCTTACTTCTAGAAGTTATATGTAAAATATTTCTTCTTCTCTAGTTAAGTTCCTGCATTATTTTTTGAATTTAGCTGAAAATAATTTGACTTTACTGTATATATATTCAATTTTTGGCAATTTAACAGATAGAAGAATGAAATAACATGAAAAACACAAGATCATTATTTGAAAATGTAGCAACTTTAGACGTGTAAAAGGTATGATATACCTATTTAGTAGATTACCTGTATACTATAATCAATCAAAGGTATATTAACCACAGAAAGCAATTAAAAATAAGATTAACCAAAATATTGGTGACGTAAAAACAATGCATGGAGTTGAATAGCGGAGGTATCGGAAATTTGTAGCATTATAACTTATTGTTCTGAAACACAAATCAAAATTTATTTTTTTGAACATCGTTCACTCAAACCTTCAAAGGCTGAAGTATGTTACATCGTTGCAGCTTGATGATGGAAAGAAGTGATAGTTGCGAGCTTTGTTGATAAATCCCAAGATGTTGAATAAAGTTCCAATTGAATTTCAAGTATTCTTACAAAAAGAGTACTGGGTGAATCAAATTAAATTCGAGCAAATGAATATTTTTGTCTACCTCAATCCAAAACTAATGTAGAACCAAGATGTGTTAGTTAAATTGTGTGAACTGACGATATCAAAAAATAATGAGTATTAGAAATACTTTCTTCGTGAGGAATTTATGAATCAGATACTTTTTTATTTTAGTTGGACATGTTTAAAAAAAAATAGAAATGGAAATATGGATAGAAAAAAAGTACAGAAAAAAAGGGAAAGTATAGAAGTTAATGGAAATGTTTTAACTAAATGTATTAACTGTATGTTTAATAATGATTTTAACCAAAATAAGTATAGTCTTCAGTTTAAACTATCTATTAATTAGATATTCATAGAATCTCAATAGATTACTATTCAATAATATTAAATTAGAGCTACTCAACTTACTTAATGCTGAAGCCTTTTTACCTTTCCAGGTGTAAGGCATGTTGGAGCTGAGTCATTACGTGGGCTTCCGTCTACACAGCAATTTCCATTATCTTCTATCTTGTGTCGTTTCACTAATTTTCTGCCATTTTATGCATCGTTTTTCCTTTTACCATACCGTTCTTCTTCCATTCTCATAACACAACCAAACCGTCTTAATTGTCTTGCTTATATTTTTTTTCAATTGGTTTTAAATTCAAATTTTCTCTTATAGTGTAATTATTTATTTTGTCATATTTTGATTTACTATCTATTTTTCAAATCAGAAGTATTTTCCTCTAATTTTCATTATCTTCAGCAGCAAAACAATAAATAAATAGAAGATGAGCATACGTATTAATTAAGTCTTTTCATTTGTTCATAAAAGTTAAAACAAAAAAACATAGCACGAATCGTGGCACGCGGTTAAAAAAATTACAAATTGAAATGAAATGAAGATGGCAATAATATTTTATGATTTACTGTTCCATCGACAGTCTGATATTAAAAAAAATGGATATATGATCAATACTTGGAATACTTCAATGTGAGACATCCAGTACTGTTTTTCAACATGGCCATAAACAACGGGTATCATAGTAGAGCTGTCATCTTCGAAGTTAAAAGTCATTATATGTTTATTATTACCTTCAGTGTACGATATATGATATGGAGTGTTGTGTACAAGCATCATGCACTTCAGCTGCATCGATGCATCGGCTTTCTTCTCACACACGAGTTTATTTGCTCACGTATGAAAACCAGAAAAGATGTTTTTGCTCTCTCAGGAATTAAAATGTTTTGGATGCTTTCGTTCTTTGTCTTCAAGGACGGATTTAATCGGAACAAAATTGAGATCACTTCACTACACAATAGGATTACTATTGGAAATTAATTAAATCAATCGAAAATCAGCTGAAGCTAGTTATTTAAATGAGCTAAAAATTACAGTTAATTACCTTTACATGAACTTCATATGAATGGATATGAATATTTTCATCAAAAAAAGTTGTTAAGAAACGTCTTCCAGTGATTTTTTCGTTTATTAAGGAGTTAGTGTCTTGAAATTCGATAAAATTATAAGTATTTGAGCAATGTTCTTCCCACGAAAAAAAAAGATAATTAATTGTTATCATTAATTCTAATCATTTCTAATCAAATAGTGGAAAACGCTAATAAACAATAATATATCTAAGAATATCAATCAAATTAACTGTGAAAGTACATGTCTTCTCAAATGAGGAGTGAGAAATACAATTCTAAAGAACCAAATTTCTATCAATTTGAAAATCAGTAGAAGCGCTCCAGATTTATTAAATTATGTAAGACATATTATAGGTTATTTCACCCATATTGGGAAAATCATGATTTTGTAGAGAGTGAACTGGATGAATACTTTCTACAATTGATAGAGTTGTTGCCTGCTAATTCCGTTATTATCATACTTTTTCAAGCTCAAATTAGCATTGTGAATATCAGAGTACAACTCCGCTTCAAGACGATAACAGAATAATAGTAGAATGCATAATTATCTATTGTGAGACAACAAATGAAATCCAATTAGATCAGTTGCTTTCCTAATAGATGATCACTCATATCTTTCTTTTTATTCTTCTTGGTGTCCTCATTGCTGGACTGGTTCAGCTGTTATCTTGGATCTGACCTGAGCTCTTCAAATTTTCTCCGGGCGATATCATCTATGATATCTTGAATCTTCTTGTTGAATTCTTCCTAAATCTGCTGAATGGGGTATTCAGCTTGCCTCAGGTTGATTTTCTGTTAGAGTTGGACCTTTTTAAACACGGTGTTATTAGCTTCAATTGTATGTGGGTTTGTGTTTGTGTGCCTTATAACTATTAGTATATCAAACCACTTCAATTGCGTTCGTTAGCCGAGCGAACTAAGGCGTAAACCTCCTAATTCGACGGTCGTGGGCTCAAATCCCGTTCACGCTGCAAATTTTCTCTTTACATAGAAAAAAATGTTACAACTGCACTCTATTAAAGATTTACTATATTACCTGCATCAATATTACTTCAGAATTTAACACCTTAAATTTTGTTTTGTTGTTCGAGAAAAATTTTACATCCGTGCCTCATCTGCTGGAGATTTACAATGACTAGAGCTTTTCACCTTTTTAGTTTGATGTGCTTTAAAAGCGTACTTTCTAGTTTCTCTTAACTATATTCATTTCTTTGACATTTGGCAAAGTATTCTCGCGTATAAGATGCGAAAAGCGTGGTGGTTATCCAATAGATAATCGTTGTAGTTTACGCCAGTGCTTGGTGCAGGATGACTTCTAGGGAATTCTTGGTCAAGGTATTTTTTTCTCTCGCTATGTCTCCTCACTTCTGGTATTATCTAATGTTTCGTGAAGAATACTACTTGGATCTTCTCTGTTTTACACCAATCGTTTCCTCTAGTCTTTCTGGTTTTATCGCCAGCAGATTGATTACTGTGGCAGAATCATCCAAATAGAGAGCTGTCGTAGTGTTTGTTTTGTAGTTGTGGAACCAGGAAGGGAAATAGTCCTTATGATACTTTACCTTTAATTTATCTTATGTTTTGATAATGGGAACAAGTCAACATGGTTCTTAGAAAGTAGAGTGATTTTTTAAAAAGTCCAATAGACATTAGTTATCTATAAAAATCAGTTTCTTATTGCTGCTCGCGCAAAATTAGTGGCAGCTTAGATTGCTTTCACAGTTGACATAATTCCACAGGAATTTTTATGCTCAAGGAAACGATAATATTTTTCATTCAATAAAACTGCTGTTACCCATTAGTAGTTTTATATAATAAATCTGAATGTTAGTATTCAATTTAGACTTCTGATTCAGTATCGCCAAAATAGAAACGGATTTTATTGCGCTTGTCATGAGTGATTACCATTCTTTTGAAAAAGTAATATATACACTATTATTACCTGAACCGTATCCGATCATATGGCTAAAGCTAAAAGCTACCGTACACGAAATACCAAGCCGTAAATCTATAATGGTGAATTTACTATACAGTGAATCTATTGTAACACCTATTTTTCAGAAGTTACCTAATAAAATAGTATTAAACCGTGAAGCTGTTAGGAAGGTATTGTTGAGTTCATCTTGCAGACATTACACAACTATTCAGAAATATTTGAAACTACGCACTGTATGTATAATGATATACAGAGGTGTGCTACTTTACTGCACTCTAGAATTTCTTTGATATATTCAAGCAGAAACAGAATAGAATAGAAATTTAAACTATTTAGTACTATTTAAATATATTTGTCATATATCAATAAGACTGTATTAAATTTTTTGCTACAATACGTCAGTATATAAATTAAATTCGCCTTTGATTATGTTAGAAAATTTATTGATGGATCTGTATTATTAAACAAAATAATTTTGGTTATACTACAAACAGAATTAGTGCTCAAAGAATCAATCTCCTATCCAAACAATAACATCTACATATACGAGGATGATCCTAGAAGTACCTGGCCTGACCTGTATTAGAAAGTACACATTCTGTACATCATATGTTTCAGGTTTGAAGACGCCACTTTGTTAAGTATTTGTTATCAATAGTAAACGAAAAAATTGTTCATCGTTATGTGATACAATACTCTTTGAAAGATATTATCCCAACTAATATAAAAGCTGAACTAGATTCTACTGTGGGTGAGACTGCTCCTTCGTTATCAACAGAAAAATATTGGGTAGCAGAGTTTAAACGAAGCCGTACGACCTGCGAGGACCAGCATCGCAGTGGTCGACCAAATGAGGTGGGAACTCCAGAAATATTGAAGAAAAACCACAAATACTTACTAGATGATCGTCGACTGAAAGTGCGCAAGCTTTCAAAAAACTGTGCGCAAGATGGTTGCCGCATTTGCTCAAGTTTCAAATAAATAAAGTCGAATCTTTGAGCCGTTTCATAACCATGGATAAAACGTAGGTCAATCATTTCACACCATCACAACCAAAACAAAACGATGGACTGAAAAGGAAGAACCGGCTCCATAAAAAGTCATGGCGTAGGTTTTTTTTGGGATACGCGTGGTATAATTCTCATTAACTATCTTGAAAGAGGAGAAACAATCAACGGCGAGTATTATGCGAACCTATTGCAACGTTTGAGCGAAGAAATCAAGCGAAAACGGCCGCATTTATTTTCATTAGATAAATAAATTTAGATCATTTTCTGTTCTCAGTCTTGAAAAAATGGCTTGGTGATGAAACATTTTCCAGCACTGAAGAGGTGATGTCGGCAGTTAATAGTTATTTTGTGGAGCTTAACTTATTGAACATCGCTGGAAAAAGTTTACGGAGCTAAAATGAGATTACGATGAAAAATAAATATATTTTTCTTCAAAATTCTTGTGTTTTCTTTGTTGGGCCAGGTACTTCTGGGACCTTATTCGTATTATATTTTTATGTTAAGTGTGAAATGTAAACAACGTAATATTAAGCCTCAGAAGTATATATTTGTGCAAAAAATTTCATGTGAAGTTTAACCCTACCACTATTCTTAGTTCAAAATGTGATTACGTACAAATAATGAGGTTGTTGTTCAAGGATTTATCACTTTTAGTTTATATTCATTACATAATCTCATACTGTCAGCAATAATAATAAAAGTATTAGCCAACAAATGCTAGAATATTTTTTTTCCAATAAAATTAAAAAACACCATCAATGATTAATATCTTTACCTATGTATATGAAGGAGACGCTAACATGATTATATATTTAATCATATTATTTTTATACTGTGATGTCATTACAAACAAACTTCATATTATGTAATTAAGGTAGTAATAGGTGTGAAATTGGTAATTATTAGTTTCCAATTTTATATGAAATAATGATTCAGATTCTTGTACTTTCCAACAGTAAGATTACAAAACAAAGATATTATGGTGGAGGAAGTACGTTATACAGGATCGTATTCGATGGTATATTAAGCTGGAAGAGATTTTTCATTAATTTACGATAATTTTTTGGTGATTTCAAAATCTGAAATATTTTAATATGAATTGAATAAATAATTTTAACACAAACTGTTTGAATGAATCAATTCTGTACATTGTGTGTCTATATCTTCATTGGTATTATTCAGGTATCATTTCAAATATTTCAATATCAGTAAATATCATCAAATTACTTTTCGTCGTGAATAACGTGGTTCCCTAAACTCGTACGATAGTAGTAAACTTACTATCAAATCATCACTATTTCACAGTTTATTGGGCGTAAAAGCAAATATTTCTGAAAAAAAGTGTACTATGTTACCTGAAACATTTTAATATTTAAGATGGAGAGAGGAAATTGGAAAGTGGCATTTTCCCATGCCCATTAAAAATATTTTTACTCAATTGTAGAAGTGATTGTAATACAAACTATTTGAATGCTTGCATTTCATTTCTGTTTCTATGTCTTTATTGATCTTTTTTCAGGTATCATTTCAAATTATTCTTTGTTGCCGGCTTCGTCCATAAATATGTCTTCTCGGTTCTCTCTTTATACATAAATTCATGTTTAATATAGTTATTCTCATCATGCGGTGAATAGAACAAAAACAAAGTAACTAGTTGAAATTTTAGCATAGAAACAACTATTTTTTCAAAAGTATGAAATTACATTAATATTTTAAGAATCCTCGTATAAAAATATTGGAATAAATATATAAATATCTAACAAAGTGCGTTCAGGTGAACAGGATACGAATTGTACACCCTTCAACCTCACCTGCAAATCTAAATAGCCTTGCAATTGTTGAAGCAACTTACTCATTGTGTCCATAAAATAAGAGCTATGGACTACCCCGTTATTATACCTAAACAGAAGTAAAGGTAATCTTCTATACGATAAAGTGATCGTTAGGTCTTTAAAGTATATAAAGGATGACTCCCCGGGGATAAATTACTACCTAGACTTTCCGGTATATATTCCTAATCAGTATGTGAGACGAATTGGAGATGATTGAATGTACCATCTGGTAGGAGTGCGATCTTTTTGATTTTTTTCTTGATCCGTAATTACGGAACATGCGAAATATTAAACATAATATTTCAAAGAGATTTGAGATTAATTGAAATCTATCTTTATTTTTTTATATTCGAGGAATTAAAGAAAGAGTCCATTCAATAACAACAATCATTAAAATATTTTAAAATCATTTCACGTGAAAATCAATAGTATCGACTGACGTGAACTAGCGGTCCAGTTATTATTATGGAATTGAGAGTAACATGTCAAAGATTGGTTCACGGAGTATTATATCATATGATAAAATCGAACCAAATGATGCTTCAAGCCAAAAATAGTTAAGAAAGAAGCAACAAACCCTATTCTCTCATCGCTCTCTCCCTTAATTTGTTCTTTTGATTTTGCCTATGCGGTTGTACCACTTCATAAGCAGTTCTCTCGGTTTTATATTTCCTATCCTTACTTTTTTCATGTTATTTCCACCCATTCCTACTAATCTCAAGCTTTGATTAAGGATATTATTTCTCTTTTTCTTAAAGTTATTCCCAATATTGCTATTTCTATTTTAATTTGGGTATAATACATATCATTGTTTCTTTTGTATCATATTTTCATCAGCATAGTTTCATCATTCGTCTATTTATCTGCTTATTGCAAGCCATATTCAATTCTTATTGATTGATAGCTCAAGTTATACAGATTGTATCTACTGCTTCAGATTAATATTGTAGATCTTGTCAAATCTTTCAATGCTCTTATGGATTCACTATAAACAATAAAGTTGTAGTTCCTCTTCATCCTCCGAACCATTAAAGTGATTATATGCTACACCAATTTGTCACTATTTTGAATAACCTTAATTAATTTTCTAAATATATAACATGTCCTCTATATTGCGTTACATTTTGTTTTAATTAACCTCAAAGTATGACTATCATTAGCATATGATTAATGATTAAATTGTCGGATCTGGATGTACCAACAGGCTATTAGAAATTTCAAGCAACAATTAGTTTTATCGAGTGACGGCCATACAGCATTTCCACATCTACTGACACGACGATCTGTCGTTGAGCAGCAGTCTTCTCACTGGTGTTTTCGAGGTCATTTATCAGTAGTGCCAAGTAAGCTAACCCTACTTCAACAATTCAAAAATAGTTATTTATGTAACAAGGATGTGAAATAGCCTTTTCTCGAAGAATGTGAATATTGTCACAATCACATGGGTCGAAAAAAGGCCTTTACACACGAATTGCATACAATATTTCTTCTACTGGCGGAAATTTTATCAAAACGCATAAGTATATATAAGTACGGTAATTTTCCTTATAAAATATATCAAATATTTAATAATATTTCATACATTTTAATCAAGATTAGAACAAATTAAGAAAATAACAATCGAAATTGTGTTATTGAATTTTCTTTAGCGTTTATAAATGCCACATAAAAAATAAAAAATACCATCAGCATCAGACACTACACTACAGAGACCTTAATAATACGTTTTTACGCACTATTGCTTAAAGTAAAGTTTTACGCACTCAAAAGTGTGTACTTTATGTACGGTAGTAGAAAAATGATATTTTAGTCACTGTGTCTCTTAACATATCTTTTTAGAGACACGGAAATAATTTTTAAAAAAATTTGGCACGCTAACTAATTGCTATTTGTGCAATATACTGCTGATACAGCGGAGTCACGCCGATCGGTTGGTGTAAGAATGTCAATAGGATTTTAATAGAAAATTTTTGTTACAGGTTGTAGAGAAACTGCTTTCATATATGCTATTACATCGGCAGCAGTGACGCATTCAATAGCACGAGCTTGCAGTGAAGGTACCATTGATACCTGTAATTGTGATACACATTACAAAGGTAGACCTCAAGTATTTGCGAATGGCAACAATGCAGCTGCTGTAGCTAACGTTCGAGATTTTGAATGGGGCGGTTGTTCAGACAATATCGGCTTCGGATTCGACGTAAGTCGGGAGTTTGTCGATACAGGCGAAAGGGGCAAGTCTTTACGAGAGAAGATAAATCTGCATAATAATGAAGCGGGACGATGGGTAAGTATATTTCTGTATATTCAATCCTAATATTCCAAACTGTATCCAAAATTTACAATGGCTGGAGACAAAACTTAATCCCTATTGATACAAAAGAAAAGTATTGGCTGGAAGTGGAAAATTTAAGATTATTTACATTTGGAAGAGACTCTAAAGTGATGTTAGATAGATATACGAATAAGATTCTCTTGAAAGACTTCGCTCCTCTGGTTGTAAACAATGTAGCCTCGAGAGAAACAATATAAAATCAAGTCTTTTAAGCGAACGAAAGTTAATTTATAGTTTACAGTTTCTTTATACAATCTAGAAATCTGTCTATTCCCGAGCACCGACTAACATTTCTTAAACCTATTCTCTTCAATTGGGGGATATACCATTGAAGACAAAAAGTAAGCGAGACTGGAAAATTTGAAAGAAGAGGGCTGGCGATTGACTGATATCTGTATTTTGGAAAGACATATCTACTAGAAGAAAAATTGACTTTTTTCATTATTGCCTTACAATATAATGAATACTGCTATATGGAAATTGAAATGAACTTTTCTCTTTCTTTTCTCTCTCCGTATAAATTATTATCATATCTAGCAGGATTTCAATTTACATTATATTATATGCCAAAATTATATACTCAAATTCAATTATATTTAAATTGGTAATTCTTTATTTTCCAAAGTTTATTAACCAGCCCGTAGCTTAAGAACATTTTATTGAAGAGCTATGGGAGTAAAATATAATATAAAAAAAGCTATTAATAAGAATGTGTTGAAAAAACAACAAATTCAAGCTCGTGATGATCATAATTCTGTCACGAATATAATCTGATGAAATAATGTAAATATTTCTTCGGTATATTAAAAATCTATGAAATATTAAAAGGTTTTTAATGTTGTCTAGTGCAAGAAAAAGGAATGATTTATGCGTAAACCAGTGATTACTACCGGGTGGTCTTATTAAGATGTATTAATATGTATTATACCTTGACTACTAAGACCACACATTACAAATAAAGTAACATTTTGCTCAAGGCAACTAAAATTTATTTTCATATTTTTATTAAGCCACTCATTCGATCGTAATGCGGACGTTATTGTGTATGTTTTTTAATTAGGACAACATTTTCATAGCTTACTATGTATAAGTATACCAGGACAGCGGAATTTTTTTGAAAAATCAACAAAAAATATTGAAACAATTTGGAAAACCACAATTTATTCAAAATGTGATGAATAAAAGTTCTGGTGTAAATATTTGTACAATTAGTCTTTAAAAATTAATGAAATATTGGAAGTTGATGATAACACAAATGAAAGAGTATATTGTAATCATATAATTACAAAAATATAAAGGAACATTGATCACATACGAACTCAGTCTTCAATAATTAGCTGAGGAATCCGCTATTAAGTAAAGTACAAATTCATTTTATGGTTAGATATATACAATGTGCAGAACTGGATGAAATTGTTGTAGTTGTGTGAAAAAATAGAAAAAGGATGGATGAATACAGTGATATCATAAAGTGTGCGCGTTCACATTTATATTATTACCATGTTCATGAATTTCTGAACTTTACCATATCACAATTATTTTTTTTTAAATTTCAACTTTATCAGATTGTATTTTCTATTCATAGCAATCGACTTTTACTCCACTCAATAGAGGATTTTTCAGCTAATTATTACCAACTTTCGTTTACATATCTGTACTTACAACAGGTGGCCTAATTATTAGAACACTTAGCCAAAAATTTTTATATTATCAGGTTCAGTTGAAGAAATAATTATTTCAGGACCTTGTAACCTTTTTTTATTTAGAAGAATTATCTTATCATCATAAAAATCTTGCGCGAGAGAAACGGTGCATTTGTGAAAAAAATTAAAATAGAAAATCGCACAAATCTAATAAAATTATTGTTAATAGTTACAATCACAGCTACTAGGTGTCGGGTAAGACTTCAGCATGTTGCGTCACCATTCTCTAACGCTTGATGGTGACCAATTTCATGGCGAAAACTCGTTCAGTAAGCTCTCGCTGGTTCTCTATGGAGTTCACATGAGGGGAGTATTCAAATTATAGGTGAAATAGTGGAAATTCTTTCAGTCAGGAGAGGCATAGTACTAAATGCATTAATATATATCCATGTATGCATCTACAAACTTCTAGTTGTGGAAGTAGATGAGTTTCTAGTACTTATTAATGCTGGTCCTGCCCCATGGTCCCTTACATAATGTATAGGCACTCCATGCAATTAGCTGACATGAGAACAACATATTGATAGTAACTGAATATTCAACTCTATTTATAAGATATTCTGGATGTTACTGCTCACCATAATTTGAAACGTTAATTCGTCGAAGAATTATAACCATCTGTCAATGACTATAGTTTTGGTGATTTACTCACATTTAAATAAATTGTAATACTTACTGAACTCCAATCTACGATTGTTAAATGCTGTTTGCATATTGCAGTGGCTTTTTTCATTGTTTTTATAAGGCATGGTTTTTTAATAGACGGTAGACAAATCAAGTTTGAAAATGTGTAGAAGGCAAATATCTTAATATTAATAATTTATTGATTGACAACCAAACGACAATAATTTACTAATACCTCAAAACCACAAGAATTTCATGTTTTTATTTTCAGAATCTCCTTCAGAACAGTTATTTTCACAAACCTATTCATAAATTTCATAAAATATTACAGACTATTGTAAAAAGCAGAATCTTATAGAAGAGTCGATTTTTAACGCAAGTAATTTTTAATGGGGTAAATAAGAAGGGTAGCGAGTTCAAGTAAACGTATACATATACCTACTATGATGAAATGTATCCCTCTTGAAATCAAGATCGACGTATGTCACTATTTTATAGAAAGTTATTTAGAATAATAGTTTTCATCATCTAAGAAAAATTATCTGCATTGGGTTCTTTATTCAATTTATAGTCTGTTATGTTTATACTACCTGAAACTTTCTTTTTTGATTTTAAATTTGAGTCAAACATCGGCTGATATTATGGAAAGGCAAGCATAATCATTACATGAAATTTTCTAATTCCCGCAAAGTCGAGTAGAACTGTTGTCAACCACATCCTTATATTTTACTTGCAAAACACGCTTTAAATTGACGACTTTTAAGGTAAAAGAATAAGAAAAAGAAGTCGGTTGAGCCGTTATAAAGTACCATTTATTTTCCGTGATTTCCAAAGGCGTAGAGTACGCATAAAAGAAAGGTTTCTTTGGAGAATCAACAGAAATTGTATATTATTTTGCAATAACTAAAATTGATAAATACAGTTGATAGTAGATCTGTGATAATGATAACGTTAAAATATGTATCTACTTTTCACTTAAATGTGTCTATTTATATCTACCATACATTTCTTATAATGATTCTATAAGAAGTGAGAGGACTAGTGAGTGAACTTGGAGTTCGTAAATTAATCTAGCCGTCTTGGAGACTGGCCAAGAATGTTGATGTAACTCATAACGAAGAAGGAAATTAATAGTTATGATAGATACTTGGAGGTAATTGATAGGCCAGAGAACAAAATTAAGACAAGTACTTATACATTGCAATATGCAGCAGGTTTCCTTAAACTCAAAGCTGCACAAGTATACAAAAATATACTTGTATTTGTATTTTCCAATACAAAATCATAGGTACGTCGAATAGGATTCTTTGTAAACTTATAAATTTTTCTTATTTTCTGGAAATATAGTAAAAATTAGATTGTTCAAAAGAATTGTTTTATTAAATATATATCTAAACTTCTTTCCAATATTCTTGACAATTTTTTTAATAACAACATGAACATTCATTTTAATTTATTGATTCATCCATAAAGGCGATGTACCATATTTTTTACCCAAGATAATCAGAAACAGATTTACCGAGTGTTGAATTTAGGTGAAAAAATTGAAGTAAATCAAATATTTATTCGGTTTTAAAACTTTGACTTTAAATGTATGAATATTACTTTTCACATGCTAAACACAATTCAACTTAATAATAACAGAGTTTTTGTTATTTTAATTTGAAAAAAATTCCGATGTATTTGCAATGGAACCGAAATATGCGCTAGATCCATATGAGAGATATGAAATTCGAAGTACATTAATCACTTTCATTCCACATGAAACATGTTTTTTTTCTTTTCTAAATACATATAAATATTCAAAAATTTCAGGTCATTAATTTTACCACTAAAATTGGTATGTGAAAAGTAAGTAGAACTATTAACAATTGGATATTATTGTGATATATTTATTTAAAATTTCCATGGATGAATTAGAATTTTAAAATACAATTAAGCTGGAATTTCTATTCATACTGAACATACTACATAACACTCATAACTACCCAATTATAGAACGAAGTTAAACTGTTCATTTTTAAAAAACCTAATTTTTTATTTTTGCCGTATGTTGATGAATCTCTACAAAATAAGCAATAAACCTTTAGAAGCTGCTACTTTTCTATAACTAGAAAATGGGCATACTAAATAAGATTCTGATTTTATTTGTCTTTTGTCTATAAAGTATAGAATCATGGGATTTAGCAGTATCGTTATATTGGGGTCTCAATCAATCACAAAGTAATACAAATGAAATTCATGAGCAAATTATTATTTATCTATTTTTATTATACTCACATATAAATTACTTTTTTGCAAAATCCAGAAATGATAATTTCCTCGTTTTATAGAATCCTTTGAATCGTTTTGTGCTGTATTTATATATCCGTATTTGGTATTTTTGGAAAAAATATGTTGCTGCCACTGGCCCTTCCACATACACGGCTAAATAGCCAAGAAACATATGTTTTGTGGAGCATTAGCCCGTGTAACACGGTGTCTCACAACGGGGAGTCAACTAGTCTCTTTACATCTAAGAGACACATCTGTGCCCCATAGGGCGCCCCATTACATCTTATAAGATAGCACTCGAATAGAGATGAGGACAAATTACATACATGAACAAATGAGTCTAACAGTTTTTTTTTATTGACGACTACAGTAAAATTCTTTGAATATTTCAACCGGAATTAGCGTAGATCATGAATGTTAAGTGAAATAATTGTTAAATAGACCGTCCAACACTGTCATTTTGATGACTATTTTAATAGCGTATCTAAAGTTGTACATAACTGAAAAATATAAAATTTTCTTTTCTTACAAATTAAAAATTATGAACAGCTATGAACGACTATATATTCACTGCTTTTTCAAAAGTAGATGAGTGCAGAATTTGAAATTAACAATTTAATAGAAAATTCTACATAACGTAGTAGTATTTATTGTTGTATCAAGTTGTAATTTGTTATTTATAAGAATTTATATGAATAAATAATAATATTTGCCGCAGAAGTATTAAAAATAGAACGAGTTTCAGTTAAGATAACACCAGACGAACAGGATTAAGAAACAGAAGAAATTATGACGAGCTTGTAATCGACGGCACTTAAAAATAACTTAATTTTTATCAGTAGCATAACATATTCCTGTCAGAATGAACGAAATTAGCTTGAACCAGCTGTATTTCACCCTCGAACTACTCTGCTATCGGTAAAATTAATTGAGGAAGATAAATAGAAGAAAATATCTGCTCTCATTAGTGGTATCGACTTCAAAGAAAATATATATCGACCAGAATTCGTGCAATCACAACTGCCAACATAAATATTGGTACGTGAAGCGAGTGCTGTCACATTGAGAAATGAAAGCATCGCCACGATTTGTTCTTCGCTTACATTATCCAATTCCAAGCTAAATAGAGGAAAACTACATTGTAATTAATGAATCGGTGTATCATGTGAATATTAAGTAGATTTGTTGCTGGTTTCTTTAATTCTCGGCTTTCGACATTATAAACAATCCTACGAAATAAAAGTGCAGATGGAGGACAAGATTCTGCAGCTTATCATAAGACTGGCACATTATTACTTGATATTATATACATCGTATTTTATTTGCTGCTTCAATTTTTTCTTAAATACTATCATTTTCTAAGTAGCACAACTAGTTTTATTAACGAAAAATAACCGCTTACATAACTATTTTCGTAAACTAAATGGTATTCAAAATAATTAGAAACACGTCCATTATTTGAATAGCTCTTGTTTATCTGTATAGGACAATTTAAATTGACCATCCTATTGAGGTAGTCAAAAAACACAAAATATCAAATATATAGAGCTGGTGTAGCAGCACAAGAGAATTCTTTTCTATCTATTTTATTATACTCCATATAAGCCTCTACTCAGTAATTATATTTTACCACTTTTCACTTATCCTTTGAGAGATTTACATTTTTCTCGATCATAACCTCTCTAGAATGAATATTATTGATCACGAAACGTTAAAAATCATTCTTTCAGAAAATTTATTTAAAAAATCCTCTTTACAGTGAAACCTGCCTAAGAAAATTACAATCCTCTAGAATAAATATAAGTGATCATGAAACGTTGAAGATAATTATTTCATCAAAATTTATCAAGGAAATCCACTTCACAGTGAAACATGTCTAAGTTAATTCGAAAAGCGACAACCCTTCATTGAATGTAATCAAATTCAACTATTCATATAATTATTCCCTATTGTTATATATTGTTGTTGTTACCTCTACCATCATTCAGAATTACTTTATAGTGAAAGAATATGGCTACGTATAAGTTTTGTTCTCTACATCTAAATAACCCTCAGACAACGTGAACGACCTAATGCGAGCTCATTATTATGTTAATCTTAGTAATTTTCTCAGTTAACAGTTTGGTAGGGAGACTCAAATGACACTATCATTAACTTCTTTTTGAGATACGGCTGTTCTCTAATCAATATGAGTGCCAATATCACAATGACATCACATTCTAATCATTTTATTTATTGTACGAATAGATCAACTGATTTGGAAAGACACTGGAAAATGTTATTAAAGTAAATATAAGTAGATGAAGGTGTCACACTACAAATATAATAAAGCTGAAATAATATATTAACAAAATTCAATAACTAAGTTAATTCAGTTGTTCCCGTGAATATTTTGAAGCTTATTAGAATAGTTATATAGGGGATATAAAACTTCTTTTAGATCTCTTGGACCGAAAGCAGCTTCTGTGTGTAATACGAACAACGGTACTTGTGTACCAATTAAATAACTTTAACGTTTCTCTTGAAGCTCATAAAAAACAACAATAACGCTGTTTTATGAAAGCTTGGAAAGGAAGTAGAATAAACGTTTATAAAAAATAAATCGTTCACCGAAAGGTATAATAAGCTAAATTACCCTTAAAATACCTTGATATTTCTAACATTGCAGTTATATGATATTTATAGAAGTAAATGAGTGTGTTACTTGGGCTCTTCCAATTCCGTGTCACTGCAATTGAGTGATATGTGGGACTATTCCAACCCCGTGTCACGTCTCACGTGTCACTTAAAATGTGTCACTTTCACCTTTACCAATGACAAACAAAAAAGACTTCTGATGAATGGATTGTAATAAAAAATATTAAAAACAGACAATATCACGAAAAACGTAAAGATCCAGAGATTAAAGGGTGTGTATTGTTTTAAAAAGCTTATTTACTAGTTATGTGCTATTGAAAATGTGAATTTATCAAATCCTTGAAGCAGTTAGTGCTTTATTCCTTGGGGAATTGTTTTTTATGCTCCTTCCTTCGAACTGGATCAAATATCTCAAGATAATTCGTTTTTCTCTCAAAATTGCTTTGGTATTAATCGAGTACAAGGAAAATCACTATAACAAGATCCATAACGCCATTGAGCTAGCGACATAAGTCTGTGCACGCTGGAAGCGCTTTCATATTGTAGTTTATATTTTGTAATGACCAACAATGGTTGACCGTTGTACCAATGGAAATTAGTGCCAGCGGCATATCATTATGTCAAGCTATTTAAAATTTTATCAAAAACAATGACTGTGTAAAACAATTCAAGATATCATTAGCTAATGTTTCAATGTTATGAGGAAAGAATATTTTGAGTATGTTTTACTCATTTCAACTCCCCCATTATGAAAATACACTCATTGTACATATTATCAAAACAATGAATTATTTCCGAATCATCAATAATATTCCCATTATTTTTGTTAATGTTGTGGTTTATAATCTCAAGTGATATTTCGAGTCGCAAAAAAGGAATGTACGACTTGTTTGGTTTTCCAACTACAAGTTCTAGGCTTCGAGCCAATCATAAATTTGTATAATTACTCTGGTATAAACCACTTAAGCAATAAAATACTGAAGCGTGAAAAGATTTAGTACGAAACAGTTTCTGCGCTCGAGAGAAAAAGTATAAATCGCACTCCACACTACTTCGCGTCTAAGAAAATATGCAAATTAAACTTAATTCGTCATGAAACGTTCAATTTCAATAGAAATTCCAGTGCTGTAACCATGTATATGGAATAAGGATTATATCTAGATATTTAATAGTATAACAAAATTTGTTTCATACACGTAAATAATTTTGAGATTTTGCAGACCTCTGTATGAAACGAGATTCTGGGAATAATACTACAAGTTACATTATATTGGGTTAGGTAAAGTAATGGAGGAAGTCTATAATATTAGACTATTGAAAACGATCATTTATTCAATCATTCAATCATTTACAGAATGGTTTTTATATTATGGTCTGTTCTCACAAAAAGGTGTATAGCCCATAATTATATATTCTATAATTATATTTTCTAATTCCAATCCGCATTTAATCATCGTCTAATATAATATTTAGAATTGCTTCATTTATTATGCCTAGAGAGAAAATACGCGACAATTTCTAATAAATTAGTGAGTTTTATATGAAGGGAATACTGGACCTACACGAGGCTGGTGTGTCCTTCAGAAATATAGAGTGCATAGAATTGTAAATATAATATATAGAACTAAGAAGACGATACAACAGGAACTGAAGATATATATCAAACGGATAACCCCGCTACCAGATCACCACCTTAATATTTTTGTTCTGGAAGACAGGACAAGGTCAATTGCAGTCCAAAGATTTCAGATATTTAGTGATCGAGATTCTATTGACAACTAATGTATTCACAATTACGTAGTGAGAACAATTAAGATGATTTGTTGTTATGGGAAGAAGATTAAATCGTTTACCCTGTCCTCCACAAACTCTAGCGACACTTCCACTCAAGAACATTTTATTTGGAGTGTTTTGAGTGCATAATACATCGTGTTCTATCTAATATGTCACTTAGGATAAATATTTGTTTATTTTTCTAATTTTATGGTTCAGTATATATCTATACGATTTTCTTCAATTCGTCAATTCTCAAATATTTTGATTTATATTTTCTAAATAATGATTAATAATTTTAGATTTATTTTAATAAATAACTGATTTTCTATAGAAAATGTTTTTTATGTATCGGCCTAATTTCAGTCTAAAATCTGATCTTGATAAATATTTATTAATATATCATTTGTAGGAACCACATATTCTTTATTCTAAGTTGTATAATATTCTATATAATGTCTAATGTCTAATATAATATTCATATAATTGATTCTGTTTCAGGACTTTTTGAATTTTTATTATCAAATATATGTGGCTCAATATTTCTTGGTTCAATTAATATACTTACTTATTGATGACTTTTTGATCTATTCTATAAATATTGAGCTATCTGACCTATGGGAACAGCATCACAATTACTAGAAGAAAACTAATATCACCTAATTTTATTACTTATATTTTTGTATTCCATCTTGTTTTCAATGTAAATATTGATTTACTATTTGTAGATTCAAAAGGTGAATAAATTAATTAATATTATTATAAAAGTTGTGAATATCATATTATATTTTGATATAGAACAAAATTAGGTCAAATCACTAAAATATTTTCTATAAAATAGAGATAATTTATTTTATATTTACATAAGATGGATAATTCTGTTATGATAGAAGACTATTCGAATAGTTATGATTAATTAACACAACTTTCCTCGACTATTACTTACGCCTTCTTCAGGAGTACCTAATTTAAAAACTACTACGATAAAACTACGAAGAAGTTGCTGTATTTGATTTACAATGTTCTGAACGTGGTCTTTCACTTCATGACGAAGCTATTGAATAAATCGTTTTTATTCTCGAATTCGATGTGGTTACAATATTTCTAATTATTTAGGAACCCATAAAAATTTAGAAGCGCTCCTTTTATAAATCACTTTCAAACGTAATTATTCCAACTCGTTCAATATAATTTAATTTAAATCGTTTTATGCAATTGCACAATTAGAAGATTGTTAGTTGATCAGATTGTCCGTAAAATTGTAAGCAGTCATGATTTAATGATATGCTATTGGTTACTTAATAGCGGTTAATACCTTTCATCGGAAGAGTTGACTAGTGGAAAATGGGTTAGTTGTTTCAATCAATTATTATTGGTAATAACGCCTTAACAAATTGAAATTATCATCGATTTAGTAAGAAAAAAGTGTGATGTAAGTTTATGATAATGCGATTTGTGGGAGCTTTAAATATTCCACTACACTATTTTTTTAAGTGATTTGACAGCAATGGCCATTGGCCATATACATTATATATTATTACCGTTTGAGAAAGAATATTAATGTCTTTATGATATTGTGAAGCAAGTTTTTCCACTGGAGGGCGTTGGCTCTTATTTTAATGTTAGCTCCATATTATGTTATGCAGGACTATTTTCGGAGGCATTGAGTGGACGTTAAGTTAATTTTGTGCAGCTAATACACAGACTTCTATGATTAATAATATGAAATTTGACAGTACTTACGTATTGAATGAGGATTCCAGATATTAGCTAAATTGGATGGTAGTCATATCTTCTTTGGCATGTTAGTCAGTAGTTTTAATGACATCAAGGTAGAAACCAAATAAGTAATACATCTAAATTTCAGCATGAAACATTTCCTATATGTCATATATGTTTTGCGATAGTGGTTTATAAGTCAGTTTAGATTTCAACAGTAGATTTCATATCTAGTACAAGTTCAAACTCTTCTAAGAATTCTTGAGCTAAAATATAGAGAGATGGCCGTAGATGTTTGAAAAATTTTTGGCAATTTTTCTCAGAATTAAAGCCAAATTTTGGCATTCTTTCATGACCATGGATGAAACGTGGGTCAATCATTCCACACTCGAAACAAAATAGTAGTCAAAACAATGGACTAAAGAGGAAAAACCAGCTCCAAGGCAGGCAAAGACCGTTCTATCTGCGCGTGGAATAATTTTCATTGACTAGCTTGAAAAATGAAAAACTATCAACGGCGACTATTATGCGAACTCATAGCAACGTTTGAGCGAAAAATCAAGCAAAAACAGAGAAGAAAAAACAGAGAAACAGAGAAGAAAAAAAATGTACCAGCTCGAACATCGGTTATTGCAATGCTCATAATTAATAAATTAAAGTTTGAATTGCTACCTCATGCACCCTATTCGCCAGATTATTTTCTGTTTCCAGACTTAAAAAAAAATAGCTCGGTGGTCAAAGATTTTCTAACAATGAAGAGGTGATGTCGGCAGTTAACGACTAGTTTGAGGACCTTGACGATTCTTAATATAAAAAGGGTATCGAACTTATTGAACATCGCTAGGAAAATTGTAACGAACTGAAAAGAGATTACGTTGAGAAATAAATATATTTGTTTCCAAAATTTCCAAATTTCCAAAATTCTTTGTTGGGCGAGGTACTTCTGGGACCATCTTCGTAGTGGCAAATGATATTAGATGATATCTAGCTACAAAGGCCACTACGTATATTTTGAGATGCAACAAAAAAAGGGGAGTAGAGCTGGCAATATAGTATAAGTAGTAAACTATGACTGCAATTGAGTCGCTATTATCACATTGTAAATAGTGGAACAAATGATTTGCCATCGAAGCATCAATTTCCAGAAAAAACTTTCTCATTTTTTAAAATATATATCGTCATCTTCATAATAATATTATATTCTATGTTTTTATTTTCAATTATAATAATAGTTTGTTCTTTGGTTTCAGCATGTTCAATCTCAAATGAGACAAGAATGCAAATGTCACGGGATGTCCGGTTCATGTACAGTAAAAACCTGCTGGATGCGTCTTCCAACTTTTCGTGTAATCGGTGACTTATTGAAAGATCGGTTCGATGGAGCGTCCCATATAACCACCTCGAATGGAGGTAATGGCAGAAACAATAACAAAGGACATAGTAATCGGCTGCCAAAACATCCCAAGACGAACTCTATAATGTCCAACAGCATCCACGCTAAACGAGAAAATAGAAGAAGACAACACAAATATAACTTTCAATTGAGACCTTTCAATAAAGATCACAAACCTCCCGGTATTAAAGATCTCGTATACTACGAAATATCTCCAGGATTTTGTGAGAAAAATCCTAAACTGGGTATACAAGGTACCCATGGAAGATTATGTAATGATACTTCCATGGGTGTGGAGGGTTGTGATATTATGTGTTGTGGAAGAGGATATCGTACACAAGAAATTATGGTAGTTGAAAGATGTAATTGTACGTTCCATTGGTGCTGTGAAGTTAAATGCGATATTTGTAAAGCTAGAAAAACTATACATACCTGTGTTTAAAATACGTCGAAATATGCGTATTTTGCCAATTTAATGTAGTCTAATTTATACTATCGAATTTAAAAAAAGTTCGTCAAATTATTGTACATCTTGATGGAAACTATTCAAATATACATTGTCAGAATCTTTCACTACGACAAAATATTGGTGACAACTAGAATAATATTTCACCTCTCATCTAATTTTTTATTTGTTAGCAAAATAGTTGATAGTTCGTTAACTATTGATGTATAAATGGTGCCAAGAATAGAAAATAAAACATTTCGATTTATCAGTATTATATTATGTAAAATAGAAAGACTGAAACTTTAGATATAGAAATTACTGATATGTATATAGTGAAAAATTGACTTTTCATTTTATTACTGAGATGATATGCGTTTCTCAGCGAAAAATGAAAGTGAAAATGAAAGTTTTATTAACTTATGAAAATAAAATATAAATGTAATAATAAAATATTTGTCATTTCATATTATTAAATGTTGATTCAATGATTACGTCTTCTAAATCTCAAGACTTAGTTAAAAAAATGGTAGAACCCAAATTTACAAAGTGGTAAAAAATAGTCACACATTTTCCGAAAATTTTTTATATCAATCATCTTTACACGGCATTGTGTAAACATTAAAATCAGATCTAAAAATCAAACAGTAACATAATTTGTTCACGTCTAAAGTACATTTTAACACTTGCATTACTGTGCTTTTGAAACCTTACTTCACTCACTCAAAGGGTATACTTTTTTCACTCTTCCTGCATTATCAAGGAACTGGATTACCTTTATGACGATGTCATCGTAGTTCATAACTCGTAGTAAATTCGGTCAACAGTATCCATATCCCGATCTTATGGAGGCTACTATTTCGAATGTACTACGATATTTTTAGTACCTCGATTTTAAAATATTTCATACCGTAGCACCATAGCTGAATATTATATAGATAGAATGAAGTTTCATCTAATCAGCAAATAGATTTTTTATATTTAACTTGAGGTTATTCCCTTTTCTTCCTTTCTCTTTCTAAGGAAGCTGAGCTTAATTGGGTGTACTTGCGAATGGAGTTTATAATTCATTTTTATAGGTATTGAGTTATATTGGTAAAATTTACGTGTATGGATTTGAACTCATTTATTTTAATCCTCCACATTTTTGTCGATTTATGTACGTTATTGATTGATACCCGTAACTTTTCTATCGTTTATTTTTGCTATGTCTTCCCGCTAATATGACAGTATCGCTTATAAATGTTGAAAAAATATAATTTCATAATTTTGCGATGCCATTCGTGAACAAGAGGTATAGATGTTTCAACACACTGCCCTGTGGTAAGGCCTGCATTAATTTTCTCAAGTTCACAACAGTGAACTAGTTTTTATAATAATTTTAGTTAAACTACCATCACGTCACGTCGATAATAACGTTACTAACAATTCTAAAAAAGTGTGTATATAGAAAAAATTGTTATGTATTTGAATTGGCATATTCTTTCATAGCTGCATGAATAATAATTTATATTTGTATTATTTTTTCCTTGAAATTTAGTGTTAATATAATTTATTCGTACTGTATATAAAAATATCAGCGTAGTATCTCATAATTGTAATATACATATGTTTTATTTATTATTTTATCATATCAATCTATTAATTTATTATTTAGCAATGTAAATTGATATTATTGTGTATATAGATGATTTTTTGTAAATATGTTTAATCCTTTTTCATTCTAATAAAAGAGTATAACTGTACACATACATGTGATGATTTTTAATAAAATTAGAAAAAATAAATTATTGTATCATTTGTCCCTCCACCATGAAACCAAGTTTCTTTTTAGATTATTTTCTCTAATTTTCTTCGTTGTTTGTTGGTAAGTGAATCCACAATCTCAAGATATAATTTTGATTTGAATTTTGAGATGCTTAAACATCTTACATCCGTTTTAAACGTGAGGCACTTACTTAAAATGAATGTTCTTTTCTATATTTCGATTAATTTTAGCCACAATAATCAATTAGAATGTTAACTTTAATTTAATATAAGTAAAAATTCATATTTTTCGCACACATACAATTTTTAAAGATTGATACTAAGCTATTTAAAATTCATACAACGTTCAGTCTTACAATTAGCGTCATAACAATCTTAGAGTAGAAAAGATAGAAATTCTGATGATTACTGGTTTCGGTAATCAAATTATATATCTTAAGAAAGGATATGCTCTATTAGACGAAGCGCATTATGTGATTCCTCCAAGAGCTAGATGCACAGTACGCACCATTGCTGCAAAATTTAATGAAACGGGAAGCGTGAGGGGTACTCTAAAATCTGGAAGACTACCAATCAGCGATCCTGCAGAGTTAGATATTTTTCTGTCATTAGAAGACAACCATCACGTAACTACAATAGAAAAGTTAGTCAGTCGTTTGAAGTGAAGTTTTTAAAAAAAAAATAAAATTTCACCAATATAAAGTCCAACTTGTTTACGAACTCTCAGGAGATGATCCGGATAGATGTTTGGAATATTGTGCAATCTTCATGAGACATTGTGATAAAAATTCTAATTTTCTTAATAGTGTTGTATTCTCAGACGAGGTAACGTTTTATTTGAGTCGTACAATAATGGGCTTTGGGCAAATCTTCACTGGATTCAGACAAAACACACCTAGCGCCTCCAAAAATTAATGTTTGGGTAAAAGTAGGGAAGATTTATTGGTCGTTTCTTTCACAGCAATTCGACAGTTGACCACAACCACAAAACTTCGCAGATGATTGAAAATTCTTAATATCGGGTCTACTATAGTTTTGTTTTAATTGTAGTTAATTCATTATTAGTAAGCATATTGACTTCTATTAATTGACCTTTTATAATGCATAAAAAGTAGACCTTATCAAATAATGTAAAAAAATTTAGCTGAATAAAATAGACTATTTGAAATCTTGTACGTTTTATGAATTTTGCGTATTACTTCGTCATATCATGTTTTGGGATCAGTGGAACTAAGATATTTATCTAAATTTCTTTAATTTTCTATCTACTACTGTATAAAGCAGACTGATAATTTTCACATTATTCCTTAAATAGTAATTGTTAATTGTTGGTACTATAAATATCTAACTGTATAAATAAATATAAACTGACCTACGGAATAGAATGTTTAAGAAAATTAATTTTTAAATATTTTCATTTTGTAAATCAACTACATTTTTTTTGGATAAGTTGTTTTATTGGAATGGAGTTTTTTTCAGTTGCCTTTGTTTATGTGTCGTTGTTATACTTGCTTTGCTTCAAAAGTTATTAAATTGTGGCTTCTATAATAAATGTGCCAACATGGTAAGTACCTAAATTTGCTTAATTTTTATGTTTACCATTAGATGATTGCTGGTGAAATTGTACTGGTCGTATTTGCCTACTTTGGGATCATAAATAAAGGATTGGTACTTCGGCCTTCTTCAATAAATGGCTAGGTTGGCTTTTGACTGATCTTTTTAAACTTGATTCATGGATTAAACTAAATCTTTTATTTTTGGACTGCCTATTTTCAGCAAATAGTAACTTAGTTGAAGAGGGAAAAGAGGTACAGTAAAAAACAAACTAGAAATAATTATTGTGCACATTTTTATTTCTCCAATATTTGTTTACAATAGAATTGAGAGCTGATTTTCATATTGTCAAGCAGATCGGATACACTTTTTAGTAATGCTAGGTTAGTGATTAGGTTAGGTTTACTTCAGCTCAGCTTATTCGGTAAATAACTCAGGAGACATTTATTTTCCTAAAAAATGCGATATGTGTTTGTAATAAAGAGGAACTGTCGTTTTGTGTAATTCTTAAATCCAGTAGAAAAAGTCGAACTGGAAGTCAACTAATGCATACCAAATATTTGTAAAACCGGAAGTATTAATTGGTACCTTAATAAATTTTGGGACCCTGAAAAAAACAAATTAGCAAAAACGCGATACTATAGAAAATGAAGAAACATACGTGGGTAGAGATCTTCCTGTTTTATTTTTTTCAATTTCTACTTTGATTGTTCAAAAAGAAAAGTTTGTGAATGGCAACAACACAGTATTCGATAATTTGCCTTAACTTTTATTAATATTCTAGTGAATTGTTTTTTTTTCAAGAATAATTTATATTCGGGACACTCTGTAGCGACAACTACCAAATAAAAGCCATATATTTAAAGAGGCATCGACTTGAGTTGACTATTCAATAAAAAATGTTCCCGAGACTGGTGGCACCAGCAAAACTGCAACAAGATGTAAATATAATAATTTCCATTCATAAATATTTTGACCGTATTTTAGTAAAATTTATGTAAGCAGGTACAGAAATGACGAACCTGTTTTACTACAAAAGGCCATGCTACTTGTTGTCATACATATCAAACGTATACCTGTCAATCAAGGAAAAGTTCCCGTATATACATCGTTCTTCTTTGACTGATCGACCAGTAAATTTAAAATCACAAAAACTCTACATATTTGTTTTACTAATTTTTCCATGTTTTTATTGTTTTAATTGAAATAAGCTTCAAGTTTTTTGCAAAACATATGTCGATGTTTCAGAATAAATATTTTTAATATTTCATTTTATTGAAATGTTTAACAAGTCTCTGATGATTTATTTTTTAAAATTTTTTCAGCTAACTTTTTTCTATAAATAATGTGTTTTTAAAAATAGTATCAATAGAAAAATCAGGTTGAGATAATAGAAAACGTCCAATAACTACGGTAAAAATAACCTTGAACTTCAACTCATATAATAGAGTAGAATTTTACCCATTTAAAATTCAGTTTACTAAATATTCCTATCAATTCAGTTGTTGTGAGCTTCAAGTTAGCTGTCGATGTTTCAGAATACAATTTTTGAATAATTTTTTTTTTATATTTTACGTATACAGTGGTGTAAATCCAAATAATCCTGAACTGAAACTGGAGTATAACAATTGTATACTTACTTAATTGATGCTAAGTCGTTCCACTCGCGAGTGTAAGTGTAAGCTACGATAGAGTATCACTTGTCCAAACTCCAAACTCACCCCCATTCTTCTCTATCCATTACTTTTTGTCTTATTCAATTCTGTTCAATACCCCTTTTCTCATTCTTTTCTGCCTCTATTTTAACATTATTATTTTACGTTGTTTTTTGTTAATTTCTGTAATCCTGTACAATCTCATTTTACCAACCTTCCTATCTAATCTAATCTCCATACTCTCTATCTTATCCCTTTGGCATTGTGATGTGTTCACTCCTTCAATTCATCCCTAATTCTTCCATCTTCGAATAACTCTCTGAGGACTGGCGACTGAGATTTTAAATGTTTCTCTTTGTCTTCTAGCCGCCACAAATTCTTGCAACACGTAAATAACCTCATATCATCAGGATATGTTGAGATCGTTGATTTCTCGAACATTGATGAAGATTTTTTAACCACAATGTTGTGTTTCTTCTTCTACTCATTATTTCGCCTGTCACAACCAAATTAAGGGTTACATAGTTGTGCATCGCATAATCAAAATTTCTAATTTATGTTTCTTTTTGTTCGTAACCCTAGAGACCCGACTTATTCTCAATTTTTTTTTAATTTATTTGCAAATTTACAACCTACACATTAAGTACAGGGTAGTAAGTAAATGATATGGTTTCTTGCTAAATGCTTTGAGGCGGGCACCATCCACTGATGGGCCTCCGTAGATCACTCTATGAGGTCTTCTGGCCAGCGTCTTTTCAATCTCTGTTCCATTAGATCAGTGTTTAGCTTGGATTTGTCTGAATAACTTCATTGATGGTTGGAATACCGAGGTCAGTGTGTAATGTGTGAATATCGCAATTATAAGTTGGTATTCGTAAAACTGTAAAATGAATTATACTAAACGTTCCATCAACATCGGATTGAATATAATTTGAGTGTTGATAGTTGCCATTAACTTTAATTCTTTATTCGTAATATTTTGACTACTTGAATTTGAATTGAAATTTCATTTGATAGATATAATCAGATATAGAGGAAGAATAGAGAATCATATTAGAATAAAGTAGTTGAATCTTTTTGGAATCCATTAAAAAAAACAAAGGTCTTCATTGTTGGAAAATTTTTGATGACCGAGCCTTTTTTTCAAGTCTGGAAACAGAAAATGATTCGAGAGGGCTAAATCCGGCAAAAAGGATGCATAAAATAGCAATTCAAACTTTGATTTATTAATTTTTGTCATTGCAATAACGGATGTGTGAACTGGTGCTTTGCCTTGATCAAACAACACTTTCTCCTTAGCCAAATGCGGCTGTTTTTGCTCAATTTCTTTCTCCATTTTCAAGATTTTTCAAATAATCTACATGCATCCCAAGAAACATTGCCTTCAGATGAAACAGTCGGCGGGTTCTCCCCTTTCAGTCCATTGTCTGCTGGTTCAGGTGTGAAGTTATGTACCCACGATCCATAGTTATGCAAAGTCTCAAAAAATGGGCTTTATTTCTGTGAAACATTGCCAAGCACTCGATGGAAACATTTTCACGATGCTGTTTTATTTCGATTGTAAGCAAACGCCGCAACCTATTATGCGCACAGCTTGATAACGAAGGAACAGTTTCATCCAGTGTAATGTATAGTGAGCTTTTATATTGGTTACGCTAACGCCTTTCAAGTAGAAGTATTGTATCATATAACGATGACCAATGTTAACAAATAAATACTAACTAACTTGAAACATTTGCTGTATAGATTTCGTAGTCTTTAATGCAGTGTTATTTTTCAATCAACTACCGTCATCTCTTGGTCAGACAAGGTACTTCAGGAACCACTATCGTATATCTAGATATTGAAAAGAAAAGAGTGCGCGAAATATATTGAAACTACTCTTTAAAAGTGAAAAATAAATTAGAAAAAAATTAGTATTGGTTTACAATAAGTCTTTTCTCATTACAATGAGCGCAGTTACATTAAAGTTATTTTAATTAAGTCATGTTTGATCTTTCTATTAACTCTTTGTTTTATCAAACCTATCGAGCATGACTGTTAGAAATAGTTTTTTTCCGCTCGATGAAAAGGCAAATTTTCACAACAATGGATCACTTGACCACCAATAGTGCATTCGAAAAGTCAACCACAAAAAGAATCTAGATCTTAATAAGCAAATAATAGGTACAGAATTAGTCAAGGGGCTGTCCGTCTACCGATAATGGTCGTAGTCGGAAACCATATTTATAGATAATTGTTAATCACAAATTATAACAGGAAATTCCATAAAAAAACTTCCTTAAATGCTTCCTGGATTTCCCCAAACTACCTTTACTCATCCATACCGTTTTTTGTGATCTGAATTAATGTTTTACTAGAAGGTAGAACAGATGAATTTCTTACTAAAATTGAAATTCCTCGAAATCAAATCACCAATGAAAAATTCACTTCACACAATACATTAAAATATGACTTTAACTTAGAATTAATAATAAAAGAACTTTATAAAAAAACGTTTTTTTATGAAAAATAAGATGGAGCTTTATTCCTAATTCTGCGATGAGATTACTGGTGAGCTTCTCTTTGTTGAGTCAAAATCAGGTATTGAAAGTATTCAGTATAATTTATATCCAATAACTCTTAAATCATTCTTCCACATAGCTGAGAATGAGTTATTCTTTATTTTAATTCGAATTCATTATTTTTAGTAAAATGATTTACAATTAAATAATGAATCCTTTTTGGCACGCTTACGATAACCGTGGAACAACTACTAATTTCTACTGCGAGTGACCACTATACATAGATAAGTGAAATCCCGAACAACGCTTGCCGATTAAATTTTGTGATAAGCCACACACAAATGTTTCGTTAAGTTGCCAAAAGCGTCGGTTGCCGATCTGAATGATAACATACAAACTAATTATATAAAGTAAAATTATCAGGCACATTTTAACTCAATATTTTACGTTTAGAAAGCAAAAATGGTTTCGAGAAAAAGCAACAACGATTGACATTTGCTGAAGACTCTTTGGAACAAACAAAAAGTGATCCTACGCTGCTCTATTGCTTTATTACGACTTTTTTTCAATACGATCTCAAAAATGAAGAATTAATTATAACTGGTGTCTAGCGTATGGAGGTTACCATAAATTACATTCTTGATCTTGTTCCTTGAATTTTTTTATAGTAGTGGGATAGAGCATCGTAGCTTTAACCTTACAAACAACAATTATGCTTAAATATCATGTTATTCAAAATATGTAGGTTCTCAGGAAAACATAAAAAAGTGCTGGAAATCGTAATTAAAAAGCGCAAAGTGAAATTGGAACAGATAAAAGTCATAACAAAGATAGTATATGGAAGTGCTTACCCTATTTCACTTGAGTATGTGGAAATGAAAAAGCTTATTTCCGAATAGGTGCCACGTTCACTCACAGAAAAAAAATATAACAAAGGATTATTGATTTAGTACGTTGTTTGCAGCACTTTAGACGAGAAGCAAATCATAAAAATCGACCTCGTAAGATGGAGAAGACAGTTTGCTTTTAGTCGATGAAAATGATAGCCCAGTTCAAAGAAATTAACTTCTTGATATTTCGCGTCTAGCGGAAACTGGTTATTTCCAAACCTAAAATCAAAGGAAGGATATGAGGAAGTAATCGATGAAACAAAAGAAGAAGTATTTTTTTTAATTAATAGGTTCTGTCAGACTAATAAATGTCTACGATATATTATTGGCGAATATAGAAAAGAAAAGTGAAACATATTTTACTGTACAATGATCATATTATAAACAACTTCTTTGATTAATAAACTGATCTTGATTTTCGGTCTACTTCAATTGATAACTATTTTTCAAAACAGATAAAAATCTTGACGTTTCGATCTATTTCGTTCCACTTTTCAATCAAGAGACCTAAAATTAAAATAACTTATTCACATTAAAATATGAAAAAGTCTGAGGAATAATTTATTGTAGTAATTCGAAGTTTTTCTATACAAATGATAATGAAATTATACAAATAATACGAAGGAAATTGTGTAAGTAGCTCTTCAACTAAACGTCGTTGTGCGCCTGTTACTATTTTCTATTTTTGTGTATATTCAGGTGCCATCCGAGACATTATTTTGTGACGAATCGATCACTTCATGGTTTTTGATCGTTGTTTTCTGTTTCAAATCGAAGCTTTCCGAAGAACTGCCATAAAATGAATGAAATGTTCTTTTAATTTTATTGTTGCGGTTTACTGCTTATGTCTTCATTTTGTGGCGAACAAAATAGGTAATTTAAGAAATAAATATAACATTTTAAGTACTTTGATTAGACGGTTAACATCCGTGAATATATCACGTTAATTGAGAAATCTAACTTTACACTAGCGGCAAACGGTTGCCGATAAAAACGTGTAGGTACCTCCACGTATATTAATACATTAATAAGGTATCGTCTAGGAATGTCAAGGATCCTCAGTTTCTTGTGCGGTAAGTACAATGAGGAATTAGTTAGATCTATACTTTCAATACATTATAACTTTTTCGTATATCCAACACCAATTTGCGAAGAAATGATTATTACAAAAAATGTCACAAACTTATTTCAGTTACCAAATTTAAAGTTATAATCATAGAAATAAATGAAGCTGCACATCACATATGACGTTGCTCCTCTAAAAATTTTCTTTCTTTCCCTTTTAAAACTGAAAAAATAGATATTGAACTAGATAAAGGTGAGCTTTGATCATTGATAGCTTGTATTCTGGCCAAAAGTCAACTAAGAAACTAACTGTTTTAAAGAAGTAATTTCTGAAAATAATTCACAAAAAAGAACGTATGTATCCGACAGAACAATTGTATAATGAGTCTGGGAGCCTTGATTTTCGACAATTATTTTTCTACAATATCGTTATCACAGTATTCCAGAACATAAACCCCTTTTGAATTTTCTTAAACATGAATATTAAAAAAAAATGTAACTGTCAGGACCAACCTGTCCAAAAAAAAAACGAAAAATCAGCGCTTGTATACTTACAACTCACTGAATATGAAAACGAAAAATATTTCATTATATTCAGAATCAAAACAACTAATAATAAAAAAATAGGAATAATATATATTAAAAGTATAAATGGACAAAGTATACATGAAATAATTGAAACGTATTGCATTTAATAGTATATTCACCCTTCTCTTTCCTAGTAATCTACTTTCTCCCCCCTTTCATACATGACTGATATAAATTGGGATAGATATAATAATAAGTACCCTGGTATTATTATTTTTTTTTGTATTTTCTTCCTATCTTGTAAAATGACTATTGACATAAAAAAATCTGAACTATTGAATTGGTAACCCTGCGCACAAAATTCTGAAGGTTTCTAAATTTGCTTCTTTTTAATGTCGTTTGCCACACCTTCTCATAACTAAATATTGTAACTTGTACATATTTATATTATAACTACCATTTAAAACTTGTCCTTAAGAAGTATTTCATTTTAATCTTGAACATCAATATTTTCAATACACCCACCAACGTAGACTGACTCTTGAGACACTTTTTCATCTCATCTGATAATCTGTCAGTTTTCTTCCGTTTCTTCCTCTTTTGTAATAATTCTTAATCGCGACATGAAAATTTTATTATTCGATAAAGTTCCCAATAAATTGAATAAGTCTTTTCTTGTTGTTTTATATAAATTTATATCTGTAATTGTAATAGATACAGGTCAAACTAAAAGCAATACTCAGAGATAAAGAGAAGATATAACGAGAAGAAAAATCACAAAATCCTATTCATTGCAATCTTTACAACAACAATGTCGAGAGGTATTCAACTAATAATTTGTAGTTACGAGGATGTATTGATATCTAGTTAGTCTAGACTAGTTCCATGCATAGCAACATAGCAACATAGCAACGAACAATAACTTATTAGAAGTTTGACGTCAAAAAAGTAAACCAGAGTTACGCAATAAACTAAAAGAAAATGGGAGTATCGACCCATCATCAAGTACCTGTATTTAAAAGGGTTAAGAAGCAGATTTACGAAGATATGCTTAATACCATTGGTAATCATGTCTTTCGTATGCGACCATAAAAAAGCTTCAAAAGAGGTAAATTTTCCATTGAAGATGATGACCAATCGGGAAGGCCAGTTCATGACATGATTTTATCAGACCGTCGAATTGGGCTAAAACGGATATCTGAAGAACTGAATATTTCATACGAACGCGTTCATCATATAGTTCATGACAATTGCATGAGAAAAATTGCTCTAAAATGGATCCCCAAGTTTTTGAATGTTGACCAAAAGCGTGCAAGGGTACAAGCATCGCTTTCGATCTGTGCTCGATTTGAAAACGATGTAGACTTCTTAAGCCGAATTGTGACTTGGGTATATTTCTACGATCCAGAAACAAAGCAACAATCGATGGAATGGGGACAATCTGGTTCTCCAAGACCTAAGAAATTTCGTGTCCAAAAATCTGCTGGAAAAGTTCTTGCTTTGGTACTTTGAGATTGCCATGGAGTAATCATGATTGATATTTTGGATAAGGGTAGAACAATAACTGGAGATTACTATTCGACATTATTGACCACTTTAAAAATTAAAGAGAAAAGATGCGGAAAGCTATCCAAAGGTGTTTGATTTTTGCGCACAACGCACCTGCACACAAATCTCATGTGATTTAGGGTTTGAATTACTAGAACACCCCCCTTATTCACCAGATTTGGATCCGTTCGACTATCATCTCTTTTCTTAACTGTAAAAAAGTTTAAAAGGTCGTAGATTTTCTTCAAATGAGGATGTAATTAAAATTGTGGAGAGCGGGAAGAAACATTTTTTTAAAGGTCTAGAGAGGTTGCAGGTTCGATGTAATAAATGTATCCAATTAAGAGGAGAATAAGTTGAGTAATAAAATATTTTAAAATTGAAATTTTGTTTGGTTCTATAGTAGGCTAAAAATTTTTCAATATATCTTCGTATTTCATGCACTATTTGATGTAGAGGACGACAAATCATTAAAATATTAACAAATTTGAATTTATTTTCTTATCCGCATCGAGGATTGAAGTTCTGTTCAATAATGTGCATTTGCATTAAAACTTTCATTACAAACTTCGTCTATAATATGTCTAAGAATGAATAAAAATGATTATTTCTAAAATTTTTTCTCAGATAAATTGGATTAATAAACTGAATTCATTATTAGAAGTAAAATAAATGCTGTGCTTATTCTAATTACTATTGTTGCTATAGTCCATTTTAAGTTTTAAGTGTCTTAAGTTTGAGGTGCTTAAAAGTCTCAAAATTCAAAACAAAATTTTGTCACCATGAGACATGAAAACGACTGTTTTTAAGGAAAGTCATGGGATTCTGTTAATCGACTACCTTTAAAGAAATGAAGCAATAATAGGACAGTATTATGCATAATTTTTGATAAAGTGAAGGAGAAATTGCAAAAACACGTCCGCATTTAAAGATAAGTGTTGCTTCATCAAACCTTCTCACACATTGATCATCTTGGCTAAAATCCATGATTTGCACTCCAAATTGTTTGATCACTCACTATCTTCACCAGATTTGATCCCCAGTGACTATTTCCTAACCTTAAAGTTTTACTCACAGGAGTGAGATGTACTAAGTGTACAGAAAGTGAGAATGTTTTATTTCTGTGTTACTTCAGAAACTTTTCAGACAACCCTCGTAAACAATTACATAATTTGAATGCTTCACCTAATAACTGTTTAGGATAGGTGTTATAACTCTTTTTCTCTCAAAGTGTGGGGTGGCTCTTAATTAAATGTAAAAAAAATTAGAAATTTCAATGGCTCAAGATTTCATTGAACAACTGGGAATTGGATTAATACCCGTTGGTTAACTAAGATAAGGTTTTAATTTAGTTAATACTTAAATTTTAAATTCACGGTTAAGAATATGAACGTCACAGTTTTCACAACATTAGTAAGTTTAAGTAATTATCGATTATATACTAAAAACAATGGATTTCATACAACACGTAACAGAATCAGAATCTGTTGGTTTTTCAGGAAGAGCTTTATTTTTTCTTCAATGTAGGTTGTGAACCTAACAACTTTATGAATTGATTCCATTATTAAGATATGAAGATCTCTTAAAACATGTTACCCAATAGTTTCTTCATAAGTTACCGGTACTTTATTTTAGAAAATAGCGATCAACAATTGAATTCTAACATTTGAAAATTTCCTCTTATTAAAAACCTTGACAAACCACGAAAAAGCTTGAATATTAGTTGGTAGATGTGGATTTTGTACTTTTTTCGCCCTTTACGATTTTTATAATTATCCCGAACAATCTTCATTGTACTAACGACAAACCATGGACTGAATTTTTCATAGTAGGACGAATTCTTATGATTTTAATTTCAATTACAACATGATAAAATAGAATGGACGAAAAGTCTGCTGGAAATTCGAATTATAAAAAGAATTTGAAATATAAAATCATACTTACCCGCCGTTGTGAACAAAAATTCCTCGAGATTTATCTTAAATTATATAAATTCAGTTAACCTTAAAATTTTATCTGTCTCTACAATTTTCCCAATTAGTTGGATCAACTCGAAAAAAAAACGATTGAATTATGTCTGAAATAAAAGCCTAATCATACTTAATTTATGGGAAATAATTGATAAGGAGATAAGGTGAATTTAAATGTGGTCGGGGAGGATGGTGAAACTGACAGGCAGTCCTATGGAATTCGATGGTTTCATTGGTTCCTGTCCAATAGCAGGAATATTTTTGATTTTGTATGCCACCATAGGCGAGTTTTAGGTAGGGTACAATATGATTATACCAATAATTTCTAGGATTGGTATATATTGTTGGATTTATTTATTTAATTTATTTATTTGTTTCCCTTTGGTGGAATCTCTGAATACTTAAAATGATATGCCTCTTATAATTAAGACAATTATAAATCTATTATTTCGTGTGTCTGTAGGAGGAAAATAATAAGAGTTTGTATTAGAGGAAATTATTTTTATAATTATCGTGAACTACCAATATTTTCTAAATTTGTTAGTGTTAGTGAGTGCGTAGATATATTTGAATAGTTTGTATTAAACCTCAAAAAAGCGATAAATGAGGTGATGTCACACTTGACAGAACTGTAGAATGTTAACATATGATCCTTTAATAAGCCTCCTGTTAGAATTTTGTTCATTATCTTAAAACATTTCACATAAATTTTTACAAATAAAGCCTGAATGCAAGATTGAAATTTGAACATTCCTGCTTTAGTTCAATTGTTTCTTACTGTATATATTGAACAAAGAATTGGCTTATTTCGATATTGATATGTTATATCAGTACAGTAATTTTAAACGTTTAATTAGGAATTGCCAAGTAATTATCATGCTTTTTATCTGAGAGATTGCTAGTAGAATAAACTAGATACCATTGTCAGTTATTATCAGACATGGTACCAAGAAGGCTGAAGACGAAAAACTAGAGATACGCGGAGATCGAGCAAGATAACGAAGCATAACGATCGTTGCCTGAGTTTCTTACCTCTTATAGATCGTCGAAATCAGTCATCCCGAGAACGACCAGGGTGTTATGGAAAAATACTCGAACCTCAACTGGTTCCATACTTACTTCAAACTGGAACTTTTTAATAATCTGTCATATGAAGACCAGCCGTGGAGTATTTCCACTAGGTTCAAATTCATCTCAATCCTATCTTGGTTCCTCAATATCCCTAAAATTGTTGTAGACATTGTGGGACTTGTATCATACAAAAAAAGTCTACAAACGATTATTTATTCTTTACATTGTCAAAACCAATGCTTTCTATCGGATTATTTTCATCATCAAAATAACAGTAGCATGTTCCACATTTCTATCTAACAAGCCTTTAAGCCCACATCCAATTTCTGTCAATCTTTTTAAGTTGTCATATGTATTTGTTTGCTCGATGCCTGTACCTTTCATTTGTTATGCCTTCTTTTTCTCTTAGGTCATCATTCGTTAGTTTTTTGGTACTAAAATTTTTCATATAACTAGACTGATCTCTTTGGTATACCTCTGATCCGTTTATGAATAGGAAAATCTGTAGTATTATGTAATACACCGAGAAGGACGTGTCTCTATTTTAAATAAGGTAGATTCGAGGATTTCTGTGAAGCGGAAATTAACTATAAATCAAACAGGAATACAAAAATTGGAATGATTTGGTGTTTCTATTTTTGTTGGTGTCTATGCCTATGGCACTTGAAGCACTTTGAATTATAGCGAGAGATCAATAACTTCAATAAGGTTCAAAGGAACAAACCAGAGCTCGTTCAGTATTCGGATTACTTCCCGTACAATACCATCATAATCGGGTTAACTCAATCATATTTCCCGGGATTTGGTGTGGATATTATATTTGTGTGGATTAAGTAAACAAACATGATTCAAAATATTAGGTACTTGGGCAACACTACGTATACTTACATGACATAGTTCACTACTAAAATTTATCAGTTTATTCAATTTTTATTCACATGATGTTAGCGTTATTTACCATGACCTAACGATTTATCACACACTTCTGTTTTCAGCTTAGTATTAGGTTTACTTGCTTCGAAGCTGAAAATAGTTTATGAGCGTATGAAGAAGACAGGTTAATATTGTATAAAATTCAACTGGACGTTTGCCGTAATTCTTGATTTATTCACTAATTAATGTATATTATTTTTATTAATATGTGGACGCCTATGCTGGAATTTGTTGGTTCTTGAACGACAGTTAGAATATTTTTAGTGACAGTATTGGTCGTTCCCACGCTCGAAGTAGCCGAGAAATTCTTCATGTAGCTCGGTACATCAGCTGACAGGCAATATTTTGAGTATTTCGACCATTTTTTACTCTTGGATGGCAAAATTTTTCTTTAGACCAATTACTACGATTTAAGTCGAATCGCAGCTATAAATTTTATTTTAAAACCAAAACAGCAATAACCTTACTTGAAAAAACTTGTTGGTTAAAAAATTATAAAATAAATATCTTTAAAATGATGATAATAAGGATGCTTATATTTGATTCGACTCTTTTGACAGAACTAGTGTTTTTTGTATGGAAATACTTCTTAATTAGAAATTCTCCATAGGTATTAGCAGTAAATTCTCTGAATGAAATAAACAATATTAATTTGTTAGAGGGTGGTTCTTACTAGGTTCAAAGGAACAAACCAGGGTTCGTTCAGTATTCAGATTACTTCCCGAACAATCACATCATGATTGGGTTAACTCGATCATATTTTCCGGGATTTCGTGTGGATATTTTATTTGTGTGGGTTAAGTAAACAAACATGATTCAAAATATTAGGTACTTGGGCAACACTACGCATACTTAAATGACATAGTTCACTAATAAAATTTATAGTGCCTCAATTTAACTACCATGTATCTTTATAAATATATTAATACTTTAAATATATTAACAAAATCACAATACGATATAAATGAGGCTTGAACTTCAAAATATGTACATAGGGAAGGAACATTGAGAATTTCAAAGATTATACTAATAATTTAATAATGATATTTTAATTAATTATTCCAGATTACCTCAGGTTCTACTAAAAATGTTTTTTGATCAATTAGCAGCTTAGAGATAAATTACTGCTTTTTCACTTTCTTTACATGGTTCTAATTAATACATTTTTTATTCTACGTATGCTTCAACATTTTTCTAAGGTTTCCAATCTTACTTCACAAAATCTAAAGGTTCAATTATCTTTCGCTATTGAGGGTTAAATTGCTGACTTACCTCAACATTGATATGAAGAGAAGTCATAAATTATGTATTATGTAAAATAAATTATGACTAGTCTTCTTTCCATCCACTTACTTGTTAACATTGTTACTTCTACATCTATTACATCCCATACTGTCGCTATTCTATCGATGTCCAATTTATCTTAATTTGATGGGCCAGGACCCAAGTTAAGCTATTAATTGGTGTCCAGGATAGTTCACGCACAGATTATTCGGTTGCACTTCAACTAAACTGACTTGGTTGATTGGTGCCAAAATTTATAGTTCCAGAACTATGATTTGAGGTTATAGTTTTGAAAGATATTTTATACAATAGTTGTCGTATCCCCTAGATTCAAAGAAATATGCAATTGTTTACTAGGATTACGTATAGAGTTAAGGTTTATCCACAAACTTAAAGTTCCGTTGACCATCCACCGTCTGGCTAGACGACCTGGAAGTTATACGGCTTCCAAAATCATCAATTTATGTTATTTCGATATTTCCCATTTGCCGCATATTATTTTGTTTTTTACCTTCAAAAATGGTTATATCTTTAAACATAAAAGGGAAACAGATAAATTGGAATTTTTTTCAAAAATACAAAGACAATTGAAGGCAACTCCACAATATAAATATTCTTTTTTATAAAACCTCAGCACAAAAAACAGATGAACAATGAAAAATATGCTAACCCTGTAATTTGTATCATGTGAGTACTAAAAAATATTTGATTGGCTCTTTCTATTTGCTACGACCCAAACAAAAGATAAAATTAATTTATATTAGAACAGAACCAGCGAAAACACGGTCTACTAACGGTATATCTGGAAACTTCACGGTTTTCCATGATTTTAAATGGGAAAGAACAAAACCTAGTCGGTAATGGTGACGGGAACGTGTAGGTTATGAATCAGCTTTTATAATGATTAAAATAAGATGAAGAATGGTGTTAAAAATAGTGAACATAATCACAGGATGGAAAAAATATGTTGTTGAATGGCATTTATGTTACTGAAGCTACTGAAATATTTCAAAAATAAAATAATATATCGTCGAACAAATTTCTATAAACATAGATCAATTCTAGTTAAGTTCCACAAAAAAAATCAATTAAAAACCTCATTGAAAAGTTCAAAAAGAAGAAAAGAAACCATAAAGAAAAAATATTGCGTCAAAGAATGACACGTCGCGTCGTCGACAAGGATGCCCATCAAGATCAAGAAGACGGGAGCTGTGAAACGGTTCACTTCAGTTCATGAGAACTTGTGCGCAACTTTCCTTATCACTGAATAAAAATCACTATGAGATGGTAATTCCGTCACTACTAGCTGCTAAATGAGGTATTAATATTCCTCTAACGAATTAGGACAATAATAAAAACGTTAAGTGAGTTTATTTTTTTTTTTAGATGCACTATATGACTCACTTAGTTTCATATCGATGTTTAAAATCTATGTTTCAACATGGGTGCGTTGAGAATAGTTTTATTTTATTCTTAAATACTTAGGCTATATGTATGTCTTATTGTCTTTTGTTATCAGAATTTGAGTTTGAATATTATTGAACACTATATTGTTTCATAGATCAGATTATAGCGTTTGACTTAAGAAATATGTGATTTAGATGTATCAATAATAATAAATTTAAAGCAAATTCTCTAAACAACGACATGTTCAGAAAATATTACTAGAAAGATTGAGTTCTTAATTAGTTGGTATCGTTCTATTCTATTACGAAAATTTTCTTGTCATATCCATAGCATAAATTGGAATCATTAAGTATTTCAAAGCTCAATTATTGCCTCAACAGTCTCTGTTATGTACCTGTATACTAATTATAAAAATAAGTTGACGGCAATTTATTTCTATCTTTTAAAAATTATTGAAAAAAAACTAATTTTGAAACAGAAGAGACCTAAAATCAAGAACATCTGGAAACATGAACATATCAAAAGGTCTAAGAAATAAGAAATTGAAGAAATATAAATGAGTGAGAAGGATGTACAGTATGTTGCGCATCATAACATTCGTTTTTTATTTGGTCAAAGAGAATGTAAAATCCGCGGAAATTCATTGAAAATTACTCAACCAATTTGAGGATGAGTGTCCTTCAAAAATCAAGTGTATAAATGATGTTCCGCTTTCCAAAAGGCCGAGAAGTGGTGAAAAACTTGAGGCATTTACGGCAACCTACAAGAAGTGTTATCGATAAGAGCCCTGTAGTGTTAAGTTGAGAACGACGCAGTACTGTACGTGATATGACGGAGGAATTGGGGATTAGCGTGTGTAGTATTGACCAAATAATTCATGAATGACTTGGATACTTTAAAACACTATTGAATTTTGAGCAGAAGTTTGAAAGTTTGGACGCGTCTTTTGCAGCAGGAAGAAGAAAATTTATTGCAGGAATATTCACCACAAATGCGAGTTGGGTACAACACTAGATGGAGTGGAGGAATACAGACGAAGGTGCGCAAGTTAAAGCGAAGGTTACATTGTCAACGGAGAAGGTGTTTTGAGATTTGTCACAGAAGAGTAATTGCGGTTAGTTTTCTCACTGAACAACGAACTGTGAACGCGCAGTATTATAGCAACCACCTAAAAACATGGTGAAACCTGTCTACAGATCAAAACGATATTGATGTAAGACAACGCCAATCTGCGTACAGCTTGGATTACGATGGAAACGATGAATGAATTGAGTGATTAAACACCTGAGCACACTCCTTATAGTCCCGATTTGTCGCCATACGACTTAATACCGAGATAAAATCTTTTGTGTGCAAATGGTTACGTCACAAGCCTAGAGGTTTTAACGAAAAAGGCATCCGAAAGCTTGCGGAGAGGTGGCAAACGTGTCACTATCTCTAAAGATTGTGGGGAAACCTCAGCTCTGTGAATTAATAATTTTTCATAGCAAATTCTGGATAACATTTGAACCACCTTCGTACAATCTTAACTTACTTCCCTAAATAATTATTATGAAGCACTTACAAACCTAAATATGAATTTCAAAGCAATATAAAATATGAAGGGCATTTTCATTCATCACATTGTAACAGATTATGCTTAAGTTTGCTGTTTTTCTGAAATTTTTAGATAATGATTTATCGATAAGGTCTTGGTCTAGCGAAATTTCGTATTAGACATGTTTTTGGTGAGTGATACAATCTAACCCCTTTCTCAAAATATCCAAGTTATTTTTATATAATGATTTTCCTTTAGCCTGAAATAGATTTCTGTTTCAGCGATGACTTGCTCATTTAATTAATATCCCTTTCTTCCGAACAATTTCTCAAGTCTGAAGATAGATAGTAGTCGTTAAAAGTCAAATCTGGAGAATGTGGTGGATGCTAGAGGAATTTGAAATTCAATTTAAGGATCGTTTTTATTCTTTAGTTGCATTCTCTTGATGAATTAGCATGTTTTTCTACTGTACTTATTTGCCTCTTCAATCTGTCAAATAATTCTCACTCAAATGACAGCCGTTTTGATTCTAATATGTAGTGTTGAATCTGAAGTTCAACTATAGTTACCTATCGATGTGAGAATCTCCTTTTTCTGCAAATATCGCGCTTAATCATCAATTCATTGTTATTTTTGTTCCACTAATATTAAACCCATGTTGAAACCCATGTCCTTAGAAAATTTTACAATTTAATTGACAAATCGTCAAAATCTTATATTAGATAAAATAATAATATAAAATAACAATTTGACTTAATACTCAAACCAAAATTATAGTGAATAGCTCTTTTGTGTAATTTGAAGACGTGCAAACTACAAGACCTCCAGAAAGACAAACCATAGCGAAGATGAGATTCAAACAACGAGTAGTAGTTGTTAAAGCAGTACGAGCTGTCCAAACACAAATTTAATCGCAAAACAAGCAGAGGACAATTTTTTTCTACATGTACAGTTGAAGTACAGTTACTGTTGAATTTAAGAGCTGGTAGAGCTCCTTTAGGATAAAACTGAAGTTATCTCAGTGTTTAAACAGATACCGTTCGCGTGAGACCAGGACTTAATAGTAATGAGATCTTTGCCTATGGTATAATGTGAAGCTTGTATATCTGGACCACTCCAGGTTACACGGGTATCATCTGCAAATAAAGTGAATGTACCATTAACTTCACTATTATTTTTTTTGACCGGACTATCATTCGTAAGTCTGTGACACTAAAAAGAAAAACTGAATCCAAAACTGAACCTTGAGGTACACCACTGCTAGCTGGCAGTTTACTTGAAGCTTTACCATTAGCTCGCACCAATAGTTTTCGACATTCAAGGTCAGATACAAACCATTTTAAGGAAACACCTCGAATTCCATAATATTCTAGTTTGTTAATCAAAATTTCATGATAAACACAATCAAAGGCATTAGCGAAATCGCAAAAAACCGAAGCCGTATAAAATTTATTGTTGATTGAGGTATATATTTCTTTGAGAAAAGAAAACAAAGCGCCATTAGTGCATTTATTAGATAGGAAATGAAATTGTTGAACTATCGTGATTTTATGTTTGAAAAGAAAGGGTAATAGGCGGTTTTTCATTATCGTTCCATTATCTTCGATAGGACTGGTAATAATGCAATAGGACGATAGTTACTAGTGTTATTTTTCTCACCACCCTAGTGCAGGGGAACAATTATAGATGCTTTTAGACATCTAGGGAAAAGCTCCTTTTCAATGGATTCTTTGATTATCACTTCTAGAAAATTGAAAAATAACTTAGCTCATAACCCAACGATGCCGCAGGAAGTTTTGCTTTGAATGCTGAGTATGGTTTACTCTAGCTCAGATCTATTTACAGGTCTAAGGAATATTCAAGGTACAAATACTTTCATTAGATATATATTCCAAGGTTAAAATTTAATACAATAATAGTTATTTACGTTATAAGTCCGGGACGTGATTTAGTACCTACGTTACGAGATAGATGTTTATGAACGAGGCGTCGAAAGAGCCGAGTCAAGAATATCTAATCGAGTACCATGAGAATTACAGTACTAATTTGAGTCTGGAAAATGACACTTTAGGGTATCATTTTCATCACTATTTATCTCGTATTTCTTACACCAGTGCTTCTGCACTTTTCTCAGAAATTTTATTTGAATTATCAACCGTTCTTTCAGAAAATATTTTTTTCAATTACAAAAATTCAATATGTCTGCCTTTATATACAATGTTACCATAGTCACTTCTGTTTTAAATAATAAGATAATAATCAAAAGAGCTATTTTTCAGTGAAATTTTTAAATATGAGATTTCATATTTTAATATAATTTTGCTTTTTATTTAAAACCGAAAACAGAATGAAAAAAAAAATCATATTACGATATACGTCCGTGAAGTTATTATTACGGTACTGGATTAGACATTCTTGAATCGGCTCCTTCGTCGCCTCGTCTATAAACATCATAGTGTTTTCAGTTTCAACTAAATAGCAAAATTATATTTAAATATGAAATGTCGTATTTGACAATTTTAATAGCTCCTTTGATTATTCTCTTATTTAAAAAAATAAAAATTAACAGAAGACACTAAGGTAACATTGTAAACAAAGACAGACATATTGAACTTTTGGAAATAAAAAAAATGCTGATAATTCAAACATAAATGCTGAGAAAAGTGTAGAAGCAGTAGTGCAGTAGAGTGCCATTAGTACTTTACAGTACAGTATGAAATAGTATATTACATAACGAATTTGGAAAGTGATACATTTCGCACTAGTTACTGTTTGCGAGTAACGAGTGCGAAATACATATTCCAACGAGTTGCGTACACTATTTTTCCTACGATTACGTAAAAAATTCTTCAAAAAACGTATTTTTCAAATATGAAAGTTAGTTAACAATATCACACAAAGTATTTCAGCACATGTGTTGAAGAGTATATAAACACGTGTGCTGAAAAGTTAAAAACACCTACAAAATATTTTTTATTGTGTAATAGTAGAGATGACAAAAACGAAAAGATTCATTCATTCATTCATCAGATTCATATTGTGTATTCCCTCTATTGTTCGAGACCATATATAACATAAGAAAAAGAAGCATTTTAATACATGTATGTTTTGTTATTTTTTAGTACATGTGTGAAATAAGCTACTTTCTTAGGTAAAAATAACTATGCAATCGTATCATTTCCATAAGTGGTCGTCGGAAAATAACATAAACGATTGCTTTAAAATTTCGTAATATTGTTTTACGACGTTATTCTGACAGGGATGCCTATACACTTATATTTTAACAAAAACAATAAAAATGTATACACTCCGTTTCAAATTGACACGTAGAGGCATTTAAATTTCCAATATATTACTTAAAAACACTGAATATTTTTTTGTCATGTTCACTAAGAAAGTGATCGTTTCGTAGAACATTACTACTAATTTTGTAAGGAGGAATAATAGTCCGGACTATGATCAGTAAACATAAATCATGCAGAATACCTAACAACCTAAGCTTTTAGTGTTAATTTAATGAAGGATTGTTGGAACACACAAGAAAAGAACATGAACGACTGTACATTATTCATGCTGAGTGATTTCGATGAGTGTTATTAGTTAATAGGGAGGGGCTGTACAAAAGCGACCACTGGAGGCTTAGTGTTATTCGCTTGGTCAAAATCTCATATTATACCGTGCAGTGTTTATTTCAATAGGGTCTTTTACACTACACAAAAGAACTAATACGTGGAGGTCATGGGTGTAGAATGTAGGAAAGAGCGTACAAATTATTTCTTATTTTATCATAATTCTGTTATAAGGTGTATTAGAATACTATCTTCAATTTATTCATTTGTGTTCATAATCCTTATTTGTCAGTAAATATGTTTAGTTTTAAATTTATAAAATTATTCAATGAGGATGTGGAGCGTATGTTTCAAATATTATTGTCTATGTGTTTCCTTATATACTTAAAAATATCCATAACCAATAATTTATATTTCCCTATTACAATCAAACTAAAAATGTTTAAATGTTTCTCTCAGTGACATTTTCGCTGTGAACATTCATGTGTTAAACCAAAACATTTTATCATTTAAATGTTAATTAAGAAGTTCAGTCGCTAGTGAGAAAAATGGAATCGATCCGTGAACAATTACTTGCAATTATTTTCTATAACTTTCGACGTGGTTCATCACAACAAAGAATTACTGAACAAAAATACCAGAAGTTCACTACAAGGTGAAATGCATTAAGGCAGTCTAACCTCTCCTAGTACCTGGAAACCTGCAGTGCTTATGATTGACGCATATTTACGCATTAATATTGCTAGTGTCAAGATACCACATGATCATTTGTGTGTAAAATACACTGTTCATTTGGCATTTCTATAATATAATGTAGTCAACTCCGAATTCATTCTGTTATTTGTTTGTCCAAAGTTATTAGAGGATTTTCGAAAACATCAAAAATTCATTGAATCAGTCTTCATCATAATAATGGAAATTCTCACATAGCTGCTCTAATTATAGAAATCTTTATGTTTATAAATGTTCCTGATTTTAGGTCTCTTCTGGTTAAAATTAGTTTTTTCAATCATTTTTGGAAGATAGATAAAATTGACGTTTCGACGTTTCCACCAAACTGCGAGGTCAACGATTTTCTACATATTTCTTCATAGTTTGAGGTAGAAGACAGAGTAGAAAAAGCTCTTCTCGAATTAGTTCGAACGCATGGAAAATATTTTGAAAAAAATTTTATTTTTATACCAGAAACATATATGTGAGATCGTTGCTCTGACGATTCTTAGGTCTGTTGGGTGCTTCTAGAGAAGATTTCGTGGCTCTTCACCACTTTACGCTTGGCGTAGACTACACAGTTTTCAACTACTCAATCTTAGTTCACTAGTATCTGTATTCCAAATTTTATGTTTTGTTGTTTAATATTGGTTGACTAATCTTCAAAATTTCACATTTTTTCACCACTTATAGTTGCTGACAAAGCGTCATTCCCACAAAAATCGATAAATGTGTAATTTGTATCTATTATACTTTGAAGAAATTAATAAAATTAGTGCTCAGTTGGCTCTCACCGGCATTGCCGTTTGATAGAAACTGCTCTGGAACCCAAGATATTTGACATTTATTTGTTCTGTCGCAGGGTAGTACTTCTTTTTCAGTCATAGTGTTTTTTAAACGCGCAATCCAAACTTCTTTTTGGAACTGCCAATAGAAAGTTGACTGTTTTCTTTTAACGGACGGCCCATTAAGTTATGAAACTCAATAATATCATTACAATAAGTGAGAATATCGCGCTAGCTATTTAGTTTTATGAGTTGTAGTTGATAAGTTTTATTGAAAGCAAGATATTTATTTTGGTCTTATGTAGAAAGCTAACAATAATTGTATTGCTCGATATAAATCTCGAAATAAACTTAAAAAAAAAAACATAAATACATCTTTGCGGCCTTCGTAGTTACTTCCACTATTAATTAGCATCTTAGCTTTCCCATAGACCTTACAAACTAAAGCGTCTTGCGCTTTCCTGTATTCCAGCCTTGAGATGACTCAACACAAGTCTTGTAGTACGAGACCATGTGTTTGTCTTAAGCCGGTACTAAACGATGCGTCCAATGCTTCCAACGGTGGACGTAGGTATGATTGGACACATCGTGTGGTCGTAGTGCACATGCTATTCGACTTATGCTTTGGTTTCAGTGTTGGCATTGGAAATTTTGCTATGGAAAGTCGGTTTTTCGACCCGCGTCCGAGTACCTCACACAACAACTACACACACTTCTAGACCTCTTGCGCGAGAATACTACGAGTTGTGTATGAAAAACCAAAGTTGTCAATATCATCCAATTTATTTTAAAAGAATTTATATCTGTTGTATGCTGTTTATTACTTTTTTGTTATGTTTTCATTTCTTTAGGTAAGTTTAGGTAATGTCTAGACATCCAGTGTTTAGTCAACGTCGAAGAAAGCAACGAAACCATCTAATAAACGTGAAAATTGTTTCACAGAAATAGTGTTTTCCATAAATGTTTATAGTTAGAAGACGCATTCTTCGATATTCTATTTCAAACCATTGGCTTGCTGAATAAGCAGTTGATCAACGTGATTGGAAAAAAATTAGTGATTCACGAGAGTCTATTCTACTTTATTCTTTTTCTATGTCAAGTACATTCTACTCATCGTTTCACATTGTCGTGGCTTACAATAGCAAACAAAGCTTGTCTATACATTTGGAATTATTAACATTGAAACAAGTAAGTGTAGGCTTATTAAGAGGGATAGTGCAGTAATGTAGACAAAATTGGAATATGAAGTAGCTTAAAGAAATACTGATCACAATATGAAAGATATGCAAACTAAATAATTGTTTATATGACATAATACTAAATTTTAATCACTTGATGTGTCAAAAAAATGTCATATTTCCTATCCGTACCGCTCTGCATCTAGAGTTAGGAGGAGGTACTGAAGTATTTCCTTTAATGTACTGAATAGAGTGATGTAGTTGTTACCTTATGACTCTTAACAACATTAGTTTGCAATTAATCTTGCGTTATTGTAAACTAATGAAAAATTGTAATTTGCAACTAACCGTTTACAATTCAACTCATTATTTCTACATAGCTTATAATCTATCAATGTCAGATCGTTAAATTGTGAACGAACACACGATGAAACGCACTTTCCTTGCTGATTTATTCAAAATTAAATTGTACAAATGATTTCTTTAGTTCACAATATCTCACAATATCGTGAGATTGCTATAAAGTTATGTTTACAATCATATAGTGACATAAATGTACAATATTGCAACCACTGTAGCGCAATAATATCATTACAATTTTTAGAATCAGAAAAGTAATTTTTCTCAAGGTCCATCTTATCAGGTAAGTGAATCAGAAAAGGAAGTAGTGGGGTACATACTTAATAATTAACCCTTCTCCTCCGTCAATGTCTATATTCCTGAGTGGCAAGTTATGCACAGATGTTTAATGTGGGGCCACCGCAACTTTATCGACATTATTAAATTCTGTGGTTTCGACTAATGTTAATGAAAATATTTGTTGGGTTACGCAGAACTCCCTCTTCTCTTTGATAGCATCTCTGACAAGAAAGGAACATCACATGAAATTTATCGTCACGGTTATAATATACGTTACTGTTCTGCCTACCTGTTATCCCAGGTATTTTTAAAATTATATTAAACATTGTATATGATACTAATTCATTTGAGATTATTGTAACAATTGCATCGATAGTTTATGATTCATATTTCGCGATCAATACATGTTATCTTTTATCTGGATTTACGTTAAGTTTAGAAATCTCCAAATAGCTTCTTAGGATGATGTTAAATTTGCTTCTGCGTTTGATATAATTATCATACATATTAAATTATGGTCAACAAAGATCACTAGCCTTGAAGGGCATGACATTAATGACATGTTGAAGTCAGTCGCTTTATACAAAAAAGTATTCAAAAGCTTTATTATAATTTGGAAAGATCTTGGAACATTTTTTGGGACGAAATTCAGATTAAAATAATAAAATTATGCATGAGAATCTCTTGTAACGAATATAAACTAATTAGTGCCCTTATTCCAATATTCGTTTTGTCCTGTTAAGTTATGGCATTCTTTGATTCATGACCATACTTTTGTAGTCCACTGTTTCCTGTTTCCTTGTTATTGAGCATTCATTCTATGGGCGCGTGTTTAAAGATCGAGGAAGTGTGAAACAATGGTCAAAGTTCGATTAAATACATAAAATTCATATCTTGGAGAAATAAGATGAAGCGGGTCGCAGTAAAATTTGAGTAAATAATAAGTGCAAAATTAAAGTAAACTGTAAAGTGAATCTTCTATGCGCGTAGCAATCCTCTAGGAGTATCGTAGCACGGCTAGGTGCGAGGGGTTGTCGCGTCGAACTCGAATGGTCAAATGATTCGGTGGACCATCAGATCCGAAACGTTCCTTTTGGATTCGTGAGAGAAAGTAGATAGGGGAGGATGTAAGAAAAAAATGTGAAAGATAGAGTGATATATGGGCTTTATCTGAAACGTACTACAAGGTATTTTGAAGAGGACCAGGTGAATTGGATGCAATTGAAAAGTGGGATGATGAGAAGTAAAAAATTTGGAATTCTATGGGCTAGTAGTTGTTTAATCGAGTGGTACTTTTGCCCTACATGCGGTTACATTTTGTATTATGTTTCATTTTTATTTTTTAGTCAGTCATAGTGTGCTTTTGTGGCTTGTTTTCTGATGCTAGTTTTATTTTTTTCTTATACACGTACTATATGAATGTATTGTCAATTCTACATATTCTAAAGTTATCTAGCTGTTAATAGTTCACTACTCCAAAACAAACATTTACATGTGTACAAAAACTAGAGGGTGTTCCGGGACTAGATGCAAAAAACTGCGAAATCAGAATTTAAGTAAATTTTCTAAATTATACATTCTAACATTATGAATTTTTAATGGATGAATAAATAATTATACACTACGTAACTTTTACAGTGACAACAACAATCTAAAGGTAGCATAAAAGAATTTTTCAATCGATTTTTCTAATTGATAAAATTTATTGCTTAGGAGACATGTAAATTATTAGATCGTTGAACTTGCCAAGGAAACATACTCGTAAAGAGACATTCTGAAGAAAATTATCTTAAATTGTAATTATTTATTGAAAATACTTACGGGAGGTATTGAAACACAATCAAACATTCCTAATTGAACTCCATATTAATATCATCAAACATTCAAATGTGGAACAATTTAGCTGGTTAGCCTACAACTTATCAAATAAAAACAAATAAAAACGATAATAAATATTCGAAATGGGGACCTTGCACTTCTCCCACTTCCGAAGTCTACGGAGGATATTTATTTGAACTTAAAAGAGCATTCCACGGAAGTTTATTCTATTACATATATCATCTATACCAAAAAAATGAATCCATTCAGGGAAAGTGGTGGACATGCAAATAGATCTCCTCAAACAATCAACTATTTACGCAAAATTTATTTAAGATGATTTTGTACATCATTTAGGAAGTCGGGAGGGGTTCCATCTTGCATGAGCCACATGTGTCTGTGGATATTTAGAGGAATATCACATATCATATTTTGGAGAAACTATCAACGACTATTCAGGTTATTTTCCAAGAAAATATGGACCTACTAAATCAAAACCCACTGTTCTTGCCCAAACATTAACACAAAATCGATGTTGATGGTATGAGAAATTTTTTCATGTATTACAGCATTATTTTCACGACATCTATTCTCTCCTGAACTTTTTGCGTCAAATCCCGGAATAACCTGAATTTTTTTTGCATACATTGATAACAAAATTTTGTTTCCTACGTTTTTAAATCAACTTTCTTCTCTTTGGATGAATTATTCAACGATTGTAAACTATCTACTGATTCATTATTCTTCTATGGAATGAAAGTTATAACCAGTTAATTGATGAACCAATAAACAATTCATAAAAAATAAAAACACGATTTATTTATTATATGAACCACCCATAAAACCAAAGAAAGACCTGATTCATGAGTCGTCGTGGAGACATTTTTTTAGGAATGACAACGAAAGAAAATTTATACCGTGCGAACGGGAATGAAAACAAATATAACATTTCTTGTACAACTCTTCTCGACACCACGTAATTTCGATGATAATTTTCAAGGTAGCCATATACAAAAACCGGCAATATTCTGAATTTCATATGACAGTTTAAATCAACAGTAAGATCACACATCACCACCGTGAAAGGAGCATTTATACGAGGGACGAACAACTTGTTATCATTCACATTTAAATAAACAAAAAGCGATTCCATTTTGACATAATTATAGAAAAATCACAAAATGATTCCTTTTTTAACCATACAAAAACGTATTAATCATTGAAGAAAGTGATAAAAGGAGTGACATATAAGATGATAATTTTTATGTCAAAAGATACAAAATGGTTAAAGCAAAATATGCTGGAAACAAAAGTTCTTAAAATGCCAAAAACGACAAATTACTAGAGAAATCTTAGAAAAAAATATCATATTCGTAGGGCAAAAGATATAAGCTGAAGCAAACATACGAAAAAATTTGAGTGGGATAAAATATGATTGAATCGAATACGGTTATGGCCCCAGAAGTACCTAGCCAAAATATATTTATTTTTCACACTTTTCCCAGAGATGTTCAAGTTCGATAACTTTTTTATGATAAGAATCGTGAAGCTCTTCTTTGACCATCAAGTCATTTTTTAAAGTATGGAAACAGAAAATACATTTTTTCTTATTTATTAATTGATACTCAATTTTTATCATGTTGCTAGTTTCTTCTACGTTTCCAATCTATGTAATATCGTGACCCTCCCAATCAGTAAAGATAGCTGTTTACATTTTGATGTCTAAGATCTGTTTTGTTCATATTCTTTCTGAATATTCACGGTGTTCGAATGAAAAGTACCTATCCTAAATAATTGAAAGGGGATAATTTTCCAAAAAAGTAGAATTTTGTCGTTCTTGATTTCAAGCATTAATAATTCCACCATAATAGTTGTATACGTTATATCACCCAATCATATCAACAATGAACTTAACAGATAGCTAAAAAATAACATCTTATTGGCAAACTCTCCAGGCCTAAGGTAACTAAAAATATCCATAAGCAACTATAAAAGCTGTGAATTCTGAGGAACTTTCCGCGCTGTTCAGACACGACATTAAACACCTTGAAAAAATAGGAAAATGGAACAAAAATTTCAAGAAAATATCTTCGGGTCTAGGTATTTATAGCTAGAAAAATGAGATGCATAGTCATGCGAATGGATTGCCAAACGATTCCCAAAACAATCTAAATATTAACTAACCTTCTAATAATATGTGGCGAATATAGGTGAAGATACGCAGAACTGTTTATTGCTATTTCTAAAACTTCTAAAAATTCGTTGTGACCCCGTATGATCATGAATATGTTTGAATCGATTTCTTACTAGTATATGTATTTTTAATATATTCTCACAGACTACTTTTTTCTCTCCCGGTATTCTGAGTATCGGTTTTTATGTTAGGAATAAATCCATGTAATTTAACACGTCTAATTGTATTGTTTTTCTTGAGACCTTTTAAATATTGATGATTTATTTGGGACTGTAAGTGTTAATTAGTAATTAACAAATAAATTGTTTTCGTTTAAAAACAAAAAATACCGGATACAAATTAATGAATATTAATTGTACATTATGAAATATATATATATATATATATATATATAAAAGTTAAAAAGATTAAAGAGTTTGAACTGTTGTACAACCCATTTTAGTACAGGCAAATAAGGTGAAAGTGAATAATAAGTAAAATTTGTGCTCTTAAAAGAAAAATTGTTTATCTCATAAACTAACCACTTCAACCTACAAGTATTATACATTTTTGAAATCAGCTCAAAGAGGAGTATCCAAATGTTACATAAAAAATATGAAAAGTAATTTAAAAAAATAAAGGGGATGCTGCTAGGGGTGAGGGGGTGGCTTTTCCAGTAAGTTTAAATAAGCCATAATGCTTGCCCCTTCCAACATAAATTGACGTGTTTTTGGATTTTTTCTAAATACCAGTATTACAAAAGTTATTAAAGGTGGATACTTTTATCTGAAAAGCACAGTATATATATATATATATATATATATATATATATATATATATATATATATATATATATATATATTATTATATATTATTATATAATTCCTAGTTTCTTATATTTATATCGCTCAAAAAATAAATCCTATTCGTGTTAAACTCAGTAATCCGTTCTATGAAATTATATGTACGAGACTGGTCCCAGAAGTACCTAAAGATGGCGGTAGATGCTTGAAAATACTACTATATTAGAAAGTATACAATCTATACAGCATAAGTTCTCCACGTTGTTCAGTATTTGTTTGGCAGTCATCAATAGTGAACCAGCATCGCAGTGGTCAACCAAATGAGGTGACGACTCCAGAAATGTTGAAGAAAACCCACAAAGCGGTACTGGATGATCGTCGACTAAAAGTGCATGAGTGAACAGTCACAGTAGGAATGTCAAAATGTACGGTACTTCACATATTAACTGAAAATTTGGATATGAATTGAAGAAAAATAATGTCGTGAATGTTTCTATCGAGTGTTTGGCAATGTTTCACAGAAATAGAGCTGAATTTTCGTTTCATAACCATGGATGAAACGTGGGTCCATTACTTCACGACCGAAACAAAAAAAAGTCAACACAATGAGCTGAAAAAGGAAAACCGGCTCTAAAGAAGGCAAAGACCGTTCCATCTGCTGGCAAGATTATTGCGTCGGTTTTTTGGGATGAGCGTGGGTTAATTTTCATTGAATATCTTGAAAAAGGAAAAACTATTAACGGCGAGTATTATGCGAACAAAAACGGCCGCATTTGGGTAAGAAGAAAGTGTAGTTTCATAAAGACAATGCACCAGCTCACACATCCGCTATATCCAAAATTAATGAATTAAAGTTAGAATTGCTACCTCATGCACCCTATTTTCCAGATTTAGCCTCCTTGAATTAATTTCTGTTCACTGACGTAAAAATGTCTTCTTCTTTTAATGCTTATCCATTAATGGATGTTCGCGACCACATTTTTCATGGCTTCTCTATCTCTAGCGGTATGGATCAATGTCTGAATATCTTTTATACCCGTCCACTGCCTCACGTTCCGCAACCTCTTCCGTCCCAATTCTCTCTTACCTTCAATCTTGCCTTCGACTATCAGCTGAAGGAATTGATATTTATGGCCTCGCATTATATGGCCAAGATATGCAATCTTTCGTCACTCGGTGATTTTCCAACAATGAAAAGGTGATGTCGGCAATTAATGACTATCTTGAGGAGCTTGATGATTCTTATTATGGGTATCGAACTTATTGAATATCGCTGGGAAAGTGTATGGACCTAAAAGGGGATAACTTTTTCTGCTTCCTTAGTTGTACCTGGTACTTCTGGGAACATCATCCTAACTCCATGTATACTATGAATTTCTAATATTTCATCAATTTAAATCATTTTGCTTGTTTTTACCTTAGATTTCGTTTACTCATATAATAGTAACGATATAGAGTAATCTTGTTATGATCTGTCGACTTCCCACTGGCAGTTGCACACTCTCATTATAGATGGAAATTTACGTAAAGTTGTCTACTGCCTGTTTAAATGCCTGTTGGTAGGATTACACAGCTTAGAATTGATTTTACTCTTCTAATTCACGGTTTTTGTCACTAATTTAAATGGAGTTAATTAATCACAAAGCTTCGATAGTGAATATACTGATAAAGTTTGTTTAAATATGTATTCATAAATTTTTTTTAAAAAACAATACATGTTTATAAAAATATCAAATTTGGAAATTTTGAAAACCAAAGCTACACCTGACAAACTGAATACTTTTAAGAAAGGTCAAAATGCATATTTGTCAAGCCAATATTATTAACAGTTTTGATTAGATATCTTACTCAATGAATGTTAAATTTCCATAAGACATTGAGATAGGAAGATGGTTCAATAATTTGCGGTTGTTTATGAATCATTATTGCCCCTGATTACGCTTCTAATAAGATGAACTATATTTTCTTGAGTTATTTCATTCCAAACTAGACACTTCAATCTATACTACAAAATCAACAGCCTGTTCTCATTCATATCTCAGACATATTTAATTGAAAGGGATTGGGGGATATTGGTGAATGTTAAATGGTTTATGTGTTGTCCCATGAGCACTGTAGATGCTCTTTAATATATAGTCTAAAGTGTCTTGCTTGTTGTCCACTTATTCCTGCTTAAAACACATTTATAGTGAGTTTTAAATTCAAATGATGCTGTTCATGATGATGTTCATATTATTTCTCATTTGTCAGCTTATTGTGTCGTATCAAAGACTTTTTGAAATTATTGTGCCAACTATCAAAAGAGAAATGACAGATAACTCAAAAACTCTTAAATACCCTCAACAAACCTTGATCGATCACTCTCAAACATTTGCGCCAGATTGAAAAAATAAACAGAGCAGGTGTTTCACTCCTCCATGATTTGTCCGATCCATCACATGCGACGCACTGTTTCAACGGCGCTATGCAGAACCGGTTTTTGATCGCTTGATCACTGGCGATGAAAATTTCTATAATTCAAAACGGCAGTGGCTCTCTTCGATTAACTTACCACGAAATCGGGATTATATACCCAAAAAGCGTGTGTGTATTGTGTGGAATACACGCGGATGTGTATCTTTTTGAACTGCTGAACCCTGGACAATTGGATCTAGTGAACTAATCTTCAATCGAAAAGGCATTTATCTGTATGTAAAATGTAAGACCGCATTGTGCAAGATGAAAAAATTGATGTGGGATGTACTGCCTCTCTCACCATAGTTTCCGGATATCGCTCCTTCAAATTTCTACCTGTCAAAATGTTGTTGATAATGAAGGTGATTACATTAATAATTAAAAATAGAAATTCATTCAGTTGAATACAATTTACGTAAGCAGCTTGCCTGCTTATGTTTTCACAGATAGGATTGAGCACACAGTGGTATGGGGATGAACGTTATAATTTCGAGAGTTTCTTACTCTTTTCAGTTTGTTTTTAGTTGCCCCGCAATGAATAATAATTATTTTTTACCAAGTCTCTACCATATGGGAGATCTTTTTGGTGTAATCAATAGAATATAGGTGCCATTATTTCATATTGATACTGGCATTGCCTCTTGAAACCTGAAATAGTAGATGGTATTTTCAATGACAGCAGCTTTCTGAGGCAACTCTGCCACCAAGGAAAAATAGTCTACACACACATCCGCATTTATTTCCTCGTGACGATCTTTTATTGATTCGAGACGAATTGCATCTAACCGTCATCGATAAAATCAGATCACAAACCTATTAATATTTTAACATTGTTTTCGTAGTACCCGTCAGGAGAAAATACAGCTTTGTGATCATAATCTAATTTACCACTCTCAGAATTCCTGTTTTTATATTGGAAAAGAAGTGATGAGGGAAAGCAAGCACTTAATACCATACAGGCAGTAGGGTCTCAATAAACTCAATTTCTCACGTCTAACGTCTAATTTTGACAAGTAACGTGTCGCAGCCGTTTCACAATTGCAATAGTTAATTATCAAGAACGACTCCCATGCTCAAGAACGAATTCGTGTTAATATCATAACACATTTTCTAAGGTTCATTATTATTTTTATATGTGATAACTAATAGAACTCACAGCAATGAGAGAATAGCTTCAATGTTTCTATAAATGTATTATGATAAAATTTGTCAAAAGCTTCACGGTAATAAATGAAACATACACAATTAATATGACACCTTTGTGCCTTCAAATTCAATACAAACATTGTTTTTCAGAAAAAAATTTATTTGCTCATTGTTAACAATGTCAATATTTAATCGTTCTAGTGATCGAATCAAATTTAGAATGAATTCTGATTACGATATTACTAATAAAATAATTAGGAACCTCCAACGATAATTACATAATGTGATGACTCCTGATACGCCGTTAATCTGGCAGGTAACTAATTACAGTGAATGATAAGAGATGCTCTGTAATTAATTCATCAACATAATTTAAACGTAATGAGTATATCAATCAGATATTAGCTAATCCACCGTTACAGATGTACATCAGCAACGTTGCCAGGTTATTATAAAAAATTGTAACGCAAGATGAATACTAAGTGTCTGTCAAGTGAGTCATTTAGATTTATGAGAGAAAAGTAAAGTTGGGTGGATTTATGTGTTAAAACGATCATAAATACAAGTATGATACGGTACCGTGTGTTGAAATATTTAAATTCACTTTTCATAATAAAAAGGATGCGCTAGCGTAGTATTACGAATTCTATACTATAAAAGGCATCGAGATGACAGTTTCCTATATAGATATATCAATTAAGAGCTTTATACGTATTTATATGTACATAGTAATACCATATACTGACTTGGTAAATTAGAAAATAAACTGGAAACGGATTTTATAAAAAAAAAATATCTATTAATTCTTTTCAATCGACACTACCGACATTTTTGGTCGAATCTAATGAACAACCTCTATTTTTACGACTACAGTAATTACTACTCCAAAAATATTCAATCAAAATTAAATCTTAGAGAAAGATGGTGGTTTTGAATTGAATTAATTCTTTAATTTTTCAGTCAAAGTTTGAATTTTGAATCCTATGAATTTGAAAATTTTTACAAGAATTAATACAATTCAAAACCACCGAAAATCTTGATTGATTATTTCCCAGACGATGAATAGATAAGTATTCGAAAGCTCGGAAAATATATTAAAGTTAGTCCACTTTGGTGTTTCATTGCCACGTTCCCAATGATAAACTACTCATAATATAGCTGACAAAGACTTCTTTACAATTCATATACTCGTATATATCTAACTAACACTTATCATCTAACTTATTCAAATATTTCTTTTATTTTGATTTTTACTATCCCATTGTGTTCACTATAACATCAAATTGTTTACTAACCCTCCCGGTCAGTATACACTCTTTTTATATACTACATTTTAGAATCTGGAAATTTCTTATTATCCGTGAACAAACTTGGGTTTGTATCAAGCGATATTTGAAATCCACATATTCATAATCTCTAAAAGAGAAAGAGCCAGCAACTAATTTTTTAAGCAGTCACATTTACTCGCTTACAAGACATTTTTCACACACGCACACAAATTCATCTTATATATTTGTTGTTTTGTTCTTCTTGTACCATATTCATGATCAGCTCAACACGACCTTTCACTCATAGTTGGATTCAAAGTGTACAGTGTTTGCCGTTAAATTCACTCTTTTTCCAGAGATCCTATGATCCCAGTATTATCATAGAATCATTATTCCCCTTATTATTTTGTATAATATGATTATTATCATCATTGGACATGACGTCAAATGACACACACGTTCTGGATTTATTGAGATCCGACAGGGTGTTTGTTGTGTTTGGAATGAGAATCCTGTTTATTTTCGCTTTTATGTAGTTCAGCTTTTTATTTTTCAACTTTTTCTAATATTGGTGTTAATCTAGATGATTGTCCCACATTGGCGCATATAGTCGAATTGTTGCTAGCTCTATTTTTACTTCAGTATTTAGCTCCAATAGAAAGGATAATCATTGAGTAAGCAATAAAAAAATCAACTTGAATTGAAAATGACTCGTTTCTTTCCTTGAATATCATTTATCAATTAGGAATAAGAAAGCAATTCAACACTGGCAACATTGTTTGAAACTGGTAACCAATAATCTACCCAAAACCGGACCCACTAAAGAAGAAATTCGTTTTTAATATCTTTTGATACAAGATACAAACAGTTCCATACAAAGCAATGACTTCATTTACTATTAGCTGATTATATTTGGTGAGCTCATTCCACTTGTTATTCGGCATTAATTATTTCCTTTTTATTTACGATGTGGACCAATTAATGTATTAATTTTACTAATCAGTGATATTAGTTTAAAAACAAATCATATTGTACAAAGTAGAAATTTGAACAAGAACAATGGTACAAGAAACTTAACTTTCCTATTTGTTATGTGTCTGATTATGTTCAAATTTAAAGCATTACATAGGCAGTTATGTCCAGAGACTGAGCTCACAAATAATTCCAAGGAAGCTTTCCAACGGCAAAATATCCAAGAGGCAGACAAGAAGCAGCTTTGTTATGGGAATCTGGCAAATATTCGGCATAAAATGTTTAGGGGAATGAAAATGTATCTCTTTGTAACAAAGGTTTATTACGGATGCGCTATTTGGTTTAGAGTTTGAAGGATTATATAAGTGACAGCTTTAATCAAAATATAGAATTCAAATTCAGATATTTCAGATATTTCTTGCATACTATGTGAGAAAGTTTGATATAAAGACGCAACATATCTTGATAAAAAGCATACGCCGATAAAGCTCAGCTGATTGCTTTATGCGAGAATTCTCGCACTTACATCTTTATTGGTCAAGTCCCATTTTTATTGCATACAATTTATAATTCTACGGAAAAATATATTTAATAAGCAATCATATCTCAAAAATTGTGACATTTAGCAGTAAAGGATGAAGAAATGCAATATTTTGAACTTGATTCATATCAAGCGGCCTTTTTTGATTTCTTTGCTACAATCGCCATGTTTAGGTTTGTCTTGAACCAAACTACGTATTCAACTATAAGTGTTGGTTACTAATCATGCAGTTTGGAACTTTTTCGCAATAGTCACAAGCCAACTTTTATCTTCAACCAAGAGTCCCAGTTGATATATTATTGATAGTGAATGTGATAAAATCTTCTGTTCGTTAATTCTAATTCGTATTTTTGTATAATTCTTTCATTTCATCGATTATGTCCTGATCCAAGTCAATTATGTCTTTTTAATATCAGGTCTTATAAGCGAATATTATACCAAATATTTTCACGAATCATATATTTAGTTGCTAAGGATTTAGTACACTTCATAGTGTGATTTTGGATCTGAGGAATGAGAACTGTCTTTCATGGGTTTGACTAAAAACTATCAACTTTTAGTTGTATATTAAGTATAAGAAAGATTTAGTTCACGTCCTAGTATAATTTCGTATTTGCTTTCGACGACTGAGTACTGTAGTCAATGAGTTTGACAAGAAACGTTTTGATTCATATACTCATCATTCATTGAATTGAAACATCGTAAAGACAGGAAATATAATACCAATATCATATATCTTAGTCTAACTGAATACTCCCGATTATGATAACCAATATTTCTTAAATAATAAATATTACAGAACATTCTTGAGAATATAAACTGGTAATATCCTTTCTGAAACATAATTTATGGAACGATTTGAATAGAAGTACAAACATTGTAGAAATATATGTAAACCGTATGCGAATGCCAGTATAAAGTGATTACTTCTTCTGCCTCTTCATCGTTTGGCTATTTAAATGCAAATGGCGGTCATTTGAATTCATTACAACGACAGAAGTATATTATACTTCCATTTATTAAATTAACACCGGGTAATTTATTTCAGCTACTGATCATAATCAGATCAGATTTTAATCAGGAAAAAGTGAATGCACAGGAATTAATTTTAACCTAAGAAATGAGTGAAGTGGTTCTATTCTTCCCTTCATCTACAACTATATTAGAAAAGTAGTTGTGATTGTTTTTGGAAAGCGAAAATCGGTTTTGGACCGATTTCGAAACTTTAGAGTTGTTTTCTTCTGATTTTACTAGAGGGTCTTTCTATATTCGACCGACAACGTTCTACCACAGAGAAAGATCAATAAATGATTGATTGAAAATTTCAAATCAAAATTAAGAATTTGCCATAAATCAAGAACGCCTTTGATTTTTTTTTCAAATTTGGTGACCAATATGCTCCTTAATAAAGTAATAATTAAACATAAACAAACTTTGGAAAAATTCAACCAGTGGCGCGCTGTCAGGGTTAGTTTTCACTTTTATCCACATATTTTTTACACCAAAGCAAATTTCTGGAGCTTCTGAATAAAAAGAAATTACTTAAACAAACGTTTTAGAGAAAAATGGATTGGTCGGTGTGGACCAAATTGTTGGCCTCCAAGATCACCTGACTTAAATCCTATCGATTTTTTATATTAGGCTATATGAAGTCCTTAGTGTTCGAAACAATCATCGAATCTGAACAAGATCTAATAGCTAGAATTCAGGCTGCGGCAGAAATTATTCAATATCATCCAGATTTATTCTCGACGATACGTTTTTCAATGACAAAACGGTCTAATAAGTGTATTGAAGTAAGCGGCCAACAGGTTGAATAATAGAGATTGGGAATAATTAAGATTTGTTTTGAACTACTTACGCTTATTCATTATTCGGAATTAAATGAATAATTATCATTTGTAAATTACTTACTGCTTGCAGACTTTTGTTTAGAGGCAAATTGGTCACCAAATTTTGAAAAAAATTCAAAGTTGTTCTTGATTTATAGCAAATTTTTGATTTCGATTTAAAATTTTGAACACTCTATATCTCAGCAACTAGGGTTCGTATTCCTATATAAAAATGAATCATCTATTGAGATCTCTCTGGGGTAAAGCGTTGTCAGTCGAATATAGAAACACCCTGTGTATTCCGTGTTACAATATGAGGACTGTAAAAAATTTATATGGCGTCAAAGGTAATATTTTCAACTTGTAACAAGTATGTTAACCTTTAGTTAGACTATCTCGTTAACTTTATTGTTTATTGTGTTGCCTAATTATATTTATATTATTAACATTAATTTATTTGTGTCCTCTAAATTTTGATTTATATTTATTCATTTAACTATATCTGATAATGTTTTATTTAAAGTGTTTATGAAGAAATTTCGATTCCTCGTAAAGTTACATAAAATTAATTAATAAAAGTTGTTAAAATAATTCAGGCCATTTTTATAAATCGATTACAGCTCTTTAGGGTGCACTCTATCTCATATAACATATTTTTTAATAGTACACCCTGTAAATAATTTCAAATGTTTCAATTTATGAAATACAACTATCAATTGAAAGCAAAGCTGAGGCCGCTTAAAATTGAAAAATATATTCTAGCATTTGTGTCGTGAAACTGATATTTTTAATGTCTACCAAAAACTTTGAAAGTAGACTTTTACAAAATGACGCTGTATTCATAGAGGGAAAAAATAGATTTAGTTTATATTATCTAAAAATGCATTCCACGCAAATCAAAACACTAGTCTGTGGTTTAGACGATTCTTGATAATAGAAACAATTTCCCACTGCATCCATTCAGCTAAAAAAATGTACAGGTTTCAGGAAAAAATGAGAGTGTCACCTGGAAAACAAAAAACATCATGTTCTTTCGCTGTTTCAAATTATATTCATCACCTTTGTTGTACCGAGCCAGAAAACCTTGCACTTATTCAATTAACTTAGTGTCATCCATTTTGACATCACAACATATAAATCCCATTTTGAGTTTGGAATACCAAACAAGAATATGAACGATATTTGACATACCCATAACTTTGCCTCTTGAGTGATTGAATCTAATTTCACAATATATACAAATGTATAGAAAATGTGAAATTAAATTCGCGCATGTCGAATTTCTAGGAGCAGCGTAGCCTGAGATGCAGGCGTTCAAGATCTACTTCGCTGTCCCAAGAAAGAGTGAACTTCGATCCCAAACGTCTCGCCTGGGTTCATGTAAGTAAGAAATGGAAGGGAGTGTCATGAAACAATGTAGAAGGCAGAGAGATGGAATTATGTTGGTTTTTGATAAGACGTGTACCAGATAAATCGTTACATTAGAAAGGTTATAAAAGAAAGGTAATTTGAAGTTCCCGAAATCGCCAAATTGGAATTACTGGGGTCGAAAAATTATTGTTTTAGTGATGAAGTTGTTCCGGGAAACGGTCGAAAGATGAAAAATGTCTCGAACAAAACCAAAAAAAAGTAATAAGTTAAGAAAATTTATCCAAGAAGTTACATATTTTTTTACTGTCATAGAGAAGAATCTACACGTTTAATCTGATGTTTATGTTTTATAGAAGGTTTTCTGTGGTCTAAAAATTAGGTCTACTACTTCCTTTTGATTCACAAGATTTTGGTAGTAAAACATCTTCCTTATTGGTATATCCACGTTACTCACAAGATTTAGTACCATGTAACTTCTCTCTACCTTCCTATACCACTGTATTCTCTTATTTTTTTCTATATAGATCAAAAGAAATTTTTATATTACATTTGATGATTAATGCATTGATTATTTTTCGATACATCGATTAAAATTCTTTGATTTTTGTTTTCTTTATATATTCAAATAACCTCTCATCAATTACCCTCGCAATAGGCATATTTATTTTTATCAAGTATTCTTGTCAGGCGATGTTTACCGTTGAAAATGCAAAATTTATTCGCGAATATTAGTTCCACAGTCTTTCAAATTAGTAGTCTTATCCGAGTCACATGAACAGATATCGAAAATGGTCAGGATAATGACTAATCGTTCTCTAATTAGGAGCAGGTAAAGATTCCGATGAGGTTGATCAGCTAATTTGTACATAATTGAAAAATATTTTCAGAAGCGTATCTTGAGTTGTATACACTGAAAAAATATATTCAAAATAGAAATAAGTTTATGCAGTCACCCTATATTCGTTTCATAAATATTATATATATTCTAATATATAATATTATATATTATATTTTAAAACTTATAAATGGGTTAAATAAAAAACTGTGCTGAAAAACAAGGATAAGTTTTAAGAAATTGAGAAGTGTTTTGATTGAGTTCCGATCTCCATTACAAACTTTGGAGAAGAGGAAAAGATATTTTGACTAAAATAGATTTACGGAAAGACTAAATAGGGGACAGAGAATTATCTAATCTTTATGTGAACAAGAAACAAACTATATAAGATTGGAAATGTTTCCAATTTTGTATATATAAAGGTAGTAACAGAGGAAAGGAGCTTAGATGTTTGGATCAAAGCAACGACGAAATCAAAGTATCTGTCAAGAAAAACTGGAAAAAGATTATATAAATGGCTAATGAGAATTACCGCAACATATGCATGCTAAACGTGGATATTGAAAAACACAGAAGAAAACATGCTAAGCACATGAGAAAAAGATACCAACAAGAATCTATGGAGGAGAGTTCCGTGGAATCTTGAGTAAAAGAACTAATAAAGAATTGGATGAGATTTATAAAGAGAGGGTAGTGATATGGCTAAGACATCTTTAGAGACAATATATGGATCTGAAGACCAAAAAAAAAACTTACCTGACCGATAAATAACAATGAAGGGGAAATACCAAAGTAGAGATAATGTGATTTTGTACAGAAATTGATATTTGAAGGAATGGAAAGTAAAAACTGTGACAGAAAAGAAAAAAAGCTGACTAATAGATTTTCCAATTAAAAATATTACATTGTAGTTTTATTGAGTATTAGCCTAGGATTTAGGACATACTCGTAGGTACACGAAATATATTTGTAAAAATGTAATAATATAATGTCAGGGGATTTTATATTAAATGCGTAAATTTGTATATATTGTAGATTTAAATTATTTTCTTCGGGTTTGGTTGAAACAAGAAACATGTTTGGATAATAAGTTCATAATTTTAGTAAGTGACGTTTATCAGTTCATTCGTTAAAAAAGTTGAAAAATTCTCTCCGTGTGGTTTAGCTATAATTTTAAATGATTTATAGCAAATATCTCGTTTTCTACTGCAAACGGGTAAATGCAATTTGGATGATTTTTAAAGAAAATTATAATTCCTATATTTTTTGCATGAAACTTTCTCTGGTTGATAAAACAACAAGACATTCTATTTTTAAATATTACATCTCGTTGTATTCAATTGAAAGAAGTTTCCGGGATTCGTTATCTGTTTTTTATTTTCACATTTTATCATATCAGAAACTATCCAACCTTATATGGATATATTCGTGGATATATTCAATTGTATTTGAAATAAACAAATCAGATCCAGAAAAAAGACAACTATACGATATTTTAATTCACTAGAAAAAGATAAATCTTGTTTTTATGGATTTTGGTGGAACTTTTGATCCACTCAATCATTCTTTCTTGCTTAAAACCCTGGAAGCAAATGAGAGAATAAAATTTCTTACAACTTCTTAATAGTTATGTTACTAATAGTTTCCAAAGCAGAAAACGAATATAGTAACATAAAACCCATAAAATGGGGAATTCCGCAAGGTATGGTACTGGTGTCATTATCATCATCATTCACGATGAGTGAAATTATCGGATATTAAGACGTCTTCTATGAGGCAGAAACCTGGTAATCAATTGTTGTAAAATACTTATCTAATCATAAGTTTATATAAATGAATATCTAAAAATTCAGCTCTTCCATATCAGATGTAAGGTTTCTAGCAATGCTTCCTATCGATTTATATTATTTGAATTTAAAGTATTGAAAACATGCTTTATTAGACTCGCAAGATAGTGAGATGGAGTGAACAATTAATATTAAAGCTTTTTAATGGAAAGCTGAAAATACCTTATGAAATAAATTAATTAGAACTGAGCAAACTATCCCCAAACACGATTCTTCAAAATTAATAGTTATTGCTGTGCACAATAAAAAAAGTTTCAGCAAGAAACAAAATTAAAGAAAATAATAAAAACAATTGTGAATTGAAAACAACTCAGATTTTCATATATCAATGATGAGACGTAACTTATCTATGGACATGCGGAGTGGCTGCAGCCCTCAACTGAATTCCCAGTTGTTGGAGTTTAGTTGAATTTTTTCGTTTGTAGTGTACCGGTTAAGTAGTTTGGATATGATTCAACTCCCAACCTGGCAGCTGTACAGCTGCGGAAAAAATAAAATCAGGAAGGGATCGGGAACACAGATGGAAATTACTAAAGAACGAACGAACGAAAGTATTCAGGACAGACATGAATAAAAAGGAGCTTATGCTCTACAATATAAAAAAAATAATTTATGTTATTTCGAAATATAATTAAACAGGAATCTGTTCTATTTGTTCTCTTACTGAAAATACAGAAAATACAAATTTACATAAAAAATTTGCTTAAAACAAAAAGAGATATTTGAAAAATTTACAAGTGAATATGGAGTACAATCTCAAATTATACTAAATTTTCTTTGATTTCAAGATTTTTAGATTGTAGATAGATAGAGGACGATTTAGCAACAAAACTGGAGTTTTATTGAATTCAGTCCGGTCAGAATTAAAATAGATGTGACTATTGAGGCACAAGGCAAAGCAATATTCAAAATGTTTTAATAAAAACGTATCAAGCCGAATGGCATGTTCAACCCTTGATATTGCAAACAAAATTATTACAGCTTAAAATGAAATCTGACAGTATGTATTTAGAATAAAAAATTCCAGACATTGAGCAGTTCTATTATTTCTGTACTATTCACGCCCAATACAGCACCAACAATATTAAAAAGTATATACAGCAAACCTATCTAAAGACGTCACCTAAAAGCATTTAAATCAGAGAAATCAGATTTTTGACACAATATACTGTTACATTGACATAAAATTCATCTAATAGAAAAATCATTAAATATTGTCCCTATACACATAAAGTCTCCTCATTCGATTTGATCTTGATTTGTACTAGTGAAAGTGTTTTTATTTATATTAGTACGTATGTTTAAGCTTATTTTTTTACATCATAAATCTATTATACAGATCGAAACAAGTACTTAGTTTCTCATTGTTAATTTTTTTCATTCACTTATTCCATTCCATCCCAGTTATAACTATTACTACTTGTAAATAAAATTATTATTATTATTATCATTCACACGCATTGTTTTCCATCAGTCCTTAGAATGCTAAGGCGTTATACATTATTAACAAATTATTTAACAAATAATTTAACTGACAACTCATTATATTTAGCGTCGATAAAATTAAACGGAACATTTTCGAAATAAATTTTGTAAAAACGTATAGAATTGTATTGAAAGTTATTTTGTAAAGTGAAATTTATCTGTGACGTCCAAAATATCCATAAATTTCTACTGCGGGGCCTAAATTGTCTCAATTATATTATAAATCACAAAGAAGTCATTAGACATAAATATGTTATTTTGTGAGCAAAAAGTATTTTCAGGTAGGGAATTGCATCACTGATGAAAAATAAAGAAGAAAAAGACCGCGATACGAGATGCGAGAAACTGATGGTCGGCTGAAGGTGTCAGAGATAGAGATGTTGGGTGTTCAGGCAAGCAATTAGAACGCCTTTTGCAATGGCCTAATGATAGGTCACGCTCAGGGCTGCTTGAGGCATCACGCGCAGTGGACCACCCAGATCAGCAGATATAACCTCATCATCCGGTCCCTGTATATTCATTCTCAGTCGGTAAACCGACTTGTTCTTCAAGGTCGGACCTTGATTTTTTTTTCAAGGCAATCAATAATTTACGTTTTGATTTGGTAAATTCATAATTATTGCGGGACTAATAATTTCTACTGACAATAAATTAGCATTACGAGTTTTAGTGACGTTGATCCAAGTATGAAAGCTCTGTAGGAATTCACCTATTAACAGAGATGAATTAACAATAGTTATTTATGTAACTGGTTATAAAAAGAGCGATATTGTTCAATAAGTCATCTTATCAGTATCGTTTTGATAAACGCTCTTAAATTTATTCTCGCATTTGTTAATTTTTTGCTAGAAATTTATTGGAATTAGATCAAGGAATATACCTACCTAATTATTTTTAAGATTGTGGGCAGTCAAAGATGGTTAGGCACATAGTGCACTTGAAATTATTAGAGTCAAATGTGCTTTGAAAAGTAACTGTGGCTTGAGCTTATGAGACTGAGTGCTTGAGCCTCGAACATGAGAGTGCTGGGCACTCACAGATGACGTAGTCCGAAATTTCTTCTTCCTCAATGCACTAGTGGCTGTGATGTCCATAGTATGAAGATGGCAACTTATCGGCATCTGTGTTCGAGGGTTGTACCTAGTTGCATTTTACGCCTGTTTAAGTAGATCAGTTATTTGGTAAGAGAGGCAGAAATTCCATCTAGGTGTGTAATCGTAGTAATAATAACCCTATTAGCTACATCAAGAATGGGTTCTAGGTCCGTTAAGAGATTTACTTAGAGGGTCCGCTCCATCGTGTAGCTTCTGTTGCCCGAGTGATCTGGCATGCACGTCAGCTTTACCTATCTTACACCTGTTCTTGTATGATTTTCTCTTAAGCATAAAGAGCACAAAATTTTGGCTTGTATAGCAGGTTTGCTGCCTGCGCAGATTGAGATTACTGTATTTCTTTGGCGTCGATAGAGAATCGTTTTTCTACTTTTCATCAGCTTTGAAGGCGGTAGCATATTTACCAAGCTAGAAACATCCTCAGAAGCCTGCTTTGGTCAAGCCATTACTACATATACCTATGCATTGGTTTGTATTATCTTAAAGCGATTCACCAGCATCTTATATAGCATATTATAGTAAATATAAAGGAAAAGCTCTGTAGATTATCTACTCCTTGCTAAAAATCACAATAAACATAAATAATGGTATTAATATAGATACTTAATTGAAATCATGCGTTTATCTTGAACGCCAATCAGAAAAACATGTAGGTGAAAAGATAAACATTTTTACGCAACAACAACTTTTCATAAACGGAGCTCCTAATGGAAATAGTAGATCTCATAATTCTAGTGCTTTGATCAAATAGTCTTTTACATAACATTTTCATAACATAATTTGTTCTACCGATATGTCGCAAGCCATACGATTTTATAAATTTGAAAATAGAAGATATCACTAATAAAAGAATAAAACTGAAACTCTTTTAACACGGTTACTAGTAGTCATAAAAATTTTTAAATATGGTTATTTATTTGTAGTTTTATACAATCGTATACGTAACAATTGCGGTGATGGTCAGAACATACTTGATAAACTACATAAATTTCATCTGCGTGAGTTATGACCTACATAACCGCTCGTTACATCAAAAGAGTAGTAGGTTCGTCTGTCATTAATTGTGTTTAAAAGTCATTAACTATTATTTCTCATTACCATCAGTGAAAGGTGTTTTTCGTTATTATGTAATTTCAAAATTTAACTATGTTCATTGAATAAGAAAGAATAACTATTACGAAAAGACGCATTCAAATGATGGTTATCTCCTCTGGATGGAGAAGAAAAAACAAATACTAAATCCTATTAACGAATATATAAGTTCCAATATTTTTTATTCAACATACAGTAATTTATATAATGAGATTTTTCCCATAACTGCTCTTTATCTACGTCTTTGTATTTTTTCATTATGTTGTATTATACAGATATTATTGATGCAGGCACCACCTGGAGATAGGCGCTGACTTGCAGATGGTCGATCTTCTTGATCTTGTCATTCGCTTTTTATATAAATCTATGACGAATTTCTCTCCACGGGATGACGTTGTTGATGTTGAACTAAAAACAAAATGGAATTAACTAGACCCGTGGAATTACGCACTGTATCTCGCTCACTGTATAAACCCTTGTTTATTACAGAGTAGTCTATAGTCTAAATTTTATTTAATTAGGAGTATGTCTTGCTTTAGACAAATTATTATATGTTAAACTAAATGAATAACATTAAAATTAATTACTTCACAAACAACAAATGAAATCAAACAAAGAATGATTTCTTAATGAAGTTTACAAAATTGAATCTATGCATTGAAAAAAAAATTAAATCAATGATACAGACTTTCGTGATCACAAGTAAAATCTTCACACTTAGTACAGCGATGTTCTTTTTAACCCTTCTAATAATCCGTCTTCTTCCTCAAAATAGACATCGACGTATGTCTTTCCTGCTGGTGAAATTTTTAGGATAAAAAACAGGGAAAAGTCACTAATGGACAAATTTGTTGGGTAAAGTGGGTAGTCAAACAGTTTGAGAAATGCAACAGGAGTCTAGTGGATTCAGGTTTGATGTATAATTATGAATCGTCGCAAAAATTTGACAAATTTTTTTTAACCGCGCCAATAAGGCATGAGAAATTTTCATACGAGTACGCTTTTGGTCCAAAATAAAAAAAAAACGCGAAATCCGATATTTTAAACATGCATAAGTCAGTATATAACAAATGTGTTTTTTTATATGCCCATAGCCTCTTATATCTCTTCATACGCAATTTCTAGCTCCTCTCTCATGTCTTTTGAAAAATATATATTCAATGACAGCTGAAAACTCATTTTCAGAAAAATCTTCACAACTACCCACTTAAAAGCACACAAATTTTCAGATTGAGGTCGGATACTTTTCAGCCAACCCTCGTATATTTTGTTGAAATCCAGTGTTTTGAGGGGCTCATTAAACTTCATCTTGATTTTTCTGCGTCTAGCTCATTTTTTGTCAACACTCTTTCTCGAAATCTTCACCATTCTCCGGTTCGAGAGGCTTTTCTCAATCAAAAGTTTGTAGTCCTTAGTATCTTCCATCTGAAGATCAAAATGTTGGTAGAATTTGTCTCCTGTTGTCCATGTGCTACGTGCAATTCCCTTCAAGTTTTCTAGCCATGACACTCTAACACTTTACAGCAATAATTACGTGTCAGTTGTTATTGGTATGAAATGAATTATCATACATGCTTACCTAAATACTATTCCAATATCTTTAATCTGGATCTATTTCATCGTTCTTTAAGCTCTAGTCTTGAAATTAAAAACTCTCTATTCCACGAGTACCTCAGAAGTGAGTTGATGGTGAAATTTCATGATTCCAAAATTGAGTAATAAAAACTAATTACTATTATTGATATCACATGATTGCAAAATATGTCTTATTCTTAAAGACATCTTTGGGTTCATAGAAGAATAAATTACAAAACAACGTTCACTGTTCACTCAATTAAACAGTTAATTAAACGTTTCTTGCGACTTACTATTCTAACTAGAGACACCAACATGTTGATAATAAAACCAAATCCCAAAATGAAACTAAATATATTGAGTTCTCAGTTGTTGCTTCAATCTTACACTCCTGATACGTTGAATAGGTAGTTAAGTGACCTTATCTAATTGAATCCTAGCTTGATGGAATTTTCTTTGCAGTTATTTTGGTACTCACCCCAAGATTTATAATAATTTCTATCAATGGAAAAATGAAAAAGTATATTTATATATTCCTATGAACAGTATGAACATAGTAATTTATACTATAATGGATGTAAGTAACAAGTCGAAAACCATTTTGCGCCCGGGCTATAGCGATGAAGTTAGAGACTTCGAATTTAATTCGAAACTCTTTCCATCAATCATGAAAGGCTTTGATTGGTTTCTATAGCACCATAAGCATTGTTATTTCAATTTACAACAAAGTTATTACTTTTGTATGACAGCCAAATCGGTATAGAAGAATAAGCTGCTGTCAGAATAATCGAGGAAGAGGTATGAAGCAATGTATCATGTATCAATACTTCACAAAATTATGCCAAACAAAGACTGCTACTGCTAAAGAAACCGTCCTTTGGGGAACTTCCACGAAAATTCTGCTGTCTTAAAGTCACAATAAAGCTTAATATGGTATCATAAATCCCGTAGTCAAGGGCAATTGATACATTTCTTGTAAATTGTTACGTCCCCCAAAACATTCTCAAAATGTGTTATATACAATAAAATAAGAAATAATACGATATTATATCAATATCTTTAAGTCGTGGATAATCAACTATTCTGGAATATTCACATACATTAATTGAATGAAATATTTTTTTTTTCAAATATAACACGATTTATTGGGAAGTGTTTGGATGAATATCAATTGTAGCGCTGGATGTCCAAAATAGCTGATAGAAATTTATAAATAAATAGGTTATGCTTAAAGCAAAAATATTCTCACGTGTACCTTGTAAGCACATCATTCTAAAACAAATATAATCTTAACTAATTTAGATGCTATCAATTAAAATACCCGAAACGAAATTGAATTTAACATTTATTCAACTAGCAGAAGAGCCAGAGAATGTATTAGCTAAAAGTGAAAAAAATATCTCACACGGAACTTGAGAACTGTTTTTATTTAAAATGAATTATAGCCAATTAAGGCCAGTTTATGTTAAACCTGATACTAATTTGTAAAACAAGGCAAGAGTTAATGTACCTTTAAGAGGTTCACTGACAATCCATTAACATTCAGAGAATTTAAATCGAAATCGGTTCATTTAATATCGTTAGTATTAATGGCAACCCTAGGGTAAAATCATATATATGAAATTAAAAAAAAAGTAAAGAATAATAATATATCTGATGCTTCTTGTAATAATTGTGAGATGTGAACATAGGACAGATATCTCAATATTCAAAGAATAGATTAATTAATCATCGATACTATAAAATTGCATCAAGTATACACAAAATAATAGAAAAATACGGTTGAAATAGATGACATTATTTGGAATTGAATTTACCCTACTCTATTCTTTGATGAGGAAATTATCGTACCTTCCATTTTTCCAGGACTTACTTAGTTTCTTCTCTCACATTCATTATATTCCCCTGAGTGTTGAAGGTTTAGCCCAGATACAAAAAATGCCCGTGATATAAAAGTTGGTACTTTTAATCAATCGGCTGTTGATTCAGCTTGCGTGATCAGAATACGTCCTGCTTGGCCGGGACAGCAAGCAAATTTATGTTGTGGACCCATGAAGATGTCTTAACTGCCCCCCAGGAAGCAGTCCAGTTTGGGTGGTCTTAGAAAATGCAAAAGGTTATCATATACTTTATGCAAGGCAGTTTTATAATTATCACTTAGTTTGTCAACTGTTTGACTTATGTAATGACTCTGAATATCGATAGACCAGTCTCGACAAATATTCAATGTAAAAATGTTGTCAAGTCCTTTTAAAATCCACATGGCACAGAAATACAGTTTTTGCTTTCTTTGTATACATTTATAAGAAATTTTAGAAAATATGAATTTAATTACTGATGTAATATATTTGACAAGAGTTTACAAAAATAATATGACAAAATAGTCTCATGTCACATGATTAGCAATTTATTCTATAATTATAAAAGCGAATGTGGTGAATTGTATAGAATTGCCTTTAAAAATTAGTTACAAAGTAAATTATAGATTTTAGAGAGGTTTTAACCTTGGGTTCAGTTCAGACCGATATTCCGATTTTAATTTGTTCGGAGACTGGTCTAGAGTGATATTCTTGAAATTCAACTTTTATAGCTATTGGGTATTAAGAGCTTCAACTTCGTTGATGATAACTTTTATGGGAAAATTATTATCGATTTCTGGTTGAAATGCGGAGTAAATTTGCATCCGTCAGCTAAAATATCATGCCTTTCAATAAACGCATAATATATATTGTAATGTATTTCTTATTTATTTATATGATTTCTATTCATGGGGTTAATTAATAAACACTATCTCTTACGTTCTAAATTCATTTAAATACGATACATTATACTCAAGTCACTTATAATAATTCACTTATCAATATCACTTAACGAATTTTAAATTCATTTAAATTCTTTGTTTACTTAGCAGTTGGCTCTGTTCACCTCGTCTATTTATTATAAACTGAACTAACATCCTTATATATTCAGAAATAATTCTTTGAAGATCTAGAAAACTAGAAACACACAACAAATAAATTAATATACTTTCCTAGAAATTATTCAAAGGAAAAAATGTAAATAAACCGCTTGTTAAAAATATAAAAACAAGCATCAAGCGAATTCCCGGTATTTCATAAAAGGCGACAACTGAACTACTAATGCTTATTTTCAGGAATAGTAGGAATAATTGATTATAAACTGTAAGTATTTTTTGTTTATAAGAGCGTATTATTAAAATAATTGAAGCAACATTGTACTAGAGAGAAGTTTTTTATTTATGTATAGAAGTAGAATATAGGTTATCTATTGCTGCTGCCTCTTGCTACAATCACACACCTTCTAGGGATTTGGTCATGCATGTTCTTGTAGCTCCATGTTGTAACGATGATGAAAGTGACCATTGGCTGTCTTTTAGTTGTGACCAAATCCTTGAAAATAGCCTGTTTAAAAAGATCCTACAAGTTCTCTATGGGATTCGTATCAGGAGAGTTACGCGGTAAAATTTGTACTGGCCCCTTTCACAATGAAAAACTTGTCTTCAACTAATATGACAAACCACACCTTGAAACTAACTCTATAAGGCAGTCTGAAACTACTCACCTGGGCGCTATTGGACGAATGAATTCTTACTAATAGTGACTTACGCCTTTTTGAATAATTTGTACCATTTAATCGCCTCCAGTCTACAATAATAATGTCAGTACCTATTGGGTTTATATTATAGTCGTTTTATCTTTATGGTTTCGGTAAATCATGATTTTGAAAGGCCGGATTATTCTTTTTGGAAACGATAACTCACTTATTATTTATCAAAAACTTAAACAAATTATACTCTTTTTACTATTTGTATACTCTTTTCACTATTTTCCTATCTCTACGAGAAGTAGTGATCTTGCAACATGTCCTTACCCAATCCGCTATCAAAAGTTTGCTTTTCTCGAAACACCTATAATAATGTCTTTTTCTTTATAGGAATATTTTAAATGATAGTTATATTTGTCTCTAAATTTTCACCCATACTAATACAAACCATGTTAATTCCAACATCGTTTGAAAATAATGCATTTTACAGAAAAACAGGCAATACTTACATTTCAAGTATTTCCGACAGAAAAAAACTTGCAAAAAACGATTCAAAAATATTTCAATTAACTATTTCCACATTAGTTTTCATTAAAAGTAAAGTAAACAGAATAATCTCACTCATTTGAAAATTAACTCGCACTGTCAGTGATGCCAGTGATTATGTTTTTCATAAAATTCTCTTCTAATTTTATGAACTTTTTTTGTCTGTTTACTGTATATTCCTTCTCTCTTTTGTTAGCTGTTAATCTTATTTCGATATACTCATTGTCCCTTCTTTATTATCTCCCTCAAATTATCCACTTTTTTGATATATTTTATCATAGTTTTAGTTCATGAACCAAATTTTGGTTACCTCCCGATTTCCTGTTCTTTTTATATTTTTCGCAGATCTTTTTTATTTTCTTCCATAATTCTCATATTTCTATTCATACTATTCACATATTTCATGACTTCATCAAATCGTTTATTTATATTCAATCTTGGACAGTTTCATCTGGACTTTCTTGTTGTGATATAGATTTCCAATTTTTATTTTATATGAGATCCAATTCAAGAACGTTTTTCACATACTTTTAATTATTTTGAAACAAAAATCCAATTTGTTCTCTTGGATGTGGATTATTTTGTATTTTCGTGCTTTTTTATTTGCACAAAGCAATTTTTTGACAAGAAATGTGCCGAAGCAATAAAGGTTATATTCGGTTAAACACAAAAGAACGGCTTTTCAACATAAAAATTACTAGCTTTCGCATATGTAACATTTAAAAGTCACCAAAAAATCAGGCGATGGAACACTTTCAGGATAATATTTCAGTAACTCTTCCTCGGCTTCTTTATTTCTTTTTCGCGGTAAAAAATAATGTTTGGAGAACATTCGAAATTATATAGGTTTATGAAAAAGTGATGCACAAAATTAATGAAACGTTCATTTTTGATAAAGAAAATTGTTGACATATTTATTTTATCCCGATCCATTCGACATAAGTCACTAAAATGAGACATCAATATTGTTTTTAAATTGAGCTAGGTTTTTATACATTATTCTATACGTATTTATTTTTATGCGTTATAAATAATTATTTCGGAAGTCAAATAAAAACACAAGATTAATATTTTTATTAATACTATTACATCTGCAGAACCCAATTCGCCTTAAATGGTAAATATTCATGACACGAGGTGTGACTATTTAATAACAAGATTGGTGATATAATATATTTTATTTTGATATTTTGTATATTCATTTATGATCACCCCCAATATATTCTCCTCCTCTATCCGTACATCGCTTCATGCCAATCTTCCATTGTTCTAAACAGTGCAGGAAGTCTTTATCTGTCAGCTCCTCAATGACGCTCGCCGCTTTTTTCCACAGCTTCAACAGATTCAAATATTTTTCCTTTTAATGCAGATTTGACCTTAGGTACAAGTAGCACAGTGCAAAATCCGGCAGATAAGTAGGTGGTCTAGCAATACAATAATTTTACGTTCTTCTTGTTGTTCAAATGAGAGGATTCTGTGCACCAGTTTGGCACATACCCTTTGCAATTTGAATTTGCCGTACAAATTCTTTGTCCGTCCCTATAGATTCAGTAATCGCATGAACACTTAGCCGACGATTATATCGAACAAGGGTACCGACTTTTTACATACTTTCATCCGGTTTTGATGTAGAAGAGTGACCCGAACGTAAATCATCCTCTCGGCCATCTTGAAAATGCTTAATAGCCCTCAAAAACACGTGCACGTGACAAAACTTGTTTTACTTAATTTTAAGTGTACAGACACGAGACACCGCATACTAAAGAGTAGCGTTTCTTTACTTAATAGCCACACCTCGTATTGATAATAATGAAATTATTTTGTTAGAATTTTCTCCTCCTCCAATTTTTTTGTAATTTAATGAAGCGACACAAGTGACAAAATACTAAATTTTCATTGCTTACGCCTACACTTACCTTGTTAATTGATGTCGAGTACTCCTCGTTCAAATACGTTGTGTTATTTTATCACATCATTTAAATCACTTTTTCCATCTCTATATTATTTTTGATCTACTCACACTTTTCCGAAATTATGTGGAAATAGTTAAAATATCTATGGGTTTTTGGAAAAAATAAAGCAATTTGAGATCTGATAATAATTTACTAGATACTAAGAGCCTATATAATTCGATACAATTATTCATATTGGTTGAATTCATTACAGTTTCCATTAGTCCATAGTAAAAACTAATAAATGAATCACAAACAAATATTTTTCCTTTCGGTTACCTTACAAATATCACACTGAACTTCACAGCAATATTTAAACGTACAGTTACAATTAACTTTCACTTCTTCAGTGTGCGTCGAGTAACCCCTTCCACAGCATAATATTCCACAGCCTTCCTCTCCTTGAGAGGTATCGTTACATATTCTCCCTTGCGTTCCAAATGATCCAAGAGTATTATTTGGAACGCAGTACAAAGGAGATTCTTCCGAATAAACTAAATCTCCTCGACCAGGAGGTTTTATTGTTTCACCTTCTGGCATGAAACTTTGACCATCGTTGCCAGCTATGACTTTTGCTGCACCATCAAAGCGTTCTTTCAGTCGGTTGCCTACTTCACGAAATGTAGGCATTCTTCTGGTGCACGTTTTCAGTGTACATGAACCTGAGAGGCCGTGGCACTTGCATACAGTTACCATATTATTCTTGACAGCCTGGAACAATTCGAAATTAACATATTTAATGAACATATTCCGATCAATGGAGAGTATTTTGTTCATATTATATTGAATCTTATATCATATATTGCTCTTAGAGGAATGTAAAGGAGACGTCGACAAATGAGTCGTTATATATTTTTTAAATTTTATGAATTTGTGGATTGGAGTTACCGGTTTTTGAAACTATGATCTATATATTTGGAAGGAAACTGATCACATTTACATGATTCGATGACTTCAATCTTTTTCAAACAACAGTAAAGGTGAACCACTTTCCAAACATTCAGATTATGAAATCAACCACTCGAAGTTGGTCTAAGCAATATGTTCATTGAAATCTTAAAAGTCAAAAATTTGTTGATCATTTGTGGTGCATCCTATTTTTTGTCGTCGGTTTGGAAAAATTTGTATAGGTAATGAATAATTTCAGATCTGTAGAAATGAAAAGCTGTAGTAAATACAGAGCTTATTATTATAGCACCTATTGATGCATTATCAATGGAATAGGATTTGAATGCATAATCTATTTAAGGTGAAACAACTGTCTGTTATGTCATTAGAGATGATTATTTCCAGTCTCTATTTCAACTTGATAGTGTTCTTTTAAAAATCACATTCCCAACATAATTATAAATTTCCAATTTGTTTTGAACCAATACAAAAAATATTTGGAGGAGCCAGAACGGAAATAGTTGGTGAGAGGCACAAGACGCTCGAGATTATAAATACAGAATTCGACCTTCAGTGTCCCGACAATCGATATTTTCAGTCTGTATGTGTTAATCAGTTATTTGAGGTTGTGATAAGAAACCTACGAAAATCTGCAAAGCGTCACGGCAAAAAGCTTGATCTCAATGGAAACAATAATGATCTTTGACTATCATCTGTTCAACCTACAGGTATTCCAAGCTACCAAATCTAGTTTTTAATTTGTCAATTTGTGCTATGGTACACTTCCATTTTGACGGAAACGTTATTTTCACGAAAAACCTATACATTCAAAGTGTGGTTTGTGGTAAGAAAGTTGTACCTAGTTGGTCCTTACTTTTTCAAAAGTGCTGTTACCTGGTCTTGATAAACTTGTAAATGATGAGATATTATCACAGCAAGATGGTACTACTAGCCATATCATCAATATTTTAATGGATTAACAGAAATTCGAATAATTCGGTTACTTAATTAGCACCTATTTAACATACTTGATAGCTTCTGACTTTTTTCTTTGGAGTCATTTGAGGTTCAAGGTTGTTAAAAGAAGCCTGTCTAGAGCTAAGAACTAATTGAATAAGCTAATCCAATAAGTCCAGAAAATTCCGTTACATAATCATGAGAAACTTTACTAGAAAACATTTTTTTTCGCTAAGTATGCAACTTCACAAATTTAATTAATTCTAAATGATGATTTTTTTATTTTCTCATTAATTTTCATCAATTTTAAAACAATAATTGGAAAAAAAAATGATGAATGAAAGTGATTCTAGTGATCTTCCTCCACTATCTTGAATTTCGACCAAAAGAAAATATAAATTTCTATGCTCAACCAACCACAAGTGAGACTACAAAAAGAAAGGAACTATAATAATCACTTACCAATCGTCCAGCTACGTAGTTATGTAATTTAACTAAAGTTTTCATATCACTACTTCTTCGTCGGTACCTAGTATCCAAGAAATCTTTCGATTTCTTAATACCAAATTCTATATTCTCTCCGCACCCATCCCACTCCCAGTTTCCTTCTGGTAGAGGAGGATTTTTCTTTCTACTGTTTTTTCTTCGTTTTCTTTTCGAACAAGAACATCCTATTTGTTCTCCTTTGGTGCAAGCTCTGGTTACTTGAAATGTTATTCCTGCTGCGATTATAGCATTCACAAATCCAGTCTCTCGTGTATCTGTAATGAAGAAATATGCCATTTTCGAAAATATTGAATTCTCTAGTTTATTTGATGTAAAACAATTTAATTGGTTTTCCTAAGCAAGTTGGCAAGTCATAGACAATGATCTGACAAGTGAAAAATAGTACTGCAAAGTCTCTGTATATTATTCTTCATAAAATTTTTAGTTCTTAGATATATGGCCTATCTCTTTTCGCTAACAAACCTTTCAGAAATAAATTTAAATTCTTCTCGATAAAATTTATCCAATTGAAATACCAAAATGCAGTTTCTGCAATATATGTTCTGTTGTGATACGTTTTTCTTCAGATATTATCGGTAATACCCTTGAAAAACGTATAGCGCTTTAAACATCGATTCTTTATAATCTAAACGACAAATCAGTGTGTCTACAAACACTCCATCCGGCTACTTGAGCTGCCTCTCAGTGTCTCAATCAGATCAATTGAACAGACAAGGAAAAATGTCATCGATGATAACGATCTTTCGTCTATCCTGGTATATCACATTTGCAATTATTATATGCAGTAACAAGAACTGGCGCATTGGTGATATTTTCTTGGTCGACTCAGGATATGTTGAATAGTTAGATTAAGATCAACCGGTGAGGCGATGTCAACTTAAAAATACTTTTTGCATTAATAAATTCTTTCGTTCGTTTTGTTTGAGAAGAACCAGTTAAGATTACCATTCCATTGACATCGGTAAATACAGAATTATTTATATGTAAATTGATTCAAAATTGAGTTAGAATCTGATTTCTTATTTAAAAAGCACAAAAAATAGAAAAAGCATTTTAGAAAAAGCTCTAAAATTTCATCTCAGATACGATTAGAAGAAGCGTCACAACAGTTTGAATATTGAGAAGAATTGAGCACAATCAAATATGACAACTAATTGAGGACATACGCATTAGATCATGAACTCATTTCCTTCTCATTAGTACCAATTAAGACGTATATAGCATATAGGTTTACAGTTTACAAACGTACCTGGAATTATTCCGCGGGTTTGATATAAAATTTAAACCGAGTTTTTAAAGCGCTATTTTCTAGAGGTTTCCCTTTGATTCAGATGATATTAAAATATTAAATAATGATTTTGTTTGTGAAACCATTTTACGGAAGATTATGGACGGTTGTCCGAACCGTACTGGAGCTGTCTAAAAAACAATTTTTACAAACAACACACCTTACAAATACAAAATGTTAACAGATCATTTTTCTCTGGAAATCACAAGTGTTACAACAGTTGAATGAAATCTCCAAAAGCTATACTTAGATTGACATATAAATATGCCACAAGAAACATCTTTATGATCCATTATTCACGGCATTAGACATATTCAATTGGACGAGACACGTTTTTACTACAATCTAAAAAATGCAACAGGTACTTCAACTATAGGGCAGCAACAAAAGGATATGTAGGAGACGAAATCCGGTTACATGAATTTGTGTTATTAGGAATCATGGCGGAACAGTACTTAGTCAAGTTTGAATAGACCCATAATCGAATTCCAAGTGGTTTTGCTGACACTTATGTACATTTATTTCAATTTCAACTCTCCCATCCTACATGATTCATTAAAAGGCAACTTTCACGTAGGAGTATTTTCGGCCTGCAACTTCTTCAAATATCTGAATTAAGTTGCTCTGGAATTCAACTAATGGTAAAAAAAATTTCAACAAAGATGTTAGAGGCGGTGGCGTGCGAGGAACGCATATGCATCGAGCGCACATGCATCAAATGCACAGGCACATTTAGAAAACATTTCGTGAGAACGAATGCATTTTTGGTATTCGATTCAAAATAATTGAAAAATTGCGTATTTTGAGAATTCTACAAAAAGTCTTTTAATTTAAGAATGGTTAGTCTTGGTTAGGTTAGGTTAGATTGGGTTAGGTTAGGGTTAGAAGATTATGACTATAATCGCATTGATGAGAAAGTATTAACTATATGTTACTCCGTTGTTAACTCTTTTATAATTTTTCTCCTTTTATTTACGGTAATAAACATTTCAAGCTAAATACAGGAATTGAAGGTACCGTCCTTATACCTGCAAATGTGCACCCTCCTATATAATCTGTGCGCTAGATGCACGCATTCGTCAGAATATCACCTTCATCAGTTCATCACGATTTTTTTAACAAAGATATAGATATATCTCAGCCTCCTAACTCCTACGCAGTCTCTATCGATGCCTGAAGTTGCGTTGGAGTGAAACAAAATTTTGAGCTGTCATTCATTCTCGAAAGCTCCTGCATGGAACCAACTAGGAACGGTCATGTGTCGAGTTAAAATAAAATTCTTTCAACAAATTCCCTAAACACGATAAATTTCAGTCAACGAAATAAATAGAGGAGAAAAGGAGAAGAGCAGTTGATTGTGAAACTCTGATAAGCTAGAAGACTAATTGCTAGAATTAAATCAAAATTCACATGAAGATTCAGTTTTGGTTTATGATTGAAACGTGATATTACGGAAAAATTAGTGTTTTCCATCTAGTGCAGATTTAATTCCCAGTGTTTGTGTCATAAACGAAAGTGATTTTGAAGCGACTAAATCCATCGACAGACCGAAATTCCCGATATTTGAATTTGTTCTACGTTAACATCGATCTAACCAAGTGAGGTTCATCTTGATACTATTGCTCTTGTTTTATGAACCTTTTTCTTGATTATTCATACAATGCCATGTTTTATTGGGGAAAGTTTGGCCATATGTATATAAATATAACTTGTATTAGTATGAAAATGTGTTTTAAATGTAATAAACTTATATAAAACTTACATTTCAAATCAAATAATTCTATTACTTACATAGAAATAATGATTTGTACCAAATGTATACATGAATGAATAAACAAAAGAGTTCAATTGCAAATTATATAATACGATAGAATGTGAGTTCTGAACAAGGTTAACCGAATTAAACCTCATATACTTGAATTCTTTGAATTAGTCTCATTATTTCTCATTGTAACGAAACTACAGGCCTCACATCGGAGGAATAGTTGTCACTAACCTCTTAACATTACTTTTTTAATACTCCTTTTGGTAGACGTACAGTTCCACCTTCTATACCTAAACTGGTATTGGCATTCTGTCTGACCAAGAGCAATACCTTTGGCTATTTGGTTCAATAAACCAGGTTTATTATTACAAATGTCTGACATTTTTCCCCGCGACCATCTTGCCCTTTTACAGGTCTGATTTGGATCCATGACCAAATGACTGCCAACTGCCCTGTAACAAAAAGAAAATAAAGTCAATCAAAATGCTTTATCCTAACGAGATACAATCAAGATCAGCGTTTACTACGTATACTAGATTTTATATTTATGATGTGCTAAGTAACTTTCTTATATCGAGCCAAGTAGAATCTGAATCTAGTGGAGATTCTCACCCAGCAGCGACATGTCGATGTACTGTACCACTCAAACAAAATTCTATATCGTTTGGAAATACTAGACAATTAAAAGAATTTGGATTTTCATCACTACCCCATGAATGCCTCATGTTCTAATACAAATTTTGTATTTGTAATTGTCTTCTTTATCTAGCTTTCCACCGTGACTAATTCTTGGTCTTCTGGTCTGGAGAGCCCTCGCGCTTTCCGTTAAATTTTGCAACAAATCTGCTTGAAGGTAGTTCAAAATGTGTTTCTTTAAATACAGCAGATGCTTCTTCATGATTTCGAAGTCTATCACTGTCGCTCATCATCATTAGAATTTCTATTCTTTCTGTTTCGGTTATTTAAAAAAAATGAACTTTACTTTCTCATAATTCTGTATTTATTTCATATTTTATGAGGAACAAAATTCTTCTATTCATAGAAGTATACATTTTCAAATATTTACTCCAACGCCTAACCTCAATGTATACCTCACAGTATACTCAAATTTCCGTTTCCCAATAAATTATATTAACAGGAACCCCAGAGAAAAAAATTATAAATTGTGGAAGCTACTTTATATTATCGTATTCAATTTGTGAGGTTTATAAATTAATTTCCTCTCTTTACTTATTTGATTAAGAATATAAAGGGTGATAAGTGGTTGAAAACAGTTCAAGGTTCCCACAGAAAAATGCAACTAAAGTTTATTAAACCTTCTTTATGAACTGTGTTTCTTAATTTATGATATTTACGTATTCCTAGGGCATGGCCCTTATCAAAAATTTCATAAAAATATCAACTACACCTAAAATATGTGATAATAAAATTCTTTCACTTATATGTCAAGTCATATTAAGCTAAAGGATTTAAATGTGATTAAGTTTTTTTTTACTTACAATAAAATCGTGTTTATAAAGATGTAAATCATCAGTTATGAAATGGTCTGATAAAAAGTGTTATTTTTATATTTGTGTTATTTTTACGAAATATTTGTTGTTCTTATTTCAGAAATATGAGAAAAGGAGCTCAAATTCAATCTAATGGTTATATTTATTTGTTGCGAAATATATGAAATATGATTCTAGAAATAAGGCTTGAAATTGAAAACACAATGAAATCATTTCATAAGAAATAAAATTGGCCAATATTTTTTCTATTCCAGAAGTAAAACATCATTACTAAGGGTCACAATTTTTACTTGAAACTTTGAAAAATTTATTGTATAGAACTTTTGTACTTATGCACAAAAAATTAATTTTCTCTTTCTATATCATTCAATACAAAATATCAGAGCTAAAGGATTTTTCGAATTTTCTAGTTCTTCATTCAACTCGTGTCAAACTTTGCACAATTTACATCTCTTAGTTTGTGATTGACAATCTATAGCTATTTATACTACGAAGCAATTGGGACACTGTAATTTAACAAATTAATTCATAGGAAATAGAGACTAAGACAAGGCGATTTTCTCTTTACGAATCTATTTAATGATACTAGACAAAGTATTATACAAACAACAGGCTCCATCTTCTATTGTTAACGAGGAAAAAGATGATACCAATATAATTTCAATTGGCAAGTGACTGTGCATTTTATTGCTTTATAAAATATTGAGCATTCAACTAATTCTGAACGTGTAGTAGGTAGGTAAAGGTCGCGTTCCTAAGTTGCTAGCTGTGTAACGATCTTTCTCAAATTGGAGAAGCGTGCTTACGAACTAGACGAACGAAGTCAAATATGAATAAGGAAGGAAGAGTCAGACTTTTTTATCTTTTAAAGGAGTTCCGGTAGTGAACCCTGCTGTTTAACAGCTCTATGTATAGTTTGAAGATTCGCTCAAATTAGGTGACATAACTCCGGGGGTAGGAGTAGCAGGGAAAAGAAGAAGAGATCGCACAAAAAACAAATTGCTACAAGAAATCAAACAAGATTAGTTGTAGGTTTTTGTAGTGAGAGTATGGAGAATTAATATATATTCCTAGCTATCAAATCAATACTCATGTAATCATCATCGGGGACTGAAATCATTTGCTAGAAGTACATTATAGAAATGTGTATAAAAATATAGCAATATCAAAAGTTATTCACATCAATTAATTGAGGATTGTAGCGGGTTGAAATTTATTCTATTATTATAACAAAAACATCGAATTCATAAGCCTCAAAAATGAATATTCAATTGACTCGTGTCATAAATCTGAACCATATTGATTCTGAATGCTATTCAAATAAGTCTGAACTTTTTTTGGTTAGAATAGTTTAGGCCGTTATGAGTGAAGAAATTTATAGGCTTAGTAAGTTTAGTTGTTGCACTGGTTTTTCTACATCTAGAAGATATGCATACATCACAGTAAGGTTATTTAAATTAGTTTTTTATTAATGTACTGAGGAACGATACTGCTAATATTATTTTACATAATCATTATCATATAAATACCAATATTTCTTTGGTCGAAATTTCTTGGTACTGAATGGAAAACAAAAGACGATTTGACTAGATAAGTATAAAAAAAGTGAATTCTGTGGAAAAAAATCCAATATGAATGGAACGCAATTACCCAAGCAACATTACAACCTTCTCCACATAGCGAATAATTCAGATAGAAAGTTCATAGGATTTTTTTACAGTAGAATTGTGAGTCAAACGATCTCTATCAGTACAAAAGTGGATATGTTTGTACATATTTATTTCTTAAAAAAATTTGTTAAGCACATATAAACAGTAAAAGATCAGATTTTTTCAATAATTAAGTATTATTTTTAAGTATTCAGATGAATTGAATGCATTTTAAATTAATTGACCCATATTGGTAACGTTTTTAAAGCCACTCACAAATTTTATATTAATATAATCGGTGTTCAACATAGCTATTAAAAATACCGGTTTCAAAATTAGAAACGTCAGAAATTAAACCAATTATCAATGATTGACTGTCGCCATTTCAAAATAAACCAATTCACACCAGTTATCCAATTCTCATACACTCCTATAAATTTGTTATTGATTGTTGGGTCAACCTGATAAGTATTAATATTCTCGCCAGTCACCAATCAGACTATGGCCTCGTACTCCGGGTACCCATTGGCGCGGTATTTTATTTGAAAGTACCAACGAACATCTTTACAGGTGTTAATACCAGTTCAACTTTTAGTTGATACCCGATATCGGTATCTCACATTCATTGGTTTCGAACAGACAATTTAATGTATAAAGCCAGAGGTATATCAATATAATTTTTAAAAAGGATGCAAAATGAATATAAATATTGATTGTTTACAAGAATTTAGATAGATCTCGTGAAATACTGATTGTTTGTGAACCAAAGAAATATTTACAGAAGAAATAAGTTTATAGCATATAACGCTTTCTACAGATTTTACAATATATATGCTATTTCACTTTCTTATACCTACCCGTAAAAGTCGCCACTCGTCTTAAAAATTTTTTTTCGCTAACACAGTAAACGTTAATCAACATGCCAAATCCGCGCTTAACTACCTTTCACTTTGTATGGTTTACGTTCACTTCCATCAATTAAGCATTATTCTACAAGTAACAGTACAGTCATATTATTTTTGAGACTGAATAACTTTAGCTACTCAATTTCTCAACATTTTTAATTCTGTGTCATTTCAATATTTACAATAATCTTTTTCACCAAACATCTAACTATAATGCATGAAGAAGTCCAAAATGTTTCTAGTTTTCTCCATAATTTGCGTTGTTGATTGATTAGATATACCATACGAGGTTTGTTTGGCAGCAGTTCCGACTTAGCAAGTCTATTTACGTTTTCCAGCGATACTTTAGCCACTTTCAATCTTTCAAATAGTAGTTTCTACTTTTCTCCTCGACATAGGAGTTTCTGTATGTGATAATGTCCTTGTTGGTCAAAATCTATCCCTTATAAGTAAAACTTTGAGATTAGAAAACAGGAATAAGTCTCTGGAAGCCATATCTAGTGAATGCAGCGGACGGTCAACAAAAACAGACAGAAAAGTGCTTTTTTCTTCCAATGCAATCGTTTTTTTGCAATTTCTTCCTCTACGTCATTAACAAATGATGCATAAGACGCTCTTGTTGTTTTACTTTTTGACAAATCGTCGATGAACAATATCCCTTGACTATCCCAAATAATGGTTTCCATCACAAAACTCATTTTGCTTCAATCGCATCAATAAGACCTGGAAAACATTCATTCGAATGCGTTTTTGGTCCAGGGAGAGCAAACGCGCCACCCAACGTGTGGGTGTGTAATTTTCGTCAGCGTAGGGCAAATGCTTTCCCTTAATGTGCTAAAATCCTCTCTAACCTTTTAGCCACCCCGAACGCCCACAATTCGATGGTCGTAAATGATGCATAGCCTTCATACTTTTATTTGTTGTTATGTTCTAGAAATTTTCATTTTTGTCATTTTACTAGCTCCTGAATATATTTTTGATTATACTTAAAATATACTCATATTTAGAAGTCGTAGGTGAAGATTGTAAACACATTGGATGCAACTTCTGTTTCTGTTCAAAAATATTACAGTAGTTTATCAATATTCAACATATAATTTCTGCATTAAACCCATCTAGAATACTCATTAATAATATTTTGCAAGATCTGATAGCTAATATAAATAATTTCATTGAGAAAAAGTGAATGGTTGAAATTTGATTTCATCGACTTCAAGGTTAGCTATGCACTTAACAGTGAATCAATTACTAGAAACGTTTTTGTTAAGCTTCTTTTGGAATAGTAGAAATTTGTTGAGTCGAGGCCTTCTCATTGGTATCAAAACAGCTCCCTTCTAAGCACAATAATTATTTTTTGGAAAAAAAGTTTATACAACTATGTGCTGAATCTATTCGATTAAATGGATATGGATAGACACAGGTGAGAAAAAATGATCATGACCTTGATATTTTATTTTCAATGATGAGTCTAGTTTAACATTAAGATTTCTGAATTTTTATATGAGGGTCAAAAGACGCTACTTTTTTATATTCAGTAACAATTTTGGCAATTATATCTGGATAAATTGGGACACGGTTTTCTTCTTGTTTATCAGGGAAAAGTCTTGGTACAAATTCAATATTCACTTATCTTATTAGTCAATAAGCTCTTAGAATACTTCGCAGGATCCGTACTAAATTTTGAGTTATCTTCTAGTAGATTAGTCAATCATATGTTTGAACAATCAAGTTTGTTTCTATTTTCACTTTTTCATCTGTTTTTAAGATAAAAGGACCTCCTGAACGTTTAACGTCTTGTTTTTGTTGAATCGCATATAAAAATTTGCTACAATTTTATGATTTTTGGCTATTTTTTGCAATAAAACTAAATGTGATACTGACAAACTGCAGCTTTAAATTCACCTAATGAGAGTGTAGGATTTACAAGTACAAGTAATTGCTTCTATTTTAATTCATTAGCGTATCATGTAAGATGAAAACGACATCGTCTGCATATCTCAAACTGTTCAGGTATTTGACGCATATTGTAATACCTTATTTCTTTTAATATAATAATATGCTCCTAGTGCTGGGAACCTTCTTGTATTAAACTTTTCGTTGTAGTTGATGAAATATATTTATTTGATTTATTTTTGTTTCTGTAGAATCGAAAAAATATCCTGCATACTTAAACTTTGTATTCTTTTATATGCTCATATTTGGAAAATAACATTTTCAGAAAAGTGATGAAATGAAGGGCGAATTGACGCGTTACTGAAATTATGACACCCAAACCCCCAGTCACATCCGCGCTAGAATCCATTTATATTTCAAGGTGGCATTCATATATAAACGTTCTGTATTATTTCTTAGCTGTCGTCAAATCATTTCTCAGCCTTCAGTGTAGATCTGTTCAACGTAGTTAACGTTACACCAACTTAAACTGATTTTCTGTGTACAGAAAGTCATGTCAGCCACTATTTATTTCGACTGGCAGCTTTACAAAAACATCACTCAATCAACACTTGGAGAGAAAAATAGCTTGACAGTAAATAATTTTGGATTAATGATTATTTTTAGGTGTTAGGGTTCATTTTCTTTAGAATATCGCTCAATTTATTTCACCTCGAAAGTTACTGTCCCTATTTTATAGACTCCAACATCAAAAGAACTTTTTTTTTCAATTTGTGGTATAGTGAGGAATATTCAAATCACTGAATTTCTTTATAGCATGGAATTAATTTCGATAATATGATATGGGGGTGGTGAAAGGGGTATCAACCTCCTCTGCAGAAATGTTATTGTTTTTTAAAGCGAGTAGTTTACATCAATTCCGCTCTTGCAATATTATATGAATCAATATCTTATTAAAATTTAGAATTCATGAAATAATATCATTTTTAAATATATAAAGTTGAAATTGTGATTGGATTCTAAATCAGCCGGATGCTCCAGCCAATATCACAGTGCATACTAATGGCAAATAATGGATTGGGGTATATATTATGAAAACCTATTTCGTGTGCTAATCAAAAACCTAAAGAGAACTGCAGTTCAAAAAAACGTGAAATGGAATTTTGTGGGGCATTGAGATGCTTCCCTGTATTCCAGTTGCTAGTAATTAGCCCGATAATCAGCTGTTGATTATCTTTCGAGTGCCTTCGATAGCCAGTTGAAGAGGATATTGATGTGTTACATACCGCTAGTTTCCAGCCACTTCTTTAGAAAGCTGTTCCCAGTTCATCTGTCCATCAGACAGGGTATTAGAACTGGGCAAACTGCTAAGCTACTTGTGACAGCACATTTCTGCTCTTTTATTTTCCTAGACTCGACAAAGTTAACCAAGTAAAGTTTGATATATTATTATTCTTTCCTTCTCAATATAGCTACAACCCAAAAAGTAATAAGATGATTAAAAACTTATTTACTGATGTGGAGTATCAACCAGTTTAGTATGTCTGGCGAAACTAGAAAGACGTGTTTTCCCATCAAAAGGATGGTTGAGATTTTATGACTGAGGATCTTTCGGGTGACTCTGCTTTGATACATGTCACTTAAAATGAATGCTTTCATATTTTATTTTGATAACATTTTTCACAATAAATACAATTATAATAATCTCACACATGTTTAGGATCAATTTTTTTTAGATACCTTTCTTTTCTACGAAATTCAATTAATCTTCTATACATAGTTCTATTAAGTTGTATGTTATCGCATACTTATTATGTCATATTTTGGTTTGGATGTGAGAAAAATATGTTGAAGAGTATTTAATTTCTATCACAACCAAAGTTATTCTGTTTAATAATAGAGATTCATCCCTAAATTTTCTTACGCGACTTCAACTGACGTATTTTATTTTATATGTATTATTTTTTAAATTCTCCTCCACTAATTAATAATGTCATAGTAGAGTATGTTGAGAGTATTTATAAATAAAATTTACTACAGAAATTTTCATGATGAAATTGTTGTTTTCAGTATATAATACAAATAAAGAATCAGCTTAAGGGCTCCATTATGTCTCTAAATTTCTAGTACAATTTACTGACAAATTATGTCAGTCGATGTCAAAATGAAAAAAATCGTAAATATTGATACAGCCGCAATATTTTCTTCGCTCCTCACTGTACATTTGCGCGTTAGTGTTTAATAGTGTAAACTGGGTACGAAATTAAGTCACAAGCTTCCGAATAGTTTTCTCAGTAGGCCTACCAAACTGCCCATAAATCGGAAGATGTGCGTGTGATCTGTCAAAAACAGTGTTGCCAAAAAGATAATAGCAAAAAAATCACTCGTTATGTATGTGACTCATTTCTATAAATTCTTGGTATAATTTTTAATGAGTTGAAAATTTTCCCCAACTCAAAAACATCATTCCAAATAAGTTGTTAGTATTCCAATTATAGGAATAGACGTGTAATTTTAATTTTATATACATACTATTATTTGTGAGTACCTGAAATAAATTATATTAGGGCGTAACCCACAACACTGTAAACAAAATTTACGATCGATTGTACAATTTAATTTCTGGAATGTTCATTTCTTTTCTGAAACAAAATATACGAGCAATTAGTGTCAGAGGTGAAACCTTTCGGAAAGAGTTATGATCGTATAAGAAGACTATGATGATTTTCGAAAATGTTTAAAAATGTTTTCCAACTAATTTTAACAACACTAATTGTTGATATATAAATCATCAAATATTGGCACCTGTTTCAGTAGTTTCGCCGCTCATGTTAAATGTTTCATGTTTCAACACAGTTGTCCCAGACAAAGATCCTGGCACAATATTGATTCATTTTATAGTAAGCTTCGTTTTTGTACTACCAGAAAAATACTATTAAATAATTTGCACCCTCTAAACAATTTTTGTCATTATCTAAATCTGTCTTATTTTCTATTTATGTCCTTCTAAAAACCGAGGAAATAATTGTTTTTGGAGGATGGATCCACTGCTCCCGTGGTCTTACGTTCATCGCATTAGGTACAGACAATTCTGATTCTCTCAGTAAATTGACTCAATTTACAAAAAAAATCATAGATGATTTGCTACTAGGTAGTATTTTGCACCCTCAAATAAAGTGGAGATAACATAGTAGTAACGTGACCTCTGTAAAATTATAATCCTTACAGAAAAGAATTCGAAAGGGATATTTAAACGATTAAATAAAAGACCCGTTTCGGGTTGGAGTTCCGAAAGAGGGAACGCACCGCACCGATTGCCTTAAAATTTTCTCCAGATACTCTATCACACACTGGATGATTATAGCTTAAAGTATTTTTGATGTCTCGCAGGGGAAGGGAGTAAAAAATATTTTAATCATTTTTTTATAGTTTTGAACATACCGAAAAATATATATATTTGGATTAATATTGAAATTGACGATATCTCTCTTATCACCACCCCCCTCTCACTTCTCTCTTTGTCTTACCCTTACTAGTGTCTTTTTCATCATTAAAAAATAAGTTATCTGTAATTTTTCTTTATTATTTCAATTATCTTGACTTTTTTCAGCTCAATATTTATGTGGAATAGAAAATATCGGCATAACTTTATACTTATGTCATTTATCAGTTACAATCGTCGACAACTATTTAGGATTTTTGCATCCCCCAAAGGAAGGGGATGAAAAAAAATTTCCTAGTCTAACCACTTATTTTATGCTATATTTATGACACGAAAACTCTGCAAACTCCTTCATCCTTCATATTCTTTCTATGCTTTTTGCAATATCTTTCTTTAGGTAAAAATCTAATTTCCTCACACCAAAGTTCAGTACTCGTGAGAGTACCTTTTTACCTAAATAAAAATATGGCAAAAAGCATAGAAAGAATATGACGGTGCTGGATGAAGGAATTTGCTTTTTCTTGTCATAAAAACTAAATATAGACATAAAATATCAGTAGCTGAAAATACGTAGTTAAATTAGGTTAAGATAATAATTTTTTCAGCTACTTGTTTTGCGAGACGCCGAAAATCCCTCTAGGAGGTATAATCATCTAGTATGTGATAAAGTATATGGTAAAAATTTGAAGCCAATCGGTGGGTTCCCGTTTTCGTATTCCGTTAATCTGTATTAAATATTCAGAAAATTTGCTTAATCAAAATATAAATATCATGTGTCATATTATGAATATTTTAATCAACTCTCTCCTAGAACCAGGATTTCTCGTTATTTGAAAGGATGGAAAATGGAAAAGGTGACATATTCACTTCTTTGTATATCCAAGTTTTCATTTTTCTGCCAGAAGTATACATTTTCCAAGAGAACGGTTTTTCAAGTAGTACAAATAAAAACAGTCTAACATTGTCAAAATATTAAAACAATCTTATTCAAGCGTCAATAATGAATCTTTTATATATTAGTATAATTATAATTTGAAATATTGGTAGTTTTGTTTTCCATATACATATATCCGCTTTTACTATTTGTGTTGTGTCGCTTCACTCTTTGGGTATTCCCAAAATAAGTTCTTTACAATTATGCAGTTATACCGTCAACAAAATCTCGAATTTAAATGTCTCGACGCAGTAGCCATTAATTATGCTTTACACTTTACCTTACACAATTCTACGATATGTACAGCGTTTACCCATATTCATACCTTGTTGTATAGGTGAGTATTAGAAACGAGGATAGCGAAGGATTAACACAATAATTAAAATTCGATGAAACAATTAAAACTCGTACTTTAAAGATGAAATGAATTTACAATATAGCAAGTGCTATCGTAAGACTTGTGTGAATACTTAACGTAATATTCCACTCAGTCGATGTCCCCCGCGCGTGTCAAATCTAACGTCGTCGGGTAGACGATTGAATATTGTTTTATCGGGATAGTTGTTCGAGGAAACGCCGAAGAATTGAAAATGTAGTGAAAGAAAATATGCCCGTGTATTGTTTGTTTAAATACCCATTGTTTTTGCATCGCTGTTATAAGTATACGATGACCAGTTCCGGTATTATGAGCCCACTTCAGTACAAAGTACATGATTTTCGAATATCTTTCTGCGTTTCTTTAAATATGAGAAAATGGGATTGAACAGATTGGATAACATATGATAACATGAATTATCGACCTATATTTTCTAATCATTATACTTGGCCAAAAAACATAGAGAAACCTCCATAAAAGTAATATATATGTACCCTACATATGCAAAAAATTTTATTTAAACAATAACTTCCATTGAACCTTAAAAAGATCATTAATAATGTCTTCTAATAATATTAGAATTATTAGGACTGTACCTATAATGTAGGTCGAAAGACTACGTCATTTATAATTGCATGTGATAATTTCGTACATGAAAGCTTTAGTGTCGGCTAACTTTGATTAATTTACCAATTAAAATTTTATGTTTTATGGCCAGGAACAACTGAAAGGTTAAGAATGAGTGTAACATACCAAATGTAACAATCAGGACAAAATAATACCATTATTTCTTTGTTAATAATCATCAATTCATAGAACAAAATATTAAGAGACAGTATAAATATATTTTTTGAACAATAATGAAAATAGTGAACAGAAAATCTAAGGAAATATGTCCATATCTGTCCTGTTACTATATAATTAGAAGTCACGCTAATATGGCATTTTCTACTTCGTGAATCCATTTATCGACATCCCAGATGTCAGACATAGAACTTCTGGTTGTACCAATAATTGGAAAGGTTGACTTCTGGTTTCAGCTTTTTAAGAATTGTATATATACAAATTACACTCAAAAGCAGTGGCAATCAAGAGGTGATCATAAAAACATATTGGATTTCATGGAGATCGCTATTTTGATCAGACATCGGTCAAGTAAGTTAACCTAGCCGAATCTTACATTACCTAATCTAACCTAACCTAACCTAACCTCACCTAAGCCAACTAAAACTAACCTTACGTAACCAACTTAACCAGAAGATGGATCCTTGCCTCGGTCTGCTTAACAAATTAAGAGAATGTATATATAAGACTGAAGAATAAAAACAGAGACAACAATTATTTTTGACCATCTTCTTACCGTAGATCTATCCCCTCTTCAGTTAAACATCTCATCAAAATGGAATCTTTTGTTTAATTGAGAAATTCGGTTAAAAAAGCGAAATCAATCCAATTGGTGAACCGGAAATAGCGAATTCTGACATCTAGGATCTCGATAAACAGATACGGAAGTTTAGCCAAATCTAGTTTACATAAAAATATATTTTATGAACCACTTATTCGTTTGTATAGTGATGCATTTGAAGGAATTTTAAAATTAGTGGTAATTCTGATAATGTAGTATTTACCGATACTTTACTGCTGCATTTTGAAGATATCTTTCTAGTCTAAATTCACTTTGTGCCTTCCATAGTTAGTCGATTCGATTCTGGTATTCGTAATTTGTAATTATATGTAACAGAATTTTTTCTATGTAATTTTGACACATTTTTTGCTCCTATTTCGTACGTAAAGGGGTATTATAAGTATAAGTATTATTGTTCATTCTTCTGGAATTTTTCAATTTTATATTTATAATTTCTAATAGTACATGAGATTGAATCTTTCCTATATTTTCTAACTGTAATTTTATTTTTTTGTGTTTTGGTAATGTTTTCCAATCTTTTTTTATTCTAACATCTTCTGTTTAATCATTTCTGGTTCTTCTTGGGTGTTACCATTTGTTTTCCATTTTTTGATAGGTTCTAGTTTGTATCTGTATCTCTGTTTTCAGTGGTTTTTGAAGTTTGAAAAACAATTTTTTTACACTTTTCCATAAAATCCAATCATTATTTTTCGGGCGTTTTAAGTTACTTTCAATCTTCCTTTATTTCGGTGTTTTGTATGTTAGATACTTTTTCTGTTACATCATACATTATTTGTTTTGTAGTAGATAGCAATGCTGATTATTATATCTTCATATACACTTTCTTCTTTTTTTGTTTCATGTTATTGAATTCCTTTTGTATGTATATCTTAGCTACTCTATTAACTTACAAATCCACTCCACTATTAACGTCCTCTAATCTGACTGTTAAGTTTTTCTCCTTCTTTTTTTTTCAGAATTAAACTTTCCACTTGATTATGAAGTTAACTCTTTCTTTTAAACGTAATTTTATTTTCACGCAATATTTGCAACGGTATGACCTCGTGAATTCTAAGATACAGTCTTTATGGTACTTTTCAATAATACAAAAAATACACCAAAAAATGTTGAAGATAATAGGAAAGAAAAAATTAGAAGGAAGTTTATTGTAAATGGAGAAGTTTTTTTAGAAAATTTGAATATTTATCCAGAACAAAAGTGATCATGGTTAAATAAACTTTAAAGCAAGAGAAAAAAGTAGAACAAAGAACTCTGAACTATCTCTATAGCTTTCACAAAAACGTAGTTTCAACGATTACGAGTAAGAAAGAGAAGTTCTGTAACTGCGAAAGAATTCAATTATAATCGATAAAGAGGAAAATCGATATTAACAAACTTGACTACATAATTCAAGCCAAGGGATTCATTAAAAATTTCTCCTCAGGAGAAGGTTATTTTTGCTGGGAATAAGTGTTCACAAAACTACGAGAGAAGCTTATTATTCCTTAGAAAAAAATATTCACTTACATTCTATATTAGAAGTAATGAGTTTAAACATGGTTTCAAAGAACTTACCAGTAGTGGAAAACTCTTTTTGGACCGTTTCTGGTAGTAATCTAATAGGTTGTTTGATTTTAATACGATCAACAACATACTTAAATAGAAATTCGAGTAGTTCAGACTAGTACGAAAGGATGACATAGTATATACTAATAATATTTAAAACTCATAACTCTGGAATCAAAATTTTACAGGATATTAATTTATTATGTGGCAACACGGCTAATTTTATAATTATACTATTTCAGATTTACAAGCACATTTATCAAGTTCCAATTAAGCTTTTAGCACGCGTTTGGATGTCAGAAAATTAACACAACAAACTTCTGTTATTTGTCGTCATTTAATTTATGTCGGCGTATAAATGTTTGCATGAAGCAAACAGATTTCATGAATATTTTTTTTAAGTAATTAAAATAAATCGTTCTTTTCGTTATCTCCGATTATCATACAAATGGATAACTTTTACTTCCACATTTCATCTTGTAGAGAATTTGTTCGATCTATGAATATTGAATAATATAATAGTATTTTACGTAATTAGTTATGAAAAGCAAATGGTGTTGGGGCGGGAATTTATGGTCACTGCTGGAAGTATTGCTGGTGTGGTGGGCATCAATACCATTGGAAAATTATCAGCAAAGATTGCTAAGTACCCGGGTCTACCTAATGGAAAGGATGCACAGGACATTGTTTCAGACGCTTGAAAATAAAGCATCACGGAGGATGGATCCAACAGTATAGCCGAAGATTATGTTGAGAGCTGATTAGAAAATAAGAGAAGCATTTCATAAAACATTCTGAGCCAAGCTCCTGGCATACATGTAGATATCACAGCTTCAACTGAAATTAACATTGGATAAGAAGTTCAGGAGAATATACACCCAAAAAATGGATTCACTTTAAATAACTTTTTCTTTGATAATGTTCTTTTCAATGTTAATAAATCTTAAAATACTATTGAATTACAATAATTACTTAATTGTCAATTTAAATAATGAGTGTCACATTTGACAGCGGAATCAAATAATGGAATTTTATGTAATGAAAGTTGTTGGTAATGAATTTTTTCTCTCCATAACATATATAGAACGTATACGGTAAATTCCGACTTTCTAATATATTCCATCGAAAAACTAAATTCTATGTTTCAATAACGATTTTAATTTGAGTCACTTCTTAGTCGAGGCGTCATTCGATTTCAAAAAATTTATAAAAAACTACCAAGAGTGAACAGACTTTTTCAGTTTGTATAAAATTTAATTATAGGTATAGTAAATAATTCGGAGTTTTTAACAGAAAATTAGTAACTCACTTGGCCTTAAAGTAGTCAATAAAAGCTCACCATTGAATCGCTTTTGATTCGCCGGTTTTTGGCCGCTGAAAGCAATTACCTTGAATATTTCTTGGACTGTTAGGCCTTCGTCTGAAATAACGGACGTTTCGCCAACTACTGCAGCTGGAATCTTCAGACACTTATAATCAGTCAATGAGTAACGGCCTTGAAAGCCTTACAGAATAAAAAGTCTTTTTATTCTGTCCACATCCGTCTTACTTACCAGATTCATCACTAAGCGTTTTTGAGGTATTCCCCAAAATAAAATTGATTATACATTACATCACAATTGATTATATGGTATTGTCCAATAGATTCTTTTCTTATGTGGATGGTACCTGAAGACTTTCTTAAAGTGGTATGAACGATTTAATACTGGAAATGAATCGGATTAGAACGAAGAACGGTCTTACGATATTAAACACAGATTAAAATTCACACAAAGTGGACAAATCTGTTCCTTAGGAGTATTTTGTTGAAAGTTGTGTCCTAGAGAAAAATATAGAATCGTTGAAAATATTGAAGTTTTTGATACTTTGCATAACTATTTATTAAATCTACCTATATTATTGTGAGAATGACCTCAATATAATCACAAATGAGTAAGTGCGGCCAACGCATTTTAATTTGTATATAATTCAGACAAGAATAAATTAAAAAAAACGTTCGGTAATTGTGAACAAATTTTCTAAAATATTTGGTGCTGTTGATGTTTGACAGACTCGAATGTAAGCATTAGACACACTATAATACTAAACTCGTGTTTATTTGTTATTACAACTCCTGTCTGTTTACTTCTACGTGAAGTTATGACACTACTTAGAGTATGGAATAGAAACAAATATTCTTATTTTCTACTATATTTAACCATTTGGACTTTTAATATATGTTTTCAGCCAGAAAAAGCAAACTGTGAAAATGGCGATACTTTTTAGAATTGTAATTCTATTAATTTTCAAAATAGAATGTTGATCAAAATTTTAGGTATTTATATTACATTTATATTCGGTATGTATATCTAAAAATCATTTAAACCAAAACGAGTATCAATTTTAACGATCGAAATTCTGATAACAACAAGTTAGGTGGAAATGGGATGAATTTCACCCTAACAATAGATAACATAAGCGGGAAACAAACCATAAATTTGCTCACATGGTGAGTTTTACCGACAAATCAATGATAATATATCTGACGAAGCATAGTTTACCTGTGATAATAATTGGAAAATATTATTTAGACGAACAAATTCTTTGATTTATATTGTATATTATGAAGTCTGTAGGGTGGGATGTAGATTGGCTTCACTCTAAAAGCAGTAATTCTGTTTAATCACAAACCCGTAGGCTAAAAAACAACCTTCTAGGCATAATCGAATGACTCATAAGATGATCTCGAATTTCTGCATCAGTTAGATCTTATACGGGTGCAAATCAAGATCTTTGGATAGACACAGCCAAAATTTCTGCGACTAGTCAATAATTTATTTGAATCTATATACACACTTTCATTTACAGCGACGATAATCTTCTCAATGTAAATATTTGTTCAACTTGTTGATGTTATTTCATTATTTAGAGAGTATATGGTATGGAATCTCTTCTCTTATATGTACCATAATAATCACGAAGTCTTCTAGTTGTGCGAAATAACTTATTTTCAAATTGAACCTGGATAATTTAGTATTATCAATCTATTGATGATAATTTTTCAGATAATACTGATAATTGCTTAGAAAACACAACCCTTATAACTGAATCATCTCGTTAAAGTCAGGAGTTCATTGTGCAATTGTTCACATTAAATTTCACATGAAACAACCGTTATAAACTATGTAAACTCGTTACCGAATGAACTATAGAGCAAATTAGTTATACTTAACGAGTATCTCGTACACAACGCAATATTTGCAGAATAGTACAACCGTACAAATCAGCAATGCAAATATTATCATCTTTAGTTCAAGACTTGTGTGAGCGTTCATTTGATATATCTATTTGAGTCGAATGATTATTCTTACAGCCATTAGAAACTGGAAAATCTTTCAATTTAATTATAAACCTACTGCTCACTATTTGGTTGAATAAGATTAATTATTTTTCATTTAATAAACCAATTAATTATGTGATCTACTTTTCCAATCTCACATACCTAAAAAATGCGTTTCTAAATATTCCATATAAAAGTATATGAAAATATTTATACCTCCCAGAGCGTTAGCCTGATTGTTTTTGAACTTCATAAATATTGTATTCGCTGGACAATTCAGATATATTCTAACACCTGTTCTGAGGACGTACAACATGAAAGGAATGTCTAAACTGGTCTAAGTTCTCTAATTTTAAAAATAAACTCGAATTGAAAGCTAGTGTATGTTTAATAGCTGTTAATTTACACCTATGTGTTGTATAAGTTGTGTAAACATCTCAGAAAAGCACTAAATATTTTAATTTTTCAGAAAGAAAGGTGTAGGTTTATTAAGAACTTTATATGGTTGTGTCATAAAAGCCGTCTGAGAATGTTAATCAAAAGGAGGCGTAATTTTTAGATTTTAATGAAATATTAATAATAAAGTCCATGTTAATTCTATTCAGTTTCTGAAAACTAATTTGTTATTTTAGTTAAGTTAGAAGCGAATAGACCGCGATAGTTTTTATGAGTTTTAATCTACTCCATTGATCAACGACTTATGTATTTCAAAAACTAGTACGATACTAGCAAAATTTGAAGAGAAATATTTTTTTTGCTAGATCTTGATTTGGAATGTCTCTTATAATTAGTTTGATAGAAATATTTCTATCAACGTCAATTTGAATATTGAATTTTGAAAGCTCGAAAAAAAATATATTGAAGTCCACTTTGGTGTTTCCTATATATATATATATATATATATATATATATATATATATATATATATATATATATATATATATATATATATATATAATAAAAATCTGACATTTGTCGTTTCCTTATTACTTTTCCATCATTGGAACAAAGCGTGTAATTCCTCTATTTTTTGCATTTTCTCAAGAGTTCCTTCTTCCTAAATCCGGTCAATCCATTGACTTGATTTTCCTGTATCAAATAACAGAGAAAATTTATAAAATTCAACATCTCTCTGAAAAACATGTTAAGTAAGGGAAATCTGTATCATCTATGATGCTCTCATTTACAAAGAACTCATTGTATCATTTTTTAAAAAGCATTGTAATGTCTAATCTACCAATTAAGGTAGTTGCTAATTTGTCCAACTCAGAAATCGACAACCTGTGGTTTTTTATGTAAGCATGAATAATTTATAATCAAAACCCTTATAAAAAATAGAAAATGTGAAACTAGTACGCAATTTCTCAATAGTTTTTTTTCATAATCGCTGATTTCTTCTTCTTCTTAGCGAGCCGTAGTCCACTAGACGTTGGCGAGCAGCATGTCAAAACTACAGAACCATAATGGGATAAATTGAAGTAGTGTTTCGTTCTCAAAGCTAAGACTCCGTGACCATGTTTATCTTTTAGCCAAACAACCGCCGTCAGTTCACTCATCATCAAATATCGGGATCATTAAATTGCATGTATGTTAATCACTTTTTACTTGTCTATTCCCTTATCAATATATCTATCAGAATTGGATAGCAACCAATCTCCGAGGCGAGGAGTCTGTATGGATTTAGATTTGGAGCAATATGGAGTTGCTTTCAAATGCAATTAAAAGATTTAAAAAACATGTGGAGTAGCAATTTCACTCAATTCAAAAGCAAATTGTACATCAAGCAACAGAAATGTCAGAGTTATGACTCACATATTCAGCACTTTGATTTAATACCGTATATTTTAAATCAAAAACGTATAATATGGAAACGAAAATGTCTTAGAAACAGAAAATTTGTGAATTGTAATTTTTGGGTCAGTAAGTCTAACAGGAACCATTCCAAAGAATTTGCCATGATTTTAAGTACTTAGCTTAAAAAAAGTATGATTAAATTGAAAACTGATCATTTAAAGAAGGAAATAAGTGACATAGAAAACAGGGTACCCAACAAAAGAAATATATTAAACATAATTTTAGGAATATTATTGTTTAAATCATGAATAATGTGAATTAGTTTCTGCTGAAACCACTGAATTCAAATGAGTGTAAAGAATAGAAAATTGAAGTTTTGTTTGTTTGCTTGACTAGTGAGAGGATGTAACGTAGACAGTTTAACAGATAATTAACTTGAGAAGGGTGGAGAGGAACAAACATTGGATGATTCTGTAGACTAAAAGTTTGTGTGGTTAATTTGATTATTATTTGACTGTCCATGAATGGCAGGGTTACTTGAAACAAATTCAAATCGCTAATTACTGAACAATATTTTTTCCATATAGGGGAAGTAATTTTTTTGTTTTTTCTCATCTATTATATACTGAATTAGTGTTGCATGGAGCTTCTAAAGAGATCGATTATTATATTGTGAGCATATCAACAGAAATAGAACATGAATAAATAACCAATTATCCACGTTTTAATTTGTTTATTCAATCAATGGATGTGAATATTTTTATATTTGAATTGAAATTTTACCATTTTACTGGGAGTGTTAATCTACAAAAGTGCTTACAGAGCACTAAGAAAATAAATCAAAGCTTAATTTATTAGTATATTCTTGCAAATTGTACTAATAAAATATGCTATAGATACACATTTTATTTCTGATATGTAAACTGATTGCTCATTAAAGATTATTACGCTACAAGTGTTTACTTATACATTTATGTACCCCTAAAATACTTCCACATGAAATTTATATAGAAAGTTAGCTGCAATTTTATTTTTCTAAACACTATTAAATGAACTAAGTATTTTTGTTTATAACAAAATAAATATAAATCTTACAATTTCAAACTGAAAGTATCAGTAAAAACTTTTATTTAGAAATTCTCACATAATTCTATTGCTTTTATAAATACAAAAATGTGCAAATTCTATTTTTATATTTTCTATTACATTTACTTATAAATACCAAATAATCACGTCATATGAAATTGATATTTGCTATGATTTCTAGTATTATTCATGAATATTCTGGGACGTGCCTGCCAATTTCTCCTCTATTATATGTTGTCTTCTATCGATCAAATACGCATGTATAGTAATTTGAATTTTGTTTTTTTTTGTATAGCCGTACCTATATTAGAAAAAGGTTTTTGTTTTTCTGTGGAATTTGAGAATTTTGATAATAAAAATAATGTAAATCATATTTTGACGATTTTGAATACGCTGCACCACTCCAGTGCGTGCAAATGAAGAGTTTCTCGTTAACATAAATTTCAACAATATCTTTAGCAGGTTTTCTAATCTCCAAATGAATCGCTAAATTCTAAGTTGCTAATCATAATCAGTGTAACACACCATGAACCAATCTCTCTAAGATTTGGATTTTATGCATCTAAGTAAGTATCTGAAGTTGATGAATGAGAAATTGAAAGTATTCCAAATTTTCTTTCATCGAAACAAGGAAATTCGTTCGTAGAGGCCAATCAAACGCTCTTTTACCTTTCCAACAATACATTCGATTACAAATTAATATGAACTAATCTGTACAAAAGCATATTCATTGAATTTTATTCCTTTTTCTATATAAAGGAAAATCAAAACAAATTATCTTTAGTGTCAAAATATTTACAACGTAGGTAATTTATCTTAAAAAAATATCGGCATATTATGTCATAATAGGACTTCCAAGCATATTTGTCATAAATTCATTATATATTTTTCATTATACCTTCAAATTTTGCTTATAGTAAGGTCGAAATCAAAACATTTCATTTTTAAGTTCTGTCCGAACGTGCAAATACAGGAGTCCATTTTATTTAGAAGTTACACGTTATATGAAGCGACTCCTTTGTCCTAATGTGGATCCCTCTGCACTAATTTTTCACTCATGTCCATTTTTTGTAATAATTTATAAGATAATTATTCGATTTATGAGGAATGAAGTATGTATATAGATTGAATGCTCAAGATAAGTTCATGATAGTTAATACTTTATCCGGTTAGATAGCTTTCCATTTACTTCATTGTAGATCACCAACGTTAATCCTCATAATTCAAGCAATTTATACGTCAAATATATTCAATAAGTTTTGAAGCATATCGCAAACATACAGAAGCGGCAGAGGACTTTATAATAATTATTTTTCCAATAAGTAAAACCAATAACTTGAATAATAGATATTGTGAAAGAAATATCTGACGGATAACTTACCTTCTGGTATATTTATATCTAATAATTTGCGCATCTAATCTATTATTATCAAATTCAATATTCACTAATAATATTTTAGGCACCAATAAACAATATTTACATAATTTATTACTCCTAAGGTAAACTTCATTTCCTACCACATACTTTGGATGAAATTCAAACACACACTTTTTACTACTATTAAAATGTCAACATTAGACTTTATTCGCTTTATCTTTATTACTCAGATTATATCTATTTGCTTCAAAGACATACAGGATGTTATATATTTCAGGATATATTTAATAGTATCAATTTTATTGAGACTGCCATATTGGGCGCGTCTATTTAACATTTCATTACGCCACCGTTTAATTTCAGCGAAAAAAAATTTTCGTGTATCAAATAAATGATATAGATGAGTCAGTGAAACTAATTATACGAGGTGTAATCAAAAACTATATTATGTTGATGAATGAATAGCTCTATCACCCGTATATTTCAAGTATTATTTTTCATACCTTCATGTGATGAAATAAACTGTGATAAGTCTAAACCTGCTACGTTTTTTCAGTCTGCTACTATACCCACTTTAGTGAGAATGTTTTTAAATGAATCTTGAATTACTTTTAAATGAAATTTTGAAAAATTCTCTAAGAAAGCTCACGAAATTAGAATACTGATTACAAGTGGTTAGAGATTTTAAGTTGTCCTGTCTATTCACATACGGCTTACTTACCAGATTTAATACTATATGACTTCTCGTTCTTCCGAATAGAAATGTACTAAAACGGAAACGTTTTGTTATTGAGAAATCTTGTACATAATAAATGAAACCTATTCAAAAAGGTTACTGTCACTTCAACCAATGGCTATTCTTTGAAGGAGAATCATAAAAAGATATAAAAAACAAATTCAATATAATGTATAATATTGTCTGGAAAAACTTATGGTCGTCTTCCAAAGAAAAAATCCAAACATTACAGTACTAAAAAATTATGCATCATTTATTTAAGCTTCATATATATGTGAAAATAAATTCAGAACATCAAAAATCCTTTAAAAAACAAGTATGATCAACAAATAAGCTGAATTATTTCTAGAAAAGTGAAATGTTCACATAAAATTTTGAATATTCTTTAAATTACTCTCGGTAGCTAACAATATACTTCTCCAAACCACGATTCTATGAATATAAACATGGCTGAAAGGTCTGAAGATGTCTTTTGAAATGGATTTCCTCTGCTCAATATAAGGGGCCAGTATTTGCAAAGCCTTTGGTCCATTTTTAGACCCCTATTTTCACAAACGTAACCAATACATCCTGAATAATTCTGACTATATAGTTGTCATTACTGCAACGAACGCGCACTATGCCTTCATTAAAAAAAACAATGACTATGACTTTGTTATTCCACTTATTTACCCTGGTTGTATTTTCTATTGAGATTTTTGTCTCAGGGTCATATACTTATACTCATGAAAATTAAATCTGGTTCTGTTTGAATTGATAATTAAAGATCCATGAGAGAAAATGTAAACAGGATAAAACCATTAAATAGCACACTCACAAGTCGGAACAAGTACAAATTGTCACTATTCCTCTCATTTGGATAATTATTCTAGAAATAAGAGAGTGGAAATTATGTAAATATCAGTATGAAAATTCTAAAACACCATTAAATATCAAATGGTTGTCATATCTATATTAGGAAGAAACAAACTTAATCGTAAATAATAGATAACATAATCATATTTTATTTTGTACAAAAAACTAAGTAGATACATAGATACGCCCTTATATATCAACAACTATTTACAACAACTTTGTATAATTTAAACGTTTCCCATGCATTCCATCAGTAACTCATTTTACCAGCTATTCATTTTTTAGTGACTGATAAACTAGGAATGATAAAAACTATCTATAAATTTTTGTACTACTAATATTTCTGTCGATGTAATTTTCTATTCTATTTCTATTCACTATAAATAAAATTCTATTGAAATCCGATGTTATGAAGAACTATCTGGAATATACTGGAATTTTACACTAATGAAAAAATTCATATTTGAACTAAATTCATTCTTCCATAGGGTAGTTTTTTTAAAAGAACGTTCTATTACTTTAAAGTGCTATTTTAGGTTTAAAGGTAAACAGGTCACTAGGCCGCCATATTCTACAAACGTACATGACAAGCACAAGCTCTATTTGTGGTAGAAAAGAAAAACAGGACTGACTAGTGCATATATATTTTTATCTAAAACCATAAATTGGTTATAAATGAATCAGAGAAAAATAATTACAATACACTGTTGAGAAAATTGTTAGCAAAAATCTAGTTGGACAATAATTTTCGAGAACTGAAAATATAGAATACTCACTCAAAATTAACTTTTTTTAAATGTACTTCTATGAAAAGAGGAAAGAAAACTATATTTTCTTCCAACAATTTCTATTTAAATAATATCAGCTTTTGTAATGAATAAATACATAATTATGGTGCAATAGGTTAATCATTATTCTTTATATGACCAATTAAAAACAATTGTTGTAGTTATAGAAAAATTATTGTGTTCTTACAAACACTTTTTACCGTTTCTTTTGTTGCTTAGACTATTTAGAAGCGTGCTAATGAAGTGAGTAAGTGTTTAATATTATTGATATGATATTTCTATTTTTATTTCACTTTATTGTTAATCAATGATTGAACATTTTCAATGTACTTTTACTTTCACCTTTACTTCCAAAATTATTAGTATTCAAACCTAATAAATATTCAAAATCTTTCATTACAAACTTCTGACTTGATAACAAACTTTAGTCATCCAATTAATTCTAATCGCATATTGAAATTTTCTCATAATGTTTGTTCGTTTTTCATCACTTATTAACGAAAAAGAGCAAAAGTTTATTCCAATTATTCGATATGTTTCCAAAATTAGCCATATTTATCTAGAACCTGTTTATTTTGATGAATTTATTAACAAACTTAATCAATAATTCTAATTATTAAACTGACGTATACAGGAATGATAAAATATATTTGGTAATCATTTTACATATAAAGAATAGTATGTATTAAAGATGTGGTAGTAAAGTTAATGGTACTTACCACCAGGAAGTCGTATAAGGGGTGATAATGAGCAAAAGGTAGATGGAGGCAGGCACGCAGATCACAGTGTGCATATCTCCCGCGATATGCAACCAACAATCACTTAGGACACTTAGGTGAGCCCCATCACGGACATTCTTATGCCCGCAAAATCGGTGGTGGTCGACAATCGGATGATATTCTCGAGAGAGAGAGTTTTCAAGACGAGATACAACTACACCGGGATCTCTTACCTGAGAAAAACACGATATACGCTGAGAAGCGTGTCCGTGGATGAGACGCCGCATGCGCGAAGGTCCTTACCAACACAGTACACGCGGTTTTTGGTCCTTTGAACTAGGATACTGTAAACTCCCTGAAATTGGTGCCCAAGGCTCGACCGCTGGTCGGTGTCGGGCACATAATTTGTCAGCGATATTTTTCCAATTATTTTCATTATTATATCGTCTTCGCTATTTTTAGTTTATTTCACAACTGGGAACAATAAATAAGTAACGGCTCATCATGTTTTAGAAAGTTAATTGATAGTTGTTATAATATATTTTAAATTATGAATAGATTATATTGTTTGGTTGCCAAGTTACAGGTCACTTAGTTTATCTTAAAAAATATGTTTTTTCATGATTTTATAGCAGCAAAAATTAATGTTTCCTATAAGAAAAGTAGTAGTGGGAAGACGTTCCAAAATTCCACATTACTATGATTACTTAAAGATTTATAATTGAACATCTGCGAAAAAGTGATTATGCAACTCATATAAGTGAAAAATTTAGGCGAAAAACAATTACAAACCAAATTGAATAATCAGATTATATTTTAAAATAAGTCGTTGACAATATTGCACCCCTTAATGAAAACGTCGGGAAATTAAAAAACTCAATGTTTCAAAAACTACTGATATTTATTATAAATATCAAGAAATTAGTATTGCATACATCAGTATGATATGTTTTAAAGCCTATTTCATTAAGTATTGTATCTATTTGTTCCAATAACTTTGGTTTTCTTCAGGCAATAAGCATTTTTTACCTTATCTTAATCTTTAAAAAGGCTCATAATTTTTGAGATCATACCTAACACACTGCTTACACTAGCTCTACACCAACACTCACAATTACACTGTCCGACGGGTGTTTCGATAATCAAGTTATTGTCTTCAGAGACTGAAGGGGAAGTAAAGCCTATTCACTTGATCTACCTAGTTATAATAAATTTTCCCACTAAAAATATTCCAGCGGGAAAATATGGCGGAAAACGGTATGTTGATGAAGTTTTCGGTATATTTGAGACGTTTACCTATAAAATGGAAAATAATGGTGAAAACCATTTTAAATACCTAAGTTATTAGTAATAATAATAGACTAGAATTTGATGTATTTAAGAAAAGCACCGGTACGCAGAGGTACTTCCCGGCTGATTCTTTCCATAGAATTTTACCATTGTATGGTACATTGTTTGAGTCAGATTCCACTTAATATCGTTAGGTACAATAAGGAAAGGGCTTTTATTGGGGATGTGACTGCACATAACGGTTATGATAGAAGAATTCTAGATAGGTTAATTAACCATCAATAAATATCTCTAGAAAATCACCTTTTTTCAAAATCAAATTAAAAAACAAGAAACATATGTAGAATGGGTTTTAAATTGGTTTATAGATCTAGCAATAAACAATTGATGGACAATCCTAAGGATAAAATACAAGATTTGGAAAAAAATGGTATCCATCAAATTAGCTGTTATTATTGTGACAGAAAATATGTTAGATAGTCTACAAGGTCTATTAATTAAAACCGCACACAGTCGGTTATAATCATGAGATAAATATCAATAATGTGAAATTGTTAAAACATATCCAGCATTTGAGAGCTTTCCGATGGTTAAATGTGGGAATAGTTTAAATACGGATCTATTACTCACAACCTATTCTATACATTATTATTTAAGAAATAAATGTGAAATTTGGTGTCGAAAGGGTTGTTCCCATTGGAATTTTCTGTCCGGGAACGTAGTTCATTGGTGGGAAAATCTAGTATAAAGAGATAGGTCAGATTTCAAGTTTATCTTCAGGCTCTGAAGACGATAACTTGGTTATCGCAACGCGCTTCAGACAGGTAATTGTAAGTGGGTTTGTTAGATGTTGGCTAATTGAATTATAGATACAATACCTTAGCTTATTGTACGTACTGGGTATTCTTATTAACCTGATCGCAGCTGCTATTTATGATTTCTTCGCATAAAACTTAATTTTTTTCAGAAGAATTATTGAGTTTTTAATAATAATAATTCACAAACATAAACTATTTCCCAACCAAAAGTGCACCTAATGAAATTAAGTTTTAGTGTTACTATTACCGTTGTTTATCAATAGTTTATCAATAAAATTTATTCAATTGAGTTTGTACTTTTGTTCATTCTGGGACTAATATACCTTACCTGAATTTTTGAGGATTTTAGTTAGCTTTCTATGGTTCTGTTTTCCATTTCCAATTTTCATATATAATTTAATAGCGAAATGTACTAGGTATTATTTTCAATAGGGTAAATAAGTCTAAATATTCGATAAGATTTTTAATTTAAAATTAATTACAGAGCTACAACTTGAGCTGCTAGATGAACTCGAGTTGGTAGACGAAAACGAAGAAAAAACAGTGCGAGTTTGTGACATTAGTGGAGAAGTTAGAGACGTACGGAGTTGATGACAGCGCCACTGTTAATTGGTGCGACATTGACGTTTAGGAACTCATCGTCATTCGTCAGATTTAGTTTGTCTGCTCGTTTAAATTTGTAATGTATTTTAATATGCTCAGCGATGAAACTGACCTTATACCTTCTGCAAGAGGATTTATTTGTTGGCTGTTAAGAGAATTGGCTGTTTATGATTCGGAGTTGATAATATACAATATAATTTCATTGTCACAAACTAGTGTCCTTATTAAAAAAATCTACTAAATCAAATAGCCCAAAAACCTCAATTATCAACCCATAATGTCTCATAAATATTTAAAATGAATGAAAAATCTCTTTTGAACTTGTTATAGCGAACAGGCACATTTAGAAAACATTTCGTGTATCTAGCGCACACTACCTGTGTCGAATCCGAAAGATTGTTCGACGAACACACAAGAAAATTTGTGAGTCCTAGAGATGGGCAAACATACGAACTTTTGAATAATTATTATCATTAAGACAAAACGAAAAACCATTAGCAGCATCTAAGATTTTCCAAAATTAGCAATTATCAATATTATATAAAATATTGAACAAAGATTGATAGAAAAAATTATTTTTTCTAAGAAAGTGCATTTTTGGTATTAGATTCAAAATAATCGAAAAATTGTGTATTTTGAATTTTCCACATAAAACCCTTTTAATTTAAGAATGGTTAGTTAACTGTTCTATTTTATTATTTTTCTTCTTTTATTTACGGTAATATACATTTCAAGCATACAGGGATTGAGGATACCGTCTTTATAACTGCCAATGTGCGCTCGATGCACCCTCCTATATAATCTGAGCGCTCGAACCACCGTTAATCATGTATGGATTTTCGGAACGCCATTAAGTCATTTGAATACCTTTTGAATAAGTGGAGTTTTCATCTAGGATTGATATTAAGCCTCCAAGCTTTCAGTTGTACTCAAATACATTTAATGTATCTTAAATTGATCACTAGTTTTACTAAAAAAGAAAACGCCATTATTGACCTTATATATAACTATATCAATCGACCCTACCAGCCCTATTATAAATCAACAATCCACTGTCTGAAGTAGATTAACAATTACGTCGGCAAAATTTGGTATGGATTGAATACTTTTCGTTTTTGAATTTCAACAACTATTTATTTTATCACTATCGGATGGCAACATTGACACAAGAGTAAATCGAAAATCAACAATACTACCGTCAATCACTGTACAATTGTTACTAATAAACGAGGAAGAACATTCTGATCTGCATTCATCGCAGTGAACTGCTCTGACAAATTCGTAAGACGTATTGCGACATAAACATCAATACGTCTGTGGAATTTACATACAGTTTAAACCTGATAATCTATCAGAACTTCAATGTCCCCATTGGTTTCCGTAGACTGATTTGTGTAGACATGCAATGTATGTCCATGGACCCTTCGGAAGCCGTAACTTTTAAAACAATGTCAGAACACCTAAAGGTACATATAACATTTTCACACTAAAATAAAAAATATATATGAAATCAGATAAAAATAGTATCTAAGATGTTAAATGTTGTTGGGAGTAGCGAATATTCCATTGAAGAATGGGTAATTGTTTTTTCTTTTTATTTAATATTTTGTGCACATGAACATTTCAACTCAAAACATGAAGTTATTATCATGTGTTAAGAAACTACCCAATAAATAATTTTTGAATTGAATGAGGATTCACAATGGTAACAAAGAACACTAGTTTGATTTTCAGTTCCAATCTACAGCCGAACTATCTGAATATTCACCAGATGTGTGAAATTGAAGCATTTGAGAACAATAATGATAAAAACAGCATATCAGAATTTAATCTTATTTAAACGAATATTGGAACAATACTGTTATTTTCTTGAAAACGATGTTGAAATTGATAAAAATAATGTTATTCAGTATTATCTAATAACACTAGTCAACATAAAAAATTTTCTCAACTTTTCTTTTCATATTAATGTGAAAGCACTAATGAATCTACTAAACATGATCAACGAATCAAAGCTGATTGTGGATTGCGACTCAATAAGTTTTTCTTCAATCATTGGATATAGGATACACGGAAAGAATGAGATTGCCGATAATCTGGCCAAGACCAAAACTACAGTGAGAATCCTTTAATCGCGAATTGAGAAATATTCTATAGAAAAGGTAAAAAACATTATTCCGGTCTCTTCTCGGGTTATTATGATAGTCTTGTGCTCGTTTCTTCTGATATGCATTATATCCAGAATGTGTAACGCTCTTTTGTCGCTACGTGATGGTTTGACGCCACGTTTCAAGTATCGGACTGTTTCAGGCGCCAGTTTTTTATCGTGGTATGCTCGGCTTGCTACCGGTAGCGTTAATAAAGGAAATAAAATTCTCCAACTTTCTTACAAATGTTATTGTATATGTTCAATTTGGAAGTTAGAGCTTTCTCATCTTCTCATTTATACTATATCATCTGCATATAGTATGTTTCTCTGAAATTTCAATGTCTTCCATTTTCGATTTTCTGACTTTATACTGTTTTATTTTTATGTCTTTGTTCCTTTTACTTCACTCCTATTGTTCCGGACATATTTGATACCGCATCCCAATCTCTGACATAATTTTTTGTCTGTTCATTGAGTAGCTATCACTCTCTCTCTCTCTAGTAGTTTTTCTTATATTACTTTGTATTTTAGGAAGTTCCATAATTTTCTTATAGAATCAGTCGAATGCTTTAACATCTATAAACCACATGTGTCACTCTTCGTATTCTTGCTATTTCACCTTTTGCTTAATTATGAAGTTTGCATCTATTGATCCTCTGTTTACTCTGTTATCCTTGTTATGAATCTTCTATGTTTTGACTATTTCGTCTCTTAGTCTGTCCAGCTCGCATATATGTTGCTAACCGTACTTAATAATGTGATTTGTTCATAATTCTTGCAGTTGCTTGTGTCCTCTTTCTCGTATATTGGTGTAATTATTCCTACTTACTAATCTCCTGGAGCTTCTACTGTACTTCATATTTCATTCATCATAACTGTTGCTTTCACTATGTCTAACGTTATTTGGTCTATACCTGGTGCTTTCCCTAGTTTCATTTTCTGTATCGCCTGTTCTATACAGGGTGTCCCAGAAATTGCACGCCAGGCTGACACGGGGGGTAGATCAGCTTTAGATCTATCAAATAAAAGCAACATGACCTCAGTAAAAATTTTTTAGTTTTCGAGATATTAACACTTTTAGGTTTTTTCTGAAAATCTCTACTTTTTGCCCTATTTTTGTCTGTTATGGGCATAAAAAACCTCTAATTTATAATTCTTTTTTTCTGGGCTACCACTAATAGTTGGTTGAGACAACCCAGTATTCATTTTAATAAAAAGTATCACGACATTAACAAAAAAAACAAATAAATCTCAGAAAATGTTCTTAAAAACTAGCCTACTTAGTGCTCTTTAAAAAATGGTATAATATTCATAGCTTTTTTTTACTAAAAATTAAATAATATCAAGTATAGTCATTGAAGTCGTACTACTTTCGCAATACTTCAAATAAAAAATAATACGTAATACAAAGTTAAGCCGACTTTTGTCTTCAACTTACAACTTTTTAGTTACTGTAATCGCTTCTTAGTTTAGCAATCTCTAATAGAGTTATCCATTATCCTTTTATAATTGTTGTTGTAGGCTGGCATCAAAATAATTTGGGTACAGAACATAGGGTTGTATTTTTTTTATTTTCATTAGATTTTACAATTACAACATTCAAATAAATATTTACCATTCAGAATTTACATTGAATAAACTATTATAGCAGATTTTCAAAATTTCTGCCACCTGCTCTTATGCATAACCTGCATCTTCTTAAAAACTGTGTCTTTAAACGTCCTAAACTTAAATTAGTAATTTCGCGAGCTGCTTCATTGATTCGTTGCCGCAATTCATCGACCGATCGAATTGGTTTACTGTACACTTTATCTTTTAAACATCCCCAGTAGAAAAAGTCCAGTGGGTTTAGGTCTGGGGAGCGTGGGGGCCACAAAATTGGTCCTAGCCGGCTTGGGTACTGAAAAGCGATTACAGTAACTAAAAAGTTGTAAGTTGAAGACAAAAGTCGGCTTAACTTTGTATTACCTATTATTTTTTATTTGAAGTATTGCGAAAGTAGTACGACTTCAATGACTATACTTGATATTATTTAATTTTTAGTAAAAAAAAAGCTATGAATATTATACCATTTTTTAAAGAGCACTAAATAGGCTAGTTTTTAAGAACATTTTCTGACTCAGTCTGGTACATTTTTTTTTTCACAGTCGCTAACCAAACTTTAGTTAAGGTTTTCGCTTTGAAACAAAAGGTAAGATTGAGTTATTTTTTGTTAATGTCGTACTACTTTTTATTAAAATGAATACTGGGTTGTCTCAACCAACTATTAGTGGTAGCCCAGAAAAAAAAGAATTATAAATTAGAGGTTTTTTATGCCCATAACAGACAAAAATAGGGCAAAAAGTAGAGATTTTCTGAAAAAACCTAAAAGTGTTAATATCTCGAAAACTAAAAAACTTTTACTAAGGTCATGTTGCTTTTATTTGATAGATCTAAAGCTGATCTACCTCCCGTGTCAGCCTGGCGTGCAATTTCTGGGACACCCGTATATTTTGTATTTATTAAGAGATCTCAAATATTTCTTCACCGTTACATGACATTATGTCGTTTGTTATATGGGTGATAGCCTTAATGTCGAGGGGAGTGGAGAGGTAGACAATAAACAAAGTTTGATAAATTTACTGAGTTTGTTCAGAGAACTGTGTATATATATATATATTAAGTATATTGAATTGCAACGTCACAGAGCATAGTCGCCATGAGTGTTTATTATTATTATTGCTTTTGCGTTGTTAATTGCTCCAAGAATGGTTTTCCATTTTCTTATAGATATGCACTAGACCACTTCTGTCTCTTTTTCTTAAAACTCAGAACTATACATAACACAACATTAAGTTATTAAGATGCTAGCAGCTGACATAATAGTTTCTGCGAAATTAACAAGTTTAATTATACCAATATTATGAAAGTAAGAGAATCTAATTTGTTCATTGTCCCTTGAATAACAACAATACATTTTTTCAAATTTCCTGCTTGAATCTATTTGTAATCAAATTCTATTTTACAGGTAAACTTAAATTCTTCAAATTCTTTCGAGTGTAGTTAAACCATGTCATTACTTAGTTCAGTAAAAATTTAAAAATAATTCGCTTTATTTATCTTAAAATTATTTTCTTTTGCAGAATACAGAGCATTATCGTGTGAAAATTTTCTCATGCCCTCTCGGACTACTGTTACAGAATTAATCTCCCATTGTGGTTGAAAGTGCAGTTCATTTACTTAAAACCAAGTATATCGCCGTTTAATCAGACCTTATCCTGGAATCCACAATCCACTGGGCTGTACATTCTTAATGTCAATTATATGCCACTATTAAATCCTCTGCTGTCTCAGATAGTACGCGAGATACACTACTATTTTACTTTGGAAATGGTCTCTTGCCCTGAATTAACCTTGGCAGCAAAATAAAATACCTCCGTTCGGTTTTTTTACCAACGAGTGACAGCTAAATGCGACTGTCTCAACGTCAAGGGAAGGAATCTGCGCACTGGACATAGGCGTACCAACTAGTATCAAAAATATCTATCTATAGCTTAGATCAAATCCTTAATTATAATATAATGATCAATTATCTTCTCAAAAATGTACAAAAGACTCATTACTAAGGTAATAAGTATTGTTTACGATCGTTGAAACAAGAAAATTGAATGAATACAATACATTCTACACCACTTATTCTGAACAGATATTTGGTGCAATATTTTAATTTTATTTTCCATCACCTAAAAACAGTACTCCTTTGGCATCCCTCTTCTTACGGGTCATCATAACACTGCTACTTCCAAACATTTTTTTGTGTACAAAGTTTGGTTACATTGGACTATCTTTAAGTCAAGACTTTTTGAGAATAGTAGTTGTTCTTTACTTGTAAATGTACTACCACTACTTCTGCATAGTCATCCAGCATTTATGTTGGTGAACTTTCTAATTTAATCTTGAGAATCCTGCACTCGCAGCTTCTCGCTGTAGTCAAAGCACTGCATTGCTAACCTTGTAGAAAAAGGTGTCTAAAAATGTAAAAGTTGCCCCCTTTGCTCATATTTATAGTTGTCGTTTATCATGGTATTTTATCATCCAAATTGTACAAAATTTGACAATTTCAAACAAAAAAGTTAGCAGCAGATATTAAATTATATTAACGTGTACCTCACGGCGTCAAACATAGAATTTGAGTGATTTGGCCCTATGGAATGGACACTTAAGATTTCTGCCTACATCACCTAAATGCCTACATCTTGTATATATCTTTATAATTTCTTGAAGTTATGATACAGCTCAACTTAATTCCACTATCGATACTCTCATATCGCCAATCAAAAAACAACATCCATTAATTCTCAACTTTAGCATCACTTTTTTCCACTTATTTAGATAATCAATTAATCTTTCTTCCTTATATTTAATGCGTGACAGAAGTTATGACAATTTGCTGGAAATTATTCTTAATTACTAGCAACACATTCATCTTCCTCAGAATCACTATCGTTCAAATCAAGTCTATTTAAAACTGTACTGGTACATGTTGCATATATTGGTTTCTAACTCTTTTTGCATGATTTATGGTATTTCCCCAATTCTCGGTGCTGATGTTTGAACATTTTTTCTTCATCAGCTCCACAACGGAGGAGGAATTTTGTGTGGAGTGTTATTAGTTTTTGTCTATCTTTTTAGTTGATGCCATATTCGATTGGATTTAAAACACTGTAGTACTGAGGTAATCTTACTGACAGTGACCATTTTTCTTGGCCATTTCTTCTACATTATATTCTTTGTCGATTATTTTTGTTTCTAAAATTGTAATCAGGTGCTTTCGTTTCATATTTCCCATTACACCGGCCGACAAGATTTTCGTAACACAGGCGAAAATGGAAATACCTGTCCAATAATAGAAAAAATATTTATTAAGCCCTAACACGTACCACTTTTTAATAGCTCAATTATTCCTGTTTAAATTGGCAGGTGGATAATTTTATAAAGTGGCGGTTAATATCGGTAGATTTTATGGCCGAAAAAATACCTGTACTGTTTTATTCAGAATAATAGACATAAAAAATTAGTATTCTGTTGAGTTTCATAGTAAGTAGTTCTCTGTTAATAGTGCAAAAAGTGATTGTAAAGACGAAAATTTCGAGTCTAATGCGCCGCAGTTTCAAAACTTCTCGTCTAAATACAGTTTAAAAGCAGTGTTATTACACAATGGAAATTTAAAAATGGTTTATATAACAGTAAACTTCGCTTGCTTTTAGACAAAATTAACCACAACAAGTATAAGTGGCAGATATGTGGGGACCTGAAGGTGATTGCAATTTTAATGGGACTTTAGGGAGAGCTTACGAAACGCTGCTGTTTTCTTGTCTATGGAACAGTCGGGCAGTAGATCAACACTATGTAAAAAAAATTGGCAAGCAAGAAGTGAGTTTCAATCAGAATCTCAAAATGTTAAGCTTATACCCCTTGTGGATCCCAAAAATGTCTCCTTCTTTCTCCCCTCCACATTAAACTTGGAATGATAAAAAACTTTGTAAACGCTATAGATAAAGAGGGTGATGGATTCAAATACCTTAGAGAAGTCTTTCCCCAGTTGAGTGCTACCAAATTAAAGGAAGGTATTTTTATTGAACCACAAATGAGAAAATTGCTGGACGATGAAAATTTTGCGAAAAAGCTCACCAAGCAGGAACTTAGAGCATGGAAGGCATTTGTTAGTGTAGTGAGGGGATTTTTGGGCAACAATATAGATCCAAACTATCAACAGTTAGTTGATGAACTTCTAGACCCCTACATATCCCTTGGTACTCGAATGTCATTGAAAATTTATTTCCTCCATTCCCAACTGACATTTTTTCCCGAAAATTTGAGATGAGCAGTGTGAAAGGTTCCACCAAGATATTAGAATAATGGAAATTTGGTATCAACGACGATGGGATTCGTCCATGATGGGTGATTACTGTTGGTTTCTAAAAAGAGAAAGAAGTAGAGCTTAATGATATTTAAAGTGATATAAATATTATCAATATCTACAGTTTAAAAAACGTGAAATTGTTTTTTAAATATTTTACCAATGAATATGGTTCTATAAATTTATCATAAAAACTTCACATGCAACAATTATTTTTTCATATTTTCGTTTTTGTTTAGGTCCATTTTATTACAATATGCTATTCATTCTTGTGTTGTACAAAAAAATTATTTTTTATCAACCAGTGTTATCATTTGGCCTCGCTTTACAAACACTATCGTGGCTGTCAAACCATGTTTCATCCAAGGAATAGACTTTTATCTTATTTTTGATTCTCCACTTCATCAAACGGCTACTTTCCAACGACAACACGAAATACTTTTTCTCGTTAGTCGGATATCTCATAAGACATTACAGTGATTTTGTTAACACCCAAATAAATCAAGCTCGAGTTCCACATATTTTATGTGAATTATTTAATTATTTTTGAAGAACCGTAATCGAAAACGGTAACCTAAATATACATGTACATTCACGTAATTATCCACCCTGAGAATTAAAATATACTACAATTTAGTGTAAAGCAAAACAAATTGGTCTTAATAGCCATTTAAAATATTTGAGTGTCGAACGATTCTGGGTTTTTGCAGCCATTGCAACTTCTCAAAATGGGTTGTATATAGTTTCTTTCCCAAGCCTACCGAAAAGAAACTGTTGAGAACAACTCTGGTTATTCAGTGATTGTATACAGTGCCGTCGAATCATAAAAGAACATTTTTTAAGGAGGAGACAATTCAGAATTTTTAAAAACTAAGGAAATTTTATTAAAGTGATATTATAAAAATCTCTATCTAAGAATATTGTAACTCTTTTAAAATGTGATTTATGCTATTTACATATCTTTACAATATAAACATTCAAATTAAAATTCTCTTTCCGACCATTGACAAAGGTTTATCAATAATATCCATTCTTATTAGCTCGATATCGCTTTAAGCCATGTAATGTTCCACGATCTTTGACCATTAAATTTTTAGCAAAATCGCCTGCGTCGGAGTAAAAGTACTGTTAATCAATCTTCCACAAAACTTTATTCGAGCAGCCAGGGGCGGCTAATGCATAATCATAGCTTCCAGAAAAAATACGAAAAAAAAATTATTATTATATAATTTGAAAAGAATAATCGAAACTAATACATTTCTAATTATTTATACGAAAGTCGCTTCATAATTCAGTTAATTCAACTAGCTGAAGAATCCACCATCCGTGCGACTGAATAAACTGACGTATTCTGTGCGCTCTTTCTGTAGTTGTTCACTGCATTCATTTTAGCTCAACGAACTGTCTAGTTCTCGAAGATAATTTGAGCTGATTTAACAATATACTATATAATAGAGTGGGTGTGATTTTGTGCAGTATGGAAGCTATTTTCTACTTAAAAATACCAAGAGATTTTGTAAATATTAAACTCCACCTGAAAATTGACACAAAATTTTCATGTCAAAAATGTTTTTTTTTTTTTGAATAGATAGTATATTTTGGAAATAAGCTGCTCTTCCAGGAATTAATTTAAAGTCCGATTTTATACCAAGCCGGTTAGTTTAGGTTTGATTTATGGTTATAACAAAAAAATGTATTATAGTGTTTTCGCTGCTTTTTGGTGACAATAAAGCTTATGCGGAAATAGGTCATCGACTCTAGAGCATTTGAGTTCGAGGATAAGAAGATAGAAAACTCCAGAATCCACCTTTATAATGGGATGGCATATGCGTTACTGAGGTCAACCAATCTTATGGCTCAATTAGAATCAACTTATTCAGCGATATTTCTGATAATTGTAGCTTATGTCTTGGACTTTTACTTTTTTTAGCCGATATAGATGCAACTCTACTCAAGAAGCTAATGTTACTGGAATTGTTGAATCTATTAACGAGACGTTTTACTTTACCACCTTTCTAACATCACAAGGAAATCTGAGCAGACCCGACGACGCAAGTGCTTTTGGTTAGAAGTCATATTTTTTGGCACGAACTTCACACGGACTTATCATGTGTAACATTTTTCTAACCGTTTCTTTATCTACGTTACAGCTCATTCAACGATCTGCATTCAAAATTTGGTTGATTTTGGTCACTGTCACAGACTGTTGAAACAGTCTCAGGGCGACCTGAGCACTGGTCGTCTCCAGCGCTCTATCGGCCCTCACTAAGGTGCTTACTCGCTTGAAAACACGCGTATGTGATAGAGAATTGTTCCTATAGGGCTCTTGCAATAATTTATAGCAGTCGGAATTTTTTTCTCAATTTAACGAGAAATTTGAGATTGATACGTTGCTTTTGTTTTTCGCCACAGATAGTTTTCGGCACGAGAAAAAACACGTTCGTTTCAAATCGTACTGCACAAGTTCTATAATCGTGACAGAAACGTGTTTTGGGACATGAATAGACGCCCTCTAGGCGCGCAGTCGTTATTTAATAGCATGACCCCGCATAATAAGAATTTTATTGAAAGGAGTGAAGTATAGCAAAGACCTCGGTAAAGACGTGAAATAGTGCTTGGTAATACATATTTTCCTTGTATAGCATCAATCCATTACTCCAGCCTGGAAACCGATGAAGTCATTGAAAATTCAATGAAGACGAAAGTTTTTGGAATTGTCGAAGAACATTTAAGGGCAGCTACATCTGTCATTGGTATAGTCTCTTTCAAACTACAATTTTACCAATTAGTACATATGTTTCTTTACAAGAAGCTACAAAAAGTACTATTCCAGAAGACATGGAAATGATAATGTGAATGTAAACAAGAATTATTTGGATGTCATGTATATTTTTTCTTACTATACCTATTGGTATTTGACTTCTATTTGTTGCTAGCTCGCAAGTTCAATGTCCGATTTAACATAAAAAACACAAACACCTACTACTTGTCCGTCCTGCGATGTGTCAAATATCACTCCATTATTGTTATAGGTAAAGCTTTCAATTATAGCCGTCAAAGTATTTTCATTTTAATCAGTCAAAAATCTGAAATGCAAAATGATTACGTGAAAAAGGAATTGGATTTAATAATCCTCCGATTGAAGCAGAATTAGTTCAATCAAACTACATAAATAAAGCCCAATAAAAACAATATAAAGGCTCGTAGCAGCAGTAGTTCCACGAATGCAGCAACAGTTCATTGCAAATTTCACATTATAAAACTTGTTTAGGCACAGACAATAAGTTACCTGATGCGTCAGGGTATAACATTCAAAACTTCGTTCTATTAACATGGAAGAACGGGGTCTAAAATAGAAAAACCGTAAGTTGAAATTAAATTGATACTGTTATTGAAACAGTACATTCAAATAATTACCACAACCCTTGTACTACTTGTAATCGTTGAATGTGCAGCAAAGCACAACAAATATTCCGAATAAATTGAGAATATTATGAAAATTTAGATCCCTCCATCACTAACGTTAAAAAATGAATGTTTTTATGGATCTATAATATAGCTGACTAATTTCATTTTTAGTTTGTTATACTAAAGCAGTATGCAGTATAAATTATTACATCCTGAGTTCCATTCAGCCGAATACTGAATGACTAAAATTAGGTCAATCGAGTCTCTAGTGTAGATTAAATAATTATTATTTGACCACGTAGATAAAAGATTATGTATTGAATCATATCTAGATATATAATAATATAGTGTAACTGTGTTTTCGAAAGAATGCATTGAATTGTGCCTATCGCAATATTTCAGCATTAGAAATATTAGAAAAGCCTGTAAACAATCACCCATTGAAGAGAAACATATGTGACAGTGCAATCGAAGTGCAATTATCCATTCGAAAAAGGGCATTTTCAGTTAGGGCAATAGTTTAAACTGCTGACAACTGAACGGACATATATAAGTGTCCGTGATTTAAGACTAAGCAATATTCTGCATTCTCAGTTATTTTTGTTCGATTGACATTTATTCCTTTTATAATATTGATGAGATCAAATGTCAGCACGATTTAAGTTCTTTATTGAGAATATACATAATTTTGCACAGGTACCTGTATGAGAGAGATACTTCGAGATAGACAAAACAAATATTTATAATTGGCTTTATTGTTTTTCAAAATATTCTCCAATCAGATCAATAAACCATCACTATCACTATCGATTCCATATGTGATATTTTTGGTCTGCGGGAATAAGAAGATATTATTGGGTGCCAAACAACGACTGTACGGCGGATGACCCATCAATTCGTTGTTTTGACTGTTAGAAACGATTTTGATTAAATTGGTGTCTGGGGGCTTGTATTGTTGTAGTAGAGAATGATTCGTGTTCTGCTCGTGTTCTGGTGTACCATTCAGAATTGATTGATTGTCAAATCAATCTTTTTAATAGCCAAATGTTCATGCAATATCGAATTCATGCGAATGGAACTAATGCTCAACTTTGCCTTAATCTCACGGTATGACGATGTTGTAATATCAGTTTATGCACGGCATCGTGTTTTCTGGCGCAACCGCCGACTCCCTCATCCCTATAATTGTGACCTGATCATTATCACGATCAATGAACAAATTTGTTCTATGCTAAATGAATATAAGTGTCGGTAAACTAATGGTCTTACTCAGTAGAAGCTCTTCCAATTATTATTGTCTACACTAATACTAATATGTAAAATTCGGCATTTTGCTCCGCTTTTATGCCAAGCACTTAGATAATTAACTCAAAAGGCTTTGCCCTCTTCAGTCTTCTCTCTAGGCTCGTGTTGTCGGGGAGCTGTTGACATGTTTCAAGAGCCGTTGATCGTGACTTTGCGAATTTAGCGGATACCTTCTCCAGGTCCCGATGAAGATCGGTATTTCGAAAGTACCAGGGTGCATAAACGATACTCTTTAGCACTTTATTTTGAAATCTTTGGATTTTTTGGGTGTTGCATTCGCTGGCACATCCCCATAGTTGAATTTCGTAGGTCCATACCGGTTTCAAGATTTGTTCATATACAAGTAATTTATTATCAATTGACAGAGTGAATTGTCTTCCAAGCAAACAATACATTTTCTTGAATCTTATATCTAGTTCTTCGCGTCTTTTTTATGTGAGGTTTACAGAATAAGTTCGCAACTAGTGTTAGCCCCAGATATTTTGCTGTATTAGCATATGATACCTGTTCATGGTCTTTTCGTTTTCGTACTGGTACATATTGCTTCTTTTCATTTGTTCAATTCACGTGTACCGATTTTTTCTTGTTTAAATTTATCCTCCATTTTATGGTCCAATAATGTGTTGATGTTTGTAGGTTGATTGCTGCTTTTTCATGGGAATCGCCTACGATCAAAATAGCTGTTTCGTCGGCAAACGTGGCGATTGTGTGGTTTTCTAATTGAGGGATGTCACTAGTGTATCAAAGGAAAAGGACCGGCCTTGCTTGTGGTACAGCCGCGTTGATTTCCATTAAGTCTGAGTAAGCATCTTCTGGCTTTATTCTGAAGGCTCCTTCTTGTATATAGGACTCTAACAGTTTTGTATATTGGTTAGGTAAGAGTTTGTTCAATATATATTTTAGCCCTTCATGCCAAACTTTGTCAAATGCCTTAGCAATTTTCTCTTAGAAAACAGAGGAGCGGACTTTTTTCTTTTCTGGTGATTTTTATATGACATCGGTTATCCTGTGTACGTCTATTGTGGAGTGGTTTGCCCTGAAGTCGTTGTTCAAGTCGTTCTTCTCCATTTGAAATTTTTTTTCCCTTTTATGACTAAGATGTATGTTTCAAATATCTATCAACCACTCAAATAGCACTCAGTCGACAACACTTTCATTTACTCTTACAAATTTTCCATTTTAGTTAGTTATATACGTAACCATATCAACTGAAATAGTTTCCTTTTCATGGAGCATATTTAAATACTTAAGATACTATCTAAAGTATTGTGTTTACCCAAAGAAAACATCTGCCTTTCAAAAAAAAATTCCAACAGGATATTGTCCACGCCCTCTGTTGAAACTGAATAGGTGCTACATAGATATACAGTTAATAAAAGTAACGAAAATAAGTAGTTAAACACAGTATTCTTATAGTAAGAGGAGGATTAAACAGGAAGGGTCCTTAAAAAGATACATCATGAATGGGCGAGTGAAACAGTAACATACTACCAACAAAAGAACAAAAATATATCGGCTTACAAAATATGAGTGTTGTCATTTTCAGTGAACATTAAATACATCTTGAGTTTATCCGTATTTATACTTAATTGAGTTCTATTGAATAGAATATGGAACAGATAAAAGTGACCTCCGGAGACGTGATTTTTAAGTAGAATAAGTTTGAAATATATTGGCACTATACAAAAATTGATATTCGATAGTTCTTAAATGTTTACTATGAAGAATGGTTTAGTGAGGAAATAGAAATATGTTAATTCAGATAAAATTATATACATCCAACTTAGCCCGAAAAACATATCAGTAGTTTTCGTTTTCTACGTTTATGTTGAACAATGAGATAAATCGACAAAATTGCTCATTTTGGTGGTTATGACGATCTACGCTAGATGAAGAAAAACTTTAATCACCGCCCATAAAAAGTGAATGTTTGGGTAAGGTTTATAGAAAATTTAGTTACATATTATATTCTTTGACGAACGTACTATACTTGAAATTTTTACAAGAATAATTCGTAGCCCGAGGTCGAGCGCATTACACTTAGGTTACCCTCAATGTACTTAGTACTTTAGTTTAATTATTGCAAATTTTTTACTTTTCATTTTGGATCCTCGTAAAGAATCAGTCACTGAACTTTAAAAAAATTATAGACAAACATTCATAATGATAATATTAAATCAACCAACTTATTTAGTTATTGCTAACACAGGAAGAACAGACTATTTACCAACATAAATTTTCATGTTTAATATGCGAAATATTTTTTTATCATCAAGTATGAAACATTTTTTTACATACTTGGTCGGTTGATGTTATGTAACGCCTAAATCTATATCTGCCTCGGAAAACTAGATATTACTTTCTTCCTACAAATTATCTTTTCTCAGCTAACCTCTCACAATCTCATAATACCTCGATTTAGGCAACTAGAAATATTTTCAGGCCTGTAATGTCTGAATTAGGCTAGAAAAATATCCATGATAAGTACATTTATGGGAGCAATACACTAGGGTGCAAATATTCTAGCAGTTATTGGAACAGCTCTCCAAGAATTTTGTGAATTAACTGAAGTTTTCGCTGTATCTGTCAGGCCAGTTATGCCTAACCGAGGCTAAATCTGTATCCCAACTTCTAATATCTCGATTACCTCGATATTATGTGGTTTAATATAAGTGGGGTTCCTCCGCTAGACATAAAGATAGATGAAAACGCTACCGAGATACTTATATCTCAATCCATTGCTCTGTTTTCGAAGAGCAAAGACCAAGCGGGTAAATTTTGAAGTGCCAAGAGGACGAATTATAGATCAAAATCAACTATGACATCGTATCTCTAATTTGAGTACCTCTTTGTATATTTTTATCTCATTTAAAAAATGAATATTGCATAATAATCGACAGATCGGAGCATTATTAAAAAACATTAGAATTGAACTAATTACTTCTAAATTATAGACTTCCTTTTTGTATTTTTTGCTTCTAGGTACTCGCAGTTAATCTCTTATTTATGATTTTATTTTAGTAACACTTATTTACTTATTCTAGTTGAACTAGCGGATTCCATATTTGTTGAAATATGGGTGACATATGGAAGTGCTTTGTAATTACCTATAGCACAGTGCATAGCGTTTAATGAAATTTCTATAGTTGCCAGCAAGTAGCCTAGGGATCTAATCAAAACACAGAACTTCATCAAATCAAGATTCAAACGTCGATCCTTCCCTCGAAATCAAGATTTCTTAGTCCAGGATTGTGTGACTGGAAATGATACTTCCTAAGCGGTAAATAACTCAAATTAAGATAAGACGTTGAAACGCGTCGAAGACTATTTAGCATTAGAATGGATTAACAATCCTACATAAGGTGAAGCACCAACCCTAGTTTTAGTCTGTAAAGTATTTATATTGTATATAATACCAATTTAATAGTTATATATAAAAAAGGGATAGGGATAGATAATTATATATAAAATGAAAAACTAAACTAACTTGCGCGTCCTATATCTCTAGAGGCTGCGTAGCTCTGCTGAGATCTAGGCGTTGCTTGCCATTAGAACATTAAGAAGGTTATAAAAGAAAGGAGATTCGGAGCTCCCAAAAGAAAGTAACATGGAATTTTCAGGTATCGGTCAATCAGGGGTGGAAGGATTATTGTTTTGATGAGAAAGATATTGAAGGAAATGTGTATCTGTATTATGTATTTTCAAATGTGATGGCACAAGGCGTAGTCGCCCAATAAAAAACTTACCTAGGGAAAATATTATATAAAACTTCTGATATGTATCAGAGGAGTGAATAGCTTTTACTAACGTTGAATTAAGTTTCATCAAAACTATCCTTTATGTAATTCCTTTCATATATCTTTCTTCTAAATAAGAGGTCATTTCATTCATTTCATAAACATTCTATAATCATTTTAGCTATACATAATGGATCAACTAATATTTGGATATTTGGCTATCCCCACGGGAATCTTCGGGAAATATTAACTCGGAACTGTCCGGGACTTCTGGTCACCGTAATCATACAGAGCCCTGAGTCGGCGAAGGTCTGTGATAAGATTATGTATTGAGGAATTGGATTGTAACAGGGAAGAAACCGTCTATGAATGAGGTACTCAATGAATGAAATCAAAAATTATTGAGGAAATGGGAAGTAATGAATGTATTCAAAATAAAGGATAAAATAATGAGTTATATGCTTAAAAACAAATCGATAAATTCTAGGAGATATTTATTAAACCTCTCTTCTTATTACTTCATCATTTTGCTCTATAAATCCGCTAGTTTTCTCATGAGAGTAGTTGAATGACTGAAATATAGGATCTAACAAATCAGTTTATTCATAAATCCGTTGATCAGCTCTTCTTGCCCTACAACAGAATCATTTTAAAGCTTAACTAACTTCCAAGCATTCTTTGTATCTATTATAGTAATTCAATACATCATTCATACAAATTATTTTTTATTTGTAAGTATAAATTAAAAATCCACTCTTCTTTTTTATTTTAGTTTATGTGGGGCTCAATCCAAGCTTAACAGTTTTTTTTTAATTTATATAATGTAGATTTATCCAAATCATATATTTCATTCTTATCACACCTAACTTATAATTTAATTTTTAGACTATTTACAATGGAAAAGAAGTTAAGTTGTAACGAGGTAAAGCAACACAGAAATAGGAAACAAATCGATTGTACCATGATATTTAATATTGCATGGTTGGTTCATCCTGTATTCGTTTGCAAAGTTCTAGAAGACGTATTACCGGTAGCATTCAAGAGAATAATATTTACATTATCTAAATCATTGTTATCTGAATTTTCAGTAAAATTGTTCAATTTGAAAATATTTTAATACAAATTTTATTGATCCCTATCATCCATCCTATAACAACGACCTTATTTTAAGTGGTTTGATCTTTTGTATCTTTTCATAATATCCAGATGTTCTATTTAGATTCTTGTCTATTGAATAGTTCTATTAATTATTTATTATTATGAATGGAGAAAGCACATCTTCCTTTTTCATACGTTTTTTTACCACTCAAGTCCATATTTTTTCGAATAATAACCATTAAAATTATTTTTTATTCCTTGACATAATAGTCTTTGATGTATATACAGAATTTTCCGGCACTTAATGCAAAAATCATTATCACCATTCCTCCCTATCTCCTTTTCCATTATTTTTCTATCAACTCATTTACATAACACAGTTCTGATTTATTACTCATGTTGCTCCGTAGTTCATATTTCAACAAAGTGAAAAAGTTATCAAAATATAATGAAGAATATCAATCAGTATATTCTTTGTGTAAGACATTGGTCTTATAACTTTTTTGTTTCATACACTACGTTCTGCTGGTTCCGGTGGACCCTCTGCAGCTACATTAATATCAATTTCCAAATTATTATTTCATATATTATATTTCAATACACAAGGTTTTACGAGACTTGATGCAGAAAATTCGGGAGAGAAGATAAAACTGTGACATAGAAAAAATTTTCCCATACGGCCCCTCATTTCTGAATAAATTTTTAGTTTACGAGATATGTAGATTTTTAGATCGTTGTACTTGCCAAGGAAAACGTTTGCCATGAAGGGACATTATGAAGAATATTATCATAAATTGTAATTATATATTGAAAATACTTACAGGAGGTATTGAATTACAATCAAACATTTGTAATTGAAGTGCATACTGTGGAACATCGTGCTACTTACAAAAGGAATAAACTGAAACGTTGAAAAATTTCGTTGGTGAGCTTACAACTTATCAAATAAAACCAAAAAAAAACTATAATAAATATTCAGTAGACAACGTACACTTTCACACACTTCCGGAGTCTACGGAGGATATTTCTTCGAACTTTGAAGAGCATATTAAGATTCTGCCTTATAGCGTCACAATAGAAGTTCATTCTATCGATCATTTCTTTCAATGTGTTTATCTGTATTGCATATACAAAGCTTTCAAGATGTCTTCACGAAATGAATCCACTGTATTTAATTCAGGGAAGATGATTGCCATGTGAATGGTCTCAACCAATCCACCTTTTAGGAATGTTTAAGATGATGAAGTAGGAATAGGCTTCATCATGCATAAATGCTTAGAGGAACATCCAAATCCAATCCAAGTATCAGGTTATTATCAAAAAATATAGACCTACTAAATTATTACATACATATAGTGGGATATGTATGTAGCAGTACGTAACCAATCAAATTATTTGTGGTTTTATTAGAATTTACAATATAGCTCTATTGATTAATATAAATAGGTACGTAAATTGTCAGTGTCAATATTATATTTTGATAAAGACTTAATCAAGAACATTTAGACGCGGATGTTTCGGAATAGCACTCCAAACAAACTTTAGCGAGTTATAGTGAGCGATAAATTTCGTCCGGATTCCTGATTCACCAATAATAGGAAGCCATATTGAATGTCTCGAGTCTGAAATTGTCATACAAATTTGTTTGGTCTATACGTTTTTTGACCTGAAAAATTGAATAAAATAGATCTAAATCTGTAACATAGAACAACATCGTTAAATGAAAGTTTGAAACATTTAGTAGGGATTTAACGAAGTGTATTTTGGAGCTGTGTTTTTTGTATTTTACTTCATATAATGTGAAAAATATTATAATTACAGATCTGAGACCTATTTTATTCAATTTTTCAGGTCAAAATACGTATAGACCAAACGAGACAATCAATATGGTTTCCTATTATTGGTGGATCAGGGCGAAATCTATCTATAATTCGCTTACGAAGCGTTTTTGGAGGTTTTGTTATACCAACTTTTTTTCTTATATTTACCTACAGAATCATTTCCCGAGAGATTGAAGTGATATTTAGAAGCACCCTGTATATATGTTGAGGTTATCAGAATAGGTGATTGTTTGTGTGAAATGGTTTCATTGTTATATTCTAGACACAAGAAGTATTCACTCTGAGCTAAATCCGATGGATACAGTGGATGGAAAAGCAATTTATAGCCATATTAATGATCTTTTAGCATTGAAACTATACAGATGTACTCGTATTATTCTAGTTCAAAATATATTCTTTAATGGTAAAATTATAAACTGGCCGGAGGGGACGGCATATTCATAAAATGACAAACTTATAGACAGATCCTCGTATATCGTGCTGTATAAACGGTAATATGTAGGTATTTTCAGATTAAATTAATTAAATACTAATATCAATAATAGATTTTCTCTAATTCCTAACTCATAAATTAATGCGGTAATTTCAAGATAAATTAACTGTTATTTATCAGTCCACGTTTATCAATTGAACTATAAATTACTTCACAGAACTCAGTAGTAATTTATATTTTCTTGAATCTACAATAAGTATTACGGGAATATTGTTTTCAATGGCGTGTTCTCAGTAGACGACAGTCTATGAGTCTAGTATTACTAAAATTCCGTTGTCTTCGAGAAGAGATTACATTACATTTAATGACCAGCTACAATGTTAAGAATTTGTTCTGCACTTGAAAATATGCAAATTGGAAAATTTTGGAACGCACAAAAAATTAAATGACTGAGTCGAAAGAAAACAATAGTGGAAGAAGTGAACTTAAAGAGGATAAATAACTTTAAGCTGTCAATTATTTTACAATATAATCAGCACTAAAGTAGAAAGCACAATCGGCAAGAATTATAATTGTATAGAGGCGTATCTTCTTCGGCCTACTGTAATTTCTGATAAGGCAGCATTTTTAAAATAACCGAAACGGGTTCTTGAGCAGCAGATCCACGGTCGACTGAGATATTTATGATTACATTTGTAGCCGTTCACTTGTTTCTCGATGTGAGGAGAATCGAGAATGTGGATGGTATTGTCAGTCAGATTCAGATTAAGTTTCGATGCTTACGCAAAACAATACACTACACATTACACACCATTAATGACAGAAACATATGAGTAGCTTTTGAAATTGTCAGTAGTCCGAATACTTGACACTATTTTTTATTGGAACGCTTAATTTGAAATCACAAATGCTGATATTACCAACATATAAATAAGAGTTAATATTATGAAATTATTACAATTTTGATGTGAATTTAGGATACATTCATAGTTACGTCATTACTAAACTTGAATCGCCAAAATGTGATTTATGCAAAATACAACTGTCACATATTTTCGCTTCCTTCCTTTAGATTCGAAAGATATTATTTCAGGTATTAACTTTTTACTAGCGATTTGCCATTGAATCGGCGAAACGGTCTTCAAGCTCCCAGGGCAAGTTATACTTATATACTTTAGCCTTTCTCCTCTTATATAACTGCTGGGGGTTTAAGTGGAAGAAGAGGTTAGAACATCGAGTAAATACCCGCCGAATTATTAGCCTGAAATAGATGTAGAGAAATTTACCTCATTTCTTAATAACATTTGGTCTAATTTGAATCACCTTTTCTATGACGTTGCCATATCTATCCTTAACTAAACATGGCAGTTTGCCAATAATATCGGGATTATTATTATCACTAACGCTGAAATTAGTATTGACTTCGCTCTGTTCCGAGGTAATACTTTTAGTTTCTTTTGAATAAACGCTACAGTAACCTAACAAAACAAACAGAATAAAAAATATAAATATCTTTATAAACGACTATTTTTTTCATTAAAATTTCTTACACTCAATCGATGCGAATTTAAAAAAAAAACATAAAATATAGTTATTGTTGACATATATTGGAAAACCTTTATTAAGTTGGAGTTTCTAATGGATTTTATATCAAAAGAAAATTACATAGTTTCATACAAAAATCATGTATAACCAAGTGTTTAAAGTTTCAACAATCCGAAAAACTGAATTGAAATATATAAACCGTTGATGATATTAATACTGAACATACTATTTACACTAAACCATCACTCACATTACACTGTCCGAGTCGTTTATTTCGAGTAGGTATTGGTAGCGTAAATAGTGTGTTTAAGACAAAATAATAACCTCAATAACAATCTACTAGGCAAAAAATGTAATACCAATAATCTTTTGAAACAACCAAATGACATCAAGATACTCTCAAAACTATAACCTATTCAAAATTATATCGCTAAAATCATATGTTGGCTCCAATACTACAAGCCATACTTGTTTAAAACTTTTCAGTACATTTTGATGAATCTATGATCTCTTTTTATTAGAGTAATCGAATCCTACACCTGAATAGTGGCAGGTTTTTTTATTATAGTCTATTTTTCGAATCAGAGAGTAATAAAATGATGAAGCATTTGTAATCCTTTTGGAAGACATTTCAACTGGTACCTCGAATATTTTAGTATGAAATAACATTTGTATAAATATAATAAATATATCCGGTGGCAAGTATCATATTGTCACCTAATTAACATGCTTATAAGCTCCAAGCAGCTGAAGGTGCAATTTTTACTAAAATGTTTAATTTTCTCATAAGGTATTAAGAACATCGTGTCATACTGGTTATAAATGTATAAGGTTTTACATTTTAATGTACATAATTTCAATATAAAAACTAACCAGTATAAGTAGAGCGATTTCTCACAAATACAAATCAGAATTGGAATCAGAAGATGAGCTGTTACAACCCATATTCACAATGTGTGGCTCGTTAATTTCATCAGTAATATTGTCCAACTTCCACGTTTTCTCTTCTTTAATCGTGATTAACTGGTTCTTCCCAGATTTCAGGGTTAACATTAATATAGTATTGAAACAACTGTTTAGCATCACTTATTTTGCAAGAATTATTTCTCATCTCTAATAACTCTGTAAATCATAGATTTCCTAGCACCAAGCGCTCTACTAACTAGTTCTACTGTTTCGTCAACAAAATAAATGATTTGAAACAATTGAATATTAATGTTTTTTTAATTAACAGTTAAAGGTCCCATTTTTCGGCGTTCACGCGGCCCTTTCAAATTTTCTGTAGATGTCACAATAGATTGTACATTGCACCTTGCAAGCTGCAATTGAATCAAACTGAAGAGTCAGTTTGACCATTTTTTTTATTTTCCTGTAGTTTGATTGTAGATTGTTTTGGGAAGTCGTTTTGGCTTTACAGTCACTCTGCACCTATACTTAGAAGATATTTTGTACAAGATTCTACATCTTATTGTTCTGCTTCCAAAATAAATAGGCTCCTCCTAAAGGAGGCTATTTTTGAAGGGTTTTTATCTCCCACTTCCCTAGGAGTTAGTACTACTCCTTCAAGGTACTTAAGCCTTCTAGCGAAATAGGCAGGAATTTCGCAAAGTAAATGCTCTTCTGTTTCCATTGCTTGCTCGCAGAATCTTTAGTTTTCGTACTCTGCCATGGCCATCGTCTTAACGTGGTATTTGACGGAGCAGTGACCTATCAGAAGACCGACCACCAGTTTCATGTAGTTTTTGGTCATCACGAGAAGTTCTTCAGACTTCTTAGCTGATATGGTTATGAATTTTTTGGATTGTTTTAGGACTGGAGTATTTCTCAAATAGACTTCATCTGATTCTTTAGCCATTCGTTTCGTTCGTTTTTGATGTGGCATCTGGGAGGCCTAGTAGAATTCTGGTCCAAGATATGGAGTCGTTGCCCCGAAAGCTTGTATTAGCTAGTTCATATCGGAGGATCACGGTTGCCATTGGATGAAATAACGCCTTCCAATTCATCTCCGGGGAAATACTTAGTCTAGGTAATGCCTCACATCACGCGAACAATGAGATGAATATCCATCTTGCTGTGTACTCTTGCAAATTTTATTGTTGGAGATATTTTAATTGTCTGAAAGTTTCAAATAACAAACTTAGGATCAGAGACTGAGGTATAACACTTGAACTTGAATACGTTGAACCGTTCAATTTGCTTATTCGGTCTGTTAATTCCTGAGGATATTCATGCTACGAGAATTGTTACGTGTTCAGAATCTTCATTTTTGCCGATTTTTGTTTTCATTCTTATAAAAAGTGTGAGAAGCATCACTGGAAAACAAAACCTTTATTAAAAAAATGGAGTAGTTTAAATGGTAACTTAGTTTTTAGTCGAATACACATAAACTAGTAGTTTAGATTTCTGAGTGGTAGTTTTTACCTCTACACACAAAAAAAAACACCCATTATATAAAATAAATAAAACATATGGGACGTGTATGGTTCGTTGGATTTTTCTCCATTTCATACATAAACATTTACTGTGAAATGTATATAGACTTAATACAGTTATGCTTTTCTGTGTTTCTCGGAAATTAATGTTAAAATTTCTACTAGTGATTCATTCAAATGTAGAAATACTCAGTTCTTAAAACCTCAACTAATAATTTATTTACCTACATTTAAGTTTTATATGGTTAAGTCGAAATTTGCAAATACTGTTTGTCGTGTAATACTGAATCGTGCATTAGCTATTAGTTGATTCCCAAGTGAAAATGGCAATTGAAATTCATAGTGTGACACTTGCTATTGAAACGACATGATTATTAGCCACGCTTACGTACTTTATGGCACTTTACATATTAATGTATTGGGTGTTGAATGTTGCACAGACATTGTGAATATTTGTTGTGCAACGGGTATTTACTCATTTTGGTTTATATTTGCATGGTTAAATTTATGTAGTACTTGGTTATATTCTTCAAGTTTCTGCTTGGCTTCGATAATTACTCTTCGTAGTATTCTGGAATGGAATGTAATCTCATGTTATTATTTTTAGAACTGGTTAACTACATGAGTTTAAAAAGTTTTCAGACCTAGTTTAATTCTTTCCTTCTCTTAGTGCTCGAAGGTGAAAGTTGTTTAACAAATTGATAATGATTGGATTGAAATTTGTAAGAGTATTGTATACGAGGTATGATCAACAAACGAGGTGAAATAATTTTCATAATAGCAAGTACTTAAGCCATATATCATACCTTCATTAGTTGCTACAAGCTATTAAAACTTTGATTCTGTTCCAACTTGTCATTCTGCTTCTATATTCACTCCAATATGATAGTATTTGTACTGTTAATTTGGAAACATAGATTTTGATTAACGGTTTGACATTTAATTTAGTTCCAATTTGTAATAAGGGACTAATTTACTAACTTGCGAACTTTCCAGTTTTAATCTGATTCGTGATAACAACACCCAATTAAATCGTGCCCTTTACGATTAGTCGGATTTTCACAAAAATTGTACCAAGTGATGGAACATATATATTATTTTATAATGTTCTCAGTCGTCAGAAGACCTGTGGGTAGATTTACAAAGAATAACCATCAGCAACAATAGCGAAAAAGTAAAGATCTGCCAAGGAAGTGAGTCTTTACTCAATACATCCAAATTAATGTTTGACGATAATGCATACATCGTCACAAATTGTACAACAATTGTATATATTTGGAAATGCAACAATTAGTGACTTAATCAACAAATACTTTTGAAAAATATATCCGATTATAACAATGTCTGTAGCTGGAACAATCGAGAGTAGTGAGAAAAAAAATTTTTGTAACTGAAAGGAGCTCTTCAATCGCTATCATATCGTTAATTTTAAATCGATTCTGATCTCTCTGAGAAGCAATTCATGAATATAAAATTTGCTTAGTATTCAGTGATAGCATAAAAACTTCTGTAGCAAAATTTATTCCAAGAACATGTGATGCTTCAGAACATTTATCAATAATTAATGATTAAGTTAACTATATTGTCCGGGCTCTACATGACAGTTAATATCATTTGGTTACTTCCCCACATTGGCAGACTAGCAGACCAAAAGACAAAAAGTGCTCCCACATATACCATCACCGATTTATATAATTAATCATAAGAACTCAAAATCTCATTTTAGAAACCAGAGAAACGTGCCGAAAAACTTTGAATATCGTTGATACTTCCTAGTACTGTTTACAACAACTTCAATTATCAATTAATTTTTTAGATCTCTCAAGACTAGATTTAGCCATTGTAAGAAGAGGAAGAATCAGTACCTCAAGAAACATAGATAAATATTTAATGTTTTTTATATAACTACATTTTGACTAAATGTCACAAATATGCCAACAGGAAACAACAGTTTCGGCTTATAAAGACATCCTCAACAACTCGAAAAAAATTACCTTTCTACCTAAATTCCTTATATATATATATATATATATATATATATATATATATATATATATATATATAACTTTACCATAAACTTTAGATACACTGTTTATTTCCAATGTGTTAATAAATTTCTGCAACTTTTCATGTTTCAGATCTTTTCAATATGTGTTTCTTGTTAAATCGTCTTTATTTATTTACTATTTTATTTATTAATTAAAAAAATCTACGTAAACCACAAAAGATAATGTTTTCCTTAGTTCCATATTTCGGAAACATGTAGCAGCAATGATTAATTTATTCCTAATAGCACTAAAATTTATAAAATAGAACTATAAACTTAACTCAAATTGCTAAGATCTTATTTATCATTTACATCTATATTGTTCCTATGTAATTGAGCCAATTCTAAAAATTCTCTTCTAGAATTCTTTTCCATTTAATAGGTTTCAAATTTTTAAAATGGGATGTATGTGTTTTTATTATTTAATGCTTTCTTAAACCATTCTCATTTTTTTATCATATTGATGTCATTTTTATCTATTTTCTAAATACTGAGATGTCTGTCCTAAGTTAACAGCGTCGCAATCATTACAAGATACTTGATATATAATACTTTCTTTTCTTTTTGGGTGTTGTACATTTTAGTTCAGAAAATAATAGTCCTTGTATATATCGTACATATGGTAACGAAAAATGTTTTATATGTCGATGATTAGTTTCTTTTTTTTTTTCCTTAATTAATTGTAGTATCTGTTTATCCTTTTTCTGAATATGTTTATTATCATTTTGCACGATAATTATTTTCTTTATATCCAGTTTCTACTTTTTGAATAGTTAAGCATCTAGCAATAAATAATAAGAATTGTTTAAATAGATGTAGAGAACATAAGTAATTTTGATATAATATTAAACGTAATTTAAACAAAAATATCTTACTGAGGAAATAAATCGCAATGATTCATATATAATCAAAAATGAAACAAATATGATGATTTATTTTTCTAAATTGGCAATTTGTGTACATCAAAAACTAGTTATCTCCATAACTTTCCGTTAATTATAAACTGAGATGCGCAAATTACTTTTTCGAATAAACAGTTAGATATTCCCGCAAATAAAATTCCCTGAACGTAAATATCTATCACGAAACCAGGATTATTAGGAATAATCCGTGCCTAATTTACAAACATTTCATGAGAATGATGCGTTGATGATAGAATCAAGTCGAACTGTCTATCCAAATTATTTTCACAACTGGATTATTTCATATTGTATTTCAGAGATAGTTTGATTTAATGCTACATATAAATAGATCATTTATTGATGTGGGAGTTAACAGAACTTGTGGTTTTCGTAAGAAAATAAATTCAAAATCATAACAGAATTGGAGGAAGTTTCATTTTTTCTATGTTTCATGAATTGACTGGGTAAAGAAATTTATTTATTCTCTTGGTAAACATCGAAACTGAAAGTAGTGAAAAAATGATAGACGTCGAGATTGAGGAGCTGGAAATTCCCCATTTACAATGGTCGTTATTTCGAAGAAACAGTATTCTTTTAGTGTGAGTAATTTTGTTGCCAAATATCAGTGTTAAGTGAAGCTTTCACCTTACTTATTTATGTGTAGAATAGTATTTATCTTAAAATGCGATCGTTCTCAGTACTGTTAATTTTTAACAGAATAATTTTTGTTGTATACGTCTACCTTCCTCCAATTTCATTTCCACCGTTCGAGAATGAGTCCAGAATCCATGACGTCCTCAATTAGATACCAGATTACTGACGATATAACTCAAATTTCTAGATAGATTTCATGAGGATCCTCCTGTATAATTTATTGGAAAGTGGTTACTTACTATATTCAAACAAAATCGAGTCGGTGTAAGAAAATGAAATGGTTCGGGCGTCAGAGGTGGGCCCTATAACCGAAACTTTTGACCTAATGAAGCTATCACGCAGCCTCTAATCAAGATACCGGCCCTGCGCCCGCGGCTCAGCAACATGTATACCTACTACAGCCCTCCCAAATACCACTGATAGTCATAAGCGGAGATTATGAAAATATTAATACACATCCATCTTTTTACTGAAAGCTTCCTTATGGAAAATCTCTTGTCGTCGACTTTCAGATTTTGAATTTACCAATGAAAAGTCATAGTCGTTAATAGTAGTATTGAAAAAATGAATATCAAATTTGACAGGTGAAAATAGATGAATCATTCCACAATTATGAAAAAAGATAGAAGAAAATTATAACATAAACGTTAAATTAAGGAATATATGATTCTTATTACATTCTTTTGTTCATTTTACTTCGTTGTTTGTTTGTTTGTTTGTAAGTTTATCCGCAATCTTACGACACAATTTTGGGGTAATAATTACACCTTACATTCTTTCCAAACTCAAAACACTTGAAATATATCTATTTTTTCCTCCTAATATTTTATTTCAATGAAGAAGCTCATTCTAGTCACAATAATGGATAAACAATCCCTCCCCGGACCAGTCAGGTGGCAACGACTTTGTAAAGGGAGCTACTTGTCTTGGACTATGCGCCTCACCTCTTCTGGCTTTAAGAAGCTTGAATATAAGTACCGCAGCCCTTGTCCTTGGACGGCACACACAGAGCCGTCGGGGTGTTCTTTAGACAGTATCCAGTGAGCATACCAGTAACTCTTCTTAGCTCATCTTTGCTCAATAGAAGGACCTTTTTAAAGAAAATGAAAAAAATCTCTTTTATTATTCCAGACCTAGAGTCTCACTCGATGTGTCTGATTTCGTCATGCCTATTAAAGGTTGTGGTCCTATGAAAGAAGCTGTCTCGCCAAATGATCAGTCGTGCACTCCGGTATGCCCGGGTACCAACAATAAAACGCGTAACTATTTTTCTATTGTATACTATTATTTGCTTCCTGTGAGTTAAAAGATTGAGAACAGTCCCATACTAATTTTAACTCCATTTGATAGTCAAAGGCTGGGAGATTTGACTTGTTATTTTTGAGCTACGCATATACAAATAGAGTATAGAAGACTTTTGAGGCTAGATATGTAGCCTTTCACAATTGATCCTCATATATTATTTCACAGATTACTGTTAAATCGACAACTCAGGAATCCAACCTGATAGAGAATAAAGAGGAATTTTTTTATAATTAGAAGTTGTTTTATTGTTTAAGGATCACAAAAGTATACAAACTAATGATTCTTCTCAACATTCATATCTAGATAGATAAGCATCAACTCAAGCATTATGAAAATGTAATCATTTTAGGTTGTGGAATTTATGGATTATTTGATGGAATATAATGAAAATTTGAAACGCCACTGCAAGTCGTGCTAAAAATCGGCTTGTACCACCAACAAACACGGTCTGTTACTAAAAGCTAATTTCCGAATATGTTTATTTCTTTTATCATTTCTAACATATAATACTGTTTTGGTTTTTCGTGATAAAGAGGTTACATTTTTGTTGAATATTATTTTAAATTGCAGTAAATAATTAATGGCAAATTGTCTTTCAAGAAAGTTACTTAATATAGTTATAGTTTATAGCTGCTATTTCAATTAAAGTGTACAGTGTACAAATTGATCAAGTTAAATTTTCACATCGTAAATATATAATATATAGAAGCCAAATGGTATGAATTAATGATTGCGACTACTGTGAATTAGAAATTGATAATATTCAATCTGAAACTTCCATATTTGAAATGGAAATTATTTTCGTTATATACATCGTCGGAAAGATTTCAGACGTAATCGCAAACATTTTTAAGTCATTTTTAATCAAAAGAAACACAATACTTTTCATATATCACTATAGAAAGAAATCCGATAATATAAGATTGGGTAGTTACGGTGGCCATTCTATCGATAGTCGACTACCTATTCACCGATTGGAAAATATTGCATCTTAAAATTGAGGATTTCCTCGGTCACGATTCACATATGCTAAAGTGCTCTTCTTTCATACAGCAAGGCTTTTCCGTTCACTAGTAGCAGCTATTTTGCTGATTACAGAGAGAGAGAGAGAAAGAGAAATGCCTTATTGTTAAAAAATTGTTACAATTTGTAGACAACAGCTTGTAAAAACTAAAAAACAAACATAAAAAGAACTAAATAAAGATACAAATAAAGTAGAATTTCAATATTCAGAAGAAAACCACAATGAGTAACAAAATTATAGGTGATAGTAATAGGTGATAATTAATATATAAGTCATATAAAAGTCCATAGCAAAAATGAAATCAATATGCAGCATGCCCGGAGTTAAATGTTATTATTAGAATAGAAGTCGCTTACAGACTCATTTCTAGTAAGTATTCCCTCAAATTATTGCGGAATGCGGGAAAAGATAATATTAATTTAATTTCAATTGGCAAGTGATTGTGCATTTTTTTGCAATGTAAAATATTGAGCCATCAACTAATTTTTAATGTGAAGTAGGAAGGTAAAGATCGTGCTCCGCGTTTATAAGTGGATAGCAGGTCAACGATCTTTCTGAAATTGGTGAAGCATGCTAACGAATTAGACAAACAGATTCAAAAATGAATAAGGAAGGGAGAGTCAGAATTTTTGATCTCTTAAAGAAGTCCCGGCAGTGAACCCTGCTGTTTAGTCCGCATAAATACTGACATAACGTCTTCCAAGTAGATTATATTGTTATCCATATCCAAATCGTCTTCCCTCAACTCCTTCTAAAATTTCTTGAATTTAAAAGCAGACATTTTACCAGCTCTTGGATTTTGACTTATTACGTATCGTTTGAAAGAGGTTCAACTAAATTGAATTTGTCATTTTTCTCTCTTTTAGCAACTGAGCATTATTTGATCAAATCATTTTTTTAAGAAATGTCAATGGTGAAGATGAAGTTCAACCATTTTTAGCATATATATATTCATAACGATGATACGGAAAAATAGATATACTAGGGAATCGTGCTTTCAACTCAAATCAATTAGAGAAACATAATTAAATAAGGGCTCAGATATTATAATTTGTTAAAACTTATTTATACGAAAATTATGGAGTAAACGTGTGAAACCGTATAATCTTCACCGTGGCATTGCGACCTCTTAAACCGCTAATGAACAATTGAATTTTCAACAGGCCAGAATATTGAGTTAAAGACTTGATTTGGCATCTAAGATTTTCTTTGGTTTACCTACATTGAAAACAAAGTACTTGGAAAAGATTAGTCACCACCAGAAGAAGACGTTCTTACGTTCGAAGCGCATACTTTGAGGCTACCTCATACTATTGGAAAAAGTTATTCTAAAAATCATCAAAGCAAGTTGTAAAAATATATTAGTCTCAGTTAAGAATATTATAAAAATAAAACTAATTTCGATCAAAAATACTTGTTTTTTTGTTGTCAGCAGCGACCTTTTTTTGTTTGTTTTCTCGTATTATATGAAATAATGAAAAGTTATTGAAGTTATTGTACTTCTTCAATTTCACAACATATAATGTCTCAATAATCGCCATCGCGATCTTTATAATAATTGCTCCAGCAAGGTTTTTGTTATGTTGATAAACCAGTATAAAATTGATGTTATAAGATATCTTCTCAATCCTCAATTCCACGAATGTGAACTTAAAAACCTAATTAATACTTTCAGATTCCGCCAAGCGGTTAGTGTTAGAAAAATGTCACACTAATTGCTTTTGATTACAGCTGTCATTTATAATTAATTGCATACGTTCAATAAATACCTGATCAATTTCTATGCATAAATTGTTTCATCGGACACCTGGCACATATTATGAGGTTGCAGAAGAGTTGAGTGAGTCTATAAATATAAGTAGCTCACTAAAAAAGAATGTAATTGAAATTTATATTTGCATTATAATCACTCCAATTCATTCCCATGAATGATCAGCTGAATTTCCAAATATTGTAGTAAGAATGGGGGCCACAATAGATCCTTTGGGTCGCAGTGTATATGCGGACCAATGAGATTACTTATTATTCTTTATTATTGATCTTCAAACAAGACAAAGTCAGCTGTAAAATAACTGTAAAATAATAATTTGGGGGTGGTTATTGGGAACTCAACTTTCCAAGAGTTGTGTTAGAGATCATTAAACACCATTTTAAATATACATTTTTGTGAATAAAATATCAAAAATTGACAATCTGATAACACCTAGCATCGTAAACAGTTGGTCTTAGAGATATTTTCTCTTTTGTTCTGAACTGAATTCCTAGAAAGAATAGCTAAAAGAACTAATGTATGAAATTAGAAATGATTTTTCAAAACGCTTTTACATAATGGTGGTAAATATGGTTATGTTGTTTCCTTTTTATGATTTTCTATTTCAAATGGAAATAGAACAGGAACAGAATACGATAAAATATGGTAAGAGGTAACAACGCCACAGACAGATACCTGTCGAAAGATAAAATCGTAATAATAATAATCATTTCCTATATATTTTTCAACGATCATCTATTCGTAGTTTGCTACAGTACTTCAGTAATCTCTAATAACATCTCTATATCTCCTTTTTACATCAAAATTCCCACGAGGACGTATTAAAACATCAGAGAGACCTAAACAATAGTATTAATTTTGACATCTCCACGCCCTGTAGCTTGAGTTCAATTATTCCATTAGTAGCTAAGAATGAGGATCAAAAACTCATCAGATGTACTAGAGGATTATGTTACCTGCACCTTTTCTGCAATTCAAAATTTATAATTGCGTGAGAAATTTTGATGCTATGAGAGGAAGTGTGAGTCAATTAATAAAAAAATGAATTAGGTTAGAAAGTTATTTTATTCTCGGTAACTTTGTACTGTGTAAACAACTGCATACTAATTTTATATGTACTTTCATATATCCAATGATCGATTATTGTTATTTATTGAATCGATTATAGGGATTATGAGCTAAAAAGCATAATTTATTTAATAACGTCATGTTAAAATAACACTAAAAAAAAATTAAATTTAACTTTCTTTTCTTTTAATAATTCTATTAAATGAATTTTTTTCGCCTTTCACATTGTGATAAAATTTATGATTCTATATTATGTACTTAAATTAATGTAAAGTAATTTGCTATCGTAACTAAAATACTAAATCATAAGTGTGCAATTATAACTTCATCACATATAAAAAATTATCTATCTTCTCCGTTCCGTTTTCATAGTCAAAAATTGGTTTAATTTGATTGTTTCACGTTAGAATCAATGCACCTTATCCCATTGTTTTCTAATGGTTCAACTCAGAAATTGACATTCATGCGCATTTCAGCACTGTGGTTACTATCTATTGCACTTTCACTCAAGTTCAATAGACTTTTAGCGTTTCAGCCTTTGGACTGTGTCTTGATGTAAAAGTCAACATGTCACTGTTCATGTGGTTATCGTTCTTCGTAACCCTAAGCAACCTCTTCTTTGACTTTTTTTACATCAAGTGCCAGGTGCAGATCTTTATTACGGACATACTATGGGGTGTTGGCTATGCTCCTATAATTTCGATATTGGACTCTTTGAAGGCGGTTTGAGAATTTGTTTATATTTCAGCACCTAATTTTTAATGGTAAGTTCTGAGCTTCTTCGAAGTAATAAATATAATTTTTCATGTTTGAGTTTATAGTTTCTTCGCTTTCTTCTTGATATGTCCATGCCACTTTAGTAGGCTGTCCAGATGTAGTTCCAGATATTTGACCGTTTTGATGTTATCATCTCAATATTTAATATGACCAGGACTTTGTTTAACTTTTTATCAGTAAAGTTGACGTTTATTTAAATTTGCCATTCATTCCTCAGGTTTGTTTTTGTTGATTTAATTTTGAGAATTATTGATCATCTTTTCAATAAATTCTCCAACAGCTAGTATAGCAGTTTCGTGGGCTAATGTAACCAATTTAGCTTTTTCTGTGCTTGGAAAGTTACGGGTTGATTTTGTACACTTAGTTTTGCAAGCCTAATTCCTGGTGGTAATTAGATTTCACATATCTTCTCTTTTTTTGATTAATGTTATATATTTCTTAATTGTGTAAAAAATATTTTCCAGCGACAAAAAGAATTTTTATATTAATACCTCTAGATATTCCATGAGAAATTTCGATTTCACAGAGGAAACTCGTCGCTTATTTATGTTACAAGGGATTTTACTGTGAACACCCCTTATTTTGATATACATTTGTTGTGGAAATGAAATGTGGATTAAGGAATACAACGTTGAGCGATGTATTTTCTATTAATATCTCTCTTTGTTCTACATAGTCGGTCTTGGTCTTGCTTTTGCAAACCATTAGTTGATCTTGCTTTTGGTCTCTTTTGCAATATAAAGTGTTTTTCCGCAATATTTCGATAGCCAATAATTGATTATTTGATATATAAACACGCATTAAAGATGCCAAACAAGCAGTGACTTTTGACATGACATTCCCGGAACTTAACTATACACCAGCGCCTCCAATGTCAAATTCAAAGCAATTACTCTGATTGACAAGTGTAAAAATTTTTTCAATTTTAACATACGATTAATTTATTTTTAAATAAATTTGGAACTTAAAAATCAAATTAATATTGAGTTAATTTGATTTTGTAGCAACAGTTTCAGAGTACAGTCCAATCATTAAATTAAATAATAAACGTCAAAATAGTGAGTATGTTAATATGTATATATACGATTTTCATTGATTTTTTCTGGTTAATTGAGATGTTAAATCCATTTTATACATAACATTTTATTCTGTATAATGGTAGGGTCAAACGTTAATAGATCCATCAAATAAAATGTATACGAATATCATTAAAGCAGTTTACGTATTGTTCCCTTCGATCTATTGAAATAAAACCAATCAACTAATGTGTTTCAATTTCAGGATTGAATCATGGTCTATCTGAATTCTTTAACATCCAATTGGACATCGAAGTTTACACTAAAAAGCAATGTTATCAAAAGGACGGTCGTAGGATTGTCGCTATTAGCATATTTCGCTTTAGCTCTTTTCGTCGGTCCCCCTTTCATTATAACCAATACTTTGATCATCCAAATTAGAAGTTTTCAAGAAGTAATGAATATCGCACTTCGATTAAAGAAGCTTCCACATATACCATACTTTGTAGAATTTGTTTGGTATGCAATTATTTTGGCTAATTACTTTTGCTTCGTGGAAACTTTCGCTCAGTACACTCAAGTAATTATCAACAAATATTGGTTGTTTCGAATTATGGTTGATTTTCACAAAATAATTTCTTTGTTGTTATATTTTTTAGGATTGATATTCTTTTTAGTAACATTAAAAAAAGAGTTTATGTTACAACAGTATACCTTATTGTTTTGGATACACTTTTTAACAATCATCCTGACTGTACAAAGTTATCTGTTTATCCAAAATCTTTACGAAGGTCTTATTTGGCTTATGATACCTTTTCTATCAATAATCATTAATGATATTTTCGCTTACTTTGTTGGTAAAAACTTTGGAAAAACCCCTTTGATTACATTATCACCAAACAAAACTGTGGAAGGCTTTGTTGGTGGAGGAATATTCACGGTAGTATTGGGACTTTGTCTCGGTTATATTTTTTGCCATTACGACTACTTAGTTTGTCCAATAAAATATTACGAAGCTGATCAAAAAATTATTCGATTTACTAATTGTACTAGAAATTATTTATTTCAACCAATTGTTTACCACGTTGCGTATACAAATTTCTCTTTGAACTACTATCCGTTTCTTCAACATGCTTTATATCTAACGCTCTTCGCTAGCATCGTTGCGCCTTTTGGTGGATTTTTTGCCTCTGGTTTTAAAAGAGCTGTGGACATTAAAGATTTTGGAAATATTATTCCTGGACATGGTGGCTTTATGGATAGATTTGATTGTTATTTCTTGATGGGAACATTTGTTAATGTTTATATAAGCACTTTTATAAAAGAACGCAACATTGAAGATATCACGACCAGAATGAATAATCTAACTCTCAATGAAAAACTGAAACTGTTCTCGCTGTTGAAATCTGCACTTAATGAGTAATACTGAAAAGTGTTTTGATTAATTTTTAGTGATAAATATATATATATATTTTTTAGACTTCTGTTGTTTATTAATTTAAAAAATTAGTGAGATAAATACTCGTGCAAGTTAACCCTCGGCATTTAATTTTGTAGTTTGTATATGTAGTATTAGAGACCGTAAAATGTCCATTCATCTGTTATATATCAACTGATTAATTTACTTTGATTACATTCGAAGATATCCATCCAAACATATGATTTTCTTTTTACTGCGGTTGAGATTTGATAAGAATCAAGAAATTTTTTTCCTGCTAATTACTACATGCAAACCTACATTGGAAATATACATACATATTTTTATTAGTACTATAAGCTAGTTGGTTCTTTACTGTGTAGTATGAGTATGTTTGGTATATATATATATATATATATATATATATATATATTGTTTTTTTACATTATTTTCACGTGCATAATACACTCCTAGAGTTTGGTGCACTCCTCCCGACTCACCCTGTATATACTGCTGCTGCAATAGGGTTTGGGTGATTTACCAATATTGATTTGTAATCGGAAAATGATGCTGTAGTTATAGTTCTCCTTGTCGGAAGATCAGCAGTGAACAGTAAATATAGAATAGGTCCAAGCAAGCTGAGATATTACTGAGGAAAGTTCACTTGGTTTCTGATATAAGCTATATTATGTATGAGAACTGTTTTTCAAGTTTTAAAAGGAAACCTTGGTGCCAAATTTTATTGAAGGCTCGGCTCATATCTAGGGAGACTACTACATAAAATCTTTTGTCTTCAAAGGCATAATTTATAGTGTCCACCACCCTATTCTATGGTTCGATGGTACTATGTTGTCTAGACCCAACTCACTCATCATAGGAAGAGAGCTTATAAGTCTATAGGAGGTAACGTTATAAGGAAGTGGGATCAAATATAATGGTTAACAATGCTATACCCTTACTAGGAAGTTTTTTGACTAGTATTTTCATAATTAGGATTTAGGCTGCTTCTTATCATTCTCTCTACTTTTTCCAACGTGAAGAGCTCTGGTAATGGTGAGGATTGCTATGAGACATCTGCTATTTGCTTTATTTTTACCATCTCATTGACTTGATTGTAATAGAAATGGTTGGAAAACCTTTCCAAAATTTTGCGATTCATCAACTTTTACCTGGTCTGTCCGGGCCAAGCTCTCTCTTCTTTTCGAATTGGAGGAATTGGTTCTTTAAGCTATTTTTTGTTTCCGGTAGCTTCCCATAACGAATAGCTGGACTCAGAAATGCCAATAGGTTTTCAAAATATTCTTCGAAGTTGAAGGGAAGTTGGTTTTCTAATTGAATAGTTTTTTTTGTTAGTCCCTTTTGATAATAGTGCCACTAAATGTGGTTTGTGGTCAGGGGATAAATCTAGATTTGATTGTATTGGTTGGTCTTCAGTGGAAAATAGATACCTATTTCTCAAATATTAACTTCATTAGATTACGGATACGTCGATTACGAATTCGTCAGAATAAAGCGGTTACAATGTGCGCATTTTCTGATATTATTATAGTACGTTTTTGTCGTACCTTTACGATAGATTTTACAAAAAATACTTGAAAAATTTGCTAATTTAATAAAAAAATACCATATAATGACGAAAAATATAATAATATATAATAATATAATAAAGAAAATTTTGAAAATAAAATAGGAGAAACTTCTTTCATTACATTTTATATAAATACTTGTTGGTTGAAATACTAGATTTTCAAAAGAGTGATATTTATGAAAACAAATGTGATGAGTAGGTACGTTGGACAAACTAGAAGATTTGTAGCTGTTAAGTTTAATCATCACCTAGCTAATGAAAGACGTGTTAGAGAAAAAAATCAGATATAGCCGAGCATGTCATGCCATAAATATAAATAATGTAGAATTTTCAAAAGATATAACAATCAATAGAGTTAGTTATGTTAGTTGCCTTTGAAAATATCAAAACGTTCAAGTTTTAGTTTACCTTCAGTACTTGAAGACGATAAATTTTTCATCGAAGATAGTGGATTTGTGTAGTATTGTAGTAGGAATAATGTGATCGGTATCAATATCACAAGAAATAGAAAAGCAATGAAAAAGTTTCCCCAATTTGACGTATATATACCGTTCTGTTTTTATCACATCTTTTTCACTTGACTGATCTGAATTGAATAATGATCCGCACGGTAAATAATTTTGCCAATGTTATGCTCAACATTCTGTTGTAAACGCACGTTTTATACATTCCATGTAAACATGTATGTTCACCAGTGAACTATTATCCTTATCTAAATTTTAAACCGTCTTGATAACTTCTCATATCATGTTATTAATGATGTCAGGTAAAACAAATAATATTATCGTTATATACAAATAGGGAAACCAGGGCCGATAATCATATTTCTTTCAATAGACGCAATCAGGTGAAAGCATACATGGATGCACAGCTTTTTAAAACTGCGGCTTAGATGTTATGAGACAATCAAAAAAGCTAGAGAATTGGATGTGCGCGGATAAAATGAAGTACAACAATTGTAGTTTACTGTACATACTTTTAATCAAATATTTTAATCAAAATGTTCGTTGTTGGTATCTCAAGAAAACAATTATTTGTTATTTCTAACATCTTCCTTTACAAGATGATTTTAATCATCATTTCATTGATAATATGAATAATTTCTATCATCCTATGTGAATAACTTAAATCGTAATTGTTATTAATATTATTAAGAGTATTTTATTTTTCATCTTGGCAATGAATGTGAAAATGCATGTTCTTATTAGAAAATTTATATTAATAATTCATTTAATCCTCATGATCACCGAATGAAGGCAATAGAAACAAATTCAGCTTCAATTCTTTGAGTCTAAAATGATCATGTGAGATCCTTTGTTTCATCGGTATACACACAGTCTATAATATTTTCCATTTATTTCAAACTCCCCAATGTTATATCTTGGTACTTACGATTTCACTTTCAGGTTTTTCAGTGAAATCCAAGCTCACGTATTTATTGTAGACATTCCCTTGCTTCTTTACAGCCAAATTCGGATCTCAAAGTTCAAAGACGCTAAATATTGTTTTTGTAACATGCCTTTTCTTCACATCCTAATTTTTTCGTAAAGCCTATTTTTAAGGGATTGGAAACAAAGCAATGACGCATTTTTACATCAATACAATGTGGACTATACAACTCATATATTTACTAAAGCTTAAAGCAACAAACACCCTTAAACAAAAATATTTTTCTTTTAAAAATTTATTTACAAATAAGGATAATAATTACACTTCTATAAATGTTACTTATCTTCGAATAATGTATAATTATATTGAATTTCGAATAGATACACGATTTTGGCCACTTAGAATTTAATAAAACCCTAAAACAAATAATTAATATTTTTTATGCCTCAACCACGCAGGGTTATTGGCGAGGTTTAATACATTTGGTCGTTACAATCTAGATTTTATTACTTAGTTTGCAGTCTTTCAGGTAGTTCATGAATTTATTTGAGTCGAAGTAACTTTTCCAGTGAATATTGTAATTTATTTATTTTTCGATCCCTGTTATTGGAAATATTAGAAACAATAAAACCAATAACTTACTAAATTGAATGTTGAAAATGGAACTAAAAATAAAACTTGAAAATGAATAATGACTTGATTTGTAGAAAAGGAATAAATTAATTGAATCAAATTATGAAGAATTTATTTGTACTATGTCTCCCAAAATGTTTACAAGCGAGCTTTTATTTCTCAATAATCTTGTTCTGGTTGACCCATATGTCATTACCGATTCTATTTTCCGGTATAGAAAATGAACATTTGAATAATATCGTTTTAGTTAATATATTTTCTCAGCCTATTCTTATGTGAGATGTAGCGAAAAAACATTTGTGCAGAATAGAAGTCCAGGAGCCAATGAGAATTCTTATTACTGAATTTTTCTACAAACTTTGTCCTTTTCTGTAATTATATCGTTGAACGTGAGGTTAGATTAAATACAATTCCTTCTATTTCTTTCAACAATTCTGTCGGTAGTAGCACTGCTCTCTTCGGCATCCTCTCCCTTAATCCTATTTTGCAAGTTTATCTTGTTCAGAGGCCTTCTGTAGTGTTACAAATCCACGAGGATTTTTTATGCTACCTGGCTATCTGCCTAGAATGCTGTATTTCTGCTTGATTCATCACTTTATCTTAACAACCTCCACCTTTGTATAAATTTCCGTTTGAAAGATATGCCATCTAATCTTCATTTTATACGACTTCAGTTCCTTTGAGTATACACCGGCTCATTTCTTAATGACTTGATGATAGTGAGATTCCTTTTTCCTCTCTGATAATTTTCTTATCACATTTTTCTTCTACAATAGGAATTTTTATTTTTATCCATTCCTGTAAATCCCTTTCAGAGATTTCATAGTTCCGTTTCTGAAATTTTATCTTTTCATACTTTACTCATGTCCTACAGCATATTTGTATGTTTATAATTTTTGGGCTTCCAAAGGTTGTTCTCGAATATAAACTTAGTGCCAGTGAATATTAGTCTGATAGGATGGGTTAAATGAATCAATAGATACTTCTTCGAATGGTACCAAGCTTTTAAAATCAGTTAGGTTGTTTAGGATCTAGAGCTGTTTATTAGGAAAACAAAACATTGAATAAATCTCATTACTTTATTAGAGCTAAGCCTTAAAATAAGATATAATTTTGGTAAGTTCTCTATTTGGATTTCAGAGAAAAATTATTTTAAAAATGACTTGTTGGATAGACGACCTGTGAGCTGATCTTTAGCAAAAACAAATTACATTTTACCAACGTCCATTTTGATTTTTCCATTGCATTAATTTTTCCGTAATATTTATTTTTTCTATCTATAATTTCTCGGTGTGTTTACACCTTTCTTCATCAGTATAATATATACTGGCTGCTACTCTCACGGATTTCATACTAAATTTCCACACAAATAGGTTTTTGAAATGCAAAAAAGTTCAAAACTCGCAAGTAAATTATGCTGCTCGTAAGAAAGGATATCATATCGCTGTGACCCGATTAATTTGATCAGTTTTCTAACAACATTGCACGTGATTGAGATTACTTTCCGAATATATAAATCATAATATAGTTTCCGAATACATCAATTTGAATTCTACTATGGCCATCCAGTGAGACCAAAACATATCTCAAACTTATATATTTCTAATCCACTATGTTGTAGAATCAACAACGGCAATTGAAGCTCTGAAATATTGATATATTTGTTTCGAATTATGAATTAAATAAAAAAAATCAATGCCGGTCCTGACTGCTTCACATAAATTAACGTCTATTATCGTCAATAGCGCATTTCGATTACTCCATTTTACGAAATTGGAATGACGTCTAAATATTAACACAATAAAGACGTACCTCTACTATAAAGAAAAAATAAAAGAAGTGCGAAAAGGGCGATTTATGAATATAAACAATGATACATATTTAACGTTGCGATAGTGATTGGTGCTAATGGATACCAAATGCAAAAGTAAGTGTTTGATGAGTTATGCTATTGATATGTGAAACTTTATGGTTTAATGACAGGTTTATACATTGAAGCTATCGCTTACTGCTCATTATATTCAATCCAATCAAACTATTGAAGGGCATTCCAGTGACGTAGATATAAATTAATAAAAGTTATTATGTACAAATTTGTTTGTGATAGTTAGTTATCGACTGTTATCACTAATTGCCCCGGCGCATATTGCAATTATGAATTATCTTAATTTCCCAAATATGTACTACCAATCTAATACGTTTCTTTAAGAAACGTTCATATATGTTATTCATCTTTATTGGAGCTTAACACTTATGTCTTTTCATAAAACTAGAGAGAGCGGTAATATGGGCGCCAAGGTAATCCCTTAGCGACCTCTATTTCAAAAAGGTCGCTACTGATGACATGTAAATTCGTCACCAGCATTTATTTGGGTACCTATCTATAAGATCGTGGAAAAATTGTTTGCAACGAAAAGGTCATGAAAAGTGGAGAAACATCTTGGAGGTGTTGACAAACGAAGCTTTGGACCAAAGAATCTGATATCTAGGAGGACAATCAAGGAGCATTCCAAAAGGAATTGAGGAAAAAAGCTTATCTAACCTAACCATATCATTTGTTCCTCTTCCACCAACCTACCTATAGGAATTGATTGAATTCCGGCGACTAATCAACATGTCGGAATGGTGGAACAGATATTCTTTGCGACGACGGGTTGACCTCAGCAAAATACTGGTGTGTATTTCATCTATTCAACGAAAATTGAATTTACGTCTTTCGCTGTATGCATGATGCATGAAAATTTTGTTGTGAGTTCCCCAATTGTATTCTAACGTTACTTTTAATATCTGAGTATTTATAATATTGTATATGACATTGTCATAATTGTTTGTCTGGAAAGAATAATTTCTTGACCTTGATTTTTGGTAACAACATAATTATATTTAGAGCAAGTTATGAAAACAATATGAAGGTTTATTCTTTCTATGTTTACAACAAGACAGTTTTTCCTAAAATTCCCAAAATATCTGTTCAAGGAAACCGAACAGAATAGATTGTTAATTATTTCGAGATTATCTAGTTGTGTTAAGCATAACACTGTGTAACTTAATCTGCTTCCGTTTATTGCGTATAACTGTCGTTAACATTCGAACTAATACAAGAAAATTCATCTAATATGCGTGCAATATAATGGGAAATAGGTATTAAAATTTCTGGATGTAAGAGTACTAGCATTGGAAAACGTAGGGACACAACATAACCTAGTTCTTTGCAAATACCGACCGGTACGCGTACGAAGTAAGAAAATGACACCAAAACATAATTTAAGTCGTTATAAGAAAGAAGCAAGAAAGGCCTATATTTAGAAAGACTAAATGAGAAGGACAGAAAGAAGAGAACTGAAGGAGTAAGATCATATCAAAAGTATAACAAAAAACATATTGGCTAAATGAGATCACTAGACAGGGTACCAAAAAAATCGTAAGAGAGCTGGAGCTTAACGTTTCAAGAAGAGCTTAGAAGGAGACTAAGCAGTCCAGAGTCCTATTTAAAGAGAGATGAAGGAAAAGACCGTTTAATTATTCTATTCGAAGTCCCCAAAGACACTGAATAATTTTTATCTAGGTGCAGATGAATAAAATTTATAACAAACTCATTTTTAATGTAACGATACTATATGACAATAAATCAAGATTAGGTTAAGTACATTTTTCTTGTATGAATATCATATCACCAAATATCAAGGTCGTAACATCATGTTACACATATATATCATTCTAGAACAAACAGATTTAAGAATTTCATTTTTCACAGTATTTTACAAAGCTGCAAATAGAACTTTTTAATGTTGTAAGTTTCAGATGAGGAAACAAAAACTGCAAATCTATCGAACATGGAAGATTCAAGTAAAGAATCCATGCCATCGCCATCTCCGGAACCAACGAAACAAAACGGTCGGAAGAGATTAATCACAGGTCTTTCTCTACTGGCTGGTTTTGGTTTAATTGTTTACGGTGGTGTTCCTGTGATCATAATTACTTGTTTTTTCATACAAGTCAAATGCTATCAAGAAATCATAAAACTAGCATACCACATGAAAAAAATACCAGATATTCCTCTATTTAGAACCATTAACTGGTATTTTCTTATTACTGCTAATTACATATATTTCGGCGAGACTTTAACTAAACATACTCAAGTTTTTATAAAAAAGTATTATCTTTTACAACTATTAGCTAAGTATCATAGATTCTTCTCTTTTGTTTGGTACTTTTTGGGAATCATCTGGTTTCTCACAATGTTAAAGAAGAGACTCCTTAGGCAACAATTTAGTTTATTATTCTGGACTCACTTCATTCTAATTGCAGTTAGTTTACAGTGTTACATGACATTACAAAATATGTTTGAAGGTTTGATATGGTTCATAATTCCTATGTGGTTGATAATACTCAACGATGTTTTTGCTTATACTTTTGGTAGACTATACGGAAAAACTCCTCTGATAAGTCTGTCACCCAATAAAACACTTGAAGGCTATATACTTGGTGGCTTGAGTACATTTATTTTAGGAGCTGTACTTTCATTCATATTTTGCCATTTTCAATATCTAGTGTGTCCTATTAAATATATTGAAATTGACGACCGTATAGTAGCGTCGACGAACTGTACCAGAAGTTATTTATTCCAACCGATTCCTTATTATATTGGTAATACCGGTTTGTATTTAAATTACTACCCATTTATTCAACACTCTTTATACATGTCTATTTTTGCTAGTATCATTGCTCCTTTTGGAGGATTTTGTGCTTCGGGATTCAAAAGAGCGAACCACGTTAAAGATTTTGGAGATCTTTTCCCTGGCCATGGTGGAATTATGGATAGATTTGATTGTCAGTTTTTAATGATGACTTTTGTTAATGTATATATTAGTACTTTTGTGAAAAGTCCTGATGTTGATAATGTCTTCAAGCAAATAATGGAATTGAGTGAAGAAGCCCAACTGGATTTTTATTTACGTTTGAAAGATTCTTTGAGTGATGCTGTTTTATTGAAAACCAATTGATTTAACTAGAGTATGTTCACTAGAGTTACTCACGTTTGGCACGTTACGCTATAGAACTGTTAGAGTCATCTCAAGGAGATTAAGGCTCAAGAAAGCCACGTTTGTCATATTATCATTTTTACATCATTTCTTTCACTTTTTTGTTTGTGGGTGAACCTGCAATATTGTGTTGTAATTGAAAATTGAAAAATTTTACTTTCGCAAAAATAATTATCTAAATTAACGCACTATATATTCCATGTGAAAATTCATATCATAAGTTTAGGCTTGATTTTAGACAGATACCTTCTTTTACAATATTTTTCTTTTTACTACGAAGAAAATATTTCACCATAAACGATAATAACAAAAAAGCTTTATTTCGAGTATTCTCTGCTTAATATTGAATTTAAATTTAGTTTCTAATAAACAGCAATCAAAATATTCCAGATTTTTGTTACATACATATATTTAAATAATTATGTTTGAACGTATCAGTGAAGTTAACTATCGTGTACATAAACATGTAGTTTATAATTTAATGATCAAATAGAGGTTAATATCATTGTATGTTAATGAAAACTAATGCAATTGTAATAATATAGAATCATTAATAAATTTTCTACTAATATAAAGGACAAATTTAATATATTAAACTCACGTATTAGAAATTGGATGAGGAAAAATTGTAGCGCTGGCTCATTGAAAATATGATAACGAGTGCCTTACTAAACACCTGAGTTGTCACTAAAACTCTCACGAAAATTCGCTAAGAAATTAAACATCAACCTTAAAACCATTTTGTACCATATATACAAGAAATAGCTCAGGACTTGTATTTCTTTTAATGAATTCTTGCTACCACACAATCGAACCATTATTGAAATAAATGACTTATGTTTGGTGGGTATTTCTCAAACTATTAATCCGGCTATCTACAACAGAAGCAATTGAAGCCAACAATCGAAGAAATATGTCCAGAATTTACTAGAGAATCGTCAAAAAAAAAGTTGTATCTTCCGTATAGTACTAGTCTTTCGCCATCTTTCTATCAATGATCCAGCCAAAAGTTTCTCAATTTTGTAAAGCTGGTTCTATAAGAAGTTTATGAAAAATGCTCAGCTGAGTTTTCCACCCAATGCTACAATGTCAGAATTATAAGTAAACTCGATATTTCTTTGACCTACCAACTTTTTATAATCTTTTGTCAATACTCGTATATTTGTTCTTCTATATATTTATTGTCGGATCAAAGATTATTAGCGACATATACAATATTACAATTTTTGTTAAGTAGTTAGATTATATTGTTTGTGTGTCACTTTAATGTGCCTTAAATGAACTGTTTTCCAATGGCTAAATGCATGGTTTGACAAATTTTAATATTGACTACGATCTGTTCCTCTCAATTTACCACTGAACTGAATAATTGTTATGTCTACCTTAGATGGAAGGTTTAGTTGCGTTTGAATGAGGAGACCTAGTTGATGTTTGAGAAAAAGTTGTCGAATGCTGATAGAGTCCATGATCATTACTATTTTATTATATTGATTTCTCCTGGCTATGATTAGTGCCTGTAATAAAATCAAATGAATTATTGTGGATTCAGTGCGACCCGTTTGTGCTGTTATATAATATTTTTGTTATTAAAAAATCTAAACCTGTTTGTAACAAAGATAAGTGGATACCTCTAGTTTCTTTCAATTTTATTATTAATTATAATTTTTTCAAATTTTGAAAGTATTTATAGAATTCAATACCCTATTTTGTTCCCCTCCATAATTTAAATATAACTTATAAATAATCTGCAACTTTTGGAATAGAAGTAACGAACAATTTCAAAGTTTATGAACTCTATACAACTTTAGAAGCATCTGAAAAAACCTGAGCTGATCTTCGCTATGAAAATTCATTGAATTTTGTCTAAGTCTGAGGTTTATGCAGTCGCTCAACATTGTTTCTGTTCGTTCTATAATTTTAATTTTATCATGAGGAATTTGGAGAACGTCGAACATTTCTAACAAGCTCGAAACCAGTGGAGTGAATTCTTCTACAAAATAGTTAATTAAATATTTCGTGTATTCAGAAGATTCTCAAGATTATTTCACCGTTTGAACTCGGCAACAAAGATGTAACAATGATTTTAGCTTCCCTTGTATTTTACATGTAGAGATTGTATAATAAATTTAAACTGAAAGTTTATAAATAGTTCCATTATATACCTGGTGAAGAAAGTATAGCAATTAATTCGAAATAAGAACTAAACAGATATATAGATAGAAATAGATTGATTCTTTTCTTCTTTCTTAGCCATGTTTCTGATTATATGGGAGTAGTAAGTGGAATAAATTCTATTCCTGTCGACGCAATCTGTATTTAGGAACCAGTTTGAACTTGTAACAAAAAATTGGCATAATCTCAAGTGATCTAGTAAGTACAGCTTATTGTATCAATCAACAAAGATTTTTTGTATCGCCTTTCGAAGGAGTGTATTTCAACAAGAGATTACTCTCGCAAATGAGCATTAAACCATTAGAAAATTGTATTGTAAACAGATCACTATCTACATTCTCACAACTTTGGACATGAATGAAAGCAGTATCGTATTCAGTTTTTTTCATTTTCACGAATTGACAATTCTACTGTTGATATTTTTAAATTTTGATTATACTTCGAATACCATACTTCTTACATTTTGTTAATAATTTAGATAAAATGGAGATAAACGGATTGATGTGACATAATTTTCTTATTGCTGCATGTGATTAATAAAAATTTAAAACCAAATTCAAAAATAAGTTCAATAAATACTCATATTGATGGCTGATTTGGTAACTGATACAAAGATGTAGCAAGTAAATATCATCTGAGAGAAGGAAATGAAGCAGGAGTTATTCGTTGAGAATTATCTCTCTGATTCATGTATATTTAAGAACAATACTACTATAGAGTGGTTGGTATAATTGTACATTTATCCTCAATAATCACAAAATTTAACAATAATTACACCTCCTTGATAACCTATGATATGTCAATATTCTTCTAAGCAATTATCAGTAAAATTTAAAAAAATATATCAGGATAAGTATCTTAACGTTGTGTCTTACGAAACATGGGATGTTCATTGCAGTACGCATACAATTATCTATAAATAATTTCATGATGTTTTCCACGTTATTTGGCTGATATCCAACCTAAAACCTAACAAATGCTAGATATTTCATATGTTACATTCTGATACAACTCTGTACGAAGATATATCTAGCAGGTAGACAAAATAAAGATGTGCGTTACCGAAAAATTACTGAAAAACGTTAAAGATCTCACACACCTGAATAACTATTCACGTTGGTGAAGCGTTACTAAATTTACAGTGGATTCTTAATGGAAAGTCTTGTGTGAGGTCCATATAGGTAAGTTAACAAAAGTACGTCAACAATATTTGGAACAGTACAGGACCTGCTCAAGGACAACATTATGGTTGATATATATCGTGTTGATATACTTTTTGGAATGTAACATGAACATATTTGCATTCAAAATTCTCTACATAAAGCGGTAACAATTTTAATTTCAATTTAATATTAACATAACTAATCGAAATCAAAGGAAAATATCACGAAGTGATAAATTTTAGAAAGAGGAATTTGTTATATATAATTGCAAATTGCCGTCCTTTTGCAGATGGAATGTTTAGTGTAGGTATATCTGAAAAATATCAAGATATAAGCTAATAGGTTCCTGGATTGAAAAATGGGTGATAAGTCGTTAACTACTGATCATAATTTTGCCTTTTAAATTTAATCGATTATTAATATTTAATATATAGAAGGATTGTAAGAGACATATATCAAAGAGGAAATTACTTTGAGACGAATAAAATTACTTAGTATTGCATCCAATATAATATTGGAAACCGTTTTTTCTATACAGTTTATCATATGGAAAAATTGATACACGCCATGAAAGACGTATGAGATCTCATTTGAACAACATTGCCTGAATTTCAAAGCTTTTGGTAATATAAAATGATTTAAATTAAAAATATTTTACCAGTATTTTTAGTTGATAAATGAATACATTGTAATCAAATTTGGACACAAGAACTTTTTAACGTATTCTTATAAAAGTTTTTATTATCGCCTTTCGAGCCAATAGAAATATGCCATCGCTTAATCCATTACCATAAAGAAATTACTTTTCAATGATTCAATTGACTTATTGCGCGTTCCCTGAAGCAAGTATTCAAGTTTCGGAATAAGGAAAAAGTCATAAGAAGCAAAATCGAAAACGGGGACTGAACGATGATTCTTGTTCAGTGTTTGGCCTAAAATTCAGTAACAATCAGGCTAAATTGTGCCGGTGCATTATTATTATAAGCAATCTGCGAATAAAATGTCTGTATTCCAGTCAATAACCACGAACTGCTTCATGTAGACGCCTTAAAACGGACTCCGTATAGACCATTTGGAATGAATTTATGGTGAAATATACCAAGGTAATCGAAGAATTTGTTGAGCCTTACCTTCATTTTCGACCGACTTTGACGTGATTTTTTCAGCCTTGGATCATTTTTGGTGCACCATCTCCTAAATTATTGGTCAGTTTAGACACCAAAATATGTTGATTAGATCAGTAAGTTTCCTCAACGTTTTTGATGTTTTTTTCATGGTCACTATCCCAGACAAACTTTACGCATCATCAACAAACAGCTGACAAAGACAATATGTAGTTAGGTGCAATCATGAAACGGAAGAGAATTCGGATAGATCCATTAGGATTATCATTTGAAAAAATGTTATCCCTTGCATTCATTCAAAATTACAATCGAATAAAAAATACTACAGAGATAGAATACATGCTCCGGAAAGTAACAATCCAGATTGTATCCGGTCTTATTTTTCTTATATAATTTAAATAAAGAATTATTTTATTTTGTATTTTATTTGTGGAATATTTTGTTAATACGTTCCTGTACACTCCAAATAACACGGAACCGTTTCTAATTCAGCCATATTAAATCTGATATTCATGGTTTATAACTCACAAATAAGCCAAAAATCTTCTTTTCTTGATGCCCTTTTATGCCACTTTTCTTCATTGTTCTTTTTTTCAAAAACTTTACAACGGTAATAAATTGTTCCATACATAATTTCGTATTGTAATGACTTTCAATAGGTGAATTCATGTAATAATATGAATAATTGAAGGTATTAAACTGTTTCTATGCTTGTAGAATGAAATTAACCATTCATTACCGGCGGAGGTCAAGTATTTATGATTACGTTAATGTAATTGAATAACTACTAGCCTATCTATTTAAACTCATTTTCAATAACATCTTGCAAGAAATTATTAGCTGCTTTATAAGATTAAGCATAGCTTTACCAATTACTTTGTAATTTGTAATGTAATAATTTTTTTTGAATTTCAGAAATTGGACGATATCGAAGACGCTACAGATAAACTGGTATTTTCAACAGAGGTTTCAGTGGGGCTCCGTGGGGCTGAGTTATTTCCCATGTTCTTATTATGACTTACAGATGTAGTCTCAACAAGTCTAGGTGTACTAATATAAGGGTTGTCTGAGAAGTTTCCGACCTAAAGATAACAGCATAGTCTCGTTAGTGTGTATTCTTAGTCTAGCGATGATTCTACCTTCTAACCCTTCCAAATAATATTTGCTGTCTTTCTTCTCAAAATAGGCGTTTTCGTGTGTGATAACGTCTTCGTCTGATGAATATCCCTCTCCTCTAAAAAAAAGTCGCTTGCAGCCAGAGAGGGTAAATACGATGAAAAGTCAAAGATTTTCAAGAGCAATTTGTTAATTTTATGGTGATCACGTTGATCTGATGGAAAAGCACTTTCTTCTTCTTCAAGTATGGTAACTTTCTGAAAGTCGTCCCTTTGTCATATTTAGTTCCTGTTATTGTTTTATCTGTTTAAAGATGAATACAATCCAATGACTATCCCAAAAAACGATCGCCATTACTTATTTTACTTAAACTGCGTCAAAAAGGCAGGAAAATATTCATTTGAATGTGTCTTTGGACCATCGTAAGCATAATCATTCAGGCAGTATATAGCAAATGAATTCTTTTGACATGTAATAGCCTCTTTTACCTCTTTAACCTTTCTCAGAGGGTCATTCACTATAATTTGATGAACTTTTCGATTATATTGCCGGTTGACGCAGTTTTGCCGTTCCAAACGCTCGTCAAAAAACCAAGAGAAAATAAAAGTATTAACCAGCGAGGGGTTGGGATAGGCTGGTTAGTTTTTCAATGGTTAGAAGTGATCCGTTTCCGTGTTCTCAATTTGCCTACTTCTTGGAATTGCACCGAGGAAATGAAACCCTGATACAATCAAAATAAAGGATTTCCACCATTCACCTCTGAAATAATTTCAAAATTAAATATTTCGAAAATTTATTCCGCCGTTCTTCCGTCTCCTCATTGAGGATGTTAATATCGACGAAAAGGTCGATTTACATCACACTGTGTGATTGAGATTCAAAATTCACTATTCAAAGTGACGTTGATAGACATATTGATTAATTTCAATCAGTCAAGACAACGATTTTCGCCCAAAATGGTGTGCTAAAAATATAGAAAATTAGGCTTTCTTCTTGTATATAGAATAGAAGCTAAAGCTATAGAAATAGATTCAAATACATTTTTTGCATTGCTATTATTATTAGAAGAGGAAATAAAAGAGGAACTGGCAATTCAAACAGTTAAATGCTCCAATAAGAAAAAGGATGAGGTTTTTGTATTTCGATAGAGTCGGTTCAATATTATCGTACAACAAATGCTTATAGACATCAACTCAAACATAGGGAGCATTCTAGACTTTTCATAAAGAAGAAATCTAAATTTATTGATACTTCAATGTCGAATTTTGAGAATATTTCAACTATTTTTTCGGAGTAATAAGAATCTAATTCTATTTGTATTCACAAATTATCTCCATACACGCCGACGAATCGAGCTAAATAGATATGAACCGCAAATCGCGACAAATCAACGGCATGACTGCACAGCGGATTAAAAAACACCATTCCCATTTAAATAAACTGATTGGAGAAAATTGTCAGTCACTCGCCGCAGTAGGTGTTCAAAGAAACCGAGGTTTAGCAAGGAATAGTGACTTTACATTTGAGTTGGTTCTGCAAAATTTAAATCACTTATATTTTTTTATAAATTTTTAATTTTGCAAAAAAAATCTATGATTCATCAGATGTGAATTATATATCCAAAAATATGCTGTCTTCACGTATGCTTTTTCACTTTTTCACAATATCATGCAACAAAATAAGAAGATGATTGCTCGGATGAAATTAAGATTGGTCTATCTTGTAACAAAATTTCCTCACACCACCCCTTTCCGAGATATCACCCTTAAAAGTTTCAATTTAATTTAATAAAACTTGGTAAAAAGTTTTAATATGAAATAAAGGAGGGGCTGCGAATTTCACCCCTATAATGTAACAAGATTATTGAAAAAATACCCGTGGTTAGTCCTTTGTAAGTACAAATTTCTAGCTTTACTGAAACTTTCGAAAAAAAATCATGCTTCATATTTTTATGGTAATATCGTTTATACGAGCAATCACCTCCTAAATTTTTCCGTTTTCAGAAACACCCTATATATCAAGACTACTATGTTTTTCTAGGCAAAATTATCAATTTCAGTCTAAATAAAAGAATGTCTAGTTTGAACTAATTTATAAAAATATATAAATTGAATGAGGAGGAAAGTGATTAAAATGGAATTCTTCAGCATCATATAAAAACTCTCAACTATTCCAATTTTTTTTATACAAACATAGAAGTAAAATGGCGTTCCACAACTTTTTCTTGCCTTGGATATATTTTATATTATTTTTAGAAATTCTCTTTAAATTTATCCTTATAAGAAGACACACATCTCTTTAGACTTTAGAAGAACAAGATTTACGATAAGATCTAAGAATGACAAGCAAAAATTGCAGAATATCTGTCTTAAGCCTCTAATTGCCTTTCAGCAGTTTAAATTGACGTGCGTAAATTAGACGGTAATCGATCGTATCCTCGCAGTAAGTATAAATCAGAACTGAAAGCTGGATTGTTTTATTGAATGAACCACAGTTTAATATAAAATTATTATTATTACAGAGCAAATTATAATTAGTGATACAAACTACGGCTTTGTGGGTAAAAATCCTGTGTATAAGTCTTTTCATTATAATCCGAATTTAATCGTATTTCATCTTTTATTCTCCCAAATTCATCAAGATTTCGTATTGAAATTTATCAACAATCAGAATATTTCTTTACATTGACCACTATTATTTCAGTCGTTTATTCTTTTTGATACTAAAGGTTCTTCTAATAGTAATAATTTCCATGGTGTTTTTAATATTCTTATATTCTTGATACATCTTGATCTACTTGGTTGATGTAGTCCGAAAGACACCATGGGACATGTGTTATTTGTCGGAGTATTTTGGATTGAAATCTCTGGATGATTTGAACGTTAGACTTTGAAGCACAGTCCCATATTTTGACTCCAATGGGCTCAATGATTCTTTTCGTTCATTTGTCTTGATGTCAAATTGTTTTCCCTCTTTGTTGTTTCAAATTGAGACTCATATCCAAGTACATTTCTAGGTATTTAGCACTGTCTTCTTGTAGTACTTTTTGGTATTGTTTAATATGATTATTGGGCATGTTTTTCAAATAGTTTGGAAGTAACATTGAATAGACTTATTGGGAAATACAATGTGACGTAGGTTGAATCCTCACTAGATTGATTTCATTTTTATATACTATTTCTGTCGGAAATCGGAATCGCTAGGAAAGGATTGGTTCCGGATATTATATTTTTCCGTATTTTCGAACATTTGAATGCATTTATGGTGGCGCCATCTATCGCACTAACGAGAAATCATATCGCATTACATAATGTGAACAGAGGGAAAGGTATGCATAAAATATAATAAAATCGCATTTAATACTACTCAAAAAACATTAATAAAATAATAATAATAAAAAGATTAAATACTTGAGAATATATTCTTTCTGCTATCTATATGTATGGTGTCGCAATCTAGTGTCAAATACAGAAGCTAAAAATTACGATACAAATGAATTAGTCCGGATTTTAGATATTCCGCGTTTCAGAAGTCCGGATTTACGATGTATTCCTTTTTGGCAATCCTTGCAGAATCTTGGTAGTCATAACCTAATTTTTTTAGATTCAGTCGGCTTATCTTCTCTTTTACTTCTTTCGGTGGCATAGCTGTTTGGTATCTCTTGTTTCTATTGATAAAAACATATTTTTGTCAGATTCTTCCTTTATAACATATTTTTCTAACCGCTTGCTAACAAAAATGGAGGATTTCCTTTTTTGCATAGATGACAAATGGACTTAGACTTTGAATGACATTTAGATGATTTATGTTCTGTAAACAAGACCAAGTATGCGGTCTGCGTATGCCTTTCCAATTCATAAGTGAATGTCAGACAAACCACGCCAGAGCATATATTCCAATTGCTATTAATCCATAATAGTTCATCACCTCAACAAATTATGTTCACAATAAAACTTCCTTCATAGACAAAGCCATATCTAGAAAACTTCATCATTTTTTCAGTAAAAAGATCTCTGATAACCAAAATTTATTTAGATAGAGTAAAGAGCACTTGATGGTCAAGGATTACTGTCACTGCTCACAAAATGATGATAAATGATACTTCAAAATCATCAAAGAAATAAAAGAGGAGTTGACTTCTCAAATAAACCTCAAGCATCTCACAATCATAGTACTTTATCGGTACACTTGACATATCACTGCAAGAACAATATAAAAAAAGTATAGGTTTGGAATTCCAATAACTTAGCAGAACGAATTAGGAACTAGCTTCAATTGGGATAAAAGATCAGTAAAACAGATAATGGGTTGAAATGAAATGTATCTAATTCTAACAAGCTTATTTCAACCGAATCAAATTTAAAACTGTTCAATTTTACTGGTGTTTTTTTTATTGATGGATACAACTTACACACTTATCTTTAAAAAAATGTTGTTTTTATGAATTGTATCTACTCCTAATCAATTTAGATAAATGTCACTTGAATTATTTTGTATTTGCAAATTAAATACATAAATAATTAATGGCGGCTGTACACTTTCGCCGAGCGCTTTAACCCTACCCTAAAGATCTTAATGAGACGATGTCAATGGGGTGATTATTTGTTTGATATCGTTTTTTATAATGTGAAAAAATGGAAAAAAAACAGGTTTGTTGGGTTAACTCTTCCTCATTTGTACTCTAATTGAAGGTCTTGATGAAGGGGTGTCAATGGGGTGTTGTATTTGTTTGATATCGTATTTCATAACACGAAAAATGTAAAAAACGTGTTTTTTCGGTTTTTACTCTACTATCTTTGTACTCTAATGTAAGGTATTACTAAAGGGGTATCAATGGGGTGATCATTTTTCCAATATCGTCTTTTATAACGTGGAAAAATGAAAAAATCTTGTTTTATGGTTTTAACTTCACCTTGTTCGTACTCTGATGAGAAGTCTTGATGAGTGGATGTCAATGTGGTGGTTTATTGTTTAATTTCGTCTTTTATAACGCGGGAAAATAGGAAAAACGTGATTTTTTGCTTTCAACCCTACCTTGTTTCTACTCTAATGAAAGGTCTTGATAAGAGGAGGATAATGGGGTGTGTATTTGTTTGATATCGTATTTCATAACACGAAAAATGAAAAAAACCTGTTTTTTTGGTTTTTGCTCTACTTTGTTTGTACTCTAATGTAAGGTATTGCTAAAGGGGTATCAATGGGGTGATCATTTTTTAATATCGTCTTTTATAACGTGGAAAAATGGAAAAACCATGTTTTATGGTTTTAACATTACCTTGTTCGTACTCTGATGAGAAGTCTTGATGAGTGGATGTCAATGTGGTGATTTATTGTTTAATTTCGTCATTTATAACGGGGAAAAATGTGTTTTTTTGGTCCAACCCTACCTTGTTCATATTCTAATGAAAGGTCTTCATAAGTGGGTTTCAATGGGGTGATTATTTGTTGGATATCGTTTTTCATAACGCGTAAAATGGAAAAAAAACGTATTTTTTTTTTGTTTAGACACATTAGAAGTAGTTATGCGCGCTTAATTATTATTTATATGTTCATACGTATCATAAAAAAATTGTTTTATAGCTTGTTGATATCTTGCACCTAAAGTGTTCTTTCTTTCACCTCAGTTGATCGGCATGTATTTTAGTCTAATCCAATATCCTAACCCAAGCATCATGTAATTTTTTTATCTCTATGACTTGGATCCCACAGTACGGATTCTGTTTGATATATTTCTAAAAACTTTTTTTCACTTTCATTGTTCTATATATTTAATTCGTTAATAAGTCGAAGTGAGACGTATACTTCGTACAGCTGCTACTTGTACTCTGAAGCGTAGGAGACTGTACAGTAATGTCATCGATTCTCCTCAAGAGAAATCCCGAGACCCTTTGACTCGGAAACGAAAAACCGACTCTCGCTCTCGGCTTCTCTCGAGGTGTCTCGCAGAGAGTATACAGCTGCCATAGTGAAACCATTTTAGTGAACTTAACACTAAATATAAGTCACCTATTTCTTTATGAACTTCTACTCCATGCTAGAAGCGCACACAACTTGAATAGCTTCTGATGACACATATCTGGCGACAAAGTTTGTAGATCTCACGATAATTCTGAACAAATTCTGAAAATTGAATTTACAGTTCCATATTATGTCAACCAGCACAATCCAAAATGAAACATTAAACATAATTCAGTTGGTTGTTCAAACCTTACAGTTCATTTAATAATTTCAAATAATTTATAACATTGTGAGTTATGACCTACATCTTCGCCCGTTGAATAATAAACTAATATAGTAATTGTTATAACAGAACTTGTTTTTACAATAGTCAATCATGTTTAGGAATTAGAAAATAACATCTATTATTTCCAAAGGTATCTAATAATAATCATACATCATATTCAACATCACGTATTACGTGCTGAATAAAATCTTGGCGTGGGCGTGAAATGTTAGAATCAAAGAAGAAAAGAGAAAATGAAGAGGAAAGCCGAGAATTTCAAGAGTTATTAGAGTTAAGTAGCCTTGTCGGTGGCACACAAGTAGTGTCGCATCATGTCAAAGGTCTCGTCAATGTAGTTGCCATTATAAAACAATCTTTACACACTTTGTCGGTTCTCTTTTTAATATCAACAGTGGCGTTCTCTCATTCATCATTGTAATATGTACTTAATAGAAGTTTACTTAGCACTACTTTCTTCGAATATTAATGGTATAAACCGACGCGTTCGCCAAATTTTTAAAATTGTTAGTTGTGAGATGAACAACATTTCTCTAGAATTATTTATTTAACAGTTCAAAATTTGGACGACATCAATCAATAACGCGATTAAAGTAAAAAGAATTTATTAATGACCAAAACGCTATGTTCTTATTAAACTTCATACATATATGTTATTAATAATTTCGTTGAAAATTTTCTACAAACACTAAAGTTGGCGAATCCATCTGCTCAAGTTCAATTCAAATGTTACATATTTTTCATTGCTGCAAATTGAATTGAGCTTATTTCCCATAATGTATACTGCTGAAAATGTGAAGAATATTATGTTACGAAACAAAACCTATTTTTCTTATTATCTTTTTAAATTATATGGTTGGATTTATTCAAGCAGTTATGTTTGTTGTACGCCTCTGTCGGGTGTCACTCACGTCTTTCCCCTCTTTTTTTTCTAAATCTCACTTCTTAACACCCCACGTTGTGCGCGTTGTCCTCTGCGAGTAGCTCACTATACCTCACCACCCCGAACCTTCTCTCTCCGTCTTTTTCATCTCTCTATCTCTTCACTGTATTCTGACACCACTGATTATTCTTCAAAGACTTACCGCTCATGTTTGTTATGGTGATCAGTAGTCACAGCTCCGGTTAGAGATACTTCCGGGTAAAGCGCCCGGAGGAGTCCTTTAAGGATTTTCTTTAAGGATCTCTGGTGATATATGTGTTAGTAATTTTGAATGTTTCGACCGTGTAATGTTATTTTTTTCATTGGTAGACATGACACTGTATGTGCTTGTTCTCGTGTGATTTTTTAAATATTTTATTTAATAATGTGATCCTTGAAGGATGACTATTAATTGTAATATTCGGATATTGCTTACAGTCTTTGTTGTTTTTTCTTCTTGGTAAGTTAATTTTCTATCATTTTCAGATACTTATTTGAACGAATGGCCTAAATGTATTTTTTTGTCATAAATATAACAAAAACTACATTAACATATTCAGTAATGAAATGCTTATTAGATCCGATTCTCTTCCACTAAACTTGTATTATAAATATATAGAGCCCCATCTACTCATATACTATGTTATTCTTATCGTAATTGTAGAAAATGGGTTCAATGTTGTGAGAAAATATGAAAAATTCATTAATAAATGATGGTAATTACTCGAAAGAATCTTAGCTACTTCATTCCATATCCATTGAAACTAGAATGCATTGTAAATATAAGTATTAAATTATTGTATCATTCATATCGTTTGTTTTGTTGAAAAAATTATATATATTTCAATGAAAATTGATATTCATAGAATCATTTGAAACATAGAGAGTAACAGGAAATAGAAATCACAAAAGTATACGGACAATAATCAATTATGTTGATTTTCTACCTTTTCTATAAATTACTTCACATTTTTAAAAATATTGAGAAGAACCGGAGTAAATATTTACCTAATATTCAAGTGGTTGTGTATCAGCTTAAAAAATGTTTCCCTATTATACTTTTTACATTTTCAGAAATGTGATTAGAAATATTATTATTATTAATAGTGATCATTCTTTTCTTGTAACTTTCAACTTATTAAAGCATTCAATGTAGTTGAGGAATCTCATATAATTTGGATTATATGATGCTTGCTAAAAAATTAGAAATAACGAAATTAATCATAGATACAGATCAACAATCTAAGTTTTTTAAAAAGTTAAAAAACGTCTTTATATCAAAATGAATCGTTCCGGTGAAGCTTCATATTTAGAAAAGAGAATAAATAAAATGAAATGCAAACAAAAATGCGTTTGGAATAAGTTTCCAGCATTATGTGAATAGCAGTTTATTGAAGAAGAATTCGAACGACTACTTGAACATAGCGCAAACCAATAGCACAAATTTTAAAGATAGAGTGGAAATAATTTGGGATATCAGCGCAAAGCTTTTCTTGATATTAATAGTAGACTCATTTGAGGACATAGTTTTTAAGTATGCCATATACTCATGTACAGCCAAAAAAGCAGAGCTACAAGCACTTTCAGCGTAAAAAAAATTCAATTTTGCAGCTCCCTCAACTGAGTGAAAACGCGTGGATAACAAAAGAAGTTCTTTCAAATATCTGACATCGATCTCGTGTAGCGTGAATGCATCAAAATATCCAAACCGATCTCCGTCCAATTTGGACGAATTACAAAAAATATGTACAGTGTTATCGAGATGTGAGACAATCCCTTTCCTATTAATCAAATCTGACTATTTTTTCGATCACTAACTTCTATCACTTATTTAAAGTACATAGTCGAATTGATAATCTCGCCAAATTCGAGCAGAACACTGGGAGCAATACATTTCTAATTCCACCTAACACTAAATATCACAATTTTTGTCGTCAATAGGAGCATCCCAACTGCATGTGAAGCTTTTTCAGACTTTAACCTTGTTTGCACATTATTGCTACAGATGATGTCAATCAAAACAACACCGAATATCAAAACAACTCGATTGTTTTTAACTTCAAATTTAGATTGGAATGACAGAAATTTCATAGGAAAAATTTGCAATAGTTTATAATTAACTCAATAAGTGGAGACGTCTAAACACGCAATATTCGGATTGATATCAAGAAGGTTAAAGTTAACTACTCATTCTACTCATTCCAATCACTCCTCTGCGTTTAGCAACTTACAAGAAGTCATTTAAATTATTGGTCATCCTTCAAGTGAGTCACACCTAAAGCATAGCGATGAATTAATTTCAATACTTTTACGTTCAATATCAATAAAGAATATGTTATTCATTATATAATCGTAACGTAAACCACTCGAGCAATCGTAAAATCGATTACTTTGCGATTAATGAGCATTACGTCGAGTTACGAGCAGAAAATAACGATAAGTTCTCATTTTATAATAACTGATAATACCCGATACTTTAAAAATGAGTTGTTTTGGAGATTTATTAAATAAAGATGAAATATAAAACAGAAAAAAGTTATAAGCCAAATAAAGCAATTTCCACTGAAATTATAGCACCTGTTGTGAAATATTGTACTTCGATGTACGAAACAGTATGAAGAAAATATGCTTATAAAGATGTGGAATGTTACGATACAACAAGAAAAATATATGTCGAAATTAAAATAAAAATTACAGGACAAAAGAATGGTTTGTGCCTCAGCATACTCAGATTATACTGAGAGATAGAATAGGATAGAAATACACTAGGAAGATTACAAATTTTCAAAATGAGAATGAAGCTAATAAATTACCATTTAATTATTTACTACTCAACTATAATGAAATAAGCTGTTGTGAAACTCCTAAATAAACATTCGATGAATCGGAGCAAGAAGATCAATATTGTAATAGATTACCAGTAAATCAAACATAATTTCCAATTGAAGAACATGATACTGTGATTGCAATTCAATCGAACCAAAACATAATGAATAAAATCTAATTTTATAACACGCTACATAGAAAATATTAGCTGAGAAAACGTTGTTTCTACCACTTTATATTCATATAAAATTGATATTGACTTGATTAAACGTTTGTTAGAAACCGTTTACCCAATGCACCATTCAATTTTAAAGTCAACAAAGATGAATCCAGCACGTTACTTAAACAATTATTGATGCGTAAGAGCTTTAACTTTGCCAAAAGAGTAAAGATGTGTTCGTTATGTGGCTAATTTTCTGATCATGTAACAATTATTCGAGGGATTAGTATATTCATAGAAACTTAATCACAGTAATTAATAAACACTTTCACCGACTGAAGATATTAAAAGTAAAAATTAAGATATTAAGAGTAAAAAGTGGACTAGTAAAGCTTACCTTGTTGTAGTACACACAGTACAAGATGGCATAAAGATTATGCACAGTAGACTGTCGATAACTGGAAGAGAGTGTTCTTCAAAGATCAAATTTTATGAGACTAGATCTTCAAATTGTCGTAATATAATATGATACATGCTTAAAGAAAGTTTTTGTGTTCATATTATCTCTTGAATGTTCCGGTGATGAGTATGTTAAGAGGCACCAGGCGATGATACCAGAAAACACAATGCAAGGACTTGAATAAAATTGGCATTCAAATCTTGAAGTGGGTACTATGCAATCCTAACCCAATACAGCAGTTTTGGAATATTAGGAAAAGAATAATTAGACATCTTGTAAAATTTTTCAATGACACAACTAGAATTAGATTATGTTATGTTCTTGAAATGAGAAAATACTCCTAAAGCAACCATCCTGAACTTACCTCGACGAATACAAGTGATTATTAGGTTGAGGCGTTATTCCACGTTATTTGAATTAATTTTATGAATTCCAAACCCTGTATAACAGTGAAACCTCACAAGATTCATGACGGAGAAATATCACACCTTTAGTGAATAAGATTAAACAGAATACCAGGTATTGTGCAGAATGGAGTACAACATCGGAATACACAATTTCTAAATGAACTGAGATAGCAAGCGCTCATGCCTGAATATTCGGTTTGAGTGTGATCAAATGTGGAGAGCTTAGCTTCCCTATACCGTCACAAATAATAGCATTCATCAATTCTCTGAGAGTGCCCTGAAAACTGTAATAAGCATGTCAAGCGTAACTCTCACAAAGAAGAGATACGATAGATCATTTAACTGGCAAAATTGGATAGAAATTAGATAGAAATCAAATCGAGCCAATGCTTACAATCTGAATTTTCCATCGTTCTTAATTCCCAATGCTACTCTGAAATTAGTAACACCATCTTTTATAGTGAAAATAGTGAAATTTCGAAGTCTGATTCAAACGTTCTATAATATTGATAAAAAATAATCAGAAACTCCATCCAAACAGACAAAAAACAAACAGATAAAGTTAAATGAAGTATGGTGAAAATATTGGTGGTTTACCGTTGAATATAGAAAAGAATTAAAAGATAAAAAATAAGTGAAATGCTACGGTATTCCTTAACCAGACTACAATGAATATTACGTGAACATCTTAGATCTACGTATACACTCAAACTAGAGCACAACTGCAACGTATTAAGCCTATTCGGAAATCGGTTTCCAGAGCTCTTGGAAAGTAATAGGGATTTGAATTGTTTTTTTTTTTGAAAATTTCTTTTTATTTTTGATATAATGATTATATGAATATAATTTCATTTGGAAACAAGCGTCAACGACTTTATTGAGACTTCAACGTATTTCAAACAATTCAATGAGTCTCTTCTCAAGATATTTTATTTAGCAACACTTTGCAAGAATTTCCATTTAAAGCTGGAGAGCCATGCGTGATCTCACGCTGTACACTACTTGCACTTGTCCACTTTAAAGCATGTGTGTATAATGTATTTACAACGAGTAGGTGAAGCTCAGGAGAGGGAATGTTATTTGAGAAATAGTCTATCTTCTTTCATTACTATCAAATATTGGTGGATGAGCTTTATTCTGTCTGTTCCTGCTTCAATTCCGTTTAGATAATTCTGCTTCTCCAATTGTTCTATAAGGGCTTAGTTCGTGAAGCTCACCTTTTTTAGCATAACACCACGTACAAGGACAGCAACTTGCTTGCATGTGTCACAATGCCCACTAGAATATTTGCCAACTTTAGATCTGTAGCAATCGTTCCATTCTACTAAAGTTAATGATCGACAATTTTAACCACAACATCGAAGCATTTGCGTAATTTTCTTGAGTACCCGGTGCTATAGCTAAGAAGAATAACTGCTTCATACCAGAAGCTTTAAATTTGTTAACATTATTCCTTCACTATATTTATAATATGAGTTTGCTTCCGCTGATTCATTCATCTTTGAAGACTGGATGGACACTTTCAAAAATCCATCTCCGCCAACTTCAAATGAGTATTCGGTTTTTCTCGCTAAGCTTGAACAGTAGCTATGAAATCTTCATGGATGTGGCAGTAAACTGTTGTTTCTTCAGATATCTTTCCACTGTTCGAATCTATACTTGAGAATTAAACTTTTTCATCTACGAAAAATGTATCGACTTATTACTATTATGCTGCGCATGAATTGTCTTTTCAAATTAGGTTGAATATTTTCTCTATTTTTAGAAGCTACCCGAACAGCGTTAGCTATTGCACAAGTAGTTCTCAGGCTGAGATTAAAACATGTTTTTATTTTTTAAAAATCTTCAACACTAAGTAAATATTGATTGAAAAATTCTCATCTCATCTGAGAAAGTGATATGATTGAATCATCCTTTGTTCTATATCTTTTAAAGTACAAGTTTCATTTTCAGTTTTTTTTAAATTAGTTAAAAAAGATGCTTTGGAGCATGCATGTTCAATTCCTAGTTTAATTGAATTGAATCATTCACCGCACTGCTTTTTAACTGAAGACTGAATCTGACCTACTTTTGAATTCGACAGAAAAATATTCTGTCCTTTATGAAAATTATTAACATAGAAAATGTGTGAGTAAACAATTCAAACCCCCCATTATTTTCCAAGAGCTTAAGAAACCTACTGTCTGAATAGGCTTAAAACGTTGCGTTTGTGCTTTAGTTTGACTGTATACGTAGATCGAAGACGTTCAAGTTATATTTTTCATTTAAGTCTGGTTAAAGAACACCGTGATTCACAAACTACCCATGAAATAATTAGATAGTATTACATGCCTTTAATATTTATGATTTGATATCTTTCATCAAACATAAATTGAATTCCATTCTTAACCTTTTGTGATAGGCGGAATCAAAATTTATTTTTGACTATATCAAAATTTGATGCCAATTAAAAATGAGAAAGAAAATTATCTATCTATTGATAAATATAGAATATATTTTATTAACCTAACATAAGTACAAAGTTTCGATTTTCCTACATACATCGATCACTTTATCAATCAATCTCAACTATTGCAAAAACGTCTTACTCAGCTTCCGATTATCCACTTACTTTTCATTAATTCATCAACTGTCCATCACTCGTTAAAGCAATAAACTTTGCTAATTTATTCAACGTTTACCCTTAAAGGTTCACACTACGTCTACAGATGTCTCTTTTTTCACGTGTAGATACCAACCCAAGAAGCATACAAAATGCATAGTGACGATGTCGACTTAATCGATCTTAAGTCGTCACTAAATACAGTCAAAGGGTTAAATTTTATTGGACAGCATCGCCAAAGATTGATCAGCATTTAAGATAAAGGTACACCTGGAACAGGAACGGTTTCAGATATTTTATTTGCAATTACGAAAACAAAATTGATAGAATTTGTAAGTGCTTAAAAGCTCTTGGAAGCTTTAGATAATTTATTGATTTTTTTTTCATAAGACCATTGTTTCAAGAAAACTTTTCTGCATATCATTTGCTATAAATAATATCTTTATTAGTTATAAATAATAGAAACAGTAATTTATAAATTGTAAATATTAGATGACCTCAAAATTTCGAAGGTCAACACTATATCTAACCTTCAAAAGACACGTGTATAAAATTGACAGCTGTGGTACTATTAATTTGTTAGTTTGAACAAAATGGACAAAAAGTGAATGCCTCAAAGAAGCTGTCACTGACGGGAACATCAAATAAAAAAATCCACAAAATAATTTCGGATACTTATAAAGTGAAGCAGATAAAGGTAGCTAAAACCGCAAAGATATTAAATTAACATATTGAACATTTGAAAAAAGAGGAAAGCGCTGTTTCATCAAGACAATGTACTGTTTTAGAAATGAATGGAAACAATGGTAGAAGTGCATGAATTCAGCTTCGATATGCTTCCGCATTCACCGTATTTTCCAGATCTTCATGTGAGTTTTTCCTATTCCGATAACTCAAGCAAATGCTTCTCTGGATAGAAATTTTGCGTCAATGTCGAGGTAATCGGTACATTGAAGCCTATTTTGAGGCTAAAGACAAATCTTACTATAAAAATGGTATCGATAAATTGTATTAGTATAATTGTTGTAACTATATCTTATAATAGAATCTATTTAATCAAAAAAAAAAAACTTGATAGATGATACATCTTATAAAAGCTTTCTCTACCTGAACGTTATAAGAACAAAATTATAATTAGTGACAATTTTTTCTTTTTTTGGTCATTTCAAGGCCAGAAAAATTATCAAAATAAGGTTGTGCTACTAACAAGTAACTTAAAATCTCCAGTTATTCAAAAATATTATCATCACCAATATGTTTTTATACTCACATGGATATCGACATGATATTTAGACGATTACGGAAGTCATCGCATTCAATTACTGAAGATAAATCCATGAAATTGCTTTCTAAATCTTCATTTATTCATGTTTATATTTCTTACTTGATACTGTATGAAATCTTAAAATGAGCAAACTAGTGTGTACTAACTAGATTTTAGTGTGGACAATCCTGAATCAAATAAATAAACTTCGAATAAAACTTCTCAATTTTATATGCAGCAGTCATATTATTTGTTGTAAATAAGCAGCTCACTAAAAAGTCATAAGACCGGCTCTGATGTTGAAGGTTAAACGTTAACGTTAGGATTGATTGCACTTGGGGCAATTGAAACATCGGTCGATGAATTCTAATCAATTGAAAAATTGAAGTGGATACTGACAAGATGTAAGTGACTCTTTGAATGGACACGTCGCTGGAGGTTAAGACTTTATTTAGAAAGTACTATATTTGCTAAGAAATGAATGATTCACATAGTATATATAATGATAACGTTTTCTTATGATTAAATCGAAAATGAAGGACTATTAGAGAAATAGAACAGTTTTTTGATACTTGAATAAAAACTATACCATCAATCATTTACAAAATAATTTCATTAACTGGAAAACTATCTAATGATTCAATCCTTCATTCCTTCCTCTTCTTTCGAAAGCAATTGGATACATTTATTACAGCGAACCTGCAACGCCTCTAGAACTTTCAAAAAAATGTTTCTTCTTGGTCTGCAAATCAGATCTTTAAAACCTTTTTTAAGATAAGGAAAGAGATTAGTCGAACGGAGGCAAATCTGGTGAATAAGGGTGGTGTTCTAGTAATTTGTCCTGCAAAAAAACACCTTTGGATAGCTTTCCGTGTCTTTTCTCTTCAATTTTTTCCCGTAGAGTGGTCAGTAATGTCGAATAGTAATCTCCAGTTATTGTTCTACCCTTATCCAAAATATCAATCATAATTAATCCATGTCAATCCCAAAAAACTGAAGCAAGAACTTCTCAACCAGATTTTTGGACACAAAACTTCTTAGGTCTTGGAGAACCAAAATGTCGCCATTCCATCGATTGTTGCTTTGTTTCTGGATCGTAGAAATATACCCTAGTCTCATCCATAGTAACAATTCGGTTACAGATCGAACGCGATGCTTCTACCTTTGCACACTTTTGGTCAACATTCAAATATTTGGGGATCCAGTTTACAGCAATTTTTCTCATGTCCAAATTAACGTGAACTATATGAAGAACGCGTGCGTATGAAATATTCAGTGCTTTAGATATCCGTTTTAGCCCAATTCGACGGTCTGATAAAATCATGTCATGAACTGCATAGATATTTTCGGAGACTGACACAGAAACTGGCCTTCCCGATCCAGTCATCATTTCAATTTATTGCGTAATTATGGTTTACTTTTTTGATATCAAACTTTACACTGACACTTAATAAGTTATTGTGGGTTGCTATGGTAACGCAATATTTTGTTCATGTATGAGGATAATAAGATTAGGTACATAACATTCCTTTACTTTGATGTTTCCATAGATTGACTAGCCGCGAAAGTATTGGAATACCCGTTAATGAGTTTCCATGACACAGACTATCTATTATATCGAATTATTAAGAAAACATTGTTGATGAAAAATATGTGATCATCTCACATCAATTTCATATTATAAAAAAGCAAATAATAATAGACTACATGCATAGGTGTACTAATCAACCACAAATAGCTCTGAAAGAAAAGAAGATATGTTAAGATATGGTTCAGGCTTTGGATAAAGTCCAGCCTTACGAAATCAAACATAAATTTCCAAAAAATTTGTTTCCCTGGCATTGATGAAAGAATGTTTCATATTAATTGCGAGAACCAAAATTCAGAACTAAGACCACAAGTCAGTCAGCATCCTATACAGATTTGATATACCACTAAACTATACAAACTACTATAAGTACATTTGTAGAAGACACATGTGTGCTAGCAATTGGTTAAACTTGATTAAAATTGTATGAATAAATACAATAGCTTTTAAAAATTATATTTTACCTCATTCAAAAACACCTAAGTATCGGGACATGAAGTTCTAAAGCTTGTGTAAAATCAGAACAATGTATTGGTATTATTATATAAGAAACTGCGACTTCCACAAAAATACAAAGAAAAATATCACTGTACTCGTATTAGAAAGTATACAATCTATACAGCAAATGTTTAAAGTTTGAAGACGCCACGTTGTTTAGTATTTATTTTGCAACCATCAATAGTGAACGTTTTCAGTGAATTTCTGAATTTACAAAAAATTGGTCATTGTTAAGCGTCAGCCCAACCAATATAAAAGCTGAACTAGATTCTACTCTGAGTGAAACTGCACTTTCGTTATCAATAGTAAAATATAGATTAAACGACCTGCGAAAACCAGCATCGTGGTGGTCAACCAAATGAGGTGACAAATCCAGAAAGTGCGCTAGCTAGCAGACATTATAGTCATTTAGAAAAGTGCCTTACATAGCATATTAACTGAAATTTGGACATAAAGCTAGGCGCAAGTTGGGTGCCACATTTGCTCACAATGGAACAACAACAGCGTTGTAAAAATGTTACCAATGTTTGGGAATGTTTAGAAATGAGACCCAATTTTTGCGGTGTGTTTCAACCATGACCCCAAAAAAAGCAAAGACCGTCTGATTTTTTTGGATGCGTGTGTGGTTATTTCCATTAACTTGATTGTAAAAGAAATACTACTAACGACAAGTATTATGCGAAATGAATTAAAGTTGGAATTGCTAGCTCATGCACCCTATTCGCCAGATTTAGCCCCGTCGGATTATTTTGTGTTCCCAAACTTGAAAAAATGTCTCGGTGGTTGAAGATTTTCCAACAATGAAGAGGTAATATTAGCAGTTAATGGCTATTTAGAGGAGCTTGACGATTCTTATTATAATAAGGGAATCGAACTTATTGAACATCGCTGGGAAAAATGTATGGAGCTCAAAGAGAGATAACGTTGAAAAATAAACATATTTATTTTTGTTTTCTTTGTTGGGCCAGGTACTCCTGGAATCATCCTTGTAAATATTTGGGGGGTATTATGAACTGGAATATTTGATTTCCAATTTTCAAATTTAAACAATGAAAAAGGGTCACATTGTATATTCGAGTTATGGTATCTAGAGCTCTCTACCATTTCGTACGATCGTTCCATCAGATGACATTCCGGACAGAAGAATGCCAACAAGTAAAATGTGTGGACATTCGTGGGAATATACTGATTCGAATGAAATTCATTGCTCGTGCAAGATTTATTTGGATACTCTTCGTTTTTCATCTTTCCCACTCTCCTTTTCTTCTAGTTTTTATTTTCTTTGTTTGAAAGCGGTTTACCATATCAGAATTTTAATTGGAATAATTTATGATGAAATAGTTAAAACAAATAACATTATGAAAATATTCAAGAGTTTTGTTATGGGATACTGAACATATTAAATATAATGGAATGATATTGAAAATACGAGATGTGTTGGAAAAATCAATAAACAAGTACCTCTCAAGCTCCAGGCTTCTCTTTTTAGTATCTTATATAGCTCAAGCAACAGCTATATTAAATTAATAAATAAATTTTATAGAACTTTGGTGTGAATTACAAGATTGCGTGGTTTGCAGATCAAAGACGTCACATGATACAAACTCGTCGTTTATGTATATTCAATACGAAATTAATAATGTACAGGGTGCTCCAGGACTTGATGCAAAAAATTCGGGAATCAGTGAATGAAGTGAAAATACATGTGACATGAAAAACAGTTTCTCATACGACCTTCGTTTCTGAGTTATAGGTTTTCCAAGCTGCGAAATTAGAACTTATGTTTGTCATTTAGGTAGTCGGGAGGTGTTCCTTTGTGATAGTATAATGCAGAATCTTGGAATGTTATTCCAAGTTCAAAGAAGTGTGTAGAAGTGCGAGGTGCCCACTTCGAATATTTAATATAGTTTTTTTGTTTTGATTTGACTTGAGTTGTAGACTAATCAACTAAATTTTAATTTCAATTTTTTTTCTTATGTAAGTAACATGATGTTCGACAGTAGTATGCAGTGTAATTAGAAATGGTTGATTGTGTTCAAATACAGTAAGTATCGATAAATAATTACAATTTATAATGATTTTCTTCAGAAGGTCTCTTTATGACGAAGATCGTTTCCTTAGCATGTACAACGAACAAAAAATCTATATATCATCTACATATAGTCAAAAATCTCATCGACTTATCATTCTTACTATCTTTAGAATGTGCAGGAAATCCCTGTAAAAGTTACTGACTGTTAACCATTGAGCATAAACCGCCCCTGGCCTTCAGGTAGTAGTGTAAAATTGTTTATTCCGTCAAACACGTTATATGGACGTAATGATCCATAAAAATTCATATTGTCCGGGTGTAGAATTCAGAAAATATACTCAAATACAAGTACTGATTTCGTAACTCAAGGACTTATAACTCAGAAACGGGGGCTCGGATGAGCAAAATTTTTCATGTCATAGCATTATTTTCACGTCCCGGAACACACAGTAACCTGGTATTGAGTTCAATTCACCAACAATATTGAACAAAATAAAATAATTAAATTTCTTGATTTCATATGTCATAAGTAGTACTATGTAAAATCAACTACAATAAAAAAATTTAAATTTCGCCTGATAGATATATCTTCTTCTGAATTCACATGTACAGCCATTGAAAAAGTAAAAACTGCATTAATAACAAATATATTTGAATTGCTGATAATATTCAGAAAAATGGTTAACAAACATATTGTAATAAATAAGTACAAAGCATATCTTAACAACAAAAATCTCCCTGCCTTTTTTAGAAAAACTTTCCCGACAGTTATATATCATTACAATAAATATGAAATTAGAATAAATTTTAAAGGGCATATAACATTATTAAAATATTCCAGTAATGTGAAATATGAAACAATCATAAATAAATAAATTGATATATTAGATTCCTTATTATAATAGTAGATCTGTGTACATGGGGCAGACATTTCAATTGTCGAAAAAGGATTAAAAAATTATCAAATAAAAAAAAATGAAACCACATCAATCAACCAAGAAATATTGTAAAATTTACATTTACAAGAGGTGGAAAATCTTTCAAAAATAAAAACAATTATGGAAAATTAGTTATTCACATGAAACTGAGGAATATATCATCGAGAAAGAAACTAAGCAATTTGAGAGAAATTTAATACTCTGTTTTATGAATTTCAATTTAAATCGATAATCACATCTTTTTTGTTCTGAATTATGATAATTAAGATCATAAAATATTTGTATTTTAATATTCATGTTGTGGGTAATATTTTAATTCATATTTTAGAGTTCTTAGTGTATCTAAGAGAGTATGTTGATATAGACCAAAATCAGTTCGAAAAATAAGTTTCAAAAATTGTTATTAATCAACCAATTGAATTATATATTCAAGAAATTTAATACGATTTCCTATAGCAAGTTTGAAGTCATAATCACTTTTTTGTATTTTAGGCAGTTAGAAGCAAAAAATTCAATTAGACAACGTACGTTTTCTTTCCATAGTTCATATATGGACACTACTATTTGCAGAACTGTACCTGGATTCACCAAATCACAAATAGAATTGTGCTACCAACAACCTGATGCAACCTTGATGGCTCTAGACGGTTTAAATCGAGCTGTCAAAGAATGCCAATATCAATTTCGAGGACATAGATGGAACTGCTCATCATTAGAGACTAGGGGCCAAAATCCCTATATAAGCTCAATTTTAAAAAAAGGTTAGTGTGTAATAGCTTATATTATTCCAAAACTTCTCGTTCCATACATAAAGTTATTTGGAATTTCCAGCACAAATAATTGATAAAATGATACCTTTAAGTAACGTTGATATATTTGAAACAATTTATCATTTACTATGAAAAAATGTGGATAAACGAGCTCGAAAGTTCTCTTTCTCGTTTATATTTTTCGAGATAAGATATTTTAGAAATGAGGCGTTATCACTAAGTTGGCCTTGCATTGTAATAAGTAGCCTTGGTTTTGCAATGTCCAGTCTTTATTTTGATCTTGCAAATTCCAATCTTGGCCTGGCACTATATCTTCTAATTTTGCAATTTTGGTAGATTTTCATTGGAGACAATTTTTCGACAAAAATTTAGAAATAAATAGTTTTTCAAGTGTTTCAAAGTAAATGAAAATTGAAAAATGATCATGTTACATCAATGTTATAGGTTTTAAAAATTTAGTACTTCGGCGACAAATTTTTGTTTCTCATTTTTTAAGCCCTTTTATAGGTTTTTTTTGCTAATTTACTTAATTGTGAGTCTCATTTGCTTAGAAATTAGATTTTTAAACAGATAAAAAAAATGATGTTCAGACCGTTTGCGGTCTTTATTAAAATATTACTTGACATCTTGCAAAATAACTAAAAACAATAATTTGGAAGTTCCTTTCTCCTATGCATGTTAACAATTTTCAACAATTCTCTCTTTCTTACATTTGATTCCGTTTAAAGAATATCTGAATTTTTATAATTTTATACAAAAAAAACTCACATCCAATTATAAAAATTCTTCAATCGCAATCCAACACAAAAAAGAGAATTCTTAGAATTGATCAAGATACATAGGAACGAGAAAAAAAATAATTGATGGCTGCTACATATTTTTTAAATATAACAACTATTGAGAAATGAACAGATTTTTATTTGAATATTATTGTTGTAGGTTATTCATTAATTAATATAATTATGTAAGCTGCAACATCAATTTTGATGAAGAGCTGAATAGATCGAAAAGTCAATTTTTCACCTGTTTTTTCTTTTAGAAGAGAACTAATATCAAGACCATTTGGCAAAAAAATGTAAAGATTTGTCTATTTTTTTTATGTTGAACAAGGTTTTTATTGTGGCCCACAAAAATTATATAGAATATATCGAAAATCCTGCTGTGGTAATTAATTTCGAATTACTACGTGTTCCTCATCGGAGATTGAATTTATAATCAAAATATAACAGTGCATATATGAGGATATTAAAAAAATGCATTAATTATTCAAGAGTTATGGAGAAATACATGTTTAAAAAAATTTTTGAATTATAACTTTCAAATAACGACCAATGACAATAATACATAATTAATATATATTGAGTGTATTTCTTTTCGATGCTATTCAATTGTTTTTTTTTAGAATGTGTTAGAATGAAATCCGTTCAATTTACAAATTGGACAGCTCTGTACTGTGCTTTAATAACCATGAACTAATTATCAATTTTCAACAAATGTTTCCTGCATATTCTGACACAAAAACATTTGGCCTTAGAGCTATGAACAATATTGGAATAAATAAACATTGTGAGAAAAACAGCAAAACCGCTAACCTAAAGCTTGTTTTGGTTTTGGTCTTGTTTTTCTGCAAGACCACGATCCCAAGACCAATACCATCACTAGAAACAAAAGTGAACTTTTCGAATTTTGACAAAATATTTAGACTAATTTTCTCAAATATGAACAAAGTAACAATTATTTTTTATTAAAGTTTACAAACTTAAATGATGAATGGCCATTATTCTAATATTAATATAGTATAAACTTGTCTGAAGATAAAATCGAAACGAATGTCTCTCCCTACCTATTTTTTGAGAATGTTCAAAAGCAAATATTTATATTCTGTAAGATGTATTGAATGATATTGAAAAGGAAATAATGAATTCAAAATGTAATTAATATAGGAGCCTTTTACCACATTGCTTTATTTTTTGTTGAATTGAAGCGTGCTGGAAATACGAGATTGATTTTATTCTAGATGCTTTTAACACTGAATAATTTCACGTATCAAATTGATATATTTATTGAATAACCATCAACACACAGTCATTCCTCGATAACTGAGTGTTAAATTTCACTTTACTTTCAATTATCAGCGGAGATACTATAAAATAAGATTAAGAAAGTATATTTATTAGAATAGTACAAACACTGAAGACATCGAGTGTGTTGATTCATTTAATGTGAAAATGTACAGTGTTTTCCACTTTATTTAAACCCCCTTCCAATAATTTCTAATTGAAAAAGGTGTGAGAAAACATATTATACAAAATCAATAATAGATTGAGTAATGATCACATCTATGAATATATTAAACGCAACTTAATTTTTTTAATGAAACTTCTAATTGTGGAAAAGTCGTATCCATTTTATCAATAGATAGGAAAAAGTCAAAATGAATTTCTTATTTCAACAAACCACATCATATTTATTGTGAAAATATTGTGAACCCAGTAAATCAAATATGCCAAGAAAAATGTTTACGACTTATAGAGTGATGTGGTTCTTATTTTTATGTACCATTCTTCTCAACTCTTTCTGTCTCTCACTATGCTCTCATAATTTTCGACCCTCAGTACTTCTATATTTTGTGTTTGGTCTTCCCATTTGGATTTCGCTCTTCCACTAAGTCTATTTTCTATATATCTCCCCTTCCAAACTTAGTCTCTTTACTTTACTTTATCTTCTCCTCCCAACTTGTTTCGTAGTTCGTAAACTTTCGATATTCAGTATTTTTCTTTCCAATACTCTTAGTTTTTCTTCGTCTTTCAGTATTAGACTGCTGCAGTATTAGACAGCTGCATAAGTTACTGTTGGTCTCATTATTATCTTTTTATTATAGTATTTTCACTTAAATTCATATTTTTTGATAGTATCTGGTATTTATCACTTGCTTAATTATTCTGTCAAATATCTCCATTTTTTTTGTTTTCCAGTTTACTATTACTCCAAGCTATTTGAATGTATTGAGATATTTTCTTCATCTCGTCTTGCAGCCAATATATATTATATTTTGTTTTCGTTGAAAATTACTACTCTGGTTTTTGCTTCCTTATTTATTAAGAAAACAATACTTGAACATAAAGTCCTGTGATAAGTGTTATATATAATTTGGAATATTCCATTTTGCAGATATATGCGATAATTACGAGTATATTTGGAAATGTCCAAGTAGCAAAATGAACAATATATAATGGTGATTATTCTATAATATACCGAAATCTTTTTCTACTCACATAGAATTCGTGGAAAATAATCCTTCGTTTCGCTGCTTGAATCCAAATCACCAATTTAATTTTCACTTAATCATATATAGACTTCAAATTCACCATAACTCATTATTACTATTAAAAATGTCTTCATTTTCTGTTTCAATTCCCTGGTAACATTTTTTCTTATAGATTAACAAATATATATGTTGGCCGATGCTCTGGCAATCCGTAGATGTCATGTGTACGTCTGGATGCAATGTTGTGGTTCCTTGCAACGGGGCATTATCCACAAGTTTGATATAGATACAATTACTCTGACTCTGGTATATAGTTGTGACTCCCAGAATCTTTCGGCTGAAATATCCCTAACAGCTGAAAACAGGGTTTCAAATATCGAACGGGGCTTTAGTTTTCGAGGAGGCAACATGGCTGACGTTAATTATAATTCGTATTAATATGTGGAAGGTTTAATTTACGATGATTTTGGTATGAATTGAATTTGGAAGAATTTTTCAATCGAACTATGTGATTAGTGAACCATGCAGAAGTCTACACTCACTGGATCTTTTGGTAGACAATAATTGTGAAAGTCATGTGTCACGTGTCATGTAACCACGAGGTTCTAGGAAGTTTTGGATGGCATGAATATTCAATAGCCATACGGAGGCACTTTTGTTTGGTACCTGTGTAGTAGACTAGGGCTGCGTATGTTAAAATGGGTGTAATGATTTGTTTGTATAATAAAAGTTTGTTGTATGTGGTGTGTTTACTATGTCTTAGCTTTTTGTACTTGTTTAGCGATGTGGGCGTCAGCATTTGTGTTTCTTTGTACAATGTACCCTAATTATTTTAGGCAGGATAGTTTGTCCGTTAATGAGTAGCTACGATTGCAATGAGCTGCTTTTATCAACCATAAGTTTGAGTTAGAATCACTCTCTTTTTGAGGCATTTATAACTAGGTTATTGTTGTGAAAATATGGTAAAATTTTGTTGTTTATATGTGTTTGAATGATTTTGAGTGCGTGATCGGAATGTTTCGCCGATACTAAACGAGTGTCTCTTATCATACTGGAGTGTTAAAATTTGTTGGGAAATGTGTACGTCATATGTAAAAAGGGAATACAACAAAGGTGATAAAACTGATCCTTGCGGAACTCCAGCATTTATGAGGTATGGTCTCGCCATGCTTTCATTATTTTTAACGTAAAATTTTCTGTTGGTTGAACAGGAATGCAAAATTTTAATTAAATAATTTGCTATGTTTAAATTTACCTCGACCCATACGGAGTCTAAGGTTTTTTGGATGTCGATAGCGACCATGATGGACTTGTTTTTGTTGTGGAAGCTTTCTCTAATATAATTAAAAACTCTTATTATTTGAGACGTCGTACTATGTCCACCCCTGAATCCGTATTGCTCGGGGGGTATAACTTTTTGTTTTTCTATAAAGTTTTGCAATCTAACCTAACCTAACCTAATCATAACTGATAATCCCACCTTATAGTTGTGAATATATTTACATAATATCATGAGTAAAATCTGAAAAATTTATAAATATAAATTTTAAAAACGAGGCTACTTATATTTTCACAGATAAGAGGTTTCAAAATTTTGTATGCTGCAGTGAACTTTCAAATACATTATCACTAACTCAATCAAATCTTTTCTATAACGTTAATGAAAAATTTTTTTGTCTGCTAGAAGTTGAGGTAGAATTTTCAATTCACACATTCACAGCCTTTTATATTGGAAAAGTACAGCGTACTTTTGTGTTTGATTCGTATATCTAATCAACGTGTATGAGAAATTCACACCGTAAAGTGCTAACAGTCAACATTCTTTGATGTCACTATCTGTGAAGAAATAACACTACAACATTTTTCTATCCAAATTTGCTCTTAGAAAATTCAAATTATTTCGATCGATAAACTTTTACAATACAGATGTTCAATGCCAGATGGATACCGACATTAAAGACGGTACATTTTACTTGCTGTTTGTCTTATTTGTTTTCTTATAAGTGATCAAAACCTATTAAAAGTGTTCATGCCTTCTGTTGTAATCGTTCGCACGATACACTTAGCAGATGAATCACCAATTTTCTACTATGACCAATGAATCTACGCTAATATGTTTCGGTAACATTATACAGTATCTAACTTCAATTATGTCTACTTTATGTCACTGATTTACACATTCTTTTCGTCGCTTTGTTTCGTTGTTATTTTGAGTGAATCCGTAATCTGGCGAAACAATTTTTATTCCAATTTCAAACATTAACTTCAAAAGGATGTATCTTTGGTTTCCAATATTCTAATTTGATTTGAAGAGGTTCCTTTAGCCACAATAACTAATTAAAATAAGCAATATTTGAAATTATATTGCTCGGAAATGAATATTTTTTCTTTCACATTTGACACTTAATATATTTCAGATCAATTTCACTTATACAGTGTGTCTACTTAAGTTGTCATCATATGGAAAACTTTATTATTAGTGATTTTATGAAAAAAGTTCTGGAAGGTCCAGAAGTTGAAATGCAACCAATTTTTTTGAACCAGTTTACGAGGTTTATCAAAAAATTTGTGCAAGACTAAAGTATTTTTATTTTTCACAATTTTTTCATATATTATGAAAATTCAGATTTTGTGATCATTCCGTATTAATTATTCTGACTGGATATAATTTATCTCTCTTACCTGTACAATTTATATACGTAATGAATGCATAATAATTATTTATTGTAGAATTTTTATTAAGCAGAAACAAACATAATTATATTTTAATTCAATGTCCTACAGCTTCGACATATCCACCTTCTCTTTGTAAACATTTAATTGATCTTTTGTCAAACTCTTGTATTACTTTTCGTATCATATTTGGAGTAATTTTTAGGCATTCTTCAGAAATAATCCTCTTCAAATAGTCTACATCATCAAATGGCCCTTGCTGATAAACCTGCTGTTTTAAGTAACCCCATAACAAAAGTCGAGAGGAGTGAAATCAGTAGACCTAGGAGGCCAAATACGTTTGAATTACCTTCCCATTAAACATATTCTCAAGGAGCACTCTAGCGTTTAAGGTACTATGGAAGGAAGCACCGTCTTGTTGGTACCAAATTGACATACCTTCTTGTAACGGAAGGTCGTGCAAAAAATCACTTACTTGATTTTCTTATAATTGTAAGTATCGAGCGGCATTTAAGGAATGTTGAAAAAAAAAGGTTCAACTAATTTATTTTTGTACACACCCATACGTTCGTTTAAAAAGAATATTCCTTCCGAGTTTTTATTACAATGTTTGAATTACTGTTACACCACCAGCGACAATTTTGTGATGAGACGTAATGATATTTATTACCTTTCAAAATATTTGCCACTGTATCTTTACTTACTGAAGTAGTTTGGATTGCAGAGGCCCTTTTTCTTAATGACATTTTTAGGTCTTCTACGACAGAAAGTATCACCTCAAATTCAGTGTCTTCATACGCAACCCGTTTGCCTAATATTCCTATGCGGATGCCTATTAATAAAAATATTTGCGGCCTGTCTATATCATATTTATAATTGTCTCCAACAATTTACCATTTTTTCTTCACTATTTAGTTAATTTACCATTTTTATTGTAATGTTAAAAACACATACTTCATGTCAGAGCATCCTAGATTGGTTTAATCCCGCCAGAAAAATTAATACGGAATGATTAGTAAAAAATTACAAAATTTCATAATAAAAGGATGTATTTGCATATAACATTCAATTAAAATCTAAATTCAAATTTATAACGTTTTTCTGAATTGTAAAAAATAAAGATACCCTTACGCAATATTCAAATTGGTTGCATTTCAACTTTTGGACCATGCAGACCTTTTTATCAAGAATAACTTTTTTTTGCATAAAACCACTAGTAAAAAAGTTGTCCATATGGTTCCAACTTAAGTATATCGTTTTTTCTACTAAATTTTATTTAAAAAACTTTTGACTACGTAATAGTAGGTTTAATTAGGAGACTGGAAATAAGGATTTTTAATTACGCAAGTGACAAATTCCCGGGAAGTCATGCAAGCACGAAATAGTTATTTACGTTATAAGTCCAGTAAGTGATTTGGTACGGTACGAGATAGATGTTTATGGACGAGGCGACGAAGGAGCCGAGTCAAGAATATCTAATCCAGTACCGTAATAATAACTTCACGGACGTATATCCTATTAACCTTTTTTTATATTGTTTTCGGTTTTAAATAAAACCAAAATTATATTAAAATATGTTTAATTTTCCGGACTCAAATTAATACTTTACAGTACAGTATGGAAAAAAAAACAATTTCTGGACATGTAATGCACAATACTTTCCACTGTACTCATCTGGAAACAAAGCAAAAACGGATATGAATTAAATTTAGATAATTTTATTTTCAAAGTACATAATCATCATTCATCGTAATAGTATGAAACATGATTAACATTTAATTCATGTTAGTTTTGAAAAATGTACTATGAAGAAAATCCAGATATTTCATGAAGCATATTAGAGCAAGTCAGTGCTGGTTTGTTACCAGCAAAATTCAAGTCGAGTTATAAATACGAGTATGAACATTTTATGGAATGGCCAGATATATATCGTTTAGTTTGTGAAAAAAGCCAAGAATATGAAATCTTCCACGTTATGGAAACAGTGCTAAAGAGTTATTTAGCTATAAAAGAAATTGTTGGTGACACAAAATATCCAAAAACTATTGCTTTTTTGAAGCGTCAAGCTATGGGCTATATACCAAATCCATTACATTTTTATGCGAATCTTCAGAAGAACAATATCCACTGGCAAAAATTATTTTAGTGTTTGGGATATTTGGCGCATGCCGTAGAGATGATTTAATACGTTTGAGTGAGACGATGTGAAAGATAATGAGCGCTTTATTACTGTGCTAGAAGTATGGAAGTCAAAAAGTTTTACCATTACCCATGAGTGATTTACAATCGAGCCCTGTGCACTTTACCATAAATGTGCAGATCTACGGCCTGAAAATATGAAGAGCAGGAGATTATTTGTGGCATACCTAAATCTTAGTTATTACGCCCAACATGTTTGACGTCATACTATAAGCGCTGTGCAAAATCTCTGAAACCTATACTTAGTTCTGATAAGAAACGGAGGATGGCGTTTTTTCAATGTAGCAGAAGGATACATAGAAGAATCCAAAGAAAAAATATACCTAGAGAATGAGCAATAAGTGTTACTATTAATACCACCGATTCCTAAATATACCAATGAAGTTGTTATTGTTTTCAAAAAAATGTTGTTTCGTGTTATGATTCATTACAATCTTTTTTTCTTATTTAGCGCACGGAAATAAGATCAAAGATCGAGAAAAGCAGATTAAAGCAATTTGTTTTCAGAAAAACATAATAAAAAAATATATCATGTCTGACTGAACAATGAACATTTCTTGCTGTCAATTCAAATATTCTTGGGTCGTTATCAAATTTGAATGAACCTCTTGGTAAATAACAATAAAAACATTTTAGAGCTTGTACAACCATCACGAAAGGTACTGAACTTGGGACTTGGTGTAGAATTGGAGTACGAGATTGTTCTGCGGCGCTACAGAGGTGAAAAGAAAAATCCCTTGAGCTGTACTAAGCGAGAGATGGTTGGATGCTTACAAATTTACTAAAAAAGTTCACTACTGATGACTGCCAAACAAATACTAAACAACGTGGCGTCTTCAAACTTGAGTCGTGAATAAAAATTCATTCTAAACAATTTATTTCTATAAAGTTTGTTCGTAATTGCCACTTCACTGAAGAGAAAAATGGATTTTTTAGAAATTTCCAAATATTTAGCTATCTAAAAGAATGTCCGTCTTTGAAATTGTATTGTATACCTTCTTATGAGGTCTAGTTGGATTCGGATTAAATTGGAGAAATTTTTCCTAATACATACTGTTAAATTCCTTTTTTAATAAGTGGATTTTTATTATAACAAAGTGGAGAATCGGTACGCAAAACTTAATGTCTTAGAAACCAGTTCATTAACAAACATACTAGAAACTTTCAAACATTTTATCCATTTTAATGGTAGAATAGTCATCAGAGAATTGTGTACAACGGAACAATTATAAGTGGTAATTGGAAAACACATTTTCGAGATATTGGAATCATGTAGAGTATTTGCTAATTGACGTTTGGATTTTTGTGATTCGAACAAAGCTAAGAATTCAGTCAAATCTGTTTCGAGTACGCATTTAAATATAATTAAAAGAAGAAACGTTCTTTTTCACATACCGACTCATTACGTCGCTTAAGAGGTTGACATTTTCGAGTGTGCGATATATTGAAATGTTAATTTAAATGACTGCTTGTTATCTGAGTGTGTTACAAATATCCGACGAAAAACTCTCATTTTCATCGAGTTTCTAAGAAACCCTCAAACGTGACAATCATCTTAATGTCGAAGTATTTTGATTGGTGTACATTTTCAAACTGATTGTAACCATTTTGGTGTATCAATTAATTAAAAGAGACTGCATTGACTTACACTGGTTTTGGTATAAACGGCATTATATGCATCAACAATACTTAACTTTTTTTGCTAAGTTCTTGCTGTTGAAAAGATACTTCTTTATTAGGATGAGGATACGTGTGCAAGGACTTTTAGTCCCAAATGGGCAGGTGTCTGAATTCGCAATATTTTCATTTCACTGATATTTATTGCTTATCATTTATGCGCAATTACTGGGGCATGTTGAATATGTAGAGAATCATATATATATATATATATAACGTTCTTCACCGTCTTCCGATTTCCAGTTTCCATATTTCTCGATCTTCCCAAAGATCTTCTTCCAATCCCCGTTCTCGAATATCCTTCTTGATACCCTTCCTCCAATTTAATCTTGGTCTTCCTCTCTTTCTTCTTCCTCGTGGTGTCCAATTTAAAATTTGTTTGGGTATGTTTGGTATGTTTGGGTATTCACCCTTATCTATTCTGTAATCGTATGCTGCACTTTGAGATTCCTGCCGCGTGTCTCCTATAATCCATTTCTGTGGCTTCAAGCAGTTTATTCTTTTAGCGGCTAGACTTCGCTACTATATGTTGTTATACTTTTTATTATGCTATTGTATATTCGATGTTTTCATTGGATATTTGTTTGTCCCACAATACACTATTTAGTTGTCGAATTGCTTATCTTCCTTGGTTATTTCTTTGTGCGATTGCTTCATCATGCCTAGGTATTTGTATTTTGTACAACGACTTTTTTGTTGTGTTTCTTCAAGTATTAAATTTTGTTGTTCTCATCCAATACACTTATACTCCGTTTTACTCAAATTTACTTCCAGAACCCATTTCCTGTATTCCTCTACTTGTCATATATTCTAAGTCTTCGTAGTCCTGTGCCAAGATAATTTGGTCGTCTGCAAAACACAGGATATATAGTGTGAAATCAATTAGTGGAATGCCTATGTTCTTACATTTTCTTTTCCAGTATGCTTGTGCGTATTCTAGGTATATCTTGAAAAGTGTGGGCGACAAACAGCATCCTTGTTTCACCCCCTTATTAATTGAGAATCCTTGTGAGACCTTGTTTCCTATTCTTACTTGGGACCTATTGTTTTCAGCTTTTGTACTGTGTTTATTAGGGCCGCTTTTATATTTGTTCTTTCCATGGCATCCCATAGTTTTGTTTGTGATACGCTGTCATATGCTTTTTTATGGTCAACATACAAAAGGTAATTTTTGGCGGCGTTCTTATCAATTAATTGCGAGATCGTAAATAAATGATCAATAGTCGACCTCCCCATTCTGAAGCCTGCCTGTTCATCTGCATTCATGTTGCAATATTCCTGTTAGATTTTATTTTTTATGGTTTTTCCATAAATTCTGGATATTGTACACAGTACTGCAAGTCACCTGTAGTTGTCGCAGTTTTCTCTGCCTCCTTTTTTATATACGGTAGTGATGTAAGATGTTTTCCACTCTTCGGGTAGCGCTTAACCATTTATATATTTATATATATATATATATACATATATATATATATATATATATATATATATATATATATATATATATATATATATATTCGAACTCTGGCCTTGTTTCTGTAAATAATTTAGAGAAGTATTGATCCCATTTCTCTACTGTTATTGGCGATATAAGATTTTTGTATCCATCTTCTCGAAGGGACTTTAAGGTTCTCCAACTTTCTGTGTTTCTGCTGCCTCCTAGGTAGGTGTTTATTTAAGTGCAGGTCTTTTCCCATGTCTCGTTTTTCTTTTTTGTTATAGCTTTCCTTACTTTTGTTTGTGCTTCTTTAAAATTTCTTTTATTGTTTATACACGAAATATTAAAGTATATCGTAGGTCATAACGAGAACAAACAAAATTTGCCGTATTATTTTAAATGAACTATGTCCGCAGGCTGAATACTATTTCACTTATAATTAGTATTTATACATTTTGTTTATCAATTACTGTAATTTTGTTTCTTATTTATTTATATTATTTCTATCTGTAGGCTGAATTTATAAACATTGTCTAACTAATGCAATAATTAATTATTCTCTAGTTTTCACTGGTTTCCGTTCACTATGACTATTCATTATAAACTAGCTCTAGTTGTTAAATAGACTCGTTTATATACTCAAATTTCTTAAAAAATCTAGAAAAATAAAACAAATAAAAAAACCTACTTAGAAATTAGTCCTAGAAAAACCATACACAGCTCGCTACTGTTTATAAAAAGCATATCAAACGCCCCAAATTTTAGAATTCAATTATATTCGAACAGGAATGGCCTCGCGGAAAATGTTGTGGAATTGTTCGTAACATCACATTAATCTAATATCTGAATAACCAGTAAAGTATGTACAACCGAGTTATACAAGATAAAAAAGATAAAATTACATCGCGCGAGCTAAGTCACTCTCCGATAACGGCGCAGCTTCACTGAGATCTTGGCGTTCGAAATCGCCTTGAAAATCTCCTCGATTTCAAGCTCCTCGCCTGGGTTCGTATAAGTATTGAAAAAAGATAAGGTAGAATGTATTTGGTTCTGCCATAGCTAGGTATTTTGGGGAGAATCCATTTAATTGTATGGTATTTGGATATTAAGAAGGTTACATGGAATTTCCTGGATCAGATATCAGTTTGTCAGATGTGGTTGGATTATCTTTTTATTGAGGAAATTTGTTCGGAGAAACATTTATCAAGTATTTTTAAATGCAAGGTCACATGGTATGGTCGTCACTATCATCAAACACATTTAGATGCAGTAATAAACAAAATTTATACCTATTCAACTGCTGTTTCGATTTCTATTTCAGTTTTCGACTATTTTCTTGTAGCTTCTTCGTAGGATTCATCATCATTCATATTGAATGATAGCTCCTTTAATTTCAATCAAACCAGCTCCTTAGCGCCGGTGGTTGAAATAAATCATTTTTTTAAAATTATTATGAAAAGTTATTCTAAATATATTCCAATGTTTAAAAAAGGAAAATATTCAGCAATCTCATAATGCAATCATGATAAGAATTGCTGAATTAACTAGATTAAATAAATTTTTGATTTATCGAGTAGTCACGAAAGGGGTAGCTGTGGATCATTCACAGAACCGAAAACCATGTAAATAAAAACTGAAATCAGTTCACACAGCTACACAAGATTTTATAGATAGGACAGTTTTTAGTTGATATAAGGAGAACAGGATTGCGACATTAGAAGTAATACAGCAAAAGGTAGCAAATTATCCAGAATACAATTATACCAGTTTAGAAATATTGCGCCAAGTTTTTTCAGCATGTGGTTTTAAACACAAAAAACTGACTAAACAGATGGTAATAACCGAATCGTCTGAGATACTGCATTGGCGACAAGATTATTTGCGTCAGATAAAAGACTACCCAAGTTCTAATAGACGAATGGGGTACAAAAAGGGTTCAGTTCATGTCTGGTACCCTGTTTAAACCAAACGCCCTTACAGGCAGATACATTTTACGGTTTGTAATTCAACATTCAGTTTTAACAAGTTAACGACGTATAATAACGATTTTTTCTAAGTTCCAAGTAGGACTATAATTGAGTGCATCTGTCTAAATAACGGCGTCTAATGTCCAATTTAAAATGATTCGATTGCCTTTTAACGAATTATCTCTCGCATAAATATATATTTGCAAAGGAATATTATTTCTTTAGTTTTAATATGGTTTACTTTATTTATCTGTGGGTTATGATGCCTATGATAGATCTATTATGGATGTCACAAATGTCACTGTCACAAGTGTCCATTTTGATTGATTAGAATAAGATAATAGAGGTTAATTAATGTAGGTCAAGAAATATTGCTTATTTAAGAAATAAACATTAAATATTGTTCCTTTGTTTTTTAGAGCAACACATGTGTTTATTCCAATTAATTTGAAAATCATCTTATACATATTTTCAAGTATTTATAAAAATAATAAATTTATAAAATGAGGTACGCCTATGGTAGATCAAAAATGAAATTATCGGCAACTGTTTTTATAATCTGCAATTGATATTCTAAGAACTATAACATCTCGAAAAGTTAGTGACAAGTAGTTCTTATGACAGCGGATCCATGCGGAAATGAATTTTGAATTAATAACAAAGAGATTGAACACACCGAACGATTCACTAACCATGAAATTACCTTGAGTAGCGAATCAACTGTAGATTCAATCCACAGAAGTTCCATTTAATCGTATTTCATCGTGTAATAAACTGAATTGATTGGTAATCGAGTCGATACCTGCTCGAAAGATATGAACTTAACAAACAAGTTTTAATTTGCTTGTTTCCATGTGCGATAATGGATAAAAATTATATCGTATAAAGAAATAACAAATAAATGAAGAAATATAGCCAACTAATACTTCTCACTGTAAATTTGAGTTCTATATATCTAATGGATATATCTCAACAGGTGATGAAAAAATGAATATATTCTTTCAATCATAAAACTCAATATGACAACCATTACATTCCACTGACATCCACAATCGACTAAAGCATCAAATAGAATAGTCAGTAATGAAAGCAATATCCTATCACAATAGATGAAAGATATGATAATAAAGCGTATCGACCATTTTTTGGCAACTACCACCCTTATAAATGTCAACGGTTCATTGTTAACCCTCAGGGGTGCTATGACCCTATTTGTTATGGCTACTTAGTGACACATTCACGGTAAGTAATGAATAAAACACGGTAGGCTATACGCCAGTGGTGTCGTTAATGTATTTAAAAAAGGTTTATGGAAATGAATGCATGAAAATACTGTTCATCAGAAGTAAGATGGCATTTGAGATTTGGGTGCCAGCGATATCTAAAAACTTCTTTCACTAATATAGCAAAACGTAATTTGCAGGGACTACTTTTGGGACCTTCATCATTTGAAAAATTCATCGTTTTCAAAGTGAAAAACAAAATTTTGTCGCGAAATTATGTGGTGCTACAATTTATGAAGCGTGTAGCCCAAAGTCCAAGGTAAGAACTCACTTTACCCACAAATAGGAAACCAAATGAAGAAAAATGTAAGGTAAATGAACAAAAATAGAATGTTTTTGACGATGCTGATGAATGCATATTGAGAAAGATAGTTTACAATTTCCATGTCACCCACAAAAGTACTGACGTCGAGAAAAGGTCACGAAAAATGTGTGGATAAGGATTATGATGGAAGTTATGAAAGCTTTAGAAATAATATGAGATAAATCCGCTCCCGTTGGAAAAAATCCGATTTTGTATCGAAGTATTCAATTATCTCTATCATCATAGCGGTTTTCACATGTGTTTCACAATCATCTCTTCTACGCAACGATTTATACCAACCAAATTCTGATAGACAGTAGCTAAATCGTAAAACAGAAAGTATTTCACACGGTGTTGAATCTGGTGAATCAAGAGGATCTGGACAACCAAGAAGACTTGTTATGGACAAAAACTGGCGATACCAAAGCGAATAATACAACGGCGCGTAGTTAAGATTATGCTTGTGGACGGTCTACAAATTTAGTGTGATATTACGTTGTTCTACAGTATTTCAATAAATTGAATATCGTGACAACTCAAGTACTGTAAGAAGAACAGGTCTTAAGCTTCATAAAAAAACTAGTTTTATCTCTAATGCACTTTGAAAAGTTAAATACCTAAATATCAAACAATTGTTGAAAGTTCTTGTTTTTGAAAAATATACTGAATACCAAACTGTGTTTAGTGCACATTGCCTAAAAAAATTGTTCTGTTTCAATGATCAGAATCTATACATTGAATAATAATAAGATCTTGATATTTGTATCTTCTCAGAACTTCCCAATTCACTTTCCATGTACAACATGAAAAAATTCGTGATTCATCTAAAAATCAGTTGTCTGTTAATTGCATCAAAATTTTTGTTCCTATTCCATGTTTTAATGAGATATTTGCAACATATCCAGTTTCAAAAACATAGAAATTACAAACAAGAGCTATCGCCTTCCATAACTGCAATTCTCTTATGATCAAACATTCCTTGTAACTAGTATCAATGTCAATCATATAACACAGCGCATAACGAAGTTCAATAAATGCATACAATGGAAGCTCAATAATATTCCGACCCGATTTGATAAAAGTAAATCTCAGATAATATTTTTAAGGACACCCTTCTACTTTATTCTTATTTGCCTACTAGAGGCATATGTATCTCTTACTGCATTATTTTAGTGATGAAAACCCTTGGTGTATGCATTAGATTATCTTTCGAAATAATCTTTTTTAAAACCACGTGATTATTAACAGTAATATAAAAAAATTAAAGTTAAGCTAGTTTTCAATTAGATGCTTTCACTTTGTTATAAGTGTACATGGAATAATTTTAGTTAAACCGTACATATGTACAATATTGTACACTTCTTATTAAAATTAATTAATTTAAAATTTAGATGCTTACTTAAACACACTTCTTACGTCTCATTAATGCGGAGTATAGAATTTGTGTGTTATTATTGATTTCTGTAGCTCAAAAGTTGGAAGAATAAGGTCTATGATTTTCTTATCTTCCTTACTGCTTCTACAATTCTTCTCCATGGGCTGTGATCTGTATTTCCGAACTCCAATCGGACTTCTACTTCTCTAATATCTTCGAACCTACATCCAACCAATTTTTGGTTTTTCTCTTATTCTTTTACCAACTTTTTCGTTGACTTTTTGTGCATCTATTTCCGGAATACTGTTCGTCGTCTAAACATTATACATATTCTGATTTTGGATTCTCTAGTTAACTCGAGCTTCGCCACATTCTGGCGTAACACCATATATGTTGTTTTTTTTTAATTTAATTCCTTATTGTTCGTAACCAGTTTACTTCAAGTTATTTAAATATCCTTCTCTGTTCTTCTTTTTAAACAAGCAGTTTTGTTTATATCCTGCTTATTCGTAGACAATTTTTTCAAAACTAGATTGAAAGTCACAGTCTATATTAGATCTCTTTGTTTGTAGTCCCTTCTGAAAGCTAAATTTCTCTGCTACAGCTTTGTCGCTCATGACTAGCTACCTATTGGATTCAAGGCAATATACCTTTCATTTCTATCTATTCTGCCTTGCACATATAGTTGCGAGTCTTATTATCGAGGATAACGAGTAGGTAAAACAATAATTAACTTTCGCTTAACAACTTACAACTTGTATATTTAAGAAAAAAGTGGAGTTGAAATAAAGTGAATATGACATATAAGATTAAACTTAGCTTATATACCCCGCGCGTGCCTAACCTCTAAAAGCAGCGTAGCTCCACAAGAAGTGACTAAGGTCTCGTTAGAGATACGTGGGTCGAAAAAGTCTCCCTTAGATTTGTTTGATTGAGAAATAGGAGGTATATGTTGATTTTGCCTTAAACTTGCTACCAAGTGTATCGAATAGGATCAGGTTAATCGCATGCCGAGTAAAATAAGGTTATAAAAAAAGGTACTTTGGAATTGAAGCATTCAGGCAACTTGAAATTCCCTGAGTCAGGCTGGTAACGAAGAAATATTGATTTATTGAGGAAATTGTTCGGCAAAACGGTCGAAGAATAAAAAATGTCGTAAATTAAAGTGTACCCTTATTATGTATTTTTAAATACGATGAGAGAGGTGCATATGGCGTGATCGCCACGCATCAATTCCATAAACATGTAGGCCTATAGATTATGTACATTATCGTCAATATCTAATTCGTTACTCCTATTAATTTCTAGAAATCTCCTTGATATTCTTTCACTACTTTTCTCAGTAATCAGTTTGTCAGAATTCTAGCCAAAAATTCATGTAACTACAACTTTATCTAATTAAAAAATATTGCAAAGTTTTGTAGACAAAATTTATATCTCATCCATTCAACGTGTTTTGTATCAATAAAACTAATAGTTACTCATTAAAGAATAGCAAAAAACAAGAGATTGTTGATATTTCAACTCTAATTTCTATTTCTGAGAAAGTTACTTCAATTGCAACCTACATTAATTTCTATATCGCCCTCCACCTTATTTCTGTTATTATCCAAGTACATATTCCTATAATGAGTTGCAATAGGATATGCAAATTGGAACTATGGCACAAAATGTATAATTCCTTCAACTAATCGATTGCTACAAGATAACCAGTTTGGTAAAAGTAACAGATCTATAAACATGTTAATAGATGTAAATTATATGATAATGAAAACGTATAAACACGAATTAAAGTTTCACAAACTACGTAAAATCTTATAAATTCTCCTAGTTAAAGAGAAGTACTTAGCGTTCTCTTATTTTTTGATGTTAGAAAATAGTATAAACGATGGGGAAACATATCAACAACTCTTGAAAATTTTTCTGGAAGCCACTGTCTCACAAATAGAGATGTTAAACACCAATTGTTTGCTGTATCGATAGACATCTGGTGCATTAGGGGAGTGCGTGGATTAATTGATAGCCAAAAATTATAGGGAGAACAAACAATCGAGCTTTTAGATCGCTGTGATTTTTAGATTAAAATTAAATTTGTAATTAAAAGTTCAGTAAATATTTCAATCGTATAATAATTTGTATTTATTGTGGATAAAGTACTAGATAGTTTAGTACAGAAGTGATAAAGAAGTTAGCTTACAATGATTTACGAGGAAAAATCTAAAGGTACGGTGATAATTTCATTAAATACAAAGATAATCTAAAACATTCTTTTGCTAACAATGCACTGATTCCAAGGTTGCATCTATTACTGACTGCATTGCAAGAAGGTTTCTTTGAAAATGTCTTTCATCTATCCAGCAAGGGCCGTCCTCCTTAGAAACTTTTCAAGCAGATAGAAGCCTTATAATATTACATTTGATTAATAAGGCAGATCTAGACAGATAGAAAGATTTTTCATGGTCAAAAACGAATCAAAGACTAGTTGTGGTTCATTGCGTTGTCATGGTAGAATGAAAAGCTGTTGGCCTCTTTTTTCGTATATTTCTTGACACATAGTTTGGAAAATTTTCCAGTACACTGAACAAGATTACAGTTGTTTCTTTTTGTACAAAATCCGATCGCAGTATGTTCTCAGAATCGAATAAAACAAAGACGATGACGATTTCGATTGACGAGTCACTGGTCGTTCATTGAGACCTCTGAATTTACAACCATTGACATCACTCTTATATTCAGTAACAATTTTGGTTATGAAATTGAAGCGCACGATATATTTTTTGTTCATCGAGTAATGTTACATAACAAATTGTGCACTCAATAACCTTATTTGTAAACCATCTGTGAGAAGTTTCATTTTTTTCATCAACCTCGTGGATAGTCAATTGCCTATTCTCGTTTTGTCTCAATGTTGACGAAGACCTTTCCAACTGTTCTCAAAGCTATATTATATCAATAGGTATTAGGAAGTGAGCTAAATCTATGACTGAACTCTGTTTAATACTATGTTTGTTGCCTATTATTATGATTTTATCAATTTTTTCACAAATAACTTGGAATAAGATAGTTCCAGAAATAATTTTCTCATAAATTTATGATATTAGTATGAAAAATTATTAGGTACCAGATAGAATTTCCATCTAACCTTAATAATATTAATGTCAGTTGTGAAGCGACTGGACGTGAACTAAGACAAAGTGCAAAAAATTTCATATATTTTCTTTGGAAGTTAAGGTATAGGTCGTTGATTGATAATAGTCTCTTGTCATTGCATCATGACTTCCACAAACCAAAACTAATATTTTTCTTACCTGCTTTTCGCGTTCTAGGGTACTTCATCTATCCTTGATCATAATAAAAGAAAACAAATAACGAAACCTCTAAATAAATACCGGCAATAAATATCAGTAATGACAAGGTTAATTTCATCCAATGAGTAGATTATACTGACATTTTGTTCATTTTTAAACAAAAGTAATTGGATTTGTCCTAAAAATTTAAGCTTCGCGTTTAAAAAGAATAACAACAAAATTATAATGTAATTGCGAGTTACTGCATATATTTATCGCCTGAGCTCTATCTCTATACGGGAATATATAATTCGTCTTACTTCGTTTAAAGTATAATTTATGTATTCAATTTCTTGCAAAATCCTTTGCACACAAAAAATCTATGAACAATACAAAATTTAAGAAAAAATACTAATATGTTTAATAGAGAACGACAAATAACGATAAAAATAGGTGTTGACGCCAGTTTTTCAAAAAAAAAAAAGTTGATAATAAATCTTTTCGACAAGTCTTAGCTCAAAGCTCACATCAAAGAAAATATTGTAATACTCTACGCTTTAGTTCAAATTAAATTGAAATAAAGAGGCACATTAGAAATTAATGTCGCTTTTCTTTACTAAATTCGAACAAATAAATTGTGTTTTTATTCTCCTCCAATAATGTAATCATCTTTGTTATCAATAATATTTTGTCATCTAGTTTGCAAATGTTCAATGCCGCACCGATTGAAAAAAGTTTTTAAATAAAATATATCGAAATGACATTTTCTTCACCTACTAAACTTTTTTGTCACTAAGAACATATTGTAGCAAGCGATGCTTTACCTTTCAGACCAATTCATTTATGTTTTTCTAGGCTTGATATCACCTTTTCTTTGACAATCACCGGATACTTTTTGGTCAAAGACTCGTCCAATCAATCCAATTGTTCACAATGCAGATCTACATAACAGTAATCGTCTTTTCGGGATATATATTAGGCTTCACAGTACTACCTAGTAATTTATTCGAGCAAAGCTACTACACTTGGAGTTTTGGATTATCATATAGGACCCATCAAGCGATCAAGCGATCAAAAAACTGTTGAAGCAATGCGTGACATGGGATAGATAGGTTGGCTTTGTTCTCTTTAGACACAGACTCAAATACCCTTTGTTCATTTTTCTAATCTATTCTCCATTTGTCAACCAAAGTTGGTTGAGGGTGTTTTAGGGTTTGTCGATTGTCTGACATGGTCATGATTCGACTTTTGCTCAGAGCATGTTTAATGTTTTTGGTCTTAAAAAAAGTCTAAAAGATCAATATGATTGGATCTGACTTAGAAAACCATCTTTGGCATTAAAGAACGTCTAATGCACTTGGATAAATTTGTTTTTGGTCTTCACTGATTTGGTACTACCTTTACGAAATCATTTAATGCTAAATATGACCATTCTATCCCAAATTTAAAAAAAAGAAAAATATCAATTATTTAGAAGTGGATACGTCATAATGGCCTCAAAATATATTTGATGCCACTTCAAAGTACATAATGAAACATCAACATTCGCAGAGGCCATATTACTTTTAAGTTCTCCTGTAATAAGTCATAAATAAGCAGAAAGAAGCCTCTATATCGAAAAGGTTTCATAATTATATACTAAATATCTAATTGATATCAAATCAGTTGATGAGTTCATCATAATTTCTCATTTCATTCATGAAAAATATTAAACAAAAGGTTGAAGTCGAAATTACCTCACATTCGACACAAAACATGCTAACAGTTGTTTGTGAACCTAGTAGTGCCTAAAGAGTCATTTTCTATTTTACTAAATAAATTTTCTCAGTAAATGATTCTAAGAGTGGCACTTACGTGAATATAATTACATGTAGTTCTAATGCGAAATAACCGTTCAAACACCTTAGGCCACTCTTTAGCCTATAACACGTCAAACGTTCTCGTATATTGAGAATTTATGCTTAATTGACTTATTACCAGAGAAGATATTTCAGAAAATAAAATCAACTTTTTTTTTCTGATAAGTTTCTGAAACATTGCAGCTTTCGAACTATAGTGGGTTTGCCATAATCAGGATTGGATTTCGTGGAATAATTGGAATAAGTTAGTCGCAAAGAAACCATGTGCCATTTTTCAAAGTTACAAGAAAAGGATCCAAAATATCGGTTTATTTCAGCAATAACATTTCTAAAGAATTTTTCTTTCTTCTTTTGTATTTAATAAGCATCAAAGAAAATAGATCGACAATAAACGAAATTTCCATCCTGAGACAAATGAAGAAAAATGAAAAAAATCCATTTAATACCATAAACCTCTGTTCCTTTGTTTTGTACCTTGTTTAATTTGATTATATATAAAATAATTAATAGCGTAAAAAAAGTTTCTGGAGTGTACATGATGGGCCGAATATTAATGAAGATATTATTCTACGTCGACGACGCAATCTTGATAACCGAAAACTAGGATGACCTGCAGCGTTTTCTATATTGGTTCCAAACAACAGCCGAAAACCTTAATATGCAGATATCTCAACAGAATTAATAGTAATAGCAAAAAAGCCTACAACATCTAAACTAGCTGTGAACGACAACCCCATTCACCAGTGTATACAATGTACATACTAAGAAGTCGAGAAAACAAACGCCAGAAACTCTTGGCTATCTATATGCACCGACAGTAAAGTATGCATATACAAAACAAGGAGTGAGCCTAATAAAAGTATGAGAGATAATTCGAAAATCCAGAATATAGTACAATTCACGAGATCGAGACACCGATATTGGAGAGACCACATCGACAGAATGATGGAAGATCAATGGGTTAAATAGGCAAAGGATGAAAAATCAACATGGAGATCTCCCGGCCAACTTTCAAAGATATTGAACGGAAGCTAGACATATACTTCTCAAGAGGCTGAATAGAAAAAGAAACAAGTCTTAAAAAAAGATAAAGAAGAAGAGGAATAAGAATCTCATGATAAATTTCTCCAACTTTTTACTTTTTAGACCTTTTCATATACTTATTTATGAATCGTCTTGATTTTAAGTTTTTTTTATTGAAAATATGTTTACCTATTCCAAAAACTAATTTTCCTTCAGAAGAGATTAAAAATATAGACAATTTATCAAAAAAATATTATAATATAGTCTCATATTTATATTAATCTAAATATAAAAACAAATTGATCAATCATCTTGTCGCATCTTATTTAGTAATGAAATTTGATTTTTCGAAGTCCTACTCTGCACTGTTTTGAAATAATTCAGTTCACCTGAGGGTTTTCCTCGACTTTAAGAACCTATTATTTCAAATGTAAATCTTGTTCCAAGGTATTTATTGTTCAGAAGCATGGTAATCACCGTAAAAGCTTTAATTGTTGCTATTGTCTTGTTAATTACTTCCAACAGGAGGATATAAACGATGCTATGGGCAAATATTGCTGTTGCAAAAACCAGAGGCTACGAGAATATTTGCAACAATGAATTAATTACGTCATTACCGTAAAAAAGATTGAATTTCTCCTCTTCTTGTTTATTTTTTGTTGTGGATTATCGGAAGTACTCATATATATATATATATATATATATATATATATATATATATATATATATATATATATATATATAGGATGTTCGAAACTTGGTGCAAAAAATTCGGGAGTGAGTATATGACATGTGAAAATAATTCTGTGACATAAAAGAATGTTCTCATCTGACTAGGTCACTCATAGGTCTTTGAAGTGGCGAAATCAGAACTTATATTTAAGTATATTTTCTGAATCATACATTCCAACATTATGAGTTTTTAATGGATGATAAAGTATGTTCATGCCCAGTGGTTAACAATCCGTAACTTTTACAACGACAATCTGCACAACCTAAAGATAGCAAAAATGAATTAATCAATCGATTTTTCAACAATAAGGTAATCTTTGATTAACTCGATAAAATTCAGGTATCAGAGATGTGACGATTTTTTAATCGTTCTACATGCCAAGGAAATACTCACAGGATGTATTTAAACACAATCAAACATTTCTTGGAGAACTAATGGATCAATAAATGAACATTTGCACTACATAGTATCGAAGATCATATTACTGGCATAAGAAAAAAGTTCAAGATTAGTAATAAACAATCTTCTCAAAACCTGTCATAAATAATTACAACATCGAATTGAAAGTATCAATATGGTATAATTTACCTATAGTGAATATGCCGATATGCATTTGATGTATGGTTTGACTTCTGGTAACTCGTCAGAAGCCAGAAGGTTATACGCTGAACGCTTTTCGGGCAAAACTATAGCCGACTGTAGAATATTTGTTAAGGTTATTCGGAGCTTACTAGAAACAGGTCTATCTACATAAATTAAGTGAACTAGTTTCCATTATTTTTTATACAATGATATTTTTGAAAGTGAAAAGGTGTCGAAGATCAAAACGAGCTATATGAAGACCAGCGTTAGAGCATAATGCATTAGATGCAGTTGATGCGGATTCCACAACTAGAGTACACTAAAATTCAACGCATCAACGACAACTATTCATGGGATTCTCAACTTGCAACTTCTTTACCCCTTTTACCTCCAGAAATTGCATGCCATAGAAGTAGAGGATTATCCAACAAGACTGGCTTACGTTGGTTTCGAGATAAACAACGAGCTGATAATACATTTGTTGGAATAGTACTATTCACTGATGAAACTGGTTTCACAAGAAATGGTTCCATTAATTCCCATAATTTACATTTATGGGCAGATGAATATCCTCACGGTACAATTCAAACAAAGAATCAATATCGATGTGTGGGCAGGCATAGTAGTTAATGATTTTGTAGGTCGATATTTTTTTATAATAACCTGAATGGTCGGAAATACTTAGAATTTCTCAAAAATGATTTCTCACCCATGTTATGTGATATTCCTCTAAACATTCGCAGTGACATGTGGTTCATGCCCGATGGAGCCCCTCCCCACTTTCTCAATGATGTAAAAAATCATCTTAATAGCATTTTTCGTAATAGGTGAATTGGTCGGTCAGATCCATTTGCATGATCACTACGTTCCCTTCAATTTAATACAATGAATTTATTTTTTGGGGGATACCTTATAAGCTTGGTATATGCAACACTGGTAAACACAAGGAACGAAATTATCGATAGAATAAACTTCCATTGTGCACTTTAAGTTCACAGAAATATCCTCCGTATACTCCGGAAGGGTGTGTAAGTGCAAGGTGCCAATTTCGGAAATTTATTGTAGTTTTTATTTCATTTGATAAGTTGTAGGCTAACCAACCAAATGTTTCTACATTTCATTTAAAAAAAAATAGATTGAAAACTTCATTTTGATATCTTTAGATTATATAGGTTGTTCCTGTAACAGTTATGGATTGTTTAGTATTGGGCATAAGCCGCTCTTGGCCTTCAGATAGTAGTGTAGATTTATTCTCATATTTATTAATCATCCAATGAAAATTCATAATGTTCGGATGTATAATTTAGAGAATGAACTTAAATATAAGTAAGTAAAAGTAAGTTTTTTTATGTCACTGCATTATCTTCACATGTCATCTCACTCCCGAATTTTTTGTATCCCAGAACACTCTGTATATATATATATATATATATATATATATATATATATATATATATAATCACCAGCATAGTTGATACTTGGTTTAAGGAGAGTTTTCTATAATTCAAAATAATAATATTATTCAATAATTTAATTTAAATAATAGATAATTTCACTGAACAATAATCAAATTTATTGAGCTATTAAACGAATTGTTAATTTTGAGAATCCCATTCTGAATAAAAGTAGATTTAAAAATTAAGTACAACTCATCTAAAGATAAAATAAACGAGCAATAATTTCCAATCAGTTCATTCAGTTTTATCATTGAGCTTGACCCTCTAAGGTTTAGACAATTTCATTTTTTCTTGGCTATTACACGACACGCATTATACAACAGTAGCTGAAAAAGCTAAACTCTTTTGTGCTAGAGAGGAGTACGCCACAGAAGACCAAGTACAAAGACTTACTGATTAATTAGAAAAAGCACTAAAAAAATATATATTCAGCTGTGCTCCTGTACGTATCCTAAGCATTTGATAAAGTCTACCATCACGGACAAATACAGCTTACTTTTATATCAGGTTCGATGATATTTAGAATTTGGACGTAAAAAATCTAGTATACTTCAAGTGAGTGTTATTCTGCTCTATCCTATGGCCAAGTATTCTAAACTTATAACACAATTCTCTTCATTTTTTTTTCTAATCATTAATTTTTGTGCAGCTTTATCCTGCTTCTTTCAATCGCTTTACATAATTTTGGACATAAATTAGCATAATTATTACCTGTAATTGTGGCACCCTTTCACATGTACTCAAATTACGTTTTCGGTATCCGAAAACATGATTAGTATGATCTACTCTTCTTAAGATTGATATTAAATTTTTTGTCGGTGGTAAAAATCATTGTTCTCACTTCATATTCTGCATTTTGGTCTATACAATATGATAATGAATCCATATCTTGTTACTAATCTTGCAGAAAATCTAATTTATTTCGTCTACACGGCATTGACTGCAAGTATCTTCTCGAGTTTGCTTGCGTGCATCTGTTAATATTGGTTGTGCTCATCGCGTAGTCAATATTTTCATGCTCAGCAGTGAATTTTTAACGTGCCACATCCTATAAGGAACAGTATCTTCGTGCAGCGTGATATCGTCCATTTTTTAATATTTTTGTGTGTGGTATCGATTTGGCCATGCTCGTCTGTACCCAACATTCATTTCATTATATCATATGAACAAGAGACTTCTGGTGGCCTGAGGCAGAATTTGATCCCGGGACCCTCTCTCCAGGGACCTTGCTCTTCAACTCGCCCCATGTCTCATTTTAGTACTTTTAATTAGTTTTTAGTGTCTAGTCTCTATAGCTTATAGTACTTATTGACAAAATATTAACGACTATTAAATGTTGCATGCTTTATTCTGTTGGTTCAAAATTTCTCATATTTTTTTGAGTATGTGGAACTTTACGTTGCTACCAACTTTGTTAAAGACCGTCATTCAATCACCGAGCGTTGCTCGTCACGAGGTAATTTTCTAAAATATTTATAGAACGGTTTAATGTTTTCTGCTATTTACATTCTGTTATCCAATTTCCTCTATCCTCTAATTTAAATGTAGAAGAAAACTTTCAAAAGAACAGACTTTCTTTTTCCTGAATTTATGTCCCACCACTGGTAATGAAATTTTCCAGTTTCAAATATGCGGGTAGATTATTTAATGAAAGAGAAAAAAAGGTTTTTCAAATGACTATATTGCATTTATTTGTTACTAATGGTGTTAAAATTATTTATAATTCGCTCAGATACAATCAATTGTCGAATGATTTGCAATAGTGCAATTACCAACTTAATTGACTGCTTTTACTCCATAAGCGAATTAATGACAAAGCCGTTATTACCAGTTTACCATATTCATACCAAATTGCTCACATTACAGATTTACGTGAAAGATTGTTAGAGAAAGATGTTTTTGTTCAATTTCCTACTTAAGAATCGATTAACTACAAACTTAAGATCCACAATTTTATTTTCTAGTTATCACTTATACTTACTACTACAGACTATTGCAATAATTTTTCATAAATATAATAAAAAAATAATTATCTTCTGCCACTCCTTCATCCATATTACATCGAATTTATAATCAAAAGTATTAACATCCAACTCTAGAAAAATTTCCCATTTTCCTCCCTCAATAGAATCACATAATATTTCTCAAGCTACAATTGATTCCTCGTCTGAAATAAATCTACGTCGTTTTAGTGAATTTACAAATGGCCAATCAACAAAATTACTTGGTATCGTGTCAGGACTATAACATGGATGGTACAATACCCTGATTACATATTTTGAAAAGTCTCTTGGGCTAGCTGAGCATGAAGCGTTGAAGAGTTGTCGATATTAAGATACAATAACCGTATGGGGGATCTCGGTCCTTTTTCAACGCTCTAAATAACAGTGGCAAACAATTTTCAATGCATCATGGAGTTTTAATTGTTTTTTGTTAATCCTGCACAACAACAACCATTAAACCTGTTGGATCATTCTTCTGAAGAGACGTAATTTTTACTTGAACAGGCTTTAACTTATCTCACTTACTTTGCTCTGGTCAATTATAGATATGAATGACTTTGAACTGTTTAAAGAATCAATGTTTAGAAAATATGTACGTATGTATTATTGAAAAAATAAAATACTGACTAAAACTAATGATTTGAATGGTTTCACCATTCATTTTATACCTGATAATATGTCGTTTAGTCAGAAATATCAAAATAACCTTAATAAAATTTTGTTTTGGTATAATTAGCTTACTAAATCCCTATAGAAACATAAGGTGAATTTTAAAAAAATATATGATAATTTAGGTTTTTAATTTCTCCAAAAACAATAAATAGATTTTTTGGATATGAGGTGTTTCTTAAATGACCGATTCATTTATTCTGAAATCGGAGAGAACATCTTGAGCAAACTTCCTGTCTTCAAAAATGCTAAAAAATTATTTGTTATTCTTTGGAAAGTATATTTATAATTAGGTATAACTTACTGAATTATTTCCTACAAGGGCCGTATTATGATAATGATGGTTTTCGAAATAACATTCCGTATATAGAGAATGTATTGGTAATGAGAGATGATGGAACCTATTTTTACACTTCATGAAATTCCATGTATATAGTTTGGCTCTTAAAAAGAAGACTTCATTAAAAAATATCAACTGCGAACGGTGCTGTCTGCAATTTCTTCTTCTTTCCTTGAAGAGTTGTCGTTGCATGTTAGCAGTGACAGACGACTCTTACACCGGCGCTGTCACCGTAGAGACTTATAGATCTTCTTCAGTCAAATAGCTTGACTACATGGAAAGATCTTGAATAATTGCTTCGGCGACTTTTTACTTTTCTGTCATTCAAGTGTTTCCATTAATTAGTTTGAATGTATTTATGCTAACAATACGTATTGTTTGTTACTTTTTGTGATCATAACCTTTGTAAGAATCTCATGATTAAGTTCAATGAAGAAAGTTGAATATTCTGTAACTAACATAACATACGTAAAATATACCTTAAGGTAAATATGACTCACATACAAGTAAATCAAATATATACTTTCATTAAAAATTTGAATGTTTATAATTTTGTTATCATCCTGGCTTTTGTACGGTTTACACACAAATTTGTATTAACAAATGACAATCCTACTTCCTACGAGAGAAACTGTTATGATAAGTTCCTTTAATGATATTGAAAATACCATAAGGGAACAAATTTTAACCTTTTTATACAATTGAAAAAATTTTACTTGCTTCGGATTACGATAAATTGCCTGTCAGATGTTGAAACTGAACGTAAATTTACAGATAAAGCGATAATTGAAAATAACATCATACAAAAGTGAACTTTCAAACATTCTCTACTATGAATTAGTCAGTTAAATAAATTAAGCTCGACTTTATTATTGGTTATTTGTAGGTATTATTGAACATATTAAGTCTGGTCATAGTATAAAAAATATTACTGGGCAAGGATTTAATCTCGTGTCCAAACTTAACTATCAGGTAATAAGTATGCAAATATAAAAATCCATCTTCTTCATTATTGACGCCTGCTCAGGCATCAAGCCATAGTTCCTCGAATAGATCAGTACCTTACATGTTGGTTGTCAAAGCACAGGAGGAAGATTTTTATTCACTAGAAACTAGATTTAAAATCAATTAGGATATGAAATACGAAACCTCGAAACTATATATGTGCAAAAAGTATTAATTTTCACCTATAATGCTTATTTAAATTAATTATTGTGGCTAAGTAAGCTTTTTAAATCTAAATAGAAACAAAAAGCTACATCCATTTTAAGTAAATGTTTAAAAGTTCAAAAAAGACTTGAGAATCTCAAAATTAACATCGAAATTGTGTCGCGAGATTACAGACTCACTCACAAATAAATAAACGAACGAGGAAACAAAATGAAGAGAAGAATGTGAAAATTGAAAAAGAGCAGTTTGCAGAAATAAAAATTATAATAATAATGGTATTAATTTTACGATATAATATCTGAAAAAGTATTCGAATTTTCTATCGTGTACCACAAGACTTATGACTTATATTGTTTGTGTTTACAGAACACCTAAAGCTGACGTGCATACTTTCTGTCACAAACTACTGACATTAGTGGAGTTCCTACCTCTAAAAAGCAAACTAATTCTATGTGGCGATCCCAATATTGATTATTCCAGTGTGTGTACTGGTCAAGAATGTCTTCAGTCAATTTTTGATTCTTTTGATATGGTCATATAACGGCACCAACCAGAACAACTAAGACCAGATCTAGTACTATAGAATATGTCGTGTCATCGTATGATCCAGAATCTATTACTGTACTGTCTTTAAGTCAGGTCTCTCCGATCATGAAGCAGTGATAACAAAATTTTCGGTAAAATCCAATACTAAAAATGCCTCTCGCAAGTTATGCCGTATCTTTTCGGAAAAAAGTTTTCAAAACTGTAAGGACACTTGTCAAACAATTGACTGGAACATGCGCTCTGGTGATGTGGACTTCTAAATTTTCTAAATTCATAAAAACACTAACTAGTCTGGCATCCAAGTCTTTACCCCTCAGACGTATTAAAAATAAGCAAAATAAACCCTCGTCCACTAAAGGGTATAGAAAAATTTTTCATAAGATAATAAAAGATGCCAAAGATATTTATTATAATAAGAGAATCCCGAGTTCTCGTAATGTTTCTAAAGAAACATGTTCCATTGTGAATGATCTAAGAAATAAGCCTTCTTCATCGAGCATAATCTGCACCTAATAACCTTAATAATTACTTTGCGAATGTAGTCAAAAATTTATCAAATTCTCATGATCCGCTTTCATATCTACCTGATGCTAATGCTAAATTACACAGTTTCTTCTTTATTCCCGTAGTTTTAGCAGAGCCTCGCAGTACAATTAATGACATCAAAAATAAATACTCATCTAGAAATGATAGACTTACATTAAAAATGTTTTCGAGCCTGCCCGATTGCACATTAAATTACCCAATCACTTTAATTGTCTTAAGATGGCTATAATTATACCTCTGCATATAGGAAGAGATAAAAATCAAGCATAGACTTATTGCCCAATTATACTCCTTCCCACGTTATCTAAGATTATAGAAATATTGGTCAAAAAGAGGCTTTCATCATACTCACTTCCCATCAATTTGGGTTTTTAAGTAACAATTACACAAAGGATGCTATTTTCTTCCTCCTTAATAATGTGTACTCTAACCTAAACAGCAATCACTCCAATACAACAACCAAAGTTTCATCATGTGAAAATACATTGCAGCCTTTTTTGTTAAACAACGCCACCATTGACGTCGTTGAATCTGTAAAATTATTAGCGCTTATCGTGGACAATTTCTTAAAATGGGAGTTACATATTGCCGCCTTATCTAAAAAATTAAGTTCCTCCTGTTTGCGTTGAGATTAGTTTCCAAAGAACTGAACTTATTCACCTCCTTAACAGTCTATTATGCTCTTATTGAGTCACATCTTAGATATGCCCTTCCCTTCTGGGGTATGTGTGGTGCGACTCAATTTGAGCGAATTTTCAAACTACAAAAGAGAGCTGTTAAATATTTACTAGGACTAACAGCAGGGCTCACTGCAGGGACTTATTTAAAATATTAAAAATTCTGACTCTTTCGTCCTTATTCATCTTTGAATTCGTTTGCCTAATTCGTAAGCACACTTCTCCAATTTCAGAAAGATTGTTACCCGGCTATCCACTTACAAAACCCGAAATGTGGTGCACGACCTTTACCTACCTACTCCACGTTCAGAATTAGTTAAGGGCTCAATATTTTACAATGAAAAAAAAAATGCACAATCACTTGCCAATTGATATCAAATCGATATCATCTTTTCCCGCATTTCGCAATAATTTGAGGGCATATTTACTGGAAAGTGCCTTCTACTTTTTAAACGACTTCCATTCTAATAATAATATTCAATTCTGACATGCTGCATACTGGTTTAATTTTTGCTATGGACTATGGATACTAATTATTATCTTTTACTATTACCTATAATTTTGTTATTTTATTTGCATCCTCATTTAATTATTTTTATGTTAGTTTTTACAAGCTTTTCTCTACAAATTGTGACAATTTTCTGACAATAAAATATTTCTTTCTCTCTCTCTCTCTTTGAACATCCCTTGCTGCGCCAAACTTATCAGAAAAAAAAGTTTGGATAAGAGTGTAAATTATTAATTTTGAATGATGAAAGAAAGCTTTGTATAACTGCTTTATAATGGTTCCTAATTTTTAAATTAACTATTCATTTTTAAATGATATTATTATTGGTGGACCTTCAAAAGCTTCTTTCTTCAGCTTAGTATCATTAAGATAAGGGAAAACTATCTAAATTCTTGAATCATTTGCTTTTTCACTATATAGATTTATATATTTTTACATTTTATAACTACTCGATTTCAGCTCATCACTTATTTATTTTTGGGCCTACTTGGCAACATTTCTTCATTCGTTCTCCATTCTGTAATTTTCCTTGTTCCCTGCCGTTTTCCCATTTTTATAATGTGTCCATACCATTATATTTGTTTAGCTTTAATTTTATTTATATTACATCCTCATTTGCTAAAATATACTTAATTTCAGAGTTCATCAGTCCTTTATACTCATTATTTCCAACTTTCACTGGTCCATGAATTTTCCTAATTATTTTCCTCTCATATATCCTTAGTTAATCTTTGTCCATATTTATTAGTCTCATAGTTTTAGCGGCGTATGGTTTTATTGCAGTCTTGTAGACTCTTAATTTGGTTGCTGGGCATATTCACTTGCTCTGCATTATAATTTTATACTTATTATATGCCCTATATCTCGCATGAATTCTTTGTCTTGTCTCAATCTTTGTGTCATTTTTGTTGTTTATTATTGTTCTAAGTACTTAAAGGTGTCGACTACTCGGAAGTTGTCATTTACCTTTACTGTTCCTTGTTTGTGTGAACATCCTTCTTTTTTTCAATATCCATATATTTTGACTTTTTTTGATTTACCTCCAATCTTTCAACCTCTGTTTTCTGCCTCCCTTACAATTTTTTCTAATGTGTCTTTGCCAATAGAGTTAAATCAACAGCAAATGCTATTAGTTGTATTGATTTATTGATGATAATTCCATCGATATTACATTTCCTTATTATACCTTCATCTATAATGTTAAACAATACCTTTGAGAGTCCATCACCCTGAATCACCCAACATTTATTCCCTCAGATGGTCCGTTTTTTGTTATTACCTTTGCATAGTAATTTTCACCAATCTCATCAGCTTTTGGGGTACGAATAGCGTTTGAATACTAATGTTGTGCTCATAGCTTGTTTTGTAGTATGAATGGCATGTACAGTTGATTTTCATTGTTTAAAACCTTTTTGATATTTTCCTATTTTTGGTTTCACTACTTTTTTCAATTTTTCATTTATTATTGTTGTTAGTATTTTGTATACGGAATTAAGGAAACTAATATCTCTATAATTGCTTTTTTGCTAAACAAATGTTTCTTCTTCTCTCAGTTTGGTTTGTAAGGGAGTTGGCATTATTGCTTCCTGATCGATATGTTACTCTTGCTACACGACACAAAAACAATCCATAAAAATATTTTAAGGTGTCTTCAAAATGCCCTGTTGGATTTTTTGTAATTAATGAATTACAAAATAAACTCCACTCCACTTATTTACGTCTCTTTACGCTTTTAAATGGAGACACCGCCACACCATGTGATAAAATATTTTATTCGTAGATGCCAATAACTTAATTTAATTAATCTCTAACTAAAATCCTTGGTTAAATAATTCTTTTCGCACACCTAGTGTGATGCTACTGAAAGTTCAAATTTTGGATCTAAGTACATTGGAAGTAGGTTTCTTTTGTGTTAAGTATTTATGATTGATGATGAAATAGATGGTGTACTAGGTACAGAACTATTTAGTTTTTTCTCGAGGGGAATAGCGATGCTTATAACAAAATTTAGTTATTCTTTGTTCATCTTTCTTCGAGTAAGTCATATAATTGATTCGTAGGCTCTATTTAGAGCATAGGAACTAAAGAAGGAATTTTTTTGCCCACCTTTCAATCATTATTCCTAAAGAGAAATGAAACATATTTGAGGTGTCTACGACTTTCCAAGATCTCCAGTCCTAAATCCAAAATGAATAAACTAAACTGCTTTTATCTATTATGCAATTTTCTTATATTTTTATTTATGAATTTATTTGGTGGATTTTTCGTGAACTTCTTTGGTCAAAAGGCATTGTTTATGCATCTGTATAACTTGATGATTTGATGATTACTTTTGTGGAATTATAAAAAAAAATATCTAAGCGTTCTTAATTACACAAATGTACCTCATACACCACTTTAAGTCATAATATGCTTAATTATTATGAGAAATTTCTGCTGTTAACAAAAAAGCTGGTTATGTGAAGTGCTTACGAAAATTCTCAGGAGTAACACCATCCGAAATAATGTCAACTTCCAAAAAGGATTCTGAGATTCCAATGCCAAGGTATTGCGTATATACCTTACGTGAAACAAAGTACTTGGTTAATGGTGTTTGGTAGTCTTGTAGAGACAAAAAAGCGATGTAAAAAGACAATAAGAACCGTAAAAGAAGAGTATTCTTAAATCACGGGCAAATGTCGATAATGTGCAATTCGTAGGCAGCATCATTTCAGCGGTGCTTCTGGTCAACTGTTTTTTGCGGCAATCGTCAAGTAACTCGTGACGAGTGAGTAAATAGGATCTAAATTACAAACCTACATTTCGAATATTACTGTGTTGCCTTTTAAGAAAGACTCTTAAGACAATTGAACAATTTGGTCGAAACATTGCACCAAAATTAAATCCAATATTTATTTCAACTTATCTTCTAGATATAACAAGATATCTTCATAATATATGAAGTTTTATATTCTAAAAGGAACAAAATTTACTCTTTCCAATCAGATTAACATTATTTGGTAGTGTAATTCATACTTTGATATCAAAGAATATATGAAATTATTACAGATACTTTTTAATAAATAGATAATAATGAAAAAAATATATCAATACTATTACGTGGGCTCAAATTTAATGTGGGTATCGGAAAAATATAGTTTGAGAAAGTTGGCAAGGAAAATTCTTATACCATACAAAAAAAAAATAAAACGAATAGGTTGCTTAAATTACAGACAGATATGTTGAGCTCAAATGTCATATAAAGTTTATACCAGAGTTTGAGACCATATTAGAAACATAAAAACGAAAGTAGATTTTCGCTCAGGCAAAATAACAATATACGAGGGCCGTTTTATTTTCAACCTCCGATAGGATGTAAATAAAAGGCAAGTTCATATGAAACAATAATTTTATTACCAAAAGATTGGTACACTTACAGTTACTTTTCAAAATAATCTCCGAAAAGATTGCAACATTTGCCACATCTGTGGACAATGTTTTTTAATACCCTCTTCAAAGAAAGTTTCCGTCAATTAATTCAAGTAGAGTACAAAACAGACCTTAAAAATTCCGTAGACAAAGCAGTAATGATGAATCTGCAGTTTTCTTTAAACATTCTGTCAATTCGTTGAACCAAGTCATCTGAAACGACAGATTTACATCCTTGACCCCCTTCATCATGTACATTATTACGACCATAAAGCTTTCCCCATACATACCGATGGAATTCTGCACAACAATATGAACTTCAGCCTGTAGAAAAGGATTCACGCTTCGCAATTAATACTTTGCGGGAGCATCAATAATGGCGGACATGTTTACGTGGCTGTAGCACGACTGAAGCCTGAATGTCAAAAATGGCGGAGAGTGTAGTGCGAGAGCTACGCAGTCGACTATGGCGCATGCCCGCTTTCTTCTGCCGCCTAGCGTCTGCACGGAGCGATCGGAGGTTGAAAAAAAAATGGCCCTCATACATGTACGACAGAAGAATAGAAGGGATAATCTAAGAATGTGTAGAATTATATATGACACATAGATTTGTAGGATACATTCAACGATATAAATAGAGAGGTAATATGAAAGTGCTCAGAAATAAGGAGAATACTGAGTACACCAGTAAAAAAAATTAAAAGAGTAGTGGAAGAGGTAAGGAGATCATATGAAAATAAAGAAACAGTCTATAATTAATGTTATATCGGGAGACATAGTAGAAAGAATTGAAGAAAGAGATATAATAATAGAAGATTAAAGGAAAGAATTATTTAAACGCAATAATTTATTGTATAATAAAGCAATAATTGCGAATTCGGAAAATGGAATGCAATAAGTGAATACATATATGTAATGCAGAATTTGGCGGGATGAAAATAGAAAAAAACGTAAGCAAGAAAGAAGTGATTGTTCACTATAATCACATTGAAGAATCTATATCTTCTAGTTTAACTCATATCTTCTTGACTTCATCATCAAGGAACCTTTGTTGTACAGCACTTGTTACAATTTTTCTTTAGTAGTGCAATCTACCTTAGCTGAAAATTTGATAAGAATGTACCAGGAGTGCTTAATTGGATTTGGGTCGGGTAATCAAGTTCTTTTGATGCATTATCCTGGATCAATTTAGAATTGTAACAAGTCAAGTAGAAATATTCCATCAAATGTGTCCATGAACGGAACAATCCTACTCCCACTCCGTCTAATGAAGGATTGATATCTCTGTGCGAGTAAAGTTATTTTATGACTGAAAATTACCTTTTGTAATTTGTCAACAGACTATTTTTTGATATGCTATACATATTGCATATTATCTTCTGAAAAATGATTTGTTCTTTGGTGTTCTTGTCTACCGGTTAGCTTACAGAAGTTTTTCCGTATAGTTCAAGTATTGACTTCAGCATCATAATTCATAAAATTCTTCGTCTATCCATGTCTTCCTTAGATCTAGTTTTGTATTTCTAATCAAAGTTTTATCAGCTTTTGAGGAAGGCAATGATTGAATGAAATTTCCGGATTTTTCTACATTAACTGATGTAGCTAAATCTCTAACTGTTATAGACTTGTGTTAATCAAAAGCAATTATTTTAGCATGCTCTAAGTAGAAGTGAGAATACATGATGTAATAACTATCATCACATAACATGTACAACAAAGAATTGGCCAATTTACTGAAAAGACGAAGCTGAAATTGAAGTAACTGAGATAAAAAATTCTAGAATAAAAGTCGAAACAATGGAATGGAACATAATGGACAAAATGAAAAATATACTACCTATTATATTCGGTGAAGAGATCACGATCATGCCAGGATCGCCTTGTGATTTGTGAATGTTAATTTAATATTTATCGGGGTGTCTGGAATCTGAAAAGGCTGTTGCACTTCTAGAGCTCTTGACTAATTGTAGTCGTATATATAATTGTAATAAGTAACAAAGTGTAACTTGAGATGTATTCTTGTGTAATAAAATACCAGTAACATGCACCATATGGCTTCTTTACCTCCTGGCGATAATAGATAACCTGGTAAATATTAAAATAACATTCATACATCACAATGAGAATGAGATAACCACGATTGGTCAGGAAAATAATGGAAAATGGATAAAATAACTACATAAATTGAGTATAACCCCAGAAATATAATGCATAAACCAAATAAAGCAGATGACTGTGTCGGAAAAGCATGAAAATAAGTTGGAGGACAGTTTTTCCAAAATATTAATATAAATTTATTGTTTTGTATCACTTTAGTTAATGATAAACCATTTTTTTATTTGTGTATTATTAGTTTTCGATTGTTTCCATATGTAAGTAGATTTTTGGAATTGTAGTAAAATAAAGCAAAACCGATATTGTCCGATACTGTTCTCTACTCTTTACTTTTATTTGTGATGTGTGATGTATGTGGCTATGTGGTATGTGAACAAGCAAATAATTTTCAATCAAATAAAACTACAACAAAGTGTCAGAAATAGCTGAAAGATCATTAAAAGGAAAATGGAAACAAATGTCACAATATTTCCAGCCAATATGAAGCTAATAATCGAATCTTGAAATTATTAGCACATTACCATTACAAAAGCATACACATGATGACTATGAAAGTTATTATCATCACAATCCCTACATTTTCTAGAATTCATTCGATTAGATGAATATTTTATCAGAGAACAGCTTCCTAATTTTATAAAAATAGATAAAAATATGATTTGAAAATTGATAAATGACTCTTCAACTTTTCTTCATACATAACATTTTGATAAATAAATTTTTCTTTATAGTTATTAGTTTATTTTGTCTTTCACCTCATAGTAAATGATCAGGTAAAATTTCAAATCAAATATTCGACTACCAACTTTCTTGAAAATGAACAAGCCTTTTAAGCGGTACTATCGTATTCTCCAATTGTAATACTACATTTCGTATTTCCTTTATTTTTGAATTAGTTTCAATATAGATTGCTCAGCGTTCCCCGTTCACTAATTCGTTGACATAATGATCGTGGTGGAAAGTTTGAGTACAAGGTTTAGAATACTCTTAAGGCGAACAATATAATTTGAATCGGTTTCTTCTTGTTCAGTCACCGACTCTCGTCTCTCGTAATGTGTCTAATGCCCGAGAGTTGTATTCTCGACCACCGGCACTGATTGTCTAATAATGCCCGGAATGGTATTATCGACAGGACGTTACTTATTCCGCTGCAATTTTTCTGCTCTTTTATAGGATGACCACCAAGGGACTTACTTCTCATAATCATACAGGAAACAATCTGACATCGCTTAGACTATAACACAACTCTTTTTGATATTTCCTTAGTGGTCACACTATTGTGAACTCCTCACTATACTGATTAGAAAAAAAACTAGCCTATTAGTACAAATATATTCACCACTGTTAGTTTATCAATTCACTTTTGAATTGGATAGCATAACTAGTTTCCATTATTTGATATTCACAGAAAAACTATAGTATCCTACTCGCGGGTAATGGATATCACTCAATGCTACTCATCTGAGTCGAATCAAAATTTGTGTGTTTAGTAGAAATAATCGTTATGACTAATATTCCAAAAGTCGACCTTTACGAATTGGTAATTATATAGTTAATTTGGCAAAACTCTTTTGATAAAAATATTGATACACAGGATGAATAAGTTTCATATACCAATATTAGTATTAGCTTATAACTGGAGAGCTGACTAAGAGTTCATTCACTAGCCCAAAACACTAGCTAAAAACTTGCTTAAAATAATGAATTTTTTACGAATTAATTCCTCTAGGTTAGTAAGATAAATAAATAAAAAAGATAAATAAATTTTTTTATGGATGATGCAAAATTTACATTTAAGAGAAGTTTGCTTAAATTATCAGTTAACTCCCAAACCTCTAAAATAGTAGTGATATTTCTCAATAGATGGCGATACAATTAACTTTGTGCGGGATAAAGAAATTTTTCCGTCCCAGAAACGACCGATTATTTCAGGCAAGACCGTAGCTGAATTTAAGGTGATAGTTTTTGAAATCAGATATTATGCTGTTATACCTAACCTAACCAGGTGAAATTATTATTTGGGACGAAATATTCCAAAATGGACGGGATAAAATGAGTTATTTTAATTTGTATAGGTATAATATTTATTCTAGGATATTTGTTGAATGAGTATTTATATTTCTCTTTATGTAAATCACAGAAGCAATTGAGAGAAAAATTTGCTATTTAGATGTAGATGGCGAAACATATAAATTAAAAAAAAAACCATGATTATTATTATCAGGTATAGGGGCAATTGAACATTTGCTTAAAAGAAAAGTTATTTTTCAGTATGGACCCTTCGAGATAGGGTCGCCTCCCTTGTCCCCCGGCCACCATTTTGGAAAAAGGGGTGCAAACACCTTTTTCGCGATATCTGTGCGTCTTACAAAAAATTCGTAGAGACCCAATTTGTTGCCTACAAATATGTTTATACAACTTTTTACTCTAAATTCAAAATTAGAAAAGTTATAAGCAAAAATGTGAGAAAATTTCTTAAAAGTAACATAATAACTAACATAACTGGGTGTCATCCGATTCGGAATCTGAGCTGTGTTAACCAGTATTTATTATTATTGGCTCAATATCTATATTCACCGAATTTCGTTCTCTTGTAAACCAGTCTTCAATTATTTTTTCGTTTATTCACTTGCTTTGTTCATACATGTTATATAAGACATTTCATACCGCCATTTTGGTTTCCTCGAGTATATCTTCTGTTTCTTTATTTGATCGAGGTGTCCGATTAAATGATGTTTGGAAATTATGATTATTTTCCCAACTTTTTTTTAACAGAACATATCGGGTTTACAGATATTTTCAGCGTAGTTGCCATATAAATTATGAATAGATATGTCCTTAAATAGATATTAACTTTAGTATAATACATCCTGAACAAATGAAAGAAGCTGAAAAGGTCCACCGGTTTTTTCCGTCTTAAAATTTACAACGAAAATTATAATCTGTGTTCGTGAATTAAGCTGATTTCCAGCTATTTTCTGAAAATAATTCTTGATACAAATATAGCTACACATTTTCAAGCAGTTCTGAAAATTCTACAGAAAATTACGAATTGTACAAAATTATAAACACTATTTTCCACTAACGTAATCTTCCAGTCTTACGGGATTTTAGGTATTTTAAAAAGTCAAAAGCTGATGATGTATTATATTTATATTCACCGATGTATAATTAAATGAAAATTATTAAAAGAACTAATTATAAAAGTAAATACACGTTCAATCCAATAATTCCTTGGTTATGCACGTTACATCTATTTTACGATTAGTACCGTCAATATAAAGAAACTATTAGGTATGTCTTGAGGTTGTTCTTGTGAAGAATACAACTAATTTTAGATTATCATGTTTGATTTTTATTGATAGGAAAAGTTGCAGAAAATCTGAGTTTCATAAATCGTAGATTGAGTAACGTAATGGAAGACTTCCACCGGTCCGACTTTATTTCGGTCTTTATCAAAATATGACTTGACATTGACAATTTGCAAAATTATATTCATCAATAGATGACCAACAACGTGAAAATCAGAATAAAAATCTGTTTTAACTACAAACAATATTTTTTCTTAGTTGTTATATATGGAAAATATACAGCAGCCATCAATTAAATTATTCGTAGTTTCATTGAAATTTATAAAATAGACCTATAAATGGCTCTCAAATTATTTAGACCCTTTTTTATCATTGACAGCAATTCTATGTATGTGAACTTTTTATAAGAATTGTCTTTCCTCAGTATTTGATCCCGTAATTCTTGAATTTTTATAATTGAATATTCGCATTTCTGTCAAGAAGAATATGATACATTAACGAAATATTTGACTAAAATAAAATCTAAAACGCACAAAAACAAAAGAAATATTATATATGAAACAACTTGGAATGTTTGTGAAGCCGTTAACAAAGGGCAGACATCTCATTATTGAGAAAATAGATTAAAATGTCATCAATGCGATAAAAAATGCAACTGCATTGACAAACTGAAAAATATCTAAAATATTAGAACGCTTCCAGTATATTTAGTAGCTACTTAATCATATATACTGAAGACCTGTTACGGGGGCAAGAAGAAAAACTTTCTAAATGAAACTTATCATATCGAGAAAGGACAATCTGAAGAATACTAATCTAACTATCTGCTAATTCTATTTAGCTTCGATCCGATACCTATATTCAATTATTATAGAATATAAAACATACGCTCTGTATACGAAAAGCAAAGAAACTAAAAAAGCTCTTCGCGGATTTTAATAAATCTCTTACTGATAATATTCATTGAAGAATCTTAAACATCACCATATGTTAATAGGACGTTCTTGGATGTTGTACTTAGCCAGTCCAAGACCAAGACCTTTAAATTCAATAGGTAGGTATGCCATGGCGTTAGCGGGTACGACAGAGACAGACAACTCGGTAGATACTAAAATATTTAAAAGAACTGACAATTGCATAGATAGACGAGTGCCGGCCGACTGCGGCAAGTACTCGCTGATATAACCTAACTATATCACTGGCGGAACACGCAGGAAACACTAAATTTTATTGTGAAAAATTATAATTTGAAAGTAGACAATAGAGCACTCAATCAAGTACTTCAGAGTCTTATTTTTCTCACCATATTCTATTTAATTATCTAACAAATATATCTAGAGATCTAATGTGTAAATATCCCCTACACTATTGGGATATAATCAACAATGTAACTCATAGGAACAGAAAGAATATTTGTACGAAATACAATTTTTGAGAATTTCTTTTCTTCGACACAATTTCATTTATCCTCTGGATGCTGCACCAAAAAACAGGATCCAATTAAACCATAATATAGGTTGATCTTAATAACACATACTCCATTCAATTATAAAAATTTGGGGTATTCGTGTAATTTCAAAATGAAATACTCTGACCCCTATTTCCATGCAAGCTTCATCGCCACCAAAAAGTAAGCATGGAAAACAGTATAAAGCATTTTTTATGTGCAACCAAATGGTACAGGCATATCATAAGAATAAAGATAAATAGAAACTAAATAAAACTAAGAGGAAGACCAAGATAAAAATGGATAGATCAATTGAAATAACTGGATGCAAAAAACTACAAACTTCGGAGGAAAATGGTAAAAGACAGAAAACAAAGTTGTTGGCCCAATCATAATTTAAATCCAAATGGTGTGTTTGAGACAATACCATTTATCTCTTGTTCGCTATAAGTCAAATAGTCTGAAAGTGCAGATGTAAAGGAAATATTCAATTTACTCAATTGAAATATTGGTGGTTTCAATAAAATTCAACTCAATTAACCTATCGAACTCATGAATCTTATCCCCGAAAAGTGTATGTCCTCCGCCTTTGCTAACCAAACATTTACAATAAATCTAAAGTGACTCACGTAAGGCAGCTACAAACAAGGTATGAAGGAGAGATAAAAATTTTGAGGACAAGTACTATATAGGGTATTGGCTACTGCTTGCTTATAATGCGGCATTCGCATTGGGAAGCACTCATTCTCGTAAATCTATGCACAAGAATCGAAAGATGTGTCTTCTTACATTTAGACACTGGCGCTGGTCGAGTGTCAAGTTCATATTAAGCATACGTTACAAGGAAGAGATTTGTCGTATGATTTTTTCAACGTCAAAAACTCAACTTAAGAATGTCAAGTGATACCAATAATTATAAAAAAGTGGAGGCTCATAGTAGCTAAAGTTATTTAACTTATTAACTTATAATAAATAAATAAGAGAAACTATAGTGTAGTGAGAAACTACTGGAATTGAGGAATTTATTATCAAATTAATTCAATATGAATCTTTGATTTGGTAATGAATGGAAAAAATTACATGAATTATGACATAAATCTGGGTACAACTGGATTTTAAGAATGATTTAAATAACAGACGTTGATGGTTCTAATGTGTGAAAAGGTAATTAAAGAGTGAAGAAACAATTTTCAAAGGAAATTTGACTCTTTTTTCCATGTTCACACTCATAGTATTATAAGCCGCCTTCACAAATCTTTACGCTATTGAATCTATTTTACCTTTGAAACCTAATTTACCACAAAACCAGAAATAAATGATTTATTTTCTCAAAAATTATAATGAAATTTGTAGAATCGAGTTAATTCAATTGAAAATATTATTATAAAATAAAAATATACAAAATTGCTTATTTTCCAGTACGACTTGAACCCATTATCATTTCACTGCAAATCGAGAATCTAATCAAGCAAGCGCCATGTTCAGTATAAATCAATTTTTTCCCATTGTTTTCATTCTCTTAAACCCTATATCTTCTTTGTATCTTGCAGCGCCATCTATTTTTATTAAAAAGTTCTGTTTCATTGAAAGAATTGATATTGTTAAATATCCTTAATTTATTTGATTATGGGAAATTTCAAGTTAATAGTTTGATGAAAGGAGCATAAAATTCCATCAAAACAGATTTGAAAAATGTCGTTCCTGTATATTGATACAATTTCCCATAACTGCACGTGTACATTGTTTTTTATTTGCAGGTTATAAAGAAGCTGCTTTTGCCCATGCGATTACTTCTGCAGGAGTAGCAATTTCTATAGCCAGGGGCTGTAGTTCTGGGACCCTAATGAATTGTGGCTGTGATTCAAAAATATATAAAATTAGGAAACCTAGGGCGATGTCTAAAGCAAAGTGGAAATGGGGAGGCTGTTCGGATAATTTAAGATACGGAATTAAATTTTCTAAAATGTTTCTAGATTCCAGAGAAAAGGCTGAAGACATGCAATCCAAAATCAATCTCCACAACAATCAAGTTGGCAGAATCGTAAGTGTAAATAACCCAAAAACTATTATTTGTAATTTATTTTATGATTCTCCACTATGCATGGGACGATTTGATTTATATTTAAAATATTCACCACCTATATATTCAAGCATTTTTGCAACCGATGATTCTACAAAAAATTGATCTTTAGCCAGGAAACGTCGACCACGGGAATGTTTCTTTTGATGGATGTTAACCAGAAATTACACATCGGCAAATCAGGCGATTAGGGTTACATAATTTTCGCTCAATAATTCTCCAAGAATTCCCTCAATCACTTGATAGGTACAACTTCGTTCGTACATGTCACTCTGTCACTGCTAACAGTAACTCAAGAGCAGGATCTATCAATACGTCCCTTATCATCATTATCATTAATTCGACCTACAAGTCATAGTATTTCATAGCGCGCCCACGTCCTGTTGATAAATTTATATGTCGATGACAAATGGATGTACCGCTAGGTATTTTCTCTTTGATCGTAACGATTCAACTGCAGCTTACTAGTAACTGGTGGATGGTAGTATTTAAATTGTAATTCTTCTATTTACGTGGTATTTATAAATGGTTCTTGTACTTACTTTATTCAGGATTACTTTAATTAATTATTGAAGGTGGATGAGATTTTCATTATGTGTATAACGGTTTCTTGAATATTCTATCCATACATGAGAGAACTTAGAATCAAACAAAGAAAGTGTACAATACTAGTTACGCTTTTCAATTTATGTTACAATATAAAATTTCAACTAACATTCATTTTTTAACAATAACCAACGTGATTTTGGAATTATCGTTAAAAATGTTGTCTGATCTAGAAGGTTATTGTGTCAATATTATCAAAATAAACTTTGGATTCTAGATAACGTCATAAAATGGAATCAAGAAACGTCAAAAATAATTTATGTGCGTATTAAATCCGCCAGAGCACCTTTTTGTTAGAAGAAGATCTATTTAATTATTATCAAAAAAAGTCAAAAATCAAAAGTCAATACAAGCGATAAGAAGTTGATCAATATACGATGAAGGTCCCTCCTAGGCTGACCTAAATATGACGGTAGCTGCTTGAAAAATACCACTGTATTAGAAAGTACACAATCTATACAGCATATGTTTCAAGTTTGAAGACGCCACGTTGTTTAGTATTTGTTTGGCAGCCATGAATAGTGAACGTCTTCGGTAAATTTGTTATATGATGTAATACTTTCATTTTTAAAGCCTTAGACCAACCAATATACAAGCTGAACTAGATTCTACTCTGGATGTGACTGCTCCTTCGTTTAATAGTGAAATATTGTATAGCAAAGATCAATTTCGCAGTGATTAACCAAATGAGTTGACGACTCCAGAAATGTTGAAGAGAATGCACACAAAGTGCGCTACATCACATATGATGTAGCGCCAGCATGAGACAGCTGTGCGCCAAATGGGTGACGCGTTTGCTCACAATGGAATGAAAACATTGTCGTGAAGATGTTTCCATTGAGTGTTTGGCAATGTTTCACAGAAATAAAAATGAATCTTTACGTCGTTTCATAACTATGGATGAAACGTGGGTCCTTCAAATCAAAGAAGGCAAAGACCGTTCCATCTTCAGGAAAGGCCTTGGTGTCGGTTTTTTGGGATGCGCGTGTGATAATTTTCATTGACTATCTTGAAGAAAGAAAAACTGTCAATGGCGAGTTTAATGCGAACTTATTGCAAAATTTGAGCGAACAAATCAAGCTAAAACAGCCGTATTTGGCTAAAAAAAAGTGTTGTTTCATTAATACAATGTACCAGCTCACACATCCTTTATTGGAATGGACAAAATTATTGAATTAAAGTTTGATTTGCTACGTCATACCCCTATTCGTCATATTAAGCTTCCTCGATTATTTTCTGTTCCTAAATTTTAAAAAAATGGCTCGGTTGTCAAAGATTTTCCAACAATGAAGAGGTGATGTCGGCAGTTAATAGCTATTTGGAGAAGCTTGACGATTCTTAATATAAAAGGATATTGAACTTATTAAACATCACTGGGAACCAAAATCTTATTATAAATAACCCGATGTAATTTATCGTGAATAAAATTTGGAAAAATAAGTGCTAGACAAGAAACTTGTGGTATTTTTATAATCACACCAATAAATATTTTTAGCCTTAATATACCTGTGAAATGTGAGCAGATAAAACTCATCATCAAGGTTACAAAGAATCACTTCCAATCTATTCAATTTGTTCGTCTGAAAGACATGAATAAAAACATAAAAGAATAAACATATGGCTCCCCACTAGTTGATAGACACCTAATATCCGTCAGAGCCCGTGAAAACATTCGTAGATATAATAAAATGTTAATAAAGATGTGTCCGGTAAATTAAAATGAGATGGAAATTTTATGTTTCTTTGCTGAATATGTCGATGATGAAGACCGCAATTTGAGAGGTGGCTGGACCCCCTAATAATCAAAGTGCAGCAGGGTCACGCCCCTAAACATATCTGACAAAGAACCGCCATTACACCTACTTTTGAGTTGTTATTATTATTATTAGGACCACACGCGCCGTTTCTTTCATTAAGAAATTTTACCTCCTCTTCTAAAATTAGGACAGTCTACAAATTTTTTAGGCGTTATTAAATGTGGCATAATAATAAATGGGAAGTTTTTCTTATTCTCATCGTTCATGATTGGGAATTGGTCTTGAGGGACAAAAGAGAAACGAATTTATATTTTTATCGTTTTGTATAATAAATGAAATTTGTTACAGGCTGTATCCAATAATATGCAGGTGATGTGTAAATGTCATGGGATGTCGGGCAGTTGCGAACTAAAGACCTGTTGGAAATCTGCACCAGATTACCGTGTAGTTGGAAAGGCACTCAAAGATAGATTCAAATCTGCTATATTAGTCGATCAAACAAATTCTGGTAAAAAGAATATAAGAAAATTCAATATGTAAGTTATTTGGTGTATAAATTGGTAATCGTGAATTATAACCGTAGGGAGCTCATTATTTTATTCCAAGATTCATCTTCAACAGTGCAGTGCAGTTCTGCATTGTTGTGTTGTATAATAACACCATTACTGACAAAAATTTTGGGATACTTTCCCATTGAGTCACTTGATCTAATTATTCATAATGAAAATTTGCTTTGAAAGTTATTCAAAATGCACTATTACTCTACAAACACACGAAAACACCTTTTTAGGATGTAGAACTCTGTTATTGATTTCAAGCAATTTCCTGCCTTTTGAGCTTTGGTTGAGTTTATAGAGCCCAGATTTCACCTCCATTGATCAAGCGATCAAAAAAAAAGTTTTCTGTGCTGGTGTGAGTAATAAATACACCTTATGGATTTGTTCTCTTCCGACATTATAAGAGCCCAAATACCTATTCTGCTTATTTTTCCAATATGCTGCAAATGTTCTTGGAAAAAAGACCAAATTTCGTTGAGGGTTCCTCAACTTCCTGGATTGACTTCCACTTCTGCCCTTAGCAAATCGTTATCTAATGTTTTTTCTGATCGATAAAAAACAGAGAGATGGAAATAACAGGATCGGACCTTCGATAACTACCTTTGGTATACACGAAGGAGAAGGAGAGCAAACATAGAAAATATTTTTGGTCGCAACTGACGTTACTAAATTTTCGTATACCTTACAATGCTGAATATACTCTTCAGGTATTTGGCTGGTGATTTCACCTCAAATCGCATTGAAAATTTGACTGAATTCTTGACAACCTTAAAATGTCTCAGACAGAACTTCGAAGTGTACAAGGCTCTAACAAATATTAAGAAAGTATCTACATATGTAGGATCGACGTTACTTTACGGCTTGTTAGTAGATTAGATGGCACCGCAATTCTCGCAAGTTTCATATTGCCTCCAATCAGAGCTTTTTTCAACACTTCAAATAAAGTTTTCGAAGTATTCTTCACACCGGTTAGGTATTTTGGAACCAGAATTTCTAGCCCTTTCCCACATATATCAGTTTCTAACTAACTAACTAACTTGGCTTAGGTTTACTGACATCATAATATTTTTGTTATATATATCAGAGTTATGAAGGATCTAGCCCGGAAAATCATCTCCAGATTGTTTTTCTATTTTCGTATGGCCAGTAACTCAGACTTCAGAGATTTCATTAATCTTACAATGTCATATGTTGTTACTTCAATTGTTACTTAACTGTCGACATGAATTGTTCCGTTTTTAATATTTTCTTCATAAGCTCACTTCTATGCATCTTTTGATGACTAGTATTTTTTCGTAGAGGAAACAAATGATGATGAGTATCAGGTAGCTGCTAATTCATTTCTTCCAAGCTTTCTTTCTTACTCTCGTAATAATTTAGTCATGGGAAAGATCCGAGAAACAGAAGCCTGAATTTTAATAGGATCTGTACCTTCCCTAGAAAATTCTGAGGATAGCCTCTTGGGAATATTTATTTATTACCAGTTAAGGAGTTGTCACATATTGATAATCTCAAGTGTCCTGAACACGGTTCTATAGCTCCAGTGAAACACGTACAACTTCGCCTGTAAACTTAAATTCACTACAATATGGTTTTTTCGCTGAAGTTCAGTGATTTTTTTCTGGGAACCATGGCAATGAAACACCAAAGTGAGCTAACTTTAATATATTTTCCGAGCTTTTGAATACTTCGAATACTTATGTATTCATCGTCTGGGAAATAATTAATTGAGTTTTGTGGTGGCTTCAAGTTGTACAAGTTCTTATAAAACTTTTAAATTAATAGGATTCAAAATTCAAGTCAAAGTGACGTAATTTTATTAGATGGTCTCAATGTCTTTATTACGTGATCTCAATGTTGAAAAAATTGGATATTATATTGGAATAATTTTAAGATATTACTTTCAAGATAATACTTTAGTTATAAGCATGAGCTATTTCTGGTTAAATACCTGTTGGAATATATTTGTAAGATATTTCCACTTGGTGCCATTTCACAACAATACGAATGACTCCAATTTGCATCTTATTTGCTAGAGAATTTCATAAATCGTTTGAATGTGGAATCATGAAAAACTATTCAATTCATTTTTATTTTGTTATAGGATTAACCAGAAAAACCATAGAAAGCACAACAAACTCAAACAATTACAGGGTAAAAAAAACAAACATAAGCGAGATTTATCCAGCGATCTTTTATATTACGAGAAATCACCGAATTTTTGCGAAAGGAACCAAAGTCTAGAAATTCTTGGGACGACAGGGAGAATATGTAACAAAACATCGACTGGTAATGATAATTGTGCAGAACTGTGTTGTGGACGTGGTTACAACTTTATAAAAAGAAGAAGAATCGAAAGATGTAATTGTAAATTTATTTGGTGTTGTCAAGTTGAGTGCCAGACTTGTAGTCATGAGGAATGGATCAGCGTTTGCAAGTAATTGTGAAAAGAAATTTCTTAGCCCAACACACACTTATCGCTATTCCAAGAGTTTATTATTTGTAATTGAAAATATCGACCTATAGTTCAATAAACAAAATTGTTCAAACATATAGCTGCGAAAATTGATCCTACTGTTATATTGGAGACGGTGATTGAGCTATACATATAAGGGCTCAGTAGTTGTTATTGTGTATAGGTATATTGAAATTTTGACTGGCAAGTTGTACCGAAAACATAGAAAATTGTCAGGATATCAAAAATATTTTAGAATTAGAAAAATTACAGAAATTTACCACTTTACTATGCAATTTTAATTGTGTTTAGTAAACACATCAACTTTTATAGGAAATGTACAAGACAAGAAGAAATCGATTAAACACCATCGGGGGTATCATGGCTATATAACAATGTATAGACTTTTGTTATGGTTCATTACTTTAAGAAACTAGAATGAATTATTCGTAGATACATTGTAATTTTTCAGCATTAAATTTATTATTTAAAATTGTTTATTAATATATCCAACCAAAATCTATACCTGAAATATGTATTAGTGTTCACACAAATAAATAAATCAGTTTAGAAGTCTTTTTCTGCTTGTGTGTGTATTTCGTTTATCCAATATTTTTCATTTTACCTCTTCATGTACCCTCCAAGTATTCATACTGCGTCTCAGAATCAGGGAAACCGAACTCAACCAATGAGCAGAACAGTTTCTCTTGACAATTTATCAGTGAAATGAGAGATGCGAATAAAGCGTATTCCATCAAGAACCACGCCTAGCTGTTGATCACAAACATTCGACTAACAACAAATCAAACCTCACCCATCCTAACCTAATATAACCTATTTTTATTTAACGACATATGTGGCTATATATTATTTGAATGTTATAATTTCTGTAATTATTAGTTATTAGTCAGTTACACTGTTTAATATAGTCAGTAAGTTATATGTAATCAGTAATAACTGACTTGTTATTGGTGTCCTATGTTTCTAAACTAGACGTGGTTCTTGGTGATGTACGCTCTCTTCGCCTATCACATTCCGCTCCCTTAAAATTCAAGTTTTATCTCACCCTCGTCAAACATTAACTTCGCTAACTAAAAGCTTTTCGCGATGTTGGCGACACCTCAATACTATCATTGGAATTCATGACCTGACAGAGAAAAATGATCCACAAATTTAATACAACTCTTGCGTGTATTCAACAATAAATATATAACATAAACAATTCGTAATACTCCACAAACCAATTTCCAGTATATTATCTCAATGCTTTAAATTGCTTGCCACATACAGTAGAAATAACTTGGTTACTTAACACTATTACGTCCTGCTTATTATGGATACAATGGATCTTTTGTACTTGTCTACCAATATAAAACTCTTTTCTGGATAAATTAAAGAACCCTTAAACTTTTAAGCTGCTTCATTGAAATTCACGTACTTATACATTATAATAATTATTTATAATTATAATTATTTAATTATTGATGATGAGACGGGAAACAAAATGATATAAGAAGGTTGTTTAGGTAAAGAAATTCATATCAGCAGACATTTTTTTATCTCTTTCGGCCGATGTAAGAGTTCCACCTAACGCCTTTCTTTAATGAATGCATGTTTCGAGCTTGAAATGTTTATTATCGTAAAAGAAAAAAGAAAAATAATAAAAAAGTTAACAATAGAGTGACAAAGAGTTAATACTTTCTCATCAATGCGATTATAGTGATAGTCTCCTAACCTAACCGAATCATTCTTAAATTAAATGGAAAACTCAAAATACGTGATTTTTAATTATTTTGAATCCAATACCAAAAATTCACAAAAATAATTTTTTCTATCAATTTTTGTTCAATATTTTTTATAATATTGGTCATTTGCTCATTTTGGAAAATCTTTGATGTTGCTGAAGGTTTTCCGGTTTTTCTTAATGATAATAATTATTCAAAAGTTTGTATGTTTGCCCATCTCTAGCACTCACTTCAGCAAATCAAATTCTATTCTTGTGCGTTCGTCGAACGATCTTTCGACACAGGTTATATGCGCCAGATACACGAAATATTTTCTAAATGTGCCTGTGCGCTCCTCGCACTCCACCTTCTTTAAAGCATAATCTTTTATTGACTTTTGGGCATCGTAATTGAACCAACTCCGTTCACATTATAGATTTTTGTTGATCAAACTTGTATATCAAATTTGTTAAGAAAACGAAAAACTTTCATCGGTATTTGTTTAATTCAACTGATATCTTCGGATTTACTTTATTTTAACCAACTTGTGAAGAAGTGATAAGCAGCAAATTGTATTCTATTTCGATCGTGGTCTTCTTTAAGATAGTTCAGCTCATAAAATAAAACCAGGAACATTTTATTTTATATACGGGCATTTTCTCGTCGCAAGCTTCTACTATTTTGATTCCTTAGAAAAACTAAGTTTGTTTTGTTTTTCAGGCTTCTGTTGTAGTTGTTTCCGCTTTGGCGACACAAAATTATTTTAAATGAATGCCATTGCTTAAAATAATATTTAACCTCTACGATACCAATATAGTTTAGTGGTAGTTTTGTTAATATAATCTTTATATTCCTTACTATGTTCATTTTTTTCAAATTGGAACATTAGTATTACAATAAAAAAGACATGAGTTGTCTCCAGACATTAACGTGATCATACGCAGTAGTGTTTGAAATCGTCGGTGTTTTCTGATTTTCTGCGATTTTCTTGTAAACTAACCGTTCACTAACTAATTGGCGGATATCAGAGAATAATACCTTCGTAGCTATACACGCCCCTACTCACAATGATAACTCAATAAATTTTACCACCAAAAGCTGTTGGGTTCATCGAGCCATTTTTTGCACCTATTTTTTTTCACTTCTACCTCTTTCGGTATCAATGATCGGGCACACACTCGATAAACTATTAACAAACCTTGAAACCACGAATATTCCAGACCTGCAGAAGAAAATATTTCGTATATTAGACCCCACACCCTACAAGACTAATATCTCTATCACATTTTCAAAACAATCCATCGAACCTCTCTCTCTCTCTAGTATTTCTGTTAATTACTGCATTTTGCATTCATTTGCCAGAACAAGACATTTTTGTATAGAAAATGCATTTATGACAGTTCTTTAGCATTATTCATAAAAAATATGAAGAATCTACGTTGCCACGAATTATCCGAATCTAAAGGGGTAGTTAAATATAATTCTTCATTATTAAGGGTACTAAAAGGTAATTTAGTTACTTTAATGAATTTCTTATCTATTGCAGCTGAATAAAATGACGTTACTTGTTCAATTGAAGCTTGTTTTGACTCAAGATGCAATTGTTCGCAATAATTTTGTGGAAGCAGCACTCCTGTCATGGGAGCTTCAACTTATGAGAGAAATATTCAACCAATTCAATGTTTAATGGAATTTTTTAAATAAATCGAGTTATTAATCGAATGAATTTTCAAAGAATTTCATTGTTAACACTTCACCAAATAGATAACCTTTATATTTACACTTTACAACTAAAATATTCAGCTATAACTGTTTGTTTTCTACTATAATTATACGTTCCATGTTCGTACTTCCTTTGTCTACAAAGACTTTGACATCAATAAACAATAAGCACCAAACAACTTTTATTGAACATGTTTCTTTTATTTACTAGGATGTTATACACGTGATTGCTTTTAAAATTCCCTTCAGTTGTATATATACCGCTTCTCTTTTGTCGGCTAGTTCTACAAGATAATTCTCCTATTTGTCGTCGACTTACATAACTTTCTATCAATCTCCTATAAATCTTTCTTTTCATTTTTTCATAGAAAATATTGAATCTGTTATATAACGTCTATTTGCTTAATGTGTCATTGACAATCAAATGGGCTTGGGGAAATTAAAACAACTATATTCTTTTATGAGGAAAATAAATACAACTTGATTTTACAAGAATAATGATGTCAACTAACAAAGTTTAGAAGTATGGATATAGTTAAACCGCTCCAAATAGGTGCTACGTCATCAGCGCCGATTGTGTAGGAGAGCGGCCGGCCTATTTGACAAAATGCTACAGGCTAAAGTAGGTTTATTCGCGGCTATACAGACACATTGCCCATAATAAATTGCGCAAATAAAGATTTTATGACTATTAAAATCCGCGGGATAAACCAGAGGAACGATAATACGTCAAGCTAAACTTGATGAAACTACTTATTTACCTCGAAACTATCTTCACATCAAAACCTTTTAATTTTTCTTTATAAAACCGCATACCTTTTACTGTCCTTTTTATTTGCATCCCACCATTTTCTTTGTAATTTTTTCCCTTTGGGGATACTTAAAAATACTTTATTTGGTGCGATAATAGTGATGTTGGTACATTTTGGTACAATACAATATTTATGACAAACATTGGTCGATCCAGGTTTCGACATCCTAAGAAAAAATATAACTAATACGACGCGATAGAAAGATAAAACAAAAAAACATGGGGTGGATGCTACTGTAGCTTGTCGGGCCTAACACGATCGGCGCTGGTGACGTAAGCAAGAAGGAATAAGGACTTTCAAACAATACAGTAAATTGCAAAATTTATGTTACGGCGTGCCCTATTATTTAAAAATTTATACCCGATATCGTTGTCAGACCTATTTCAAATACAATAATACATATTTTGAAAATCAAGAAAACTATAAGCTTTTTCCGAAAAATGATTCTGTTTACTGTCAGTCCTCGTTATCGTTCGGGAGCAAATTAGTTCTCGACTAGTAAATGTTACAAATCTTATAGTATATGTGATTATTTAACAACTTATCCAAGGAATAATTAGGAGGCTGAAAATAAAACTTAGAAGAGTTAATGGCAGTAATCGCAGAAACAGAAGGAAGTTGGGAGAGTTGGTCGTTGAATATTTATTATTTTATTCGGTTAGGATTTTTTAAATGATGGATTAGGATGATCTTGAAAATCCCTATTAGATTATATTCCTGTGCAGGGTTTAGATTGGAGTAGGGGTTGTGCGTGTGGTCACGTATAAAAATCGGCGCTTGGTGTACTATAATTTAGTTGATGCGCAGTAGAAGAGTTTACAGCTAAAGAAACTGAATAAAGTATATCGATTGAAAAGCAACTTACAAATATGGAACATGTGTTAATTTGAAAATATCATAGAAGCTACGTTAACGGATTGAAATGGCACATAAAGAGACAAAAAATATTATCAGTGAACACGAAAAAGAGATTGAAGTATGCAAGAACTGAGATACTATTGAGATAGTGTTCACCTTAGTTTTGTAAAATATAATATAATACGAGGGCTAGTACTCATGTTTTAAGATATGACAATACCGATGTGAGTATGACAAATCTGACATTGTCATCATAAAGTTTGACGTCCTACACGTGCTATTTGAGTAGTTTGAAGATACTTGGAACATTTATTTTGTTAAAATGGATTGACTCTGCTCGACTTTTGGTGATGAAGAACCATTTAGAATCAATGTAATTCACTGTTTCTCTGAATTCAATATTGGTTGCACTTCGCTACAGGATGAAAGTCGTCCAAAATTGGCTGATGTGCCATAAAACATCAATGCAGTGCGTAAACTGATATTGCAAGATCATGTGACATACCATACGCATAATTCGACAATCGCTCAAAAACAAGCTCGTATCGGTTGGTGCAAAGAAATACTGAAATCCGCGTTCATATTACGTGATACTTTCTTAATTAACCAAATTGTAGTAACAGAATTGCTATAAATTTTTTATAACTGTACAAAGTTGAAGAACCCTTATATAAAAAGGAATAACGAAAAACACGTACAATTCAAAGATACTTTACAATTACCAATAATTGAAACCAACTTTATTACTAATCCTATTAACATTAATGGCTTCGGCTCAGTAATTGCATTAACGTTACCTATAATGTTATGTGAAAAAGTTTTAGTTTCAATTACTCCCTTCTTTTGAGTAGATGCAACAAATTATGTAAAACATTGTTGAAGGGTATAGCATAAATACTTTGAATGAAATAAGCCGCAACTTTTGAAGTTGTTTTAGTAGATAAAGCATTAAGGTAAGTTCTCAATTTTCTATTTCTAGGAGATAAATACTCGTAGTTGTAATAACTATTGTCCTCTTAAAGTTTAAAATTGAAAAAACTAGATACTGAGTAAAAATCACAAACGTGAATAGAGAAAGATAGAAAATTAGAAATTATAAATCCCTTATGACTGAATGATTAGTTTCTTTTTTTAATGCCTCTCAAGTTAATGAAAGCTTTCAAATCAATTCTGATATTTTTTCTGAGAATAATATTGGGTACAAACCAACGCAGGTTCATAAGAAATATTTCGAATTCCTAAGAAGATGTTTTCAATTTTATCAAACTTTTTTCAACTTACGCTAAAAATTTACTGAAAAGTTTTTGTTCTGCACTGGTCAAGCTAATACCTCGATAATTTGGTGAAAAGTACTTTTCACCTTTTTTGAAAATTGGAATCAAAATACTTTCTTTCCATTCTGATGGTATGCTCTTGGTGTCAAGTATTTTATTGAAAATAGTCCATTGTTCCTCGTGTAACGTGGTATTCCCATACTTGATCATCTCGTTTGATATTTCATCAATTCCTTGAACTTTTCCGTTTCTCAATTTAGTCACCATTTGTTGTATTTTCTCCAAAGATATGGTACATCTCTCAATTTGTTCGTCATCTTTATGTGAGTTTTGTATTGGTGGACTTGTTATTGTTGAGTCGTAGAGTTTTCTAGAATACATCTCCCATTTTTTCAACGTGATTTTTGAGCTCTCTATATACTCATTTATTGGCTTTTTCTATTCCTGAGTAGGTCCCATATTCTTTTGTCCCCATTACTCATACACTTATATAGTCATTATATATCACTGTTTTGGATCTATACAGCATGTAAGATTTTTTCTTCTCTTCAGCCAGCATCTTAATTTCTTTTCTGAACCAGGGCTTAGTATTTGATCTTCCCCCGTTCTTTATGGTTTCAACGTCGTCGCAGTCTTGGATGTTGTTCGCAACTATTTTTCCTCTGAGCCTTTCTTGATATTGGTGTTTAGTTGAGTCTTATATATTCGAAAAATCTAGCTAAAACTAACAGGAAAATTTAATTAGTTGATATTGAGGACAATTACTCATAAGGATGATTAGGATGATTGCGTTGCTAATGAATTGTAGCAAATAATATATATATATATATATATATACAATATAAAATCAATTTTTGTCAATTTGGCACTTATTCTTGCTCCATCACATTTTCTCCCCGTTCTTGCTTGTTATTTATGTTGTTATCGTTTGATTTCTTGTTGCCAATGATCGACGAAATGAATTGTCAGTGTTAAGTTCATGATCTTTGAGTTTTAGAAATACCAATTACCAATTACAATAATTTCAACATGAATTAAAAAACGAATTTTCAATATAATTAAATTTACTAAAGTAAGAAGTGTCATCATTAACAATATTCTCTCAATAATCCATAGATTATGTAATAGTTGTAGGTTAATATATTTGTATCTAGATATAGTTTGGAGAGCTTTTGAAATTTCGTTTCAAAAAAATGAAAACTGATTTTGGCGATATACAGTCTCCTGAAGACCGATATGAAATCAGCGACGTCGTTGGATGCGGAGTTTATGGCAAAATCTACTTTGCCTTTGATCTGCAAGCGAATAAAAAGAAAGTTGCTATTAAATGCCAGAAATATGAAACTGGTTGTAAAGAATTTGTTGAAGAAGAATACAAAATTTTGAGGGATTTCAGTAGTCATGCGAATATTGTTGACTTCTACGGAATTTTTAAAAAATCGAACGAAATTTGGTTTGCTTTAGAGGTAAGAAAAATTAGTTTATTATTTTCCTGATGGTTATTGAAAACATATACGTATATACATATAGATAAATAATATCGGTTTTCATATGTAAAAATTCCTGCGCTTAAATTCAAACATGCTGTTATTTGTTAAGACTAATCCCTAATCCTATTAAGAGTACAAGTGCCTAATTTTCTTTCCTGTCTGTCTCTTTGTTTATTGACGACTCTTTATGATGAATAGTATGGAGCGCGATAAATGAAGTTCATATTTTTGTCAAGACATTGAGGTAAACCAAAGTTTGAAGCAGCCGTGACAGCAAGGAAAATATGTGAAATTGATGAGGAAAACACTGAGCCAACAGTACAGCGTTAGTTTAATGGTTTAATAGTGGAGATGTGACAGATACAAGCAATCTGACGGTGACTTTCAAACTTATTGTAATGGAAACTATGAAAGAGTGGGTGTAGTTCTATCTATCTATGTTTCTGGAAGAAGTTAACTGTTACTAGACAGAAGTTTCCGTAAAGCATATATAAGGCAGATGCAGTTAGTGCAATATTGAAGACGGACGGATAAAGATAAAATTGTGGAGAAGTGATATCTAAAGTGACAAGTAAGTTATTGAAGTGATACAGTTTTTAGTGCGAAATTGACTATTACAATTCTTTTCCAAGGGGGAACGTTACATTATCTAGACTCAGATAAAGCTATACTCAAATTTCCGATGGTTATAACTTTGGAAACTTTGGAAGACTCTCTCAAATGTAGCGAGTTTTATGTCACACGTGAAGGACTGTACAGAATTTCAAGAAGATAGAAATAAGAACAAAATCTCAAATGAATTGTACAGTAATCTAATAACTCTAGAACAAATACAAATAACAATATAATGTCTAAAGTATCGAACTGAATATAATATAAAATAAAATTTTGAATGTCGATGATCCTTAGCGGTTGAAGAACACAATATTTTATTACAAATACTCTTTCCAAAATGCTAGTGATTATTCACTAACATATTTTTTGCTTTTCAATTAATATATGGACCGTTAAATAAACTCATATTCTTTTTCAAAACATTTTTCATTTCATTTCTAAAAGGCACAAAAGCCGTTATCCAAACATATTAAAGCAATGATTTAAAATCGATGGCGGTCATTTCAGTCTAGCAAATTTCGACTGAAGAGACCATAAACCTCTTTTTTCTGTCAAGTAATAATGAATTTTCAACAAGTTAATATGTGTCATTGGTAAGAATACAATTTTTATAATTAGCGTTGTGTTGTGGTGAGCCAATAAAAAGCGGTCAAAGAATGATTTATATTTGTTTTATACTTTGTTTTAAGCCATGTGAAGGAGGCTCTGTTATTGACTTGGTGAATCGTTTATTTGCAAAAAACCGAAGAATGGTCGAAGAACATATTGCTTATGTCATCAAGGAGACTGTTAGAGTAAGTACTGTATAAAGACTTAAAGAATAAAACTTGAAAGACATGTTGTAGTGAAGGATTTATTAGCTTACACATTTTTTGCGGAGAATGAAAAAAACAACAGTATATCACAATTTGACAATAATTGATTACATAGCTTATAGTTCAATTTGGAATAATATTGTAAAATTATACAATGCGTTTCATATGTATGGAATAAAATCAATGTTAGCGTACTATGTGGAAAAAAAAACGAAAACAGGTCTAGTTTTATTCTTAAATTGGCAATTCACAGTATGAAAATGTTATCCCCCTTCAACACCCCCTCTGAATTATAAGCCCCCCTCGAAAATATTAAAAAAGAAAGGGTGTCGTGTGACACCTTGTTGGAAACGTATTTCAGTCCTCTTTCCAGTAATATAAAGTTTTTCAAATTTGGTGCAATCATTTTTGAAAGAATTGATTTTTATGATGTAAAATTTTGATAATGTCTCTATCACAATCACAATAGACTTAAGATAAAGATGTCGCATAATAGAATGTATTTTTAAATTTATTTTACAATCAAATTAAATGTTCAAAATGACCACCATTCACTTCTTGACAATAACCGAGGCGATTTTGGAATTCTCGTACAACATTTTGTATGACCTCAGGGGTTATTTTGATAATTTCTTCCGTTATCCTAACTTTTAAATCAGCAATATTGTCTTGTCTATTAAAATATATAAAATAATTAGGTAGTTAAAATAGTCAAAAAGCCAAATAAACAATTGGTATGTCATTTAGGTATTCAAAATACGTTAGTTTAATATTTGCTCACGTATTAAATTTAATTATGACTTATTTGTCCGAAACAAAATTTCGGAAACTGGACATGTAAGAAATATTGAAAAACATGTAAAAATGTTGAATCAACTGATGAAAAAAAGTTAGATGTAATTTTAGAGATTAAGGAGAATCCGCATAAGACAACTTGAGAACTTTCTGCCGACTATGATGTTAGTAAATCATCTATTTTGAGAGAAAAATGCCACCCTCACGAAGTTCAGTTGGTTCAGGAGTTAGATTTCTGGGAATTGATGATGGTCATCATGAACACATAAACAGAATAGTTTTTTTAATGAAACGTCGTTTCATTTAATAGGAACGGTTAACAAACAGAACCTATGATATTGGAGCAGATGTGTGAGGCTCACACTCAATATCCTAAGAAAGTGGAATTTTGGGCTGATATCATTAACAAAACAATTCTTGGCCCATATTTTTTTAATGTGAGAATTATCTAAAAATTCTTTGTGCCTATATTACGAAGACTTTTTCCTGGTGTTAATCATTTAAATGAGATCAATTTACTACCAAAAAGACGGAGCTCCACTGCATTTTGCACGTACAGTTAGAAATTATTTAAACGTTTTTCCAATAAGAGGATTGGAAGAGGTGGAACGATCGAATGGCCGGTTAGATCCCCCGATTTGACTCCTATCGATTTCTGCATATGGGTATTATGCGACATTATCATTTTCATTTTAATTATATGTGCGATATTCTGCACAACAATCTTCAGACTTTACATTTGGATATCAAATATTTATGTTACGGAGAGCCACCGAAATATGGAGAATGTCCACTTTTACCGATAAATGTTAACATTCACTAAGTCCCATGGTGTATGTCTGAAATTTTTGCTAAATACCCTTATTTCTAACACCGGTAAATGTCGACATTCACCATGCACGAACATGTTCGAACTTTATAATCGCTTCTCCGTCATTCAGTCCAGATAAATTTTATGCTCTCTTGGAAAATTCATTGATCAAATATTTAAAGGCCATAAATATGTGAAGAATGTATTGCTGGCTTACTTTAATTAAAGTAATGGAGAACTTTCTTTTTGTTTTTGTGTCCATGAAACTTTTGTAATGATAAAATGAACTTACGTTTTGGATGCATTCGCATAAATGAAAGATAAAATTTTGTATCTAGGCGAACAGGTTGACAGAACATCATTGCTATGAAATTCGCAGAATTTTTAAATAACAATTATTTTCTTTAGGGCTTAGTTTTCCTCCACGAAAATAAAATAATTCACCGAGATGTTAAAGGAAGTAATATACTACTTACAAAAGAGGGAGAAGTGAAACTCTGCGACTTTGGACTTTCAAAAATACGCAATGAAGCTGATGAGATGCTGTCTGTTATTTTGGGTTCACCAAGCTGGATGGCACCGGAACTTGTTAATTTAGGAAATAAGAATAGAGACTCTGGTTATAATGATAAAGTAAGTTGAATAAATCCATTAAATATACACAATATTCTTATAAAGTCATGAATTACTTGGAGAAAATGAGTAAAATGGGACTACATTATTTGTTTATTTCGATTCATTGCAAAATACACAATTATTATGAAATACTGTCCTGACATGATATCTAAACAAAACAAACAACTGAATAAATTGTTAAGCATACGAGGATGGTCCAAGAAGTATCTGGCCTGATCTAAAGATGGCGATAGTTGCTTGAAAAATACCTCTGTATTAGAAAGTACACAGTCCCTATAACATATGTTTCAAGTTTGAAGACGCCACGTTGCTTAGTATTTGCTTGGCAGGCATCAATATTGAACGTTTTCAGTGTATTTCTAAACATACTTTTATTTGAAAGTAATTAGCCCAACCACTATGAAAGCTGGACTAAATTCTACTCCAAGTGAGACTGCTCCTTGGTTATCAACAGTAAAATATTGGACAACACAGTTAAAATGACGTCGTACGGACCGCGAAGACCAGCATCGCAGTGATCGACCAAATGAGTTGAAGATTTCAGAGATGTTGAATAAAATCCAGAAAGTGGTACTGGATGGATGTCGACTGAAAGCGAATTATCAGACGTAGTAGGCATTTTAACAAGTGTGATACATCGCATATTAACTGAAAATTATTACGACGTTTGAGCGAAGGAATCAAGCAAAAACAGCCGCATTTGGCTAAGAAGAAAGTGGTGCTTTATCAAGACAATCTACTAGCTCATACATTCGTTATTACAATTGCCAAAATAAATGAAGTTTGGATTGCTACCTCATGCACCCTATTCTCCAGATTTAGCTCCCTCGCTGGTCAAAGTTTTTGTAACAATGAAGAGGTGATTTGGGCAGCTAATGCCTATTTTGAAGAGCTTGCCGTTTCTTATTATACAAAGGATATCGACCTTATTGAACATCGTCGAAAAAAATATATGGAGAACACAAAATTTTGGTGTTTTCTTTGTGCGTCAGGTACTTTTGGGACCAAACATGATATAGAAAAATATAAACTTATCTTACTGTGTTAAAGTTTATATTTCTTCTTGTTTTATTTCATTATTATCCTTTGAACCATGAAATACGAAGTTTTTCACGTAAATTGATGTATATTAGATGTCCCATAAATACTAGTGCAAAATTTCTAAGATAAAAAGATAAAGATAAAACAAGAATAAACTCAAATTAAAATCTATACTTTCAACCGATTTGTCATTGAAAAAACGACATCTCATTTCATAAGTAGCTATATATACAAATTAGAGAAGTGTAGTGTTCCACTACCATACCAACAATTAAACTCTTCAGCTACGGGATAGTCTATAAATCGAGATCATAACCTCAGACTGGAAAGAATAAAGCTATATGATCCTTTGTTGGAAGAAGAATAGTTTGCACAAATAATTGGCAGACTTGGACTATGAAATGAGAAAAATTAATAACTGCAGGCTGTACTTGTGAGATAACTTTATACTCAATGGACATCTACCTGGTTACCTATTATAAATAAGTACTATAAGTGATATAAAAAATGAAAATAATTCATATACATTTCTCAAATACGGATGACAAAAGAACAATGAAAACAAAATGAGAGGAAAAAAACTAGTAAATAACAAAGAGTTCAAAGTACATACAAATTGCTTAATGAAAAAATTAAAAATTGAAACGGTTAAAAATTTAAAGAAAAGTTTGAAGCTGTATTTGGGAGGCTATTTTTTGTATTTTGTATTCATTTTTTTTTTGAAATCATGAATTGAAAAAGTTTGTACGCATAAGTGAGTACTGCCAAAACCTGTAATGAGTTGCTGAGTAAATTCGTGAAAATCAGAACGTATCCTGCTGTAAAACTAAACAAGATTATTATTTTTACAAAAATAGTTGCTGAAAGTATTATCACATTGGAGATCAATCACATACATTTGTAAACTACGCGATAAATCCTCAATGTCACAAAAAAATTTGCTTTCAAAAATTGAAATTAATTTTCATTTTCAAATTAAATTATAAAACTTCCATCTACAAAACCGTCGCGGGCCGTAGGAAGATATGTCTCGGTTTGCAGACCGCTGCAATATACGAATCGACAATTGAATCACACACAGGTGTATAGAAAATCATATTGATGAAGGAATTTTTGTTATTTAAGCAGTACCTACTTGTTATTGATATTATTTTTCCAGATTGATGTATGGTCACTTGGTATAACAACCATAGAATTAGCCGAAGGTAAAGCACCTTATCAAGGAATGAATCCATCTAGAACCTTATTTCAGATAGTATCAAATCCACCTCCTACTTTAAAAAAAGTTTCGAATTGGACAGAAAACCTTCACGATTTTATCAGCGAGTAAGTATTTGGATTGTGCGAATAGATTCTTGCGCCACTAACAAAATGATTTTTGATGTGATCCAAAAACACGTGCGGTATTATTTTATCGAAAACTACAATGGAAATAATTTAATTTCAATGAATAACATCGCACTTGTCCAAACTTTGAATTCTTGACTGGAAGCATTTCTATAAAGTTGCTAGGAATATTGTCTAAAATCCAGAAGTGGACGTGATAAACTACAAAACTCATAACGGTCAAAAGCACCTGAGACCAAAGTGACTTTTCTTCTTTTAAATCACTCAAACCACGTATAGGTAGTCTTCAAATTTATTGTATTATCATCATAAGATTTTAATATTTTATAAGCTTCTTTGGGATTTTTTTCAATTTTTTATGAATCTTAGAACAAGCGGGTTGAAACCGCTTGTTACGTAGTTGCTAATATAAAAATTCATTTATCCTATTTTTCACCATACCTCGTATCATTATAACAGGTATATTGGCATTCACAATAAAAATTACCACACAATAAACTTATTTTTCACACCAGAAGATCTTTATTTTTTCAGATTATTCACATATTCCATTGCTATTCTATATCGCATATTTTAGATATTTGAGAAATTGTAGAGATACTATTCTTGATATAACTGCTGCCTAGATTCATCCACTCAGATAACAATTATATTGTATGAATCTTAAATCGTTCGTTTATACTAGGAAATCCTCTATTCTATGTAAGCTTTTTATAAGTTTAACTTTAAATATTTTTATTTTAGCATGTTTCGTACATATGATAAAATCACTAAATCTTCAAAACAATCTAAAAACCTTTAATTGCAACAACAAATCATTCCCTCCAAAGTATTATTTAGTAAAAAAAATCCCCTATTATCTTGATAACAGTTTTTTATCCTTACATAATCTATTCTTTCCTGCACTTTTTTCTGGTGATGTGATTGGGCCGCTTCTATCCTAACAAACCCAGTCATACTAGAACAAATTTTGTGAGAAACAACTAAAAATTTGGAAAACTCTGATTGCTTTTATGTTAAACTTTTCTCACTATGTATTTATGAATCTAAATTATCAAAAGTAAACTGCATGTATATCTTCATAAGCTTATAAAAGTGTCCACATTAAAAGCATCATTATGAGAGGCAAATTCAAATAAGGTTAAAAGTATCTTTGACAATGATGTATCTAATCTTTTTTGTTATAGGTGCTTGATAAAAGATTTTGAAAACAGACCCTGCATGATGGAGTTGTTCGAACATCCTTTCTTAGGAGAAGTTCCAGAAAATAATTACCATGTAAGCAACTACTTAAAAATAAATTATGTTATTGTAAATCCATATTCACAGTTTGAATAAATTCAAGCCATTGGTGTGTCCGCTTATCTAATGAAAATATGATATAATGAGATCTAGCAGTCATTTTCAACCATTACTTAAGTAAGCTGGCCAATTCTTTCCCAATCTTCTTTTATTTTGGGACTCTGAGATGTGATGTATTAAAGCGTTGACTGGTTTTCAAGTCTATATAAATGTTTCTCACTTTGGTGTAGGATTTCTTCTTGTATATAAGGAACTTTGAAATCAGTATGTAGTGTTTTATTTGTAACATACCATGACGCATTAGTGATTATAAGTATTATAGGTACGTTTGATTTGTCGACACATCCCTATGGTCTAATACCATTCTCCAAATGGGTTTAATGATGGTTTTGTATAATACTATATGTATAGTTTAGTATATATTGTATAGTGTATGTTCTTTTCATATGAGCTACGAGTCCATATGCATTGTTAAATGTTTTTAGTTGTTACCTGTGGTATTTATATGTTATTTAGAAAAACTGGTGGACAGCTCTGTTTTCCTAACGTGTAGATTACTTGAACTGATTCTGTTTCGTTAATTTTTATATTTCACTTCTCGTATCCATGTTTGTTAAGTGTCCTTCTGGCATGTTCGATTCTCGTGACTTGCTAGTATGGCATTCTTATCTGCAAACTTACCTACTCTTTGTTGATAGATCTATTGTATACACAGTACATAGAGAAGAGGGGACACTATCTTGAGGAATACTTATAATTTGTTCTTGTTGAATATTCCTTTTCTTTTATATATGATTGAAATAGTTTGAAGTATTCTATGTGAAGGGATTTTTCAATTTTTTAGTAAAGATCGTTCTATCAGATCTTATAGAGGGGTTGGATGAATCCACTTGTGCCGTATTTTTTGTTTTCTAGTGTTACATTTATGTTGTTTGGATTTGCCGTGCCGTAGAATGTTCCTTTCGGAAATTGTTTGAATCATGTCGTTAGTTGGAAACTAAAATTATTTCTGCAGCCTTAAACAGTTATGGAAAGTAATTCATACGAAGTGAAATTTTGAAGTATTTCTCATTCTCTTGGTACATCTTTTGCCATTTGTGAGGTTATTCGGTCCATTTAAGGCGATTTTCTTCAGTTTATTAAAATTATTTCTTGCAGTACTTCATTTGTTTCCAGGTAATCACGAGTATATGAAGAGGAGAATAATTTTCTTTCTACCTCGTTGTCTGAATCGCCACTGTGCAAACTGTGCAAATACTTGAGTCAGATGTTCGATGTGTTGTTTCTTCGTTCGTTCAAGCTCATTGAGGATTAAGTCTAGGACTGTTGACATTTTTTTAAATATCTGATTCTTGATATATCGAAGAAAAATATCTATATTTCGATATATGGATATTTTTCCATTTTATTTTATCGGTTTTTTTTCAAAGAACAATTTCACGTCGGCTCAAAGATAATTCACACAGTTCCATTATATTATATAAACTGAATTAAATTAGAAATGTATGAAAATGTGAGTTATTATTATTCAATTTTAATACAACATATTTTTCAGTAAGAGTTTTTCATACTATTAGTTGTTTTACATGTTTAGTTGTTTGATTCCTACGATTATTAGGCACTAAAAGATAGATGGTAGAAGCAATTATTTCAAATGCTACAGACGTAGCAGAAGAAATCAAATATTTAACAGTTGTTTCTGATAGTACATGGGACTCCTAATTAGTTTATGATAAAGGAATTTTGATTTGTTGAAAGTTTATATTGGTTTCCAAATCGAATTCGAAATTTTTCATTATCCTCAAGGGCTAGTTGTTTGAACTTTGAATTTAATGATAACCATAAATGTGATAATCAATATTCTTCCTAGTCGTAAATTAAAAATAGCTCACCTACAAGCAAGTTAATCTTATCAAGTAGAAATGTACTTTTTTGAAATACCTCCATACAACGACGAAAATAGCTGTTGATAGAACAAATATTATAATTTGTTGGAAAAACAAGACAAGAGGTCTAAATAAAATTAAATGGAATATATTACATAATAAAAATACCAATATTGTGTTAACAATAAAAGTTAAAAGTGTGGTTAAATATTTAATGAATTAGGTGAAAACTATTATGTTAGCACGTACAATATTATTTTTCTCAACATTGTGTGTTTTTCTTGCTAAATCAATTTTCTTTCGATCGAAAATTAGTTTCATAAACAGATATAAATTGACGTTTTGACGTATTTCGGTCTATCAAAATATTTTCAAAATTACGGTCTGCTCAAAATAGATCAAAGAGTAATTTAATTCTAACTTCATCTACTACTTCCAAACTTAACTTAGGTCTGTCTCTTTAGCAATCCTTAGGTTATAGCAATATTATCGTGCATGCTAACCGAAATATGCTCCGCTTTTCACTGACACTATACAATAAACTAGCTCGAAAGGTTTTGTCCTCTTGAGTCTCCTGTTCAAGTTCACATTGCCTCAACGTTGGTGTGGTAAAGAAGTCGTTCGTTGTTCGTGGCTTCCCGCGAATATTTTGATGGTTTCACTAACAGTTCTAAGTCCAAGACCCTGTGGAGATCACTGTTTCTGTAGTACCAAGAGGCGTTGACTATGCTCCTCAGCACTTTATTCTGGAATCTCTGTATTATATCTAAATTGTTATTTTTAGCACATGTCCAAAGTTGTAAGCCATATGTCCAAATTGGCTCAAGTATTTGTTTGTACAAAAGCTGTTTATTGTATATCGTCAGAGTTACGCCTGACTAGCCAATACATTTTTCTAAATTTTATTTCCAGTTCTTCCCTTTTCTTCTTGACGTGAGACCTCCAGCGTAGCTTGGCATCCAAAGTAAAACTCGGATATTTTGCTGTGTTGAAATGTGTTATTTGGGTTTTATCAAGCTAATGGGAATGTGTTGATTCTTTATATTTGTAAGTTCACATATGCTGATTTTGCTTCGTTCGGTTTTATTCTTCACTTCATTTGTTAATTTTGTAAACAGAGGCTTGCAGGTTTCTTCCCGCTTCATTATGGTCATTATCTACTGCCAAAATTGCAGTGACATCCGCAAAAGTGGGTATTATGTCATTATTTAGGTCAGGGATATCACTAGTGTAAAGTAAGTATAGGACTGGTTCCACTACACTTCCTTGTGGTACCGCTGCATTTTATTTCTTTTAATTCAAAGGAAGCATCTTCTTGTTTTTCTCTAAACGCTCTGTGTGTGAAATATGATTCTAGTTGAAAGTATTGTCTAGGCAAAACTTTTCTTAATTTATACTCAAGTCCGTCAAATGCCTTCAAGAGTTTTTTCGGTTATATTCGTTATTCGGTGAACTTAATCTATTCACTTTCCCTGAAACCAAACTGTATTATTTTCTTCTATGATAGATAGATGATAGGTTTTATTCTTTTCAATAACATCTTTTCGTATAACTTTGATATTACTGGAAGTAGGGAGATTGGTCTATACGATGAGACTTCATTCGGTTATTTTCCTGGTTTGGTCTATCAAAATATTGACATTTTGTACAATTGTATTAATCAGTAGAGCACCTACGAGTGAATATCAAAATAAAAATGATAAAATTCTTCATTGTCAAATTGATATATGGGTGTTTCAAATTGATTTTGCACTATTGTTAACTTTTTTAATATTCTAGATATGGTTCTAGTCGGTTAAATTAGCAAAGTAGTAGTATTTGTCACGCTGATTGAGATTATGAAAACAGAAAAACAATTGCTCCTTCCGTTTTCGAGTAAAACAGAAAAATAAAATATTTTTTAATAGAACTCCCTGTATATTTTTGCCTCGTACTTTTCCTAATTATTTGCAGAATATAAAAGCTCCTATATAACATTAGTATAAATTTAAAAATAACCAAGATATTAGCCTATTCATCTTTCTAACAAGTTGGCTGTGGATCAAACTAAATAACAAAAATCATCTCATGCATCAATGGATTACACTGCTGTCAAATAACATGTAATTTGTATTAGTCTATGTGGATTAAGATTTAAATCTATAAGTAAAATACTTATATCATGTGTAGAGAAAATATTTTTCAATCATTGGAATGATATGGTCAAATGTATCCCGAACGTGATGATCCAGACAGAAGATATTTTCCTAAGTTGTTCAGAATAACGAAACTGTTTTTGTAAAGGTGGGAACTAAGAAACAAGTAAGTAAATGTGTTGGCATATTTTGAAGCGTGCAAAAATAAGTCAACCAGAGATTTGGCAAGGGATAGTGGTTTAAGTTTATCTACAATTTGGAAAATTCTCACACAATTTAAGTTTGTGGCCTACAAGTATCGACCAGTGCAAAAATGATAATTAAAGAAGATTGATCTTTCCTCCATGGTTTGTAAATAAATTCTATTTTTCCGATTTACTCAAAAAGGTATAAGCAATTGTTTTTTTGCTAATTTAACCGACTTCGTATCTAGAATAAAAAAAAAGTAAGCAATAGTGCGCACTTAATTTGAAACACCCTATATATATATACACAAACCATGATATCAGCTTTTATAAACATTGTCTTGAAATTTATTAAATTCAAGGGCTTTTCAGTTGGCAATGGAAATTAAAAGCTTGATTTTGGATGTGGCGAATGTAAAGCTTCCTATAAGACCTGCAGACGTAGTGGTTCATGGTAAATATATCAAAAAAGACATAGATGGAGACATCGAACCGATTTACGAAGAAGATTTAGCAGCGTTGAATCCGATATCGGAACGAGATATATTGGAATTACTAGAAAAACGTGTGGAATTGGGAGAATATTACACTTATATTGGTGATATTCTACTATCACTAAATCCCAATGAAACTAAAAGAATATATGGCACAGAGGTAACTAATAAATACTAAATAATGTAACCATTTTTCTTAATCTCCTCATAACTTATAATTTGAAACAACTCCTTTTTTTTAAGTTAAAATCTTTTTTAAAAATAGTATTGAACATTCTGTTCAATGCTCGGCAATAATAAGATACGTCAGACTGACAGAAATTTTGGTAGGAGTTGATCGATGAAAAATTTTTCGAATAGTGCCGCGGTTAAGTCTTCCTGGTAAACAGCACAGGCAAATATTTACAGCAAATTCATTGCATTTGACACAAAATCATCTTCATTAGCAAGAAGAATAATTACTCATGACTCCCTTGACTATGGAGAAGTGAAGAAATCATAAACCAGCAATATTCAACTACCAGGTTTTGTCCACATACACTATATTTCTAATTGAGTTTTTATATTTGAGACCACATTTATTGAAGCATACCTAAGTATCTCTAAATAACAATTTACCTAATTATTTATAGTTTGTTATAAATCATGTCTAATTTTGGCACTAAATTGGCCCTATAAAAGTCATACAAGAGGTACCGAATTAGGGAATCGTCCTCCGACATTGGACACGTAAAACTTCATCTCTAAACTTTGGACTGACTTGATTGTTTCACTATGTGATAAAAATGGTCGTCAAACATCGATTATCAAAATTAAATACAAAAATCGTTTACTAGAGATATAACTGCCACTGTTAATAATCGAAACGAAATTAAATATTTTATTTACTGCAAATATTGGGACGGCTTCTTTGAAATAATCAGAGAATTTTTTTGTAATCTGAACGCACGTGTTCTTTGTTTTCTCACCGGGGTTACTGCGAATATGTAAACTGGTAAATTTTTTTCCTTCACAACTTATTCGGTATATCAATTTTGTGATCTAAATTCTTTGATATTTTAATAGTTTTTCTAATAAGAATAGATAAAGTACAATATTGCCACCAAATTTTTTGAAAGCTCTATTTCAAAAATTGGCGAAGGCACTGATCTCCTTATGATTAGAAAATATGTAGTTACTACTTTTTACATCTCAAATTAAAACTCTATGAAATGTCTCAAATTTGATCACAAATAGAGTTTCATTTTTCCCAAGATTTGGGAAAAAGCAATGAGCAAGAGACCATTCTAAGAATTGGTGAAGGCGCAGGTTAACAAAAATATGTCTTCGGAGCTGTATAAACTTTGTGTGAGAATTATTCTATTTCGTACATACTGTTCAAAGATATACGCTCTAATACAATAAAGAAGATAATTCAAGCGATTATCCATAGAGCGACTTACATTTGTGCTCAAGTAGCCAATTATCACATTACCATGGACTTACTAAAGATTTCAAATAGCATATACCACTTAAAATTATTGGGTAAAATCTATAAAAGTTGTCGAATAACCGGGATTCTAACGAAAGGATGTAAATCGCTCCTTGCCTTGCCGAAAGATCATCATTATATTAAAACTTGTATTGAAAAATGGATTTATCTCAACAACCCAAGTATGGAAATTCAGTAGTTAGACAAAGGACAATTACCAGGACCAATCGCAAAAAGTGGTTAATTCGAGCGGAAAGTCTTGTGTGTCTGTTGGAATTATGAAAGTTTAGTATACTTTACACTCATTCAACATGTTCAGACTAAAAATACTGAGATATACAGTGGTCAGCTGTATCGGAAAAATATCCAAGTTTAGTTAACCGAGAATACAACAAGACAATGCTGAACCATATTCAGCGAAAGCTACCAGGAATAAGATCGTTGAATTCGGTGGTATTGGACTCGTATCACATCCAACATTTACTCTAGTCATTGTACAGTTAGATTACTATATGTTTAGATCCATGGTATAATTTATGCGTGAAAAAACCAAAGACCTCTTGCTGAACATTAGTTTGAAGTTAAATAGTACTATGGCCTCTGCGAATTTTGTAGGATTATTTAATAATCAAAGTGAACAATGAAAATCGACATTATTTAAGAGACACTCTCTATTATTCTACGGTCGGCACTAGTAAATGTATTTTATGTATTCATGCAATTGATATTTAACTAAATAATGAATAAAAACCGAGAAATTAATACATATATGTCTAGATTATGCTTAAAAAATTATGAAGTTCATATCATTTTAATGGTCAAATGGTTTATTCATTTAAAAAAAAATATGAAAATTTTCTCAAATTGACTCCATACTATTGACTCCATACTACCCTTGTCAAGTTTTTGATACAATAATAATTTCGAACCAGAGAAGCATTTAGAAATAAAGAATATATACAGAGTGTTAAATTTTCTACGAAATCTATCTAATAATATTTATATATTTTGAACTACCCTATATTTAATACAAAACTATATCACACAATCAGAGCAATCTATAGAGCTATCTATTTGAAAATATATAAGCTTAAATAAAATAATTAGAATTCCTGGTACTAATACTAATACCCTTTAGGGGAGATTTTGGTCCTTATATATCAAAAAAAAATTATATTGTTCCAATTATATTATAGTCCTTAATTCAGGGATAGTTTTTTGTCTGTTTTGTGCTGCTTTGAAACAACTAACACATTTTTAAAAGCTCTTTACATGATAAAAACAAAAGAAGTTAGGAACAAAATTAATTGGGACACCATAAAACTTCAACTATAGTTGATGCCTAAATTGATGTCCATCGTCATGATTACACCAATCAAATCTTCTAAGTAAATTCTTTTTGCTGTGTAAAAAATTGGAAAGCCGTTCTGATTTTTTATGATCTTTTCAAATGATTCCCTTCGGTAGGGGATACTTCCAGTTATTTACATTTTTTTTCGTTGGATTCTCGTTAAAAGGAGTTAAAAGATGTGTGAAAAAAATGCCTTACGCTAGTTTTCATTCGCATCTCAACTGTCTTTGATTCTCAAATAAAAAATTTGTCGTTTCCAAGTACTTACCACAAAAGAATATATAATACAAATTTAGTACAAAAACCTTGACAATGGTGACGTGGAATAATAAACAGGGTGTAGCATTAAATTTTTTCAAATACGATACCACGTGACTGCAAATGTAACATCATAATGAAGTATCTATTTTCTCCAAATGTATGTTACTATCTACGGTTTATAATATGGTAAATCAAATAAATTTTGGGGTATACTCTAAAACTTTAGGACACTGTGTATAACAGACAAAAAAACGTATATTTTGTTATAGTTTCACGAGAAATATCAATTTAAATCAAGATCTGATAATGCTCCACACATTTACAGCATAGCGGATACAGCGTACCAGAACGCTGTACACCACAAAGCTGTACAGCAAATTGTTTTATCAGGTGAAACGGGATCCGGGAAAACTTCAAATTACCTCCACCTTATTGATCACTTATTTTTTCTTGGAGAAAATGCAAGTGTAAGTTCCTCCAGAATAAAAAATACTATTTTATTACTACACTCTCTCATCCATGCATCTACTCCATCTAATATTTATGCCACAAGGGCAGTGTTTAGAACAGAAATCAACTATGGGAAGTCTGGAAAATTAAGTGGAGCTAGTTTTAAAATTCATTGTATTGACAAATCTAGGGTGTCATCTACAGATAAGTGAGTACTTTCAATCAAATACTATTTATTTATTATATAATTATACTTCCAATTATGAATTATCCAACTTAAGTATTATAAATAAGATATTTTGATTTTAAAATAGAAGCAGACTCAACAAAATTCCTCTTGTAAACGGCAATGACTGAGATAATATGTTTATTTTGCTGGACTAAAAGCGGTTTGTTCGTTTTGGGGACTGAAAGCTTTTTTTCGTCTAATAATGATAGTCCTTAGGTGGTTTTACAACACATTCTAACAAGCTGGGTTTAGCATTGTAAGGGCCTGTTAGGTTTTTCTTCAACCATTTTGAATATTCCTTTGTTCACGTATTGTGGCACAGTAGGTACTTCTGATTTATTGATTCTAACATTCTAATAAGTTTTTGAAGAAATTAATTTGAAGTGGCTACTGTGCCACAGTACATGAACAAAGAAATATTCAAAATGGTTGAAGACAAACTGTTTGGTTAGTTTTTAGAAAACTATGAATTCAGTTTTTTTCATATGTTACAACATAAGCTCCTTTTTATTCGTTCTTTATTCGTTCTACTCCCCAAATAAATAGAAAATACGAATGTAGACGGAAACTATTGTACAAAATTTGCTCTAATCCATAAGTAATTAATGAAAAATATTTGTATTATTCGTGAGCACTATAAAAAAATGTAAAGTTAGAAACTTAAAATTCTTTTACTTTTTTCTTGTTCAATTGTTTGTCACAGAAATCTAAGAGCTTGGTGCACCCTTCGAGTAACCACCGATTGCATTTGATAGATTCGATCCAGTCTTCTCCATTTTTTTTTGTTTCTTTGTTGTTTTCACCACAACTTACACATATGCTGGATTCATCCTCTCAACTTGAAGAATCATCGTAGATAATTGCAGATTCTCCTTCTTCATCGTCTGAGGATTCAAAGACAGTATTTCCTTTTTTCTTGAAAATGGTTTTATCGTTAGATCTCTTGTCTTTGCAATTTTTCTCTTTCTTCTGTTTCGAAATCTATTTTTCTTTTATCATTGAAATATTTTCAGGATCTATTAAAACAGTAGCAAGCTGATTACTGCGTAGACAACTCGACTGAGGCGTTATCTAGTATTGGAATCAACTGTAGTCTTTTTAGAGGTTTGTGCACATACCAGAAGCGTTTGTGGTTCTTCTTCTGTTAGATAAGCATAGTCAGGAATGACTGAGGGATCGAACGGAACTACACTCGTTGCTATGAATGATGACTTTGCTTTTTTTATAGTAGCAGATTTCTCCCATGCAGTAAACATCCGAATTGTTAATTCGTCGTTGGGGATTGACCCTTGAAAAATCAATTGAAGGCATCATAATAGAATGATTTGATTACCTTGGAGAATTATCTGTCTAATGACTGCAAGAATTGATTGGTAGAGATCGGTAAACAGAATAAAATTAATTTTAGACGTATATGTCCGCATTTCCACGTTACTGCAATGGTGTATGAATAGCCTTCCAAAATAGGGATATTCCTGTGAGTTACCTGGGCACAAATTGTTCTTTTAGTCATTCGAGGAAGATTTCTTTATTGATATATGCAGATTTTTTAATGGTCTGTAGATCCTCTAGGTATTTTATCTTCGTATTCTGGCTTCTTCTTTCTCCGATGAGATAATTGACGCAACATTTTTTGAGCCTTTGACGGCCACAACATATTAAGAGCGGTTGTTCAATTACATTCAATTGTTTCATTAAAAATGTGCTCAGCCTTGTTCATTAGTTCGTTTTCAATCCATGTACGTCTCAAAAGTAAGAAATAAACAGAAGCATTCTGTTTCGTCATTCCTAGTAAATATGCAGCAGAGAAACTCGTTCAGATTTTCGTATAGTCAGAAGAAATAGATATCCTTCTTAAAAAACAATCTAACCATGAATAACCTGCCTTACGAGATATCTTATTAAATTTATATGGCAAATCATTTTTTCCGTCAATTCAAAAGCCATAGAACACAAATGCAAGGGATCGCGTTGGTGTAAACCCATATTTTTGTAACTTTTTTCTATAAGCCACGATTTTAAGCTCATTCTGAATTCCTAATATAGAAGAAGGTACCAAGCTTTTACTGTGAAGGTCTCCGCTCTGCCATTTGGAATGCTAATACTCATATCTCCATTGTCAACTGCAGAAAGAACCTTAGATAACTGGACACTAGTCAGTAAACTCTCCCCTTTCTTTCGTATTTCGTGGGAATCGCCAGAACACGTGATTTCTGTCCTTTAACTGTATGAAACAGAATACTAAAAATTCACACTCGAGTATAAACATGTGACCCTGAAATAGTGTAATAATAATAAAATTTAACTTTTACATATCTACACTCAATCTGAGTTTAGACCGTCCAAAAATTTCAATGATAGCTGTAAGAACTTTTCCATAATATTGTCAAATAAAACTTAATTTAACACTAATAGTTCAGTGACTTAAATGATCGATACAGTGATGTTATGTTTAGACAATATGCATTATAAATGCGTCGTCTCACCTCATGTGCCAACTATTCTCGATTCGCTCTATAGGTTACCTGAATCCAGTTTTATATTCTACATATCATTTTTCCGATTGAACTTCCTTGTCTATGGCTGATATTTACTAGTGGGCCATTCAATCAACTTCATGTTTGTGTATTACTTAATTCCGAAGCAAAAGTTGGATATTGTTCTATATTGTGTTATGACTTCTTCCAGGTTACAAAGCAACTTCCACATATTCTACTATTTCTACGATGGAATCACTTCAACACCTATGTATGAAAAATATAAACTGAATACCAGTAGACAATATGATTATCTGAGAATATCAAAAAGAGATAAGACGAACACTCCTAGAGATGACATTCCTGCCAATATTGTTAAATATAAAAAAATATGCAGCTATCTCCAAGACTTAGAATTTACTACCGAAGAAATAGTAACAATCCATTCTGTTATATCAGCAATTTTACATCTTGGAGAAGCTCAATTTGTAGAAAATGAAGATATGTTGGCAGTATTACAAAATAAAGAGGAAGTAGAGAACTTTGCGGAATTGTTGGATATAGATGCAAAAAAAATTTGTTGGGCTTTAGCAAACTATTGTGTTATTAAAGATGGTAGTGCGTATAAAGTGAGACAAACTTGTCAAGAAGCTACAGAAGTCAAGAATGTATTGGCTAATTCCCTATATACAAGACTTGTAGATTATATTGTTGGAACGATTAATAATCGATTGGCGTTTGGGAAGGCTATTTTGTAAGTATTTTGCGCAATGAATCGATTCACTTAACCCATTATACTTTATTTTGATATAAAATATTTAGAATTTTTGAGGACACGTTGTATAACAAAGAATTGTTGTCGTTACCAATTAATAACAGAGACGAGGACAATTTGATAATAACAACTTGTTCGACATACTTGGGTATTTAATTCAATAGAGAGCCTCTAAGAAATGACAAATGTTCGATTATCTCTTCCAGAATCACAAAAAATATTGAGACGATCACGTTCAAGTTTCTGATAATGATAGGCCTTCGTGGCTGTATCAAACGTTCGAATTAGCAATAATAGAAATACAAAAAAATATTTTCTCTAAAACGATTAAAATATCCAATAGAAATAATTCGAGAACTGGAAAACGATGTTCTAATAGGTTGCCTGATTCGTAGAAAAAAGAACTGGGTTTGCATCAGAAAAAATAAACTTGAATTTTCTATAATCAATCTGCGCAGAAAGTAGAAAAAACGTGTTTCATTCTTAGAAGCATACCCAGCAAAACAAAAATCAAGGAATAAATATAATGATACTATATTTGATGATACAAACCAAATTACTGAAAAACTAGAAAATCATTACCATCGTCTACTTATTTCATATAGAAGAAAATATTTCTGTTGATATAATTTGTTGATGATTTCTTATTTCACACTCTCACACTAAAACACTTTTTAAACCAACACTAACTTTAAGATAATTATTTGAGTATAATTTTACATTACTATATTTACACTGTCTATAACAAAACATCGTCAAACAAGGACAGTTCTTAGGATCAAAACTGAGTGAAAAAGGAAAAATTAACGACGTCTACTTAGACCAATATTTTCGACACTTTTCAAATTTTGTTTGAGAAAAAAAAGGAATAATTTGAGTATAACGGAATAAAATAACAAACAGATATAACTTACAAAATTCAAATTAACACACGACATTATTTATATTTCATTCCTATTAAGGAAAAGCATTGTCTTATATCGCTTTTTTTTCAGTGGAAACGCTTACGTAATAAAAATTCTGGACTTTTTTGGGTTTGAATGTTTCAAAGAGAATAACTTCTCTCAATTAATCGTCAATACATTTAACGAACAACTCCATTACCACTTCTTGCAAAGAGTATTTTCTTGGGAGTTACAGGACCTTCAAGACGAAGACATTGAATTCGTTTCACTATCTTATTATAAAAATAAGGATACTTTGAATGAAATTCTGGGGGCCTCCGAAGGGTTATTATCAATTATAGATGACGCTTCTAAAAAAGGACACAGCGGTATATATATTACAGGTAATAAAAAGGTTACAGCTATTATAATGTCATTTAAAACTTTCCTCTTCAAACTATTGATTTACAATATAAATCAAAAGTCACCGGTGTAGTATATCAAAAAAATTTTTCCATTAACTTTTTCAATTATTTTATTTTGACTACGAATCAAATATTTCAGAATGAACAATACTAGTATTCAATAAAGAGTTCTTTCATGTCTGTCTGTCAAAAATCTTATCAGTTCTTGCTAACAAAATATTTTGAGGCCGTTATAAAATTTCACTTTACTTTCTAGTAAATAATAATGAAAACATTCTGGGCTTATCCAGAAGTTAATGATAGTTTCATACCAAACTGTTAGGTTTTTTTGTGAATGCGATCAGAATTTTGTTTTGGATATTTCAACTATATAATCATTTGTATATGAAATTTAATACGAAGAATAGGAAAAACTATTAATACAAATTTTTCTCTATATCTAATAACATTACTAACGTTTTTTTTTCAGAAAATTTGTATTATGAAGAAAAGAAAAAAATCATAATATATAATGAGAGCACGTTTGGAATAGTTCATTATACTGGAAAAGTTTCATATGATTGTAGAAAAATGCCAGAGAAAAATAGAGATTTCTTAGCACCAGAAATAATTGAAACAATGAGAAGCTCTAAAAATCCAATTATAGTAACTCTTTTCACTGCAAAATTGGATCGTACTGGTAATCTCATATTACCATCAGAAGAAATAAAGAAAAATAAATATATTCTTGGTTCAAAGGTAATATAAATAACCATAATGGAGTAATCAAACTAGCATTCAAAATATTGTTAAAAATGCATCACCGGTTTTTTAATTTCGAAATTATTTGCAGATATCTATGAACAGAGAATATTCACAAATACGAAAAATGCGAACCCAATCAACAATATTTAGATCTTTATGTCTTGAATTACTCAAAGAGTTGTCTATTGGATCGGGTTCTGGTGGAACGCATTTTGTACGTTGTATTAGAACCGACCTGAAAGGACGACCAAACAATTTCAAGAGAGAATTAGTCAAACATCAATTAAGAGCAATGGGAATTGCTGACACGGCTAAAATTAGACAATCCGGGTATTCGCAAAGAATCTCTTTTTCAGAATTCCTCAGAAGGTAATACCGATTTACTCATATATCAATTTACTGTAAACAGATTTCCAGAATATTTCCTGCAGCACTATTTTGTAGAATTGATATTTTGTAGTTGATCAGTGGATTGAACTTCACATCAAAAATTAAACGAAGTGTATTGGCACCCTTCACGGAAAAATCCGTGACTCTAACTTCAACCATAGACTCGGACTTTTTTAAAGAAATGAACCGAATGAAGGTTTATCCGTCTAATTTCAGCCGTGAATGTTAAGCTTTAACTCACGGATGAATACTTTCCACGGATAAATACTTTCCACGGATAAATACTTTCCACGGACAAATACCGCCAACAGATGAAATCTGACATATGTGAAATTTCTGATCCCAATATATTTTTTTCATTCATTTAGAAGCAATTATCCAAAAAAATTATTAATAAATAATTTGATTGTAAGAATAACCTTAGTAAGTCCGTCGCAATTGTATACCGATGATTAGGTTAGGTTAGTTTAGATCACGGTTTTTTCTGTGGAGGGTGGTAATTTTGGATCATATGGTGAGATTTAGATACACAAAAAAGCTTCAGACGGAACTATCTATAAAAATGTCCAGGTGTATAAGGTTAAAATGATTTTTCCGTGGGCGATTTCTATGAAAATTTCCGTCTCTGTAAGAGCCACGGAAATTTCCGTGGCCAATAGCAGCACCGAAAATGAAAATATATATAAGGACTTTTCGGGAAACTATGATGATAATCTGAATGTTCAGAAGCTAGCCTGGATACGTTCATTAGTTTTCGGGAACTGGTCGAGTTAATCGGGTCGTAGTCATATGATATGATCCTTTCTACTTTGGTAGACCGGTGGGTACATGCGATAAGCTGACGGGTTGTTTCATGTATCTATGGTTTTTTGAACTTTGAAAATTATTTATTCCCCTGACGATTAAAGTTTCCTGAAAGCATTTGCGAAGACTTTTAGTTAACATTAATTAAAAATCCGTTTGGTTTCAGGTACAAATTCCTAGCTTTCGATTTTGACGAAAGTGTTGACATCACAAAAGATAATTGTCGATTACTGATGATCAGATTGAAAATGGAGGATTGGGCATTGGGAAAAACCAAAGTTTTTTTGAAATACTACCACGAGGAATATTTATCGAGATTGTACGAAACGCACGTGAAGAAGATAATAAAAATACAAAGCATTCTCCGAGGATTTCTGGTAAAATGTAGACTTGCTAAGCAAATTAAAGAAGACAAAAAAGAAGTGGGTAAGTTGATAAATCAACGTTATTTTCTTATACTGAAAGAATGAATATATTGATATATAGAAAATAATCTCGCAGTATAATTCATTCTAAACGAGATTCAATACTCACTTCTCCCTCTGTTTATTATAAACAATTTTCTAGCGAGGTAGAGAAAACTTATATTTCAAACAAATGACCTTTAGAAATCACATTTGAATGTTGTTTTTCTAATAAAAAGATGCATAAAATGAAATAATCCTCTTATACACCTCAGTCTTCATAAAAAAACTGATATATTATTGATTGATATTTGGTCGAAATTCAATACATGTTTAAAATCAAAGATCTATGCTGCTTCTGCTGTTTTGTATATACGTGAATAACTGGTGAACGGATTTCAACGCTGTTTAAACCAATCGATATAGCAATTCAAAACGAAGATTTTGATGTACTGAAAGTCAAGGTTTGGAGAAAAACATCGAAATTCAACACATGTTTAAAATCAAAGATCTGTGATGCTTCTGTATGGTAGTTGAAATGGTTGAGTGACATTTCAGACGTGTCAAACTTGAAGCAACAATCAACTATGGAATACTTCATCTAATTTGATAGATATTGTGAATTCTGTAGCTTATCATTTGGTGGTTCGAAGAATTTCTATCAATAAGCGTTGTATGAATCAAATACGAAAGCTTTTTGGCAGAGGTTTATAATGTATGCATAATTTCAATCAATGAACAAAATGTATACCTTACTCAATATTTCCATTACATTTCTTCAATTATACATGTGCGTTTATACAGAGAACTTTGTAATATAGATAAATCAGAAGAACATAAATACTATCATAGAAAAATCAACCTTCTTTTTTTTTGTAATTAAACAAGACGAATCTTTTGTCTCAGATTCCTCCCAAATTTTGTACAGAGAGGCTTTTTTATATAAGGACTACAAAAAAGTTTTTCAAAACAAATTTAACTAGGAGAAAATTCAAAAAAACTCGATGAAAATTCGATTTTATGGAAAACCAAACTTTCGATTCAAAAACTGGTATGATTTTCGGACTCTTCGACGCAATACATGATATTCCATGATTCTTTACACACTTTCAATATATACCCATATTTTAATATTTTGGCACAGAACCTAAAAATTTTCAAAAAATTATAGATATGCTTGTGTATAAAATTCAATATGTCCAATATTTTGAGAGATATGGCGTGAATCAATAAACAAAACGTGTACTCTTAATATTTCCATTGCATTTCTTCAATTTTATACATGTGAGAATTATACAGGGCGTAAGTTGGAACAAAATTTTTTCATAAAAATTACAGTATTGCACCTCTTTTCAATCAAAAATTGACAAGGTTCCCACAATAGTAACTATTAATATGACATGAGATGTAATTTTCAAGTTTTCTACTACTAATGGTTCAAAATGAACGAGATTTTCAAATTTTTTTACTTATGACACTATTTGAGCAGCGGTGTGATATAAAAATTCGCAGTATATACATTTTAAAATGGGAAAGTTGTGATATAAAGAAATCGGAAGTAGAGCATATCTACCCAATTTAATAATCAAATTGACGTTGATAGAAATATTTCTATCTTGTTATTATATAAAATGCAAAAATTGTATCTGTTATCACTTCTTCATGTCCCTTAAATCGCTTTAGGTCTGAGAACAGTAAGTAATTTTGAAAGAGTTCTTTCGTGTTATTTGTTTTCGGTCTCGTAGATAATCAATAGAGATAACACTCTTAAAATATGCTTTTTGCTTTCTTGCTACACACTCCTCAGATGAGTCCATTATTTCGATTTTGGTTTTGTTTCTGGGATATAACACAAATTTCTTCTACTTATCGATGAAAAAATCTACTTGAATTACGGTTGAAGGTATCAAAACATTCAAATCCAAAATGTTCTTTCTATATTTGCAGAAAAGTCTAAGAATGTGAAATTTTCCTCGTTACAGCCAATACCATATGTTGAAGAAAACGTGTATTTGAAGAATACATCAAGTTGATATATATTTCAAAATATATGGTTTTCAACTGATTATTCAGGAATGTTAACTCGAAAAGTTAATCAATTCATAATAGATACAGAATGATGAAGCCTACTTGATAGTTTGATAAGAGTTTCATTCACTACTTACTTTATGTGTTTTTTATTCCCATTTTACATTTAGTGTGTGTTTCGAGAACATGCCATCAAAAACTAGACATAGACATTACGGTCTATGACATAAAGGACACAAATTCCATTTTGGTTATTGAGCTACCCGACATAAAAACGAATATACAGCAAATTTTCATTGTTTAAAAGGTGGTTTATTTTGATATATAGCTTTCTGTCCAATATATGCTACCAATCGCCGATTGTTTTTGAAGTTTATTGTAAAAATACCCTAGGTTGGCAGCGAAATACCTATAAGGGGTTGAGGTAAGGAGAAATATCTCATATGCAAGAAAAATTAAGGAAGTGCCCAGCTGTATATGATAAATAACAGTTCAGAAACCTTCCTGGTGTAGAGAAGCGTTATGGTGTGAATGTGGCGATTCTAAATTAATTTAATTATGCCGAGTTAAAGAATTTGATATCCTCTTTGACTCGAGCAGGTAATTATCGAAAATTTCAACGACTTTTCTTGTACGAAAATGCGAAAAGTTCTACAGGGCGCTTACTTTAAAATTTACCCTGATGCTAATGTTGCGCCAACCTTATTTAACATAATTGGACAATCACAATTTTTTCCTGCATCCTCACGCTCCATAAAAATACAATTACGTACGTTGGCCATTATTTTCGGGAAACTACACATATGTATGTTTTAAAGCAACATGGCGAATGGAAGTCTAGTGACGACTGAAAATTTTGAAGCGTTAATTATTGATAAACATCTTTATACATAAAATAGGATCCCTGTTTCCCTTGGTCACACCATCACGCGTGAACGGCTGGACGATTTCACTATTTATTTGTTGTGTTGGTTATTGTCAGGAAAAGGTTCTTATGAAAGAAAATTCAATAATTTTTTAAGAATAATAATTCTAATCCAACCTTAGCGCTTTGGACAATTTAAACTTTTTTAATGTAACATTATGACGTTTGAAATGTTACAAATATCATCAAAGATATAAAAATTCAATTCAATATAGACTTCTAGTAAATTTGGATATACTAACATGAACGTTACTAACATAACAAGTGATATACTCGGTTATAAGGAAGAATACAATAGTTTTCCATAATTTACAGTTTGAATTTCCATTTTTGAAAATGCCAACAATTAGATGCAGAGCTCACATTGCTGCGAGTCAAAGATATACAAGAGCAAGTCAAACAGACGAGCAACGCGAAGCGCAGAATAAAGTTGAACGGAATCGATGGAATCAATATCAACAACATAGAAATGTTGCGTTTAATGCCTATTGAACTGCATTCACTTATAACGTAAAAATCGAGTACAATTCACAGCAAATTGCTATTGGGCTAATGAACATTATATACCATATTGCAAGACATTTAAATTTAAAAATTAAGCTCATGGATTGTGTTGTGTGAGCTGTCAAGTCAAATTGACGCCATTGGTACCGCCACCATTACATTCATTGGTTTCCGGAAATGAGCCAGATTCTAAACATTTTTTGACTCATATTCAGTAATACAATAATTGTCTTCATATGACGTCAATTGGTGCAACAAAAATCATTCAAGGAATAATTTTTACGCTAACTTTTAAGATTCAGAGTCAAATTATCATTTAACAGGTTCCTCATTGCCAACGAACAGTGACTACAAATTTATTTATGGGCGATTCAGCAAGACAAGTCGAGCATTGTGCACACAATAATTCGGTGAAAATACCAATTTTGAAACAGCTCCAAACGTTTTTTCATCAACATAACTAATTGGTTGCATTATTCACGACCAATTTGGACCGTCTGATAATCACAAAATTGTCATCAAAGATGATAAAACGCCAGCAGGAGAACACTCGAGATGTTTTAATGCACTAGCAATTAACGAAGTCGCTATTGTCGTGAGTGAAAATTTTGAAAACCGAGATATTGTTTTACATCGGTGTAGCAATCAACTGCAGCGTGTGTCCGAAACACATCGATCCCATCTTATTTTGGCAAGGTGAAGATGGATATCATTTTTCAATGAAGATGATAAATCCAGTTACAGGTTCCGAAACTATCAAAATATTTATTTCAATGAGTTATTATTCATATAGACTGATGGTTCGGAGAAATGAGAATAATCATATCTTAAAATGTGGCCTTTCTTCCGCCAATATGCTGTGGATATGTACGTGAAAGTTGAAATTGAGCGATTGACATTTATCACGTTGAACCAGGCAAAACTGCGACTTGAAAAATATATTCATCTACGGGATGCCATGAATGCTGATGGAAATGCACAGAATGTAGATAGAACAACTATTCTCCCTGCCACATATACGTCGGAAGTCCGCGGAATATGCATAAATACGCTTAGGATGTTATGTCGTATGTACGTCATTATGGCGCACCAGATTTGGTTATAATGAAAGGGCTTGACCAAAATTAGATTTTGAATACAATTTGGACCGATTTCGTACGGTCGATTTTAAGAAATCTTAAAAAAATACGAAAAAATTTTTTAAATGTGTTTTTTTTTTGGAATAAATTTTAAACGTATATCGGGTCAGCTCGGAAAAAAATAAATGAATATTTTTTTTATTTGTAACAAGCATGTAATAAATAAATAATTTAATTGCAACTGAAATACATTCTCTTTGTTCCAACAGTTGAACAACTACAGCCTAGAAGAAGAGATAGTATGACAGAAGACGAAGCTGCCGAAGTCATTCAAAAGGGTAAAGTAATTTAGTAACTAAAAGCTAAACATATTATACCCTCCAATAGTAGCTTTATAGTATAAATAGACACATTATGTATATTCAGCTTACAGAAACGCTGCAAGACGTAGAGAAGTTCTAGAAGCTTACAAACAACTAGGTGAAGAAGATAAATATTTTATTAGACCTTACGCTAGAAAGTGGAAGAACAAGACTTTGTTTTCAGTTTTAATGAGATACAGAGCAAAAAGAGTTCAAGATTTCTACAATTTGGCTCAACAAGTGAGTAATTCTAAATTATATCGTGGTATCTACTTTATAATTATTTTTCAGGTCCACCTTTATAATATGAATGCGTATCACAAATTGCTACAGACAAAAGAGGGCATCGATTTAGACTTCATAGATATTAGAGCTCAAGTAGGTTCATATCTGGATGACATCAACAATTCTGTTCTTAAACTATATTTTCGATTGGAAGATATACCCTTCTACAATACTTCTCATATGTCTGATTACCTCACTAATATTGGGTACGGTATCAAAATAGTTATTAACCTAACAAATTTGATAAAATAGATACAGTGGAGAAAGTTTTTACGCAGGCGTCTACAAATAGGTTTGAAACGCATTACGGGCAGTATTTTTTCAATATTACATTTCATATATCTCTTCCAACTATTCTACGCTAATAGTCTAACCTCTCTGAATGGTAGTTTCCGTTTTTCTACCCATTTCTTAAACTCAATCTTCCCATTTATTTCAAGGTCTCCCTTTTTAGTTCTTTCTTTAGGTCTAATTTACTTTACTTCTTCTTCAAATAATTTTCAATAGGTAACAATAATAAAGAAAGTTTAATATATTAGTGGTGATATTTCCTTTTTACATTCACCGGTAAGTTAATTTTTCTCGCCTTCGCTTTTCATGTAAATTTTTAACTGTGAATTTTTAACTTCATACATTCATTCTATTCTAAGTAATTCTTGACAAAAATGATCTAAATCATCTCTTTTCAGTAAAAAACTTTATTTTCAACTATTTTGATAAAGAAAAGGAATTATTTCTGTCCGCTTATACATAGTTATGGGGTAAAGTAATGTACGAAATTTAAGAAAATAAACTACCTAAATAAAGGAATTTTCCTAGTAAAAACATATGTATTTATCATTTTTTTTTCAATTATTCTCATACAACAACTGTTTGTCGATGTCAGTCTCAGGAACGATAGATATTGTAATTGAAGTCATGAAGGATCGTGTGTTTTACCTAACAAAACACATTTCGGAAGACCTTCAATTACTAGAAGCCATGTAAGCAAAATTACTGCAAAATTTAATGAAACGGTAAACGGGATGCTTCAAAATCTGGAAGACCAGAAATAAGCCACAATTCAAAGTTAGATATTTTGCTATCATTAAAAGATAACCTCACGCAACTACAACCGAAATTACGATACAAAAAAATGTTGGTTAGATGTTTGTAGCAAAGTTTTCAGAGAAAGGCAAGCTGCATCCAATTTTTTATATCGCAGAAAAGTAAGCTTTGTCAAATAATGTAATAAAGTACGAAGCTTCCTATTGAACAAAAATTTATATTTTTATCGAAAACGAATATTGCATAAATTTTATGCAAACCTTTATTATAACAATATATTTTCTTTGTGTAAGTGTTATATTATGTGCTTTTTCTATCGGGTCTATTTTATCTACTCGATCCTTTCTTAATTGTTCTTTACTATTTACTTTATTATTCTTGCCTCTAACAAGTGATGAAGAAAAAAGATATCTTTCTAGAATTTGATATTACTATTTTGAACAAATAGAACTGAATGAGAAGAGAATAAGCCTTTATTCCCTTGTTTTTTATACCGTCTTTTCTTTGAACCCTTTATTTTCTCATTTCATTTCATTAGCGACTATTTTACTTGTATTTTCTTCTATTAATGTCCACAAACTTTTCGTCAATTTTCTCTCATTTTCTATAAACCTCTCTAGAGAATTGTACATCATTACTTGTCCATCGACATTTTCTTCTGTTGTTGGTATCCATATTAATAATTTTCCGCATTTATTTGGGTCTTTATCTAGAATAAGTTGTCTTCGGATCCCGCAAGTACCGCATCAACGGCGAATAGGATTTCTGGTAGTATACATCCTACATTTTTATTTACTGCTTATCATTCATATTTTTCTTTGCACTTTTTTAGTGCGTCATCTATTAGTATGGAAAATAGTGAAGAAATCAATACGCCTTCTTATGTCCAGTTTTTGTTTTGTAGATGTTTGTAGCTTCGATATAGTGTGTTCTTATTTTGTTTGTCATTCCTATAGAGTGCTTGTACCATCACTATCCTAGTCTTTTTGTTATTCCTTCTCCTTTAGCTCCTCCAATGATCGTTTCTTTTTGGATGGAATATTTATCAACGCTGTGAAGCATATATGCATCTTCAATAGTTCTCCTATTTTTCTAAGTCTAAATATGAAGTCTTGTTTGCTCTTTCACTTCATTTTGAGATTCTTACAACGTTGCCTCCAGTTTGTGTCTATGTCTGTTTCCTTTTATTCTTTTATGCTAGTCAATGTTATACCTCATTAATTTGCGCAATTAAGTTTCAATTATAAAAGTAAATTTTATTGTAGAGATATTAAAAACAATGAAGAACCATGGGATAGTCCATACCGCTGGCGTGAATCTAGATCCCAAACAAAAGATGAATCAACCGATGATGACATGGATACAAATGACACTTTAGCAAAAATAAACTACAGAAGAGAACCAGATGAAGATCTGGTAGCTCTCGCAAGCCCTGTAGAATCCGATGATGGGAAATTCACCAAGGATATAATTAATGAGGACATAAGAACACAAAATAGACAAACTATCAATTCAAATAAAAATGTAGATGAGAAGAATATCAAAAGTGGAGGAAACACACAATATAAAGTGAATTTGAAAAAAATTGAAAATTCTTATAAACCTCATAGTGCGCCAGATTTTCTGAAAAACTCTTCTCTTGCTAATAAAGATTTTGATTACATCAAAGCTACTCCCATCAACATTAAACCTAAATATTCTATTGATCCTTTGGATGAGCTCAGAAATATCGGGAGAAGAGATAGTAACGCTTCTGATGATGATCCTCCTTATAATTTTAAAGGAATGTTGCGAAAAACCAATTTCAGAAGAGAATCTTTGAATAATGCTTTTCAAACAGTGAGAAAACTATCTTTAACCAAAGAGAATTTGAAGAATAGTAAGAATAGTTTATCCAACGGTCATTACGAAGATGAGGCTATAAATGGAAAACATATTTCAGTGGAAATTTTACCAGGACTTGTTATGGAAGGTGTTGAAATTGAATTGTGATAACTCACTACATTATTTCTACCGCTGTTAATAATAAAAAAATGTATTCATGACGTAGTTTTTTCTTTTTTAATTTGATGTTTAATTGCATTATATTCCAGGTTATTCAAATACATTCTATATTATATGATAAATAATCTTCACAAATCTACAGTGTCATCTTTCTTCACAGTTTTCACCAAAATTAAGCACACGGCGTATCGAGGAGGAAGCAACTTTTGTATTCTTCTTTCGTAAAAATCTACCGCCTGTGAATTGAACCAGCGTGTAAACTACATCTTCAAATCTTCGTCATTGCCAGAACGCTCATCAGGGTACAGGAATTTTTGATGTATAAAAAAATGTCAAAATCGAATAAAATCAAGATTATAGGGTGAATTAACAAATAACCCTCAACCAAATTCCGTTTAAACAGCTGTTGTCTGTCAACGCGTAGATGAGTATTGACATAAAGTAGGACAACACCTGCAGTAAACATTCGACGCTTTTTGTTTTGAATGGCACCGGGACACAAAACTTCTTTAAGAAGAAGACAACAAACAGTACATCGCAGCATTTAATATATTTGCAATGCGAAAGCAATTTATTCCCGACAAAACAATTTCTCTTAATGAGAAAAGAAATAGATGGAGTAATGAATTTAGGTTTTTAAAATCATGATATAGTGACATCAAAATAAGTTGAAGAGGAAGAGAATTAGTAAGTTGCAAAGTTCAGTTTACATATAAGGAAAGAAATGGTGGAGTAAACCAACTAAAAGAATCAATGTACCACGCGATTTTCCCGAAACATACCACAGCTGTGTTCAAAAATCATAAGAAGTAAGTGATTGGTGCCGAAACAAAATCACAACTGTACCCGATAACGTTATATCAAAAACTTACGTCTAATCGCACTTCTAGAATTAAGACAGTCTATTTTTGACTACTGAATAAATTAACCTGTAAGCCTATAAGCTGCACACTGGTTATGTCCCGCGGTCAACCAAACCTCTAGTTTCCTCCGGGTTGATTAGGTTGCGTCCACAATGATTTCATTTTGTTTTTTAATATAAACTTTACACGTTACTTTTGTACATATTCATCGTTCAACTTCACCACTTTTTTGAAATCTAAACTTATAACCGTCTACAATATACAAAACTTTTTTTTCAATTTACATTTCGGGCAGATTTGAAACAATAGACTGACTGCATTTTTACGAAACAATTAAAACTTATCACAGAGAAATCGAATAGTAAAAAATTAAATTTGAAAAAATATTTTTGGTAATAAAATTAATTTCGAACAATTACTTTGAATTTATTCCCATCCATGGAAGTAACATGAGAGAGGGTGTTATAATAAATATAAGTTGGTAATGTGTATTTTACTTAAGGTCCAGGTAATAAAATGATTAAACAGAATTCAAAATTTAGATATCGATAATCCTGGAAAGTATGATTAGGTTAAAGAAGTATTTAGTAACACATTTCCCTTACAGTAATCCGGATTAAAATTTGACCGCGGGAATCAACTCGTATGCAATCATCCTATAGACAAAGTTAGACGTTATACTTATAAAATTAAAAACCTGTAATAATTTTTTGGAGAAATGAATATTTTACAAGAAAATTGTATTGAGAAAAGCATTGATAATATTCAATATTAGTAAGCTTCTCACAGTTTTATCTCTAGCTCGATTATTGATTATTGCTATTGCAATGAAACAATAATTGATTAACAGAAAAATTTACTACTTTTGGCGGTGTGGCATTATAATTGACTTTCATTCTAGTCTTAAATTGTAAAAGAGAAGGCAGCTTAACAGAAACAAGAACCTCATTTTCGGCTCGTAAAATGGTTATTTGACGAGACTCATTTGATAGCTCAATATGTTATATCTTACTACCGATTTACGTAATGAGGATCTGACAAAATTAATATTGATATTAACTCCAATTTTAGAAACATGATGTTCTTGAAAAACATCCTGAATTTTATAGTTTCCAAAGTTGATATTTATTGTCGTTTAAAAAGTAACCTTGACCTTAAGGTTAAATCTATCTGAAAATCGGTATAACTATACATAGTATACAATGCATTTTATATTCATGACCTTGACACCTCTTGAGGATATTTTCAAAAGTGGATTAAAATTTAACCTAAGACCAAGAAAATAACGAGTTTTCATATAAGGTGTAATAAAAAAATAAGTAATTTATATTTTAGATTTAGACAAATTCTATCCAGTGGTAATTCAATAATAAAATGACATTTTAACATAATTCTATGTATTGTGATATTTCCAATTTAGGGCTAATCAAAAAACGTTTATTCTTATCCCGTTCAACAAAGAAAAGTGTCAATACTATTTAATACAGAATGAACTGATAAAATTATTCAAATTTGAAAGCCTGTTTTTAAACTTATTTTGTTGTTAGATGTTTATTTTGTACATATTAAGTATTTATACTGATATACTTTGCTACATTTCGGGTTTATACACATGGTGCATATTTTAACTTAGAATTTTTTCATCAAAATAAGTATTGAGTAACACACATGTTTTGCCTCACCTGCTATACATGCCAGATCTCTTGGGTTCAAGGAACATCATGTGGGCGACTGTTAGCTATGTTTCACACGTATAAAAAGATTTCCAAAAAATTCCACCTACAAATTTATCTTTCAATACTTTATAATAGTGAAGTTTTTACTGTGTCATATTATCTACGACGGCCGTTTTTTCTTCAACCTCCGATCTCTCCGTGCAGATGCTACGCGGACAGAAGGAAGCGGACATGCGCTGTAGGCGACTGCGAACCTCTCGCACTACACGTAAACATTGGAGAATGAGTCGTGTGTATAGGGAAAACTTCATAAATGATGGTGTTGTGCGTAAATGGTGACGAAAGCTTAAAGATAGATGGCTGTAATGATGTGCATGATGAAGGGAGCCAAGGACGTAAATCTGTCGTTTCAGATGACCTGGTTCAACGAGTTGACAGAGTTGACCGCAGATTCATCATTACTGCTTTGTCTACGAAATTTTTAAGGTGTGTTTGGTACTCTACTTGAATTCATTGACGGAAACTTTCTTTAAAAAGGGTATTGAAAAGCTTGTCCACAGATATGACAAATGTCTCAATCTCTTCGGTGATTATGTCAAATACTAACCTTTCTCACACAATAATTCACATTATAAATACTTTAAATATGAATATTAATTTGGCTCATTTATTTAATCTGTTTATAGTAAACGTAGACATTCAGTTACCTTTGGAGCTGATATTTAATACTGATATATTGGAAATATTAACTAAAGTCATAAGCGTCAATTCATACTAAACATGTGCGATTTAGATATTACGAGATGTGATAGCTATTAGGTGGACTGAAAAGTTCGTATGTTGACCCGCTACTAGTATTAGAACTCAAAGAGGTTCTGATCGACGAAAATAGCATAAATGTGGACAAAATAATTTTATATAACTGTAAAGTGAAGCTAATTAATATATCTAGAAATATTAAAGGAACGTGTTGATGATTCTGTTCCATGGTAATAAATTCGAATTTTGAAGAACGAAATCTCGCCTCATTTGAAGATGTCTTAAAAACATGTACCGTATCACAAATTAATGAAAACGATGACACAATTGAACGAATTGCACGTTTCGAATTGCTTTCGCAACCATCCAATATCGAGATATGGCCTTCGGTGACTTTTTCTGTTCTCAGATTTCAAGAGGATGCAAGATGGAAAAAATTTGCGCCAAAGAAGAATCCATCAGCTGAAGCTTATTTGAGGCTAAAAACAAATCGTACTATTAAAATGGTATCAGAAAATCTATGATCGCAATAATCGTTGTATCGCCATCAAACAATATATTGAATAATAGAATAAAATTTTTTTTGCTAGCCTACGAACTTTCGAGCCCATCTGTTATTAACTAGGCTCTAAGTTTTTGAAAAAAAAAAGTTTCCTTCTTTGAGCAAAGCTACAATTAAGGAAATATATGTCGAGTAGAAAGCCCGGAGAGTCACATAAAATTTTCAGGGATCCATAAGCTCCCTGAGTATGTTAATATTGTAGAGAAAATGTTGCAAGCGTGTGTATACAATAAATATATCACAAAATTAAATAGTTGCATTTTACTATTAGACACATAATCCCAATCATGTGAAATTATATTAAGAATTTTATCAAAATGCGGATATCATTTCAAAAAAACTAAATATTTTTATAAAATACTCATTGTATAATTAGAATATAAACAATTATGAGTTTACTATTAGAAAAGTTGTCTTGAAAGATTCAAGTTGTCTTGTCTCTCAACGTAAACCATTTAAATACATATTTCTAATTACTAATTGACAATATAATTAGCCAAGTAATAATTCATTATCATAACAGATAATTATATAATGTAATGTAATCAAGCAATAGGTGATGACAAGGCTGGAATAAAAATTAACGGGCATTAAACAACATACTTTATGCAGACGATACGGTTAACATTGCGGACAATCCAGAAGCCCTTCAACGCCTAATCAACAAAATTATGGAGGTGTGAGATCAACTAGGAAAAAAAAATTAATGTAACAAAAACAAAAGTAATGGCCATAAAAAAACTTCCAAACCCACAACTGAACATCTATGACACCGTAATAGAGAAAGTTGAGAAATTCAAATATCTTGGCAGCTGCATAACGACAAATGTAGATCCTGACGTCTAAATAAAATCACGTATAGAGCAAACTAGAGCCACATTCCTAAAGGTGAAAATTATGTAACGCAACCTTGAACTTAAACTTAAGATATCGTTTTGTAAAGGCGTACGTGCACAGTTCTCTTATATGGAGCAGAAACATGGATATTAAAAGTGGATACCATGAATAGATAAAGTTCTAAGACGAATAGGAAAGGAAATAGAGTTTCTTATAACAATAAAGAGAAAAAAGGCCTTATCTGGGCCAACATATACCGTAACAACAAGTATGATATACTGAAATTAATAATAGAAGGAAAAATCGAAGGAAAACGTGGACCTGGTCCCAGACAACATTCATGGTTAAAAAACATAAACGATTTGACTGGTATGAACACTTCATCTTTAATTCGCACTCAGAACCGAAATAAGTATGCCGAAATTGTCGCCAACCTTCATTAGATGGAGATGGCAAATTATGACAATAGAATTTGAGTTTATAAATATTCAAAAAGGTATCCATAACTTTAATAAAACTTTTTACCTTTGATGCACAATTGATTTACAAGTATTTTATTTTAAGTGAATTTTCCATTTTACAACTACTTAACAATCGAATGAGATTCGATCAAAAAACGGCTTATGTATGATGCTATATTGACTTTCGTAACATGATTTTAATAATAATTTGTAGAACAAAGACAATATCTGATTATACTGAACAGGAAATCCAAATTTACGACACTGATAAAACTCCAAAAAACAAATGAAATATAAAATGTATAGGCTGAAATGTACCTAAAGATAAATGTATAACATGTTATTGGAATATTATAATTTGGACAGTTCTATTACTCACAAGTCAACATAAATTATGCCAAGCCACGAGTTGTCAGGGCAGATAGAAGCCGATTGCTGATGGACGTTAAAATTGGACCATCAAGGAGGTTTTGGCAGACAATTCTAAATCGTAAATTCATAATACTTTTTTTGTCTTAGTCTTTCATTACTTATTGAAATATTTAAATTACATTGATAAATGAAATTCTAAGCCAATTATTATTTTTGGTTAGTTACGTTTACTAACAATCATCGATAAAAGTAAAGTAAATGAGATATAACTGATGGAAGACTAATATTTTCATAGCTTAAAAATGTGAGTACTTAGACGAATAATCAGAAATATTAGCATAAAAATAAGTAGTTTCCAAATCTTCTCCATGTTTTTTTTTAATGAGACCTTATTTATTTTCCTTAATAAATCAGCACAATGATAAAGTATCGTCTCAAGAAAGTCTGAAGACGCACCAGGCAGAGTAATTGTAAGTATGTTCCGTATTATTATCACCAACTTAATAGGCTCACAATTCATTATTTTGATTATCTTCAAACTCTAGCTTCATTCAACCATGATTGGTAACTTGTGTCATTCATTGCAGTAATGGAACCTTTAGGATAAAATCGAATATTTACTGATACCAATTATTAGAACTTCTATAATACTTGGAGTGATATTATTGTGTCAGAAACATATTTCTATTTTTTCTTCCAAAGGCCAAAAAACAAAATTACTTAGACTAGAGAATCTAATATTTCTTTGCGGAAAATGTGCAATTTTCAATTTATTCATTTCATTATCAATCAGTTGATTTATTACGCCGTTGCTTTTATGGTAATTTGAGGATCACTTTACTATAATAGCTTACATAAACGAATGTCTTTTTATAATGGATACGAGTTGATTGGAAGGGAAATCAGAAGTAAAAAAGCTTTCAATAATTCGGACGAGGAAAAAGGATGCGCAAGAGATAGTTACAATGTTACTGCCCATAAAATAGATAAATACTTGAATCAGAACCAGGATATTATAATCAAACTAAAGTGATTTCGTATATGATCAACGGAGACAAAACAAAAAGACAATAACAATCACGACTCACTCAATCCAGAAGGCCATCCTTATTATAACTGGACACTGTACTGTTAGCTTCAGAAATGGAACAAATATTGAAAGAAGAAGATAAAGATCGCGCGTCTTCTCGTACAGTGCCCTGTCTTGAATGAAATATGATTTCAAATATTGGTACAGTAAAATAACAGCTTTAGAAATAGAAATAGAAAAATATGAATATCAGTTCAGAATCTTCATAGCTGTCAAATTCTATATATATATATATATATATATATATATATATATATATATATATTAACAGGGTCTTCTTGTATATAGAAAGTCTTCAAGTCTTCTGGTTTGATCAATTTCATTTGCTGGGCCTTTTGCAATAACCTTCAGGATAGTTGGAGCACGAGCAAGTGATTGATCGGTTGTTTGGTGCACAATATTCATATTTTACTTAGTATGAAGTATGTCATTTAAAAAAAACATTTTTGTTGGCTTCAAAGTTTTCGAGTATTTAATTTGGATGATTATAAATTTAAAGTGCTTTCATATTTTATCCCTATTTAATTACTCATCTGTTTGTTCCCGTCACGTACTTCCAGAATCTGTTTTCTTCGTTTGGTGGATTAAAAACAAACAGCAAATATTATTATTAACCATTTATTACATAATAATAAAAATAAAAAATATCATACTTCATCAAATCAATTTATTTACTTCGTCTGAGAAGCTGTTGCAACGACTGGAGCTTTTGCAGAGTAGGGTACCGGAACAACACCTCTTACATCATTACTTTGTTGAGCGCGATAACCATTTTCATCGGCAACATATGTAGTACGGAAGTGGAGACCTTCCGGTGATGTGAAACTAAATGATCCGGTAGCTCCGGTACCAGGTTCGTTATCAGGTCCTATCACTGGATAACCCTGTTGCTCAGCAGCAATGCCGTTGTCGGTTTCATAGCTAAAAATAATGACACAACATATCATTTCGTATAATTCAACATCTATTGCATAACTCAATAAGTACCGTGTCTGATACAATGATAGCAGTGCCATACCACAACAAGATACGAGAACCACTCTGGATATTTTGGATGCTTTATTAGAGAGTTGGAACCAGCAACGGACATCATCCCGAAGTAGTGAGCTTTGACCATAGTTAAGCCACTGCTATTAGAAGGACATATAATTTCAAAGTGGATTTGAGTGAACAACAAAGTTTTGTACTGTTGCAACGGATATTTGTTAATGGAAGTCCTTCACGAGCAGCTACGAACATCGACAAAAGTAAAACCATTACCAATAACGTAGTGCTCAAATTCAAAAGAAAAAATTTGTTCCATCAAGACCTTGTAATAAAGCGATGAAAACCGTGGTCACATTGCACCTTTTGTATTCTCCAAATCTAGTTCCATTGATTGCTGACTCTTTGCAGATCTCGAGGGAATGTTACAGAGAACGAGGTTTATCCCTGATAAAGAAGTAATTAACGAGGTTAAAGTATATTTTCAATAAAAATACAATACGTTCCATAGAAAAGGTACGCAAAAGTTGAAGAGAGAGCACAACACAATCAAAACAAAAATAAATTTGAAAATATAAATACACATAGATACTATGATATCATTTTCAGGATACAAAATGCATAAATAAGAATTAACTGAGTGGGATTAAGAAAAATTGGTGCAAAGAACGAGAATTGTTTTTGGAGAAATATTCATTGTTCTACAAAGAAAAATTTCTAGATACAAATAAAGAGTATGTCGGACTCATAAACATGTACATAGAAGTGAAGCTTCAAACAAATAACATAATATATGAACTAAAAAAAGCCAGCAGACAGTTACTGCCGACAAAAACAAGAAATTATTGGTGTTAAAATCAGTAGTTGATAATTCCAATAAAAACACCAGAAAAATTGGTAGACATTCAGGCTCAAGTCAATCCATTGTTTCTAGGATTCTTAGAAAAAAAATACAAATAGACTTCTGATCATGTTCCTTTGATTGATTTGCAGAGGAAGAAGAATTTTTATAATTTGCTATAATCAAAGTTAATATATTTGTGGCGATAATGGTCTAGTAGATAGTCATAACCGTTAAGAAAATAAATATTATCGACTTCTGCCCAAACCAAAAGTCAGGGTCACGCCTACACCTACCAAATTGTTTATATTGATCTATTTGGAGCTTACAGTCACAGATGCATTGTCCAAATACCGACGTGCCTACGTCATGGAAGGATGAATCACGTAATAGGCAATTTGGAATATCTTGGAGCATATTTCTTCTAATATCGGAGGTGTGCAGATGTGACTACAGTAACATGGTACTCAGGTGCATTTTCAGTTAGTTGCAAAAAATTGTCCAAATAGATGGATGGGAAAAGAAGATCCATACAGTTAACCACCCAGATTCTCAGATCTTACTTTGATGGATTTCTTTTTAAGAAAAATATTTCTTATAGTACTCCTAGGGTACTCCTGGTGATATAAAAATTTGAATTACTGACGTGTTTGACATTTCAAGAGATCTGAGTTTTGGATTTTATATTCAGGATTACAAAACAATATGCTCATATCTAGTTATATTTGTAATTTATTTTTTATTATTCGTTCAACTATTTATTTTGTTAATTTTTATTACCGTGTGAGAATTTTTTTATTAATTACTGAAGAATTGATTTCAGTCGAAAGAAATACTTTTAAAAAAATATGGTTCTCATAACGAGCCACTATTGGGGAATTCCATCAACCTGGTAAAAAAGCTCATGATAAGTGACTTAGGTCTCATTCCTAAATAGTTCGATCACACTAAATATTAGAATTCATTTAGTAATACATTTTTGACAAAGAAATAAGAATAAGAAATAACAGCAACAGCCCAAAATAAAACATTTGTTATTGTTCAAATAATCACACAAATCATAACATCACTTACCCATATTGGTAGGTTCCATCAGGATTGACATTACTTTCGAATCTCACAATTCTAGCAGCAGCCTCTGGACCAGCTACATAGTTCTTTGTGTAGTCAGGATAATTATAGAGATTCTTATAGTACAAAGGATCGCTTTTATATACGTTATTCCTGAAGTCATTTTTTCTGTAAAATCCATCATTCCATTGTCTGTTATAGTAATCGTTTCCAAAGTAAGGGCCAGTCCTATAGTTATTTCTATAGTAGTCATTACCCCAGTAATTACCCCTGTAAGGATCGATGGTGTTAACTCTGCGGTATGGTTCATATGCAAATGTGTTTCTGTAATACGGATCGTATTGTCTATAATAATCATTTGTGGCAGTTATAGGTGCAACTGTTGTAGTTGCAGCTTGAGGAGCAGCGTATGTTGCTGCTACTGCAACAGCAGCGATTAAGAACTGAAAATGAATAAAAAGATTATTTTAATTTTGTCTTCAAACTGATTTCTTTCCTCCATTTAATGCCTGTATCTTATTTCAATGATTGTATGATGAAGAAACTACTTCTAAGTAGGTACTCTATATGTTCATTTGCACACACTAAATTAAAAGATAAGATTCCATAAAAAAACTTGCCATACTTGTTTCAAAATACATATTGATTTGATATTAATACTAAAGCTACTCCGTATATTTTGAGATACCACGAAACTAGAGTACTTTGAACCATCATTAAGTAGTAAACTCTGTCTTTAGTCGTTGCCATCACAGTGGTACATACAATTTTCCCCCAAAATATGAGTTCCTAAATAAACATCCAATCTATACCGAAACTTAGCATTAATTCTATTAAACTTTTACTCTCTCAACATACAAACGTAGAGTACAAATTTACGTCTTAATCGTCTTTGTAGGAGCGTAGAAGGAAAATCGCTATTCGAATTTAAGTTATAGTACAGTAAAATTCAGTTATAGTTTCAAGGCAGGTTATTCGTTGATATTTTAACTTCATTATTAATTAATTTCCATCGATGAGTCAAATAAGTTGTTTGGATAATTACACTAGTTTATACATTTTAATAAAAATGATGGAATTAATCAGTTTTGATTTGTTGAAAATAAACAAGCAGTTCCAAGAGTCATATACGGTCGATTTCTAGAAATATTTTTTAATGTTTATAGATTTACGCAAACTAAGATAAGGTAACATAAAATGAAGTCAAATTTGTTGTAGAGGTGGAGAGATAGAAAAACTTGATGTAGTCACCATCAGATATCCAGCTAAACAGTAGCGAAATGTGGAAATTTTCGAATTTTGTGGAAGGAGAAAACATTAATCTGAAAATTGTAGTTGAAACAGTGAAAAGTATATTCAACGAGAAGAAACAACGAAAAAAAATTACGCACAAACCCATGAGGAACATTATAATAAATGATGTAAAATAGAAATGCATATAACTAACAAAATTCGGACATGGAGAACCTTATATATAATATAATGTTATAATTTCAGGAAAAATTATGTATAAAATGAATAAATGAATATGAATAAAAATTAAAATAAATTGTACATTTTAGTAGTTCTTTCTAAAAACAACACAAAATAGGGAAATGAAAAGTAAGTAAGCTAAGAATATAAAACATATGGCTGACATAAAAAGACGCAAAAACAATTTCGGGGAATAGTGCATATTAAAAACTTGTAATATTGCGAAGAAATATTGGCTGGTAAAAGAATTAATTAATTAATAGTTGCTCTTTACACCGACTCCAAAGATTTATTCGACGAATACGGCGAGATCATCAGAGTTGTAGATATTAAATTTTGACTTACTACCCGCAAAAACGACAATATCTAAGCTGTGAATTGTGAATAAAACCTTTATTATATGGTATAACTATAATTGTATTATATTATAGATGTATTACAAATAAAAATTAAATCAATTCGAGGTCTTCAATGGATTCAAGGCATCAATATACTTTTCTAACGTTGCTTATTTTTCACTAGTGGCATTTTATTTTTGAAAATATTAGGTTTTGAAATTATCAAAATCGAAAAAATATGAATTGTAGACTTCTGTTGAAATCTGATATTTAAGACTCCTTTCAAATGTGGAATTCAAACGTCAGTTTATAATCTTTTCCTGGTACTCGAACTTGCTATAAATGCTACGGATTGTACTCTTCCTGAGATGAAAGCAGTGTCGAAGAAGTGGAAGAAGTGGAACTATAGCCAAAAAAAGTCAAGTGCTTTATTCAGTGAAAAAATCCGTGCTTACATTGAAGGAAATATTCATATATCAAAATCATATACCAAAAAAGCCTCTATTGTTTCTAAATTTGACATAAAGTGGCAATAAGAGCATCAATTCATGGTTTTCTTTTGGCGTATTTCATTGAACTTAGCACTAAATATACAACATCGTTTTCATGGACTTTCTACTTCATACTGAATATACTACTATCACTACACCAACACTAACAATTACACTATCTGACGCGCGTTTCGATAACCAAGTTATCGGTTTCAAAGACTGAAGGTAAACCTTCCAGACAGTGTAATAAAGTATATCAATATACTTTGATAGTTAATTAAAATTACTATGTATCTTGAACGTCAAACAGAGAAACATTTAGCAAGGCAAAAACTTACGGCAAAACAAATTTCATTAACAAAGCTTCTGATGAAAAATCTTTAGCGATAAAATTAGTAGATCTCATAATAATTCTATAGTTTTTATTATCTAATTAATTACATAATATACTTTAAGTATATATTAGCTTCACCTTTATGTGGGCTCCTGAAATCGTTTGTTTGATTGTTTTCGTTCGACAAAGGATGGTTAAGTTGATTTGGTTAGTGAACTGTATTTCATTTTTGTTGCTTTGATTGATATTATTATTAATTTAGTGAGTAATAAGTAAAACTGAACGAATGTGTAAACTTTACCTTTTATTTTAGTTCTGTACAGCTACACCTTTTTAAACGGAATCATTATCAAAAAATAACCTTATAAAATAGAAAAAGATTCCATGGGCGGGTAAGCAGCGGCTGTTGCTTGAAATTATATATCATACAAATCAAATTTAATTAAATGAAATAAATTTAACAGTTTTCCTAAAAATTAAGCACTTCGACAACCTTAGGAAATATACCGTTGTTGTTAGATACAAGTTTCAACGAGATGTAAGTATATAAGCAGCGAAGACATGATACGAGAGTGGTATCAATTAAGAAGCTAAAAAGTAGACAATAAATATAGTTTAAAGAAACTAAAAAACACGCTATTAAAGTACATGAATCAATCAATAATTTTTCAAAATAACCTTAAAACAACAGTGAATGAAGAATACCAGTATTATTGAGAAAAAGCATGGGGCGTTTTGTTCCATATTTCTCATACATCGAGCTCCCAACTCTTTTTTCAGAATAATATATTATTGTTATAAGCTTATTTTGAAAATTATTTCTAACTTTTTAGTTTGATGTGCTTTAAAACAGTATTTTTTTAGTTTTTTTAAACTATATTTATTGTGGTCAAAAATTGTTACGAAAACTGTTTATACCACAATTACGAAATATTTGTCTTACCACTATTTGGAAATGTTTAGATCACATTACATAGAAAAGTCTTACATGGTAATTAATCAAATTATAGATTATTATCTTGTGAATAATTAATCACAAATGTGTGAAATTTTTTGTCACAAATAAATCATACTACAAATAACATAACCTTGCAAATAATTATACTAATCTTCACGGTTTATGATATTTGATCATTAGGTTTGTAACACGTCTACAATTAATTAGGACTATAAAAATCATCTAATTAACTTCCAGGAAGTTGTGATAATATTGAAAAGTAAATAATGAAAACTCATAGCACAAAATTTTAAGGAAATATTATTGTTATAAATAACAATTACAATTGAACACTCGATTTTGAAAAAAAAAATAATAATCAAAGTCGAAGGAAAAAAACTTTTGTGAAGTATTTGGAGAAAACTTTCCTCATTTGCCTAATATGTAAGTGAAATAAACAGCTAATAGTGAAAAGACAAGAAAAATGAAGAAATGAACAAAATCGATATAATTAACCTGTACTAAAATTATTTATTAATATTAATAGTGTTTATAAATACATTAATGGTACTTTTATTTACTTCTGGATCTGATTTTTAGCTTCAATATATACCTTTTATTATTTCTGTAAATTTAGTGGCTGAAGTAAAAATATACAAAGAGTCTGATCAGATCAAGATAACTTAAAAAATTATAATCTTAATATTTTACTGTCTAACTGCTTTCCAATACTACGAGTATTTCTCTTCACTAGTAATATTGTTGTGTATTTCTTGACACACTTGTCTCATTGAATTTTTCTTAAGTTTTGTTCAATAACCTTTATTTTTTACCAAATCCCGGAAATGATAATCGAGATGAGAATTTTGGAAGATTTGGTAAACCATAACACGAAATGACTATTATTCCTTCAACGACAAATATTTCTTAAATTATGTATGTATGCACTATATATTTGAGATTACGTTACATGTCGTATATTATGAAGATTATTTATTGCAATCTTTTCCAAAAAGACAATCAGCCTTTGATAATTCATTATATAAAAAAGGATATCTTCAAATTCCATACAATTTAAACTTTATGAGGATTATTAGTCGCCCAATTTCAAGACGATAAATATCATTTAAAAAATTACCTTGCGTCAGTTAGCAATTATCGTTATCACATTTCCCTTTGACGTGCCTCGAAAACGCTATACGTTTTTCGTAAAGTACATGAGATATTAAAAAAACGATGAACAGTCATCATAGCAAGATAATTGGTTATATATCTCATTAAGTTTTATCAAATTGATCAAATGTAATTTGTTGGAACATTTCTATGAACTATAATCATTGGCCTAGCAACAGATATTTAAGCAGAAATTATCATATAATCACATTTTTGGTAGAGGTTCGAGAAACTATAAAACTTCTTGATCTCTGTTGGAAAGTTTCTTTAAAATAATCTTGAGATTAAAATGTTATTATACAATGTAGTATTGTCTTCAGTTGGTGAGTTTATGCTTGACAGTCAAAGTTGCAAACAATTACGAAAAACAAAGCCACTTCCTAAATGTTTATGATTTACGTGGCTAATACGAAGTCTTCTTATTGTAGTAGCTTCTACTTCTACTTCTACTACTCAAAAGTTTATATTGAGGTGAGGAGTAGATAGATGGTAGTTTATATATATGTAAAATTTTGTTTCATAAGCCCTAATTTGATCCTCACTAATATTTAGTTGGAATGATAAATTGAGAAGGCTGATGCATAGATTCACTCGATGTGTCTTAAATATATATATTTAGAAACACTACAATGATATTTAGTGGAGTTGTGGGTGTTTTAAGTTGAACTTCGCAGGGGATGCTGTGTTGCCACAAGATCTTCATCTCAATCTCCATACAAATGCATAATTTAAATTTTTTCTTGTTGAGATTTCAAATCTATCTCATTAGAAAGCAAAAAATTCAATAATGAGTAATATTCAACACTTCTATCCCAATATTACATACAAAAAATCAAATAAAAAAACTGAAAAAGTTGTTAAATAATAAACGAATTAAAAATTATGATTTTGTTATGAAACTTGCTATATAGAGTTAAGAAAATATTCTTTATAACCTTTTTCAATAATTTTTCTCAATATCTCTAACGTGAACCAAATATCTGGCTCGTACTAATTCGGGTAGAAATTTCAGTTGATCGCTTGTGTGAAGGGTTGAATCTGTTAAAACGACGTGAATAGTTATTTTCATTCGAAATGGGACAAACTTGATATAAAAATAACTGAAAGTAAATTTTTTGAATAATTATATATTAAACCATTTACTAATAAATTTTGACTACAATTTAATGCAGAGATATTTTTGATCAAATTATTGCATACCCGGAGGTTGCATATTAAAATATTTTTCTGTAATTTGGAATTTGGAGGTTATTTCTAGCATTTTTTAATATTTACTATATCAATTGAATTTTAAAATTGAATAGAAAATACAGAGTTCGTGATAGTATTGTACAAAAAGTTATTACAATTATAAGCAAAAATGAAATTATGTAATTATTTATTAGTTATTATGAATATTTGAGTAGATCACAACAAATATAAATTTGTTTTTTTTTTTCTAAATTTATGTGAAGAACTATGATATTAATATACGTAATTCAGAAAGTAGTATGAACTATTAAGTGAAATAATTTGTTAATAATCTCAAAAGACTCACCAATTTAATCATATTTGCCACTGATTATTATGGATCTGTGCTCAAGCGATACACACGGATTCTGAATTTTCTGAAGATTTTGCGGTATATATACCAATCCAACAATACAATAATTCACCAGAAGACGTTTTTAAGTGGTTCATCATCACTTTGGTACAGGGTCGGCCGCATAATTTAAAATTCAAATCTAGATAATTAAATACGTTACAAATATCTACTCGAAATTTTATAGTTATTTGTATTTTTTTAATCTTATACAATTTATTGTAATGTACAATTTACTAACAAGGATTCAGTAGAACCATTCGTATTTTAAAATTTACTGAAAGAAAACTGATATATTTTTGTTAAATAATAAAAGTTACAATATATACTTTTTCACTTTCCTCTATGTTTAAATTTGGAATCAAAAACTCCATAGGCATTTGATTGTTAATAGATAATAAAATATTTAACTTCGGCATTTAAATTTTTGAGTGTACAAAAATTTGAGACACATTACAATTCAGAGGTTTTATTCACATTAGTTAGATGAAAACTAGACATCGATAAAAGTATATCTGTTCTAAAGTTTCTGGAAATTCAATATCATATCCCACACACGTTTGATGATATTTAAATCTGGTGACCGGGATAGTTATGACAAAACACTAACGCCTGTTTCTTGAAGAATTTCCATAGTTCGACGTGTAACAAGGACGTTCATTAAGATAAAGCATATATATAAAGATTATAATTCTGTATAATACAAAATGTCAAATGTCATACATTATCGAATAAATACTCAATATCTCAATATAATAAAACATATTCTCAATGAGCCATAATTCTTTTAGAATCGCCTTTAAACAAAAGTAGACGAACTATGATCTGGTTGGAGAGATTACCAAAAAATGGAGATCAAGAAATTTTCCTACTAGGTTGAACACTTCTAATGTCACATTAAGATGGCTATAATTGAATAAACGCAAAAATTTAAATAATTTTAGGTAATAATTAATGAAAATTCGTAAAATAGAAGTTTATTCAATCATAGCCATTTTAATGTATTATTTTAACTTTGGCTGATGTATTGCAGTTCTAAATATAATTTTTAAGTTATAACAATTGAGTATTAGAAACTAAACGTTTGAAACAACAATAATCATTATGTAGCCAAAAAAAGAAAAATCTGATAACCATGATATTGGCCATATTATTTATGTACAACAGCATAACAAAACAAAATGTATGATGGATGGCGTAACTTGATGCTCAGATAGATAAAAGTTTCATATTGTTATTGATATTGATGCTACGGTAATCCGAGGAAATGTATCCTCAAATGCAAATTTTAAGTACCTGAATTTTCGATGTAAGTTACTTTGAAGTATCCGAAATAGATCTGTCAAAAATTTTTGAAATTATTTCTAAGATAGGGACGAAAATATAGATAAAAAGTGACTTTTTCTGTATTTTGGGAAAAAAACTTCGAATCGAAGTTGTAAATCTTTTTATTTTACACAAAAACGTTTCTTTCAAGTGTTTGACTAATATTTACAAACTTAGGGTGGCTGAAGATTAAGGGATGATACTTACAGCTTCAGGAACTTACTCTGAAGTTTCCAAAATAATTCTATTAAGAATTCTTCATAATTAGTTTCCGAGAGAATTTGATAAAAAGTATTGTTTCTGAATATTGGCAAAATAGTAAAAATATTTCAAATCCAAGTTGAAGACATTCCAATTTTACACAAAAATGGTTTTTAAAATATTTAACGATTACTGATATTTACAAACTTAGGGTGAATATAGATTAAGAGGTGAGAGATAATGCGTTAAAAATCATAACTAGCTAAAAAATTGCGATTTTCCAAAAAAAACGCGAAAATTCGAGGTTGATTGAAAAGTTATATAAGAAATGAAAATTTTGGAATTTCATTTTTACCATTTTGCTTGATAGATACATAATTTCAAATAATATTTTCTGAAATATGTAAGAAAATACTTTGGAGCAACAAAAAATATTTTTTCCTATTGACCAATGCGATTTAAAGTGGAATTTACTACTACTTTGAAATAAATATTTCAAATAAAATTTTCCCATATTAAAATTCATAATTTTCCAACCAAATGCGGATTTTTTCTTTTTTTGGAAAAATTGCATTGTTGAGCCATTTAGGATTTTTCGAAATTGTAATTATCATTCCTTAGCCTCTAAACGCCTAACAATGTAAGTAACAGTAATAGCCGACTATTCTTGTAAAAAATTAAAAGATATACAACCTCGATTTGAAGTTTTTTTCGTTTTACCAAAGTTTTGGAAAAAAAACTCCGACTCCACCAACTATCAGTGTATAATTCTAAAAAATTCTTAAGAAATCTATTAAAGTAGCTTAAAATTTGGAAATTTATCCAAAATGTGCATTTGAGGACCCATTTTATTAGACAATTCAAACCAGAGCATAATGGCGCAACCGTTTGCAAATTTTTTTTAAAATGTCCGGGAGGTGTTCCTGATTATAAAAGTGTAAGATGTCACTTGATACCCTTTGATGTTATTGTTTGAACAACGAATAACTGAATAAGCCAGAAAAAATGCATTTTTTGCAACGAATTAATTTTTTTTATATTCTTTGCAATATTTCGAATGAAATTAATTGTTATGAATTTTTAAAAATTCAAAATCGCCGATAATCCTATTTTTCCTGAATTCAATAATATACCTAAAAAATTGAAATGTTATAATTTTTAATGTTTTATCAAACATTTCAACTATCTAAAACAAATTAACCTAAATAGAATTGAAGAATTTTGTTTTTTATAAGTTTTATTTATGTTATAACAATATACTCCCTGCGCAGATATTTTCGAGAGAGAAGTATTTCTGTCTCACTTCCATCTCAATGTATAAAATGAGTGAGAGAAAGGCCGACGACGCGCTTAAAAATTGTAAAATAATTGTAAAATAATGAAAGTTGATAGGTATTTTGGAGATCATAAAATTTTATGACCCAGTAATCCAACAATGTTCATTGAGGTTCAGGTTACTTCTTAGATGGTATTTGACAATGATTTTTTCATAAATAAAAAGAAAACAATTACATCAAAAGATTTCAAGTGAACCTCAATGAACATTGTTGGATTACTGGGTCATAAAATTTTATGATCTCCAAAATACCTATCAACTTTCATTATTTTACAGGAAAAAATGTTTCTGTTAACTTCAATCACCAAAAAAACTTATATATGAAATATTTTATAGAATATATTAGAAATATATAGAAGCAGTCATAACAATTAATTCCATTCGAAATATTGTAAAGAATATAAAAAAAATTAATTCATTGCAAAAAATGCATTTTTTCTGGCTTATTCAGTTATTCGTTGTTTAAACAATAACATCAAAGGGTATCAAGTGACATCTTACACTTTTATAATCAGGAACACCTCCCTGACATTTAAAAAAATTAACGACTTAAAACAATTTTACAAACGAATGCGCCACTTTGCCCTGCACTATTACATATTCAATTGTAGGACTACTGCTTCTATAAAACTCTTAATTGTCCAGTTAGAAAGTGACTGGCTATAAGAAACCAACGTAGAAAATGCTTTGGATAAGAAGCTTGTTGTAACAAGAGCGTCTCCTTAAAACTATCTCAGATACTGAAAATGGAGGACAATCTGATGATGGTTCAGTTACAAGGGCAATTCTGATAGAATGAGCAATAAACCTTAGAAGTCACTATATAATTCTACTTCCTATATACTTCTACTACTTATCATAATATGTTAGTGAATTCTGAATCTTAAAGGTTCTAAAACTATTAATGATAGATTAATTATCTATTCGTCACAAGGTCATTGTGTCTAATGTAACCTTATACCTAGAAAGTAACACATCTTCTCAAAAGTATTGAAGAAACCTTCCCGATGATACTAATAAGTATTTGTTTTATTAGTATTTATTTATACTGAATAAAAATGAAATTTTTATATTACTTGCAGATTGAAAATACAGTTTAATAATTTCTAGGAGAAAGCTCCTTTTACTTTCTGACAGTAAAACGTTCTATTTCGAAACTCCTATCTATATGGATCTACACACATTATTTTAAAATATCTTCATTATCAAGTTTAGTGGCTCTAATAAAGTTTCTGATCTGGGGAGTTATAAAAATCATTTCATGTTTAATTCGTTCCATTAAGGCTACTAAATTATGTTGTCAGCCAACGTATACTCGACTTTTTTATAATCTCAACAAAAAAAATCAAGAAGAATAAGATGGGGTGACCTAAGTGGCTACTTCATTGATCCACGTTTTCCAATCGACCTTCCTTGTAAGTGGTTATCTCGAAACCTTCGAACATTGACACCATAATGTGATGGTGAACCATTCTTTTGAAACCAAGTACTAGTCTCAAAGTTCTCCCTATTAGATGCAACCGGAACTTTATTCAAAAAATATACTTTGTATATTTGTTGTTGTTCATTCTGTACATTACTTTATCATAACTCTACATAAAAAATGTTTAAATTAGAGAGACTCTATACAAAGACTATTGATATTACGAGAAATCGATTTACCATATCTATTTTATGCAGAAGCTGGAAATGACCATTATCTCAATAGATATCGAAGCATAGATAACTTTGTTCGAAAAATATCATCAACATCTATCTGTGTGTGAAAAGTCATGATGATTGACGTGTGCGCAGAAAAGTTTCTGTGGAAAATGTATTCAAATGCATTATTTTCTTGAAAAATCAATAGATAAAATGAAAATTTAGTAATTTTTGTAGAGTTAGGTTAGGTTATGTTAGGTTGTGTTAGAGACCGAAATAATGGTAAACAAAAATAATTTTCTTCAATCAAATATTTTAATTGGACTTAAATCTACAACTTTTACATTTTAAAATATTTTTTAATTTCTTTAATAAAACTAATGAAACGAATGGGTCTATTTTTGATTCAGATTTACGAGATTCTCGTCGCCATATATATTCTATGATAAGTCCTCCCAATCTTCTGAACTCTTCTACGCATGTGTCAATCATTATGACTTTTTACACACAGATAGATCTTGATGAGATCTACCGAACAAAGTTATCCATATTTCGATGTCTGATAGCCTTCCTGAAGTAAATGTTTCCGCATAAAATAGATATGATAAATCGATTTCTCGTATCATCAATAACCTATGTATAGACTTTCATGATGATCGTCGTGGGGTGGCTTATCATATTCTTACCCGTTAGATTATATGACAACTATCCAGATGTGTTTCTTGAATTCCACAGTATATTAACTGAATTAATTATCTACTGCTCTGCTTCTATTTAAACCCAGTTGCCAAAACTGCCATTAACATAAACAAGATTAGTATCATTGAAAAGGTTGTTCTAATACCGTTGCCATAGGGTACAAATACAAATTGTTATTGATATTCAGTGTTAAAATTTGACTTATGTATACTCTTCTCAAAGATAAGAAGGACCAAGAGAACTTTTGAATAACAAGGAATAATCTAATCTACAACTTCTTCTCCTGTTCTCAAACAATATCTACATATTTAACACTTTGATAAATTATACTTTCAATTTGATCATTGTTATATCACGTCAAAAATTGGAATTTCATTCATTTCATAAATTTATTCACAAATTTACAATTCAATATCCAATAGTCTATAAATGTCTAGAAATGAATGAATAAATTAATACATAATCCCAATATTTTAAGCACGTATTTTATGGCTTAAAATTTGATTTGAGTCTACTAATTCCTATATTACAAGGTGATTACAATTTTTTCATAACATTTCTGTCATTCCAATATTTAATTCTTTCCTTTTGGCATATCGTCTTTTAATAATAAAAGAATTTGGAATCAACCATGGAATTGATCCTTGACTTCCCACATTTATTGAAAATACTGTCATGTAGAGATTTGGTAATAGAGCAAAATACAGTAGGTGGTCAAATTGTTAGGGATAGTACTTAAATTTTTGTATTTTAAAGTTTACCTAAAAAAATAATTAGTTATAGACCTTGTAACTATTTTTTAGTGTACATGTATTGTTAGGATCATATAAACATTTTGCGTAAGGAAGAAGATTGATAAGTGTATAAAAGTAAAATATAAAATAACAGAAAACTATTAAAAGTATTATTAATATACGAGGATATATTGAAAAATTCTTAGCCTACTATAGAACCAAATAAAATTTCAATGTCAAAATATTTTATTACTCAACATATTCACCTCTTAATTGGATACATTTATCACAGCGAACCTGCAACGTCTCTAGACATTTCAAAAACAATGTTTCTTCTTGCTCTGCAAACCAGACCTCCACAGCTTTTATTACCTCCTTGTTGGAAAAAAATTTACGACCTTTTCAACTTTTTTTCAGTTGAGAAAAGAGATGATAGTCGGACGGAGCCAAATCTAGTGAATAAGGGGGTTGTTCTAGTAATTCAAACCCTAAATTACGAATTTTTTACATGGCAACATGAGATTTGTGTGCAGGGCGTTGTCCTGCAAAAACAAATCACATTTGGATAGCTTTCCACGTATTTCCTCTTTAATTTTTCCCGTAGACTGGTCAGTAATGTCGAATAGTAATCTCCAATTATTGTTCTACCCAATAAACTGAAGCAAGAACTTTTCCAGCAGATTTTTGGACACGAAACTTCTTAGGACTTGGAGAGCCAGAGTGTCGCCATTCCATCGATAGTTGCTTTGTTTCTAGATCGTAGAAATGTACCCAAGTCTCATCCATAGTAACAATTCGGTTTAAGAAATCTACATCTTTTTCAAATCGAGCACAGATGGAACGCGATGCTTCTACCCTATTTTCCCCTATTCAGTGCTTCAGATATTCGTTTTAGTCCAATTCAACGGTCAGATTAAATCATGTCATGAGCTGCATTAGTAAACTTTCCAGGAAAGAATAGAACAGTGATGTTTTTTTCAACAGAGAACCACACTTGTGGCAGTAATCGCGTTTCGAGTAATCGTTTTTACTTATCCTACGTCATTGTTGCATTTATCTGAGATGACAGTCTACACCATTACACTAACCGGATGTTTAACTCTCTCTACAAAGCAGTCTGGATTCAACTGTTTACCCGGTTACCTATAAATGATTATAGCAATAGTGATCTGTGCAATTTTTGAACAGTTGTACTGCTTATTTAATACGAACCGAATTGTAAAAATTTTGGAGAAGGTACTTAATGAAAGATTTCTGAAATAATTAAGAAAATATTCAGTCATGTTCCAGGAACAATTTGGTTTAAAAAAGACTAAATACTCAAGATGTAGTTACAAAGTTAACTTATAAAATTATAACTCACTTGAAAACATGAAGGTATTTGATTCTGTAATTCGCAGTTGTTGAATTAGGAAGAAGTCAAAATATTAGCAGAAACAAGCCTTGCAATTCTTCTTAAAATAGTTGTTTGTAAACTTTGAACGGTAAATTTAAAAAAAATGTTTAACAAAAAAATGAAAGTTACAACGTTTGCCTAGACTTCTTTTCACCATCACTCGACCATCATGTTTCCATATTAAAAAAAGATAACCTCAATTGAGGTCGATACGAAAAGAGTGCAAATCAAGTTATCCGTCTATAACCACTTCACATTGTTGTCGATGAGATTTTAGCCCTTTGTTGTCCTAATCATTCTTGGTGCCTTACTTGAATACCTCTCACACCCTAGTTCATTCTACTAGTAATTTTTGGGAACATGATCACTTGTGAATTTCTATTAGGTAACCATTGAACACGAAAGAATTCTGTATACTTGTATCGAAATTATCAGGTTAGCTCAGTACTCACCACAAAAATTGAATGAGATAAAATAGGAATGCTAAACTGACACCTCTCGAATTCATATCTTGCATTAAGAGCTTCATATATGTTGAATATTTTTGAATTGAAAAAAAATTTAGTGGATATCCGAGTTTCTATGTCACTGCGTATATTTTCACAACTAAATTGTAATTTAGAACCTATACATTAAAATTTATATAAAAACTATGAATATTAAAATATAAATCCTACTTAGACAAGAAGTAAAATTCTTGAAATCAAACAATTATATGGAATTTATGCGAAAATGTTAAGCATCATCTTTACTAAACAGGAAATATCAACAAAGTTTAAAACATTGATGAGCAAAATGCCCACGTGTAACATAATGAAAAATTATCAACCCACGTCAAATAAAATTGATCGTATTTGATTTTAGAAAACACAAACTATTGTTAACAAATATTTTCTATTTTAATATTAAAATATTATAATAGACAATATGCGTTATTGCTTAATGGGCAATATCGATTGATTCATAAACATTTATCAATTATTATAATGATCGAAATAAACACAAGAATTATTTTGGTAGTAGGTAGCTCTATTATTTTTAATGATTTATTTGTTTTTAAACAAAACACAAAATTGAATCAGCATCATTAACTCAAAAGAAATAACAATATATAACATGTCATAACAATAATAAAATTGTAAAAGAATAATCTTCATAGATAATTTTTAAGGATGTACGTAGGCGGTGAAAGAAAAATGAATTTTTAGTTAGCTTCCGCCATGTTTCTGAGGTTATTTGACAAAATTTTTGTTAAGGAACGTGGTTAATTAAACAAATCATTTGTAATAAAAAAAAATTTATTGCATGTTAATAAGAACAATGAAAAAAACATCTTACATAGAACTGGGACCTATCAAGGCACAAGTCGTACGCATGTGCTCTTCCAACATACAAGAGATCAAGCGCTCTCCGCACAATGATACACATGCACACAAATATAAATGTAGTAGCCTCCACATGCCTCCTTACATTGATAATGTACTAACATTCATCTTAGATTCAATAGGCCTGGAAATTTTTCGAATTTTTCTCGGCCCAGTGCCTTCGTGAAAATATCAGCAGTATTTTCATCAATATCAACTTTGATAATATTGATTATTCCTTTTTTAAAACATTCATAAACATAATGATAATGGGCCTCTCTACGTTTTGAATTCTTCGTAAAATTACCATTTCTTACAATATCTGTTTCTGTCTTCACTTATCTATACTTGTGCTGGTCGACGTAATGCGCTTTTTCCACGCGCCAACTGCCGAAGTTGTCATGCGCTCTACTGTAGCTTCCTCTTCCGGCACTTCGCCGGCCACTCGGCGTTCGCTACGCTTCGCTTAACAAATCCGCTCCTGTCGACTTTTATTTACAGTAAATGGATACGATTTTCCTTCGGAATTTACGTCCTTTTTATTTTTGAACTCGCTCATTTGAATTTTACTTTTAACGTAATTGGCTGTTTGATGTTCTTTTAACGTGTTATGTAAATCACTGTTATAATTACGAAGAAACCACTGGAATATGCGGGTGTGAAGTGGTACAAGCTTTATATTGTTTTCATATGTTTTTTTGGTGGTGAAATAATGTGGACCATGAAAGATTTAGGCCATAACTATGAAAAAATTTATACCTATGAAAAAACGATGCAACACAGTCTTCTATCACAAACAAACACTGCTTGTAGATAAACAATTACAGCTCAAATTGAGAAAATTAGTTATATGGATATTTTTAAATTAATTAACATGACGATCTAAGGACCCGATGAACAAAGCGATTTTTCAACGACTAGATTGCAGATCCCAAGTAATATTGCTTCGAGGTACTTTGGATGAAATTCGCAGAGACGCTGTGCTGTTTCTATGTCTTTCTCACGGAATTTGCAGTTTTCGTTCTTTGCCACACCTATTGTCTTAAGATGATATTAGACGAAGCCCAGTTTCTCAGATATGGTTATGAATCTATTTGATTGTCATAGACCTGGATTGTTTCTCTAGTAAGACTCCATCATATTGTTTAGGTCTAAACTATATAAACTGTCTAAATAACACGAACAAATCTTTTTAACAGAAAAATATTCATGCAATATTGAATGTATGTTAGTGGAACAAACGCCCAATAATGTCAATTTTATGTATGTCACAAGTCGAAAGTCATAAAAAATTTCCGCAATTCAATTTCATTTTTTGAACAAGATGAATTTTCCAAGTACCTGTAAGCAACTCAAATATTACTTCTACAACATGTTCTGAGTGCGTTCACCATTAAAAATTTAAAAAATTATGGTAACGCCAGATTTGACATATCAGTGTTACCATATCTCAAAACTTAAATAGCAACCCTCGTATACGTGTGAAGATAATTATTTTTTTGGAGTTACATACAAGCTACTTTCGTTTAATAATTAATAGTTTTTAGATATGGCAAAATTGATGTGAAAATGTCAAATATTAATGGTGAACGTACTCAGAACGTGTTTGAAGATACTTGGAACATTCATCTTGTTATTAAATTTAATAAATAATTAAAACGAGAACATTTAATATTACTTTCGACGTAGATAAGGTAAATCAATAGTAATATGCCGATTAACTGACTTCGACTCTTGGTGATGAAATACCATCTCTAGCCATCGCTGACTTTCCGATTTCAATCGAGGTCGCACTTCGCTAAAAGATGAATTCCGTCAAAGTGGTCCAAAACCGGCTATTGTTGAGTTGTTTTTTTTTTCATATTTGGTTAAAAAACCGACAGTCTCTGCGGACCAACAATGACAAAAAATAGATTTATTTCGAACCCTATTAGATATTTTGCTGAGCCTTCTCTTAACGTCACAAGCTGCCACTGGTATATTGGATGATGTATTTAACTCTAGTGGTGGGACGTAATTTATGAATAAAGCATATCATGAACAAAGATAAATTTTAAGAAGAGCTGTCAGGATTAAAAAAATTATTGTTAACCAAATTTTTTGAACAGATTGTCATCTTAAAATGCATCTTTTGCCTACATTATGCAAAAATTATTAAAATGTGGATTTCTTCACATATGTCGACACTACCTCATCCCACGCTACCAATTTCATAGTGACTATCCCTCTGCTGTCTGAGTCAATATATTGTTCCGCATTCTCTTTTCGTGAACTTTCAATTGCCTTCTTTACGTTGATTTATTTCTAACATTATCCAGTTTTAATAATCTACTGCTTTTTCTAAAGTTTTCCTTTCATGGAACAGACGATGCTGAGACACAGTATAGTCTTCGCTTTAACGCATGTCAAATAAAAATGATTCAATTTTATTATAATTATATTGATATCGTGATAAAAATCACTACTTACCATAGTCACACATGTTTTTTATATAATTCGAAAAAATCACGCAGGAATTTTCCGTTTAAGACAATTTTTAAATGAAAACATAAAAAAATTAATTTCTAAACCTGCAGCAGACTTGCCTGCAAGACATAAACAGCAACGGTCATAATTTACAGAATATATTGGTAAAGACACCAAATTGGCTCCAATGGAGGCAGGGCTAGTATTTTCCATATCGCATCAATTCTTAGATAAATGAAGTTATTCATCCAAAACAAGCTTGTATGTTGAAGTTTTACAATTGGTGTGTGTTTATTAAGTTTTGTATGTTACCAGTGATAAAGTAATCTGGCAGAAAATACGAAAAGAACTCGACATTTCAGATGGTAAGGAAGTTTTTGTTAATAAACTCTGTAGTGTTTGGTAAAAAAATTATTCCTTTATAATCACAAATGCCTTAAATAACTGGTTTGTCGAATAATATATTTAACCTCTTAATCAACCCATACAGTCGCGGGACTCATCACACACACGACACCCTGCTATTCAATAAGCGACGTAAACGCAGCTCAATATGCGCTTATGTGTCCGAACACATAATCTGTTCACGCTGCGCTATATGTTTCTATCTTAAAAAATTAGGTCTCGATTATTGAACGAAAATATTAATATTCAAATATTCCTGATACAAACAGCAACAACTACATCTCAAGGTTTAAATTAGATCTGGCTTTGTATTATACTTAAGCCGAAAACATAACAGAAAAGTAAATCCTCATCTGTAATGTAAATATCACTACTAAAGTGGTTTTATTTTTACTTCCATTTAAAACCGAAACATATTTCAAATGACTACGAAACTAATATATACTTAAAATCTATTCATATTATTCAAGCTATGAAACATATAACCATAATTCAAATAATTCTTATCAATTTAAGATAACATTGTGCTTTGATATAATTAAATTCTTCTCACGGTTGTCTAATTAACCTTGGAATATATATTTTTGTTTTGTTGTCATCATCGACATTCTTCCCACGCTTTTTCAAAAAACCAATGCGAATTGCTCCTTAAATATTCATTCACAAGACATATTTCAACATCTATAAACTTATAAACTTCGTATAATTCAAAAATCCTTGACATTTCGACTAATATGCCAATAAAACAGTAAATTTTTATGACATGTACTCATTATAATTAGATTAATGTTCACTTAATATATGTGTAAAACGTAAATAAATTGTCGATATACAAAAACAATAAATTTTCGTTTCATCAATTAATTTGCATTCGAAGTATAATTTAATCTGTAGAGTTTGGTGCAAAATTACGAATCAATTTAAAATGAATGGCAGCGAGAGAGAGAACTTCACTCATGACGTTATGACTAACATTCACGACGACCCTTGTCAAGAGTTTGGTCGGAGTAATCTATGAAAGAATTATCGGAATTTTCAAAACTCAAACAACGCACATTGCAACCATGAGAATATAACTCATTATTAGTACTTTTGAAGCATTCTTGTGACGCACCATCAAATATTTTACTATCGCCGCAGAATCTTATATTTTGATTTTACTTCAATGTAATTCAATTAAGCATTCCACTACAAAATTCAATAACTTAAAAATTATAACATAATCTCTTAAAGCTTTCGCTTTATTTTTTCTTTTTTTCCATTCGTTAATATTTATCTCTGCGCTCAAAACGCCTCGCAAGCCATTCCATTTTTGTTTACAATTATAACGCTCTGGATTAAGTGGAACAGGAAAAATCGTGGTCGTGCACGTGATGTCCTTAGTGCTTAGTGGAAAGCATCCATATGTACGGAATAGCGGCAAGAAGTTGAATTCAATTTCCAATGTTGGTTAAACTGAGAATTTGAATGTTGTAAATGTCAAACATATGATTTAAACATTATTTTTAAGGGAAAACTAAAATAGATTGAAAATGTTATATTATTTGCAAAATATTAGTACTGGTGAGTAGATAATAATTTTGAAAATCATTTGTTCTTGTCATTGTCGTAACTCAATTATTATGTATTATTCTAACACTAGTTGTCAATGATGTTAACTTACATATTAATTGTTTGTATTCCAAAAAACTAATTAACGAAAGAGTAAATAAACAAATTCTATTGTTTTGTTTAGAATAACAAACTAAAATATACATTCATTTTCCAGGTAAAACGTTTTATCTTATTAATCAGAATGAATTTATTATTGGTCGAAAAAATTGTGATATATTGATAGAAAATGATACTTCCATAAGTAGAGCACATGCTAAAATTTGCATCAAAGTAAGTTACTCCTTTTGTAATAAAAGTTTTTTTGATAATGTATTAAGTATATTGATGATTATTAAGGTACATTATACTTTTTAGGATGGTCATAAGGTTACTATTGAAGATTTAAAATCCACATATAAAACTTTTATCAATAAGAAAGAAGTAACACCAAATGTTGAAGTGGATCTTAAGGAAAATGATAAAGTTCAGTTTGGTGTCTTTAGCAGCATATTTAAGTAAGTTGATAAATTTATTAGAATAATATGTTGTAGGTAAAAATGTGAGCATATTTTCTTGTTTATTTGCTTCATTAAGTTGAAATTTTTCAAACTATTGATAATATACATTTTGAACACATTGAGTGAATCATTTTTCTGTAAATAAATTCATTATTCTTAATATATTCACTACCATTGAGCCGTCACTTGCACTGTCACACATATATTTTATCTTCAATATCTGAAGATTTTGTTATCAAAATGTATATAAATCATTGAGGTATAATTACATTAAGAATAGTCTCAAAATTTCTTGTTTCTACTAAAATATTATCCCACAGATTTTATCTTTTTGCTTAATTAGAAACATAAACTCAAAAGTTTATTATATTTAATTTGTTCTTTTTTTTTGAGATTTCATCAAATTCACTTTGTAACTACAGCCACTCAATTATCTGATAATTGTAAAGAAGCTTTGAAAAAACAACTTGATACCATTCAAGGAAGATATTTAGATAATTGGACCTCAGAATGCACTCACCTTACTTTGCAAAAAATTAGTTTGACAGTAAAGGTAAAATGCAATTTTTTTTTCATCGTACATATTTTTTATTACATATGTATACATACGAGGTATGTGAAAGAAGTAATGAAACTTATTTCTTATTTACTTAAGGTTTGATTTCAAAATAAAAACGAGTTATTGTTGTCTCTCTTGTAACAGCGTTGGAAATCTTCAACTAGTCGGCTTTTCGAATATTCTCCGGAATTCCAAAATTATATATTTTCAACTTCTGGAAAAGAAACAAGTAAAAAAGACATCGTACTGTTGGCTCGAGAGACTATAGCTAATTTTTACCATTAGCAATAAGTATATATTAACAAAAAGCTTTCATGAAGAATAGAGCAAAAATAATATCAATAATTTCATTTATTCAATAATTTTGTCCTCATTATTTGGTGACAATTCTCATAAAAATTGGTTTATTAAATGAAACATATGATTCATAAATGAAAGTATCAATTTTGTAACCCCTTGATTTTGCAAAGACTCCAGCAATTGTTGCACACACGTTTTTCAGGTGATCCAATTACAGATTTTTTCTTAATACCACGTTCTTTTCGCTTCACACCCATCCCCATTTTAAGTTTGCATTTTATAATATTTCCAAGTAGTAATCTTTGCCTCCTTGGACTCGTTCCCAAGCTCAGTTTTATCAGCAGTATCTCTATCGGCTTTTGGAATATGCTATATCGTGATCCCGCACGTCTTTATGTAGATCTTGAGGTAATTGATCAATAAATTGACCACTACTTTTTTAGTGTTGCATTTATTTCTCTTTCAATTAACCATGATCTTCTATTTACATTTACCCCCAGTATCTTCAATAGGTGGTAAAAATGCAGAGTGATTCCCATATCTCTTTATATGTGGTTAACCGTGATTTTTCGTGTTAAAATTAGCAAACACAGTGCATTTTTTTGTCATGATTTGAAATCATTGGACCTGGCAAAAGTGGTAAACAAATGCATTGCTGTCATTAATTTATAACCCCAATAGATTGAGATTTAAAAATATTTAAGTGAATTATAAAAGTCTTCATTAACCAAAGTATACTGACTTGTGGAATCTTATCAAAACCATGAAAGAAAAACTCACTAATAATTTTTGATGATGTGATTACATGTGATCAAATAATTATTCAAAGCTACTTTTTGATTATATTCTAACAAGATTTAATGAACCTCAAACAAATATATGATGAACATGTGAATGTTGTCATGTCTTATCAAGAGTTTAAAAATATATGTTTATATTGCTGGAAGAATTAATATGGGTTACTTATGATAAAGACTGATACCTATCTTTTGGTAGGTGTCAAGAAAGATCTGGTGAGTATATATGAAGAAGAAATGTTTACAAATCTGTCAGTCAAAATGAATAATAAATCATCTGCGCAATTAGTTAAATCTTGGCAGGCTCTCAGAAACAAATACTAGAGTATTAAGAATGATATTGCCCAGTCTCAAACACAACTAAAGAAAACTTATCAACCTATAACTGAACCCCTTAAGCAGTTACTTATGCCAATCAAAAGACCCATTAAGCAAGAACATGTCAAATCAGAATCACTGGAATCTAAATAGCCTCACGGGGCTCGACCTATAAACAATCAATTAGACCGTTTTATAGACTAGTATGTAACTCCCCGTGAGCGTCTCAGCAGCACACTCATGGAGCTGCCCAGTTTTTTAAGAAATGAATATACTCATGAAACTAGAAATTATGACGTCGACTTACCGGATCGTACTAGAGTGGATGAATACATAGATGATACAATTAGTGATGTTCAGCAAATCATCAATGATCCGAAAGTGCTACAAGAGTATTTTGAACAATATGTATCACTGCTTCCTAGAAAGTATATTGAAGGGATCATAAGGGATACTGTTGGTGTCTACCATCACGTTTTAGGTATTTTTACCAACATAGGAAAAATTATATAGAAATTACTTTCAATTATATAAAACAAAATGGAAGGGAGGTTGCTGGTCCTAACATCAGTGTTACAGGCATTACCTATCCTGGCATACCTGGTTTCTATGAACTCTTGTTCCAAAAATCGCCGATATCCTTCAAAAACGATGATGTCATGAATTACATGAATTTTAGCAAACAGACAAGTGCAAATCTTTTAATTAGAATTTTTCCAAAAGGTATGAAAAGCAAATATAATTCCATTATCTGACCAGTATTGGAAAAGGAATAGCAACAAGTGAAAGAAAGGACGGCTTCCATACCATCTTCATGACTGAAAGGAATAACAACCCAAAATATGAAAAAAACCTGAAATATACTCCCATCCCATTGACTATATATACTTTGATGATTCCAATGAAATAGTAGAAAGATTAAAAATACTTGTAGCTTCCGGAAGTACTAGCCATTTAAACGAAATTGTATCTATTATTGAAGAGTTGCTTGACTTCACAGTTTAATTGGGGTCACGTGGGCTCGTCTAACTGTATAATTTGTCATTCTATATGTAAATTATGTGCTATTGTTTGACATCGATTTTTCGCCCTATATATTCCTATGTAAGTGCCGTTTTAAGCTACTCGATTACGGTCATTCGTCCTTTTTTGATCGATATCTTTTTTTTATATACCCTGTATATTCTGTATGTGAATTAGATACAATACATCCTTTTTAATGCCCTTTTGACATCGATAGTATCTTCTTAAAGACACCCTGTATATGCCCTCTTACATCGATAGTATTTTTTTGATACACCCTGTATATGCCTTTTTAATGCCCTTTTCACATCGATAGTATCTTGAATATCTGGAATAATCAATAAATTAAGTGGATACAGCTATTTTATATCAGTGGTTTGTATACCATAAAATAATGCCAATCAACAAATTGGGTAGTCATTTCCTTTCAGCCAGATACCTATCACACAAATTCCGCTCTTTTTTTAAAAGGTTAAGAGACTAAATTGAATAATGAGTTTTATGTATTGGATAATTTCCAAACAGTTGTAAAATTTCAAGTGTATCTCATTTTAATGCCAATAGTGATGTAGTAATAAACAATGACATTGTCAAACTCCATGCACTTTCTCGTATATCCATTATGAAAAGAGATGTTATTAAATTCAAAGTAGGGTCTCCCACCTCCAGGTGTATTGAAATACTACTGGAGTCTCCAATACAAAAAAATGTCTAAATATCAAGTGGCTTGGACTAAATTCAAAATCGTCGATCGAAAATAATGTAATAATATAAATGTGTGTATTTTCCTGCTAATAACATTCATGTATAATTATAAAATGGTTTTTTTTACTTCGTCGGTGTCATCTTGTGACGTCACACAAGCGAATCATTTCCTATGGTGTTCTGTGTGTGTGTGTTGATGACGCAACAAAATCATTATTATCAAAATAATATAAGCACCTGCGATTATCGATTTTTGCTAACAGTCAAGATTTGTTTTCGTTATTTCAACTTTTAACTCTAATTTGTGTGTAGGTTTAGAAGTCGTTCTAGTGATAATCCTACAAAGGTATGTATCATCTATTTTGCAACGATACCATCTAACTTCTAAAATATCTTGACTTCACAGTTTAATTGGGGTCACGTGGGCTCGTCTAACTGTATAATTTGTCATTCTATATGTAAATTATGTGCTATTGTTTGACATCGATTTTTCGCCATATATATTCCTATGTAAGAGCCGTTTTAAGCTACTCGATTACGGTCATTCGTCCTTTTTTGATCGATATCATTTTTTTATATACCCTGTATATTCTGTATGTGAATTAGATACAATACATCCTTTTTAATGCCCTTTTGACATCGATAGTATCTTCTTAAAGACACCCTGTATATGCCCTCTTACATCGATAGTATTTTTTCGATACGCCCTGTATATGCCTTTTTAATGCCCTTTTCACATCGATAGTATCTTCTTCGATACACACTATATATGCCCTTTTGATATCGATATTTTTTCGATACACCTTGTATATGCCTTTTTAATGCCCTTCATACTTCGATGGTATATTTTTCGATATACCCTGTATATACCCCTTTTGACATCGATAGTATATTTTCGATAAATCCTGTATATACTCCTTTTGACATCGATAGTATCAGATTTTTCATACACCCTGTATATACGTCTTTTGACATCGATACTATTTTTTATCATGCATTTTTGACATCGATAGTATATGCCCCGCTCCGTATGCCTTTTGACAGCGATAGTATTTTTTGATATATCCTAATGTCTGAACGGTCACGTTACTCGTTTCGAACCTTATATATTGAACCACATTGTATATGCTTTTTGTCATCTTATGTAATATGTTTATGTTTCCTCTATAATTTAATCATAAATTTTCTTTAAAAAATAAATAAACGTAAATAATTCTGTTAGAACGATAATACAATATTAATATATTTTTTCCCGCCAACCGACTGTTGTGACGTAACGCGATAAGAATTTTTCCCGCCAACCGGCGACGCGATGAGAATCCGGCAAACGCAACCGCCCACCGGATTGACCTTTGAAACCGTCGGTGCCAAGTGACCTATACTCTACTGAGGTTGTTCTTCAACCTCTTTATAGGCTTATAAAGATGATTTCTCTCAGAGGATTCACTAAGTTTAACTGATCCTAATGCACAACTTAGTTTTAAATTCATATACTTCATGTTTGTGAAACATAAATTTAAAACTTCATTGATAGCACTGTCAATAATACTGTAATACTGTATATAGGTGAAACTTGCACTAATAAAAAGGACGAGATAGAAAAACTTGTCTAGCACAGGTTGGTAGCTACAACATTGCCAGATAACCTATAGTCTCATTACTTTTTTCGTCCACCAAGATTTGTATATTTTTATGATGAAGTCTCATATGTCGCTAAAACAATTCATCATCTAAACCAATGAAATAAGAATACTGAATTGTTTACTTATGAGAATTAATTTTGTAACATCAATTTCTATCTATGTCCATTCGGCTTGTTATGTATTATGGCACAGTACTCACTTCGGATTTGTTTATTCTAACATTCAAGTTTTTGAGGAAATTAAATTAGAATAAACAAATCAGAAGTGATTACTCTATCTACCATAATACGTGAATATTTGAGGAACGTAACAAGCCGATTGGCATATTACAATAGACAACATTGATAACCAAACTAGTTTAATTTTAATACCTGTTGAGCTCCTGTAAGAAAGCGAATAACTCCACTTGAGATTTTTAGGTACTACATGCTCTCTTGGAGGACAAACCTATAGTTGTACCGGCATTTTGGGCAAAATTTGTAGAGAATGTGTCTAAAAGTATTGCTCCACCTAACATAACTGATTATAATAACCCTCCACTAGCAGAGGCTTTATTGAACAGAGTTGAATTTAAAAAAGCTGCACCTAGAAAAAACTTGTTTATGGGCAAACATTTTCTATTTTATTTGGAGAAAGAAGAAAAGCAAGTGAAAGATTTGATAAGAAAAGCAGGCTAGTATCCTTTTAATTTCATAACAAAATTTGGTTATTTTCAGCAACTTGTATGGTTAGTAATAAATATGTAGTATTTTAAAATTCTAGCAATAGATATATAAAAAGCTGCTCTGGTTATTTATTATTCTTTTTTGTAGGAGGTACTTGCAGCTCTTGGGAGAACAATCACATAAAGATGGAAGATCTAACAGAAAAACATTTAGTTATGCAAAGTTATAAAGATGTAGATGACAAAAACTACAAAGAAATAATGAAACATGTATTGAAACAAAACAAACGTACTATACCCATACAAGAAATCGCAATGGCTATAATACACGGATCCTGTGAGAAAGATTGTAATCCTAGTTTCAACAGAGCGATTGAAGTTTTCAATGCACCAAATCAAATAGAAACAACACAAAATAACTTGTTGGTTCACAATACTCAAACTCAAGATTTTCGAATTGAAACTAGTACGGCACAGAAAAGTATTCAAGAAACAGTAGATTCTGTTCAAATGACTGCACCTCCTATAATGAAACAAGTGAAAATAGAAGATGAAATAGACTTAACCGAAGATGATGCAGTGGCAGAAGAAAAAGTGACACAAAAAAGAGTTTGTGATAGTATTGATGCAGGAAACCCATCAAAAAAAGTCAAAAAAGATGAAACTGATATAACAAGGTATAATTCGCTTTGGTTGTTGTTATATTTGTAATATAAAAAAATTCTTCTTTTTGGGTAATGTTTGTCTCATAAAATGCTGTAAATTAAAAATAAAATCAAGCAAACTTATTAAAATAAATCGTAGAAATTCTAATGACAAGAATGTAGCATGATCAAAATAGAGCTGCAATTGTGTTATTATCACTTCCTCATTGGTCAAATTCTGCTTTTAGGTCTGTAGAAGATGAGAGAAAAAGTCAAACGAGGAAAGATAAACAAAAGGAACTTTTTTCTATGGTAAGAATTAAACTCAATTACTGTTTTTTGTTTTCTATAACAAACCATAAACAACTTTGATTTTGAGTTTCAAAAAGCAATGCTAAAACTTCAAAATTTGCTAATATTTGTTATGTCTCAACTTTAGAGTGGAGTGATCTTACACAGAGGTTCTATTATTATAATTATCATAAAAATTGGTTAAGAAAAAAATAAAAAAGAAAGAAAGAGTTTTCTTGCCATCATAAAAATAACTTAACTATAATGAAAAAATTACTTACAAATAATATGTATGTTACCAAAATTCCAAGTTTTTATAGATTAAAAACAAAAAATAAGAAAGATAACAAATAGACTTTGTAGCAATTACAAAACCGATTACATAAGAGCAGAATTTGCTCTTACATTGTAAAGCCCAATGATGAAAACTTTTTATCTATATAATAAATATAGCAGAGCAACAAGCGAGAAAGGCGTTAAGTAGGGGGGGGGGAGGTAATGCAAATGAAATTCGAATAGAACCAAAACTGGCAAGCAGAATAAAATTTCCTGTAAGGTAATCATTTGCCTGCTTAGAAGATACTTGTCTACATCCACACAAAAAGATTTAAATGAGAGGTTTTTATTGTTTTCCGGTTAACATATTCAACATTTGAACCGAGATATACAAAAAAGCTTTTTGAAAGTTGCCTTGCGATGTTGGGGTACTTTATAAAGGTTATTATTTCTAGTACTGTGAGGATGGTTGAGGGTATGGAATCAATTAAACAAATTAGTAGATTCGTTTCTGTTACTTCCAAATACTCTATATTTTTTCCTTATATTACTTATGTTAGTTCCTCTTCTTTACCTGTTGTGGTTTTCACAAAGTTATTTGGATTAAATTTCATTCTGATTAATCTTAAAGATTTTAAAACATATAATTCGAAAATTCTAACTGGTTCTGATGTTATTGTCTCAACTTGTTTTCTTTCATGTTTGTTTAAATATTAAAAAAAATCAAAGTGACGAAAATCAACAATGAGAGCACCTCTTTGAATTTACTACTTTAAATACTTTCCTCCTTTTTTTAAATCAAACGTTCTTCTATTAAATTATAATCTTGAGAGCATTTTCTTCTTGATTTAAAAACATTTATGTTCTAGAAACGCCAATCTCAAAAAAGGAAGACAATAGAAGACAGCGATTCGGAAGAAATTCCAATAAAGAGAAAAGCTAAAAATCCCTTTTTAACTGAACAACTCGATGAAAAGCCTTTAAAAAATCAAACAGACAATAACAATCCATTTATTAAAAACCTTGAGGAGGATATAGGCAAACCTTTATTTTCGAGTACGCAACTTATCGACAACACATCAAAAGAAGAACAAATAAAATACACTAGTGTATCAGGAAACAGTAACGATAATTCCAATTCTACGTGGCATTCCAAAAGAAATTTCGAAAACGTCAAAAGTGAAGAATCAGAGGAAATCAGTTCAGAATTACTACAATTTATTAAAATGTTTGAAAAAAAAGTTCGGGTCGAGGTTTTATCAGAAGCTAGTTTTAGATCGAGAATTCCTAGCGACGAAGTTGATTGCAATGATTTTTCAAAAAGCACGAATTTCAAGAAATTCAAAAAGGTGAGAAATATTGTAATGTGGATTTTCTATAACTGATTCCATTTTTTTTTATAAGAACTGATCTGCAAAAAGCTACGACTGTTAGTTAAGAAGCTTACTATGCAAATTCTTGCTTATTCTCTCAAATAATATCCAACAAATAGAAAGTGAAATCATATGAAAGAAAATAAATACAGTAGAGCATCAATTATCCGAATACCGGCCATAAATTGTATCCGCATGAAAGGTTTTGATGAATTTCCATGCCTGATGTTCTAACTTTCGTTTCGCCGTGTGCGCTCGTTGCAGTTCAAGATTTAGCCACTCAGAGCGCCAAAATCATATTGTACTGTATTTGCCGATAAATCAAGTTGTTGTAAGTGATGTCCACTAAATGTAAACGTGTAGCTTCTACGATTTCGGACATTAAAAACTAGACAGTGAAGATTGGAACACAAAAAGAAAATCAGTGAAATCAGAAGCTGGACTTGGCAATGTACAATTGGTTTATGCAAATTAGAAGTCAAGGACAACCAATTAACGAACTGTTCATTTGTGAAAAAGCACTGCAAATAAACCAAATAATGAAGGGTGATCCTAATTTCAAACCTACAACTGGCTTGTTTCAACGCACGGGTTAAGGATGCTAGACATACAAGGTGAGAGACTGTCAGCTGATGTATCTGCCGAAAATTTTAAGAAGACATTTAACGAATTTTGCAAAGCTGATGGTTTTCTACCCAAGATCATTTTCAATGCGGACGAAATAGGTCTCAACTGGAAAATGGTGCCAACCAAGTCCTTTGTTTCCAAAAGGAAAACTGCAGCGCCTAGTGCAAAGCTTGCAAATGCTGCTTCTAGATATGGAGAATGGTGAAGAATCTGTGCAAAACAGTTACAAAAAATTGACACGTAAAAGACACCACACTTGAAAAAGCATTGAATAAGCTGGAAGTGATGATCCGGATAAAATCATGTGTGTCTTGTGGCAGCTACCGTTCATTCCCAGTGTATCTTATAGATCTAGATCAGTTAATTGCTGTTGTTTACACAGTGGTCTTTATAATTGTTTGTATTGATTCTGATGACAGCATTGATAAATGGTGTATTCAGGTCATTGTAGTTGGTTAAATTTGAGCGTCGAGTAACATTCCCATAGTTTTGGATTCAAATGACTTGAGATTTTTATTATAAAAACAATAAATCGTCTTTCTTGGTCTGATTTGTGTAACAATACAATTTACAAAATATACAATATACACACATCATGCAACAAGAGTGGTAAGATTTATATTATTCTTCTACCTAATCACTTCCAGCTGATTAACTATGCAAAAGAACTTTATCTAGTCTCAGATATAAATTAATCAAATAATTACAAAAACTCGAAAAAGATGAAATTAGTTACATATTTGTTTACTAAACAAATTTGTTCTGTAGTCGGATTTAAAAGAATTTATACCACACAATTTAAGGTCCTTGTGGAGTGCATTATAACCTTTGACAACGTTCGTTTTGGCAAATATTACACCTGTTGAACAATTTCGCTCTTTACATAACTAGTTACGTAAATAACTATTTCAACAGTGTATTTTGTATATGAGGTGTCTAGAATCAAAAACCGCCAAGTCCATATTTTCTCGAAGTTGAGTTTAATATTGTTTCTATCTATAGATTGTTCCATGCTGAATTCAGTCACATCCTATTGTATTTTGACTTTGATTTACTCCATTTTCAGTTTTAGAAGCCGCCAAATCCAATTGGTCAATAGAATCGCCTAGTTTCATCACGTGACTATCCATGATCCTCTGTAAGTTGTTTACCCTTTCTGTTTTATTTTCCACAGAGTATTTGGATTGATTAATAAAAATTTGAAAAAGAAGGACACTATTATTAAGCCAGAAGAGTATGAGGAAGTTCTGGGGAAACATGGAAGCGTTCATCATGTTGGAGTCACTGTCCTGTTTAAAGACTGAGGTTTGAATCTGAAAAAGTGCAAAAATCACGAGTCGCCAAAATTTTATCGAGATTTGGAAAACCAAGAAGCCGGAGGTCTCAACAATGAAGCCAAAGATCTTAACAATGAAGAAGATGAAAACAATATTATGACGAAATGGAAACAGATATTGTGTGATCTAATATAATAATAAAAACTTTGTTTACTTTTTACAAAACATTAAATTTTATTTTATAATACTTTGCAATTTGTGCAATAATTAATTAATGTCAAGATTTTTTACTAAGCCTATACGTAATTAAAGTGTAAAAATAACAGTTAGTATAGTTTTTATAGCTCAACCCCTTTGCAGCCTAAGATTATTTTTATTACAAATCATTTGTCTGTTTTTAAAGTTTTTTCCACTTTTCTAGAAATTTCTGGAGATGGACTTGGCGGATTTTGATTCTGTTTCTCATATACGCAATCTTTTATGTTGTTAGAAACTTGAATTATAGTGTATATATTATTCAAACTTTCAATAGAAATATAATATATGATATTTACTGTTTCCTTCTCGATTTCATGTCATTTTTTACAGAAAATATGTCAATTTATTTAAAAATTTGTTACGACAATATTTAGTAGGATTTTACAGTTTGGTATATTTTTTATTGAAACAAATTAAAATAAGGAAAATGACTATTCAAACTTGTTTTAGGTGAAACCTGTTTATCCTCAAACGAAAGTTATTGGTCAAGATTCTTTCAGATTGTTGAGCTGTACAAATACAACTGGTATAAATGACACTAGAAGACAAATAGCATATGATTCTGATGATGAAAGACCACCTTCATTAAATAGAAAACAAAAACATAAATTAAAAATCTTTGAAATATGAAAATTTCATCAATAAAAATATAGTAAAATACCATTGTTATGATTTACAGTAGTTTAGTCAAGATCTTCAACTACTAAAACTGACTCAACATGAATAAGTTGGTTATAAACTTAATTATTGTATATTTATTTTCAAGTATAGTAAAGTAGCGTAATACCGCAAGGGCTCCCAATATTTCTTAAACCAGACAGCGTCATCTGTAAACTAATATAGTAATCAAGAGAACAAGAAATAAGATAATTTCTGGTAAAATTACAGATCACTGAGACTTAATATTCTGTGCCTTTTTGTTCTTCAGACAATTTATGTGTGTCTAAAATTTAAAAACCGCTTTTATTTCCAAAAGGTAAGATTTTATTTCGTTACTATCGGTCTCAGCAGATTTCTGTCCTGGCATATGAAATATCAAATTGAATAATTCCTTCTCTTTAAAAATAACAATGAATTTAGTTAGGTTGTGTGACATAATATCGGACAGTTTCGGTCCCCTAATATCACATATCCGATGTTAGGAACCAGTTGTTCGGGGGTGAAATTTAACAGGTAGTCAGACGTTATTCCGTCAATTTTTTCTAGATTTCCGCTAGATTTATTACGAAGTTCTTTATTAAAGACAGTAAATGGCCCGGATAAATAACCAAATAAGTGAAAAAAATGGAAATTAAAACAGGAATCTACAAGGAACTATTTTGTTCTTCATAATATATATAAATAACTTATTCGCTATAGAAACATCTGGCCAAATCTGAGTTTTGCTGACTATACCGTCATCTTCTACTATGATAAAACATGGGCAGATCTAAAATCAAAATCTGAAAAAGATATGGATGGCGTTAAAGATTTTTTTAACCAAATCGCATTAACAATTAATTTCGATCAAAAAGTATATTATTCCCTTTTCAATATATCAACAAAACATTCCAAATTATAATGTATTAATACATTTTCTTTGAATTGTTTGACTATCTAGATTTTTGAAAATAGCAATAATAGTAATTACTGGCAAATTTATAAAATTGGGTTTTGTCTTGAAACGCCTGCCAAAGTTCTACATCTTGCAAAATTTGTTCTATTTTGCACAATATGCCATTTACTAAGGATATATGCAAACATTTCAAAACTAGATATTTTTAAATGTCGATTAATTTTTTCTCCAGATATAATTGTAATGAGCTATGGCATATATTTTCCAAAACTTGTTTTACCATTTTCAACCTGTGATTAACATCTATCTATACCATCCACCTGATTAACAGTTTGAATATTCTTATATCCAACTTATAATATCCTTTTTATCCTATATAATATCAAAGTTGCTTCTTTTAGGAATATTACTAATAAAAATCAATAAAATACTTCAACACTGCAAAGTTATCTCTTCATAAGTACCAAATAACTAAGAGCTGACACAAATTGGTCTACAACCTATGTAGACCGCCCAACAGAGATCGGGTTTAAGGATTTAAAACCACTTTGCATTTCAGGCTAAGAATACCAATACATTTTCTTCGAATCATTTGACTATCTGCGTTAAGATTAATTTTTGAGAACTGCAATTATAGTAATTGCTTCAGAATGGTAGATTTATAAAATTAGGTTTTCTCTTGAAATGCCTACTAAAGATCTAAATCTTACAAAATTTGTTAAACTAAGGATGGATACAGGCAAACATTTTATAACTTTAGCGATTTTTAAATGCCGAAAAACTGTTTAAACACATTTTTTTTATGAAATTCTAATGATCTATGGTATGTATTTTCCAAAACTTTTAGTTTTTAGTTTAGCAATGAAACTTGATAGTGTTTCTAAGATTGAATAGAATTCCAAAGTAACCATTTAATTGAATGAAAAGATTTTAAAACTAATGTTCCGAATAATAATAATAGTCATTCGGTTTTGTATTAAAATATATTTACATTTGAAATACTCAAACTTTTCAACAATGCACATACATAAACATAGAAAACTAATTAAGACATTACATAAGGAACCACAATAATCTAGTATTTACTAAATTTTTAATGTCCTCTCTGTACTCATAATAATAATTAACGAATTGAAAAACATGTATTAATCAGATACGAATCAGATACGTAATTAATCAAAAATAAAAGTTTAAGTTGTAGGTGTTTATCTATCGCCTTGTCCAGTAATATCTTCATTTTCAGAACTGTTATCAGCATTCAACTTCTTAATTTCATTGCATAACGTTGGTCTCAAAAGTATATTGGTTACCACCTGATCGATCAATATAATTGTTTGAAAAATACGTCTTTCTTCATGTATACTGAATTTGAAATCTTGAGGACTCCCACTAAAACCACACGCACCTTAAAATAAATTTAACTAAATATTGAAAATATAATCGTCTTTTTGTGCAAAAAAAGAAATATTAAAAAATTTTTCACCTTCTGTGTCTTGAATATCACTCCAATAAGTGAGACCTTGTATAATAGGTGCGTATAAATCTATTTGGTCGGTATCTCCAATGTAACGAAGTAAGTAATTTAATAATACTTTCTCTTTTGGAGATAATGTGCACCATTTTAGAAATAATTTTTGTAGTAAAGGACCTAAAATAATTAGTTTATAATTGAATATCAGCTGCAAAAACAATCGTAAAAATTATTAGACAGACATGAAATGTATATTTGTATAAATTTAGTACTAGATTAATATACCTACCAATTCTAAATTTGAAAAATAGTCCATTTTAGTATCTGATTTTGATACATAGATACAAAAACGTTATTTATTAGCCCAATCAGTGTACATATTATATTCATTTTAATTAATTTTAATGAAAAATTTCGACCATTTTTCATTTGGGTAGTTAGATTTTTTATTCAATTCTCTCTTCAATACCAGCTGATAATAATTTTGACAATACGATCTGTTGCCCCTTAGACAAGGAAATGCAAAAATTATATACTCGAAATGTCTAAGGTTGTTCCTATAACGCAGCTTTGCTGCTGTCAGTACAATTGGTACGTTGAATAAAAAATGAATGTTATTATTTATTTATTGCTATTTAAAATTATAATTCTTTTATAATTATATTATTGAAATAAATCAATAAGAGAATATATATCGGCACTATAAGGTAAATAATTTTTTTCCTGATAAATAGTTGTGATTTTATGTCTTTATAAATAGAAAACTAGTTTTAAAAATCAGGTAAAGATTGACGTTTCGACCAATATCGATCTTTATACCCCGCTTTCTTACATTGCACTGACAAATACAGCATTAAAAGTACGTATACAATATGACTTGGAATTTAATGAAAAATTATTATTAATTGTTAAACAATATAAATAATTGTCAGGATTTTAAACACTACAGGAATATTATAATTAAAACAATTTGAGAACAATAACTTGATTAGAATTTTTTCATAATTAATATCATATAATAATAATAATATACTAAATTATTTTTACTTACATTTGTGAATTATGTAAGAGATACATTCAAACACTCTTGAATAAAATTCTTTTTTATCTATTTCTTCAGTTTTCGTTTGTGTTTCACAGTTCATTGTACAAACTTCTGGCAATATTTATTTCGAGAAATTAACGTGACAAATGTCAATGTGCGTATAAATATATGATGATGGGATACAAGTACAAGACTAATTTGATCTAGTGGGCTTATTATTACGAGGTCATCGAAAAAGGTATTCAGTAGCTCCTCAAATAAACAAATCAGCAATAAAAAATTGATTTATCAACAATGAACTTAGAATTAGTAGGCGCATGCGCTGCGCCATCTTGACGCGTGTCGCCATGTTAGTTTGTTGAATTTGGTCAGAGAGCGCAGTTTTTTTTATTCAAATCAGCTGTGTAATAATAAGCGTAATTTTTATGGAGTGTACACTCCATAGTAATTTTTAGCGAACGATATAATTCTTCTACAGAAAAAGTTATTGTATTTTGGTTCAATAAATTCAAAGGATCTAAAAGTGTTGTATTAAAAAAATATTCAGGATGGATTAAGTCCAGTACCCGACCTAGTTTGGAAATAGGTATAGCTAAAATAATAATATTCAAAATATTCGTTATTAGGATCCCAATTACATTCAACTGAAACATGAAAGAAAACTAACAAAGTTATATTGACTTTGCCATTAGCATTGACTTGAACCTGGAATTTGGAGAACATCCTGGAAAAGTCCTGGAATTTGGCTCTTTGCTTTTGAATTTCTTTTTTTGTCCTGGATTTATAATATTTATCCTAGAACTTCAGTTCCCTCCTTTAAATGTTGCAATTTACAGTTTTCTTATCGCAAAATGTTTTCATATATTCTTTCTTAAGCTTTATTTAGTAATATTTCACCATATATTTCTCAACAAAAATGAATTTTTTGAAATATAGTTCAATTTACTGCTCGTTCTTATTTTTAAGAATGGGTGACCAACAGTAATAACAATTATGCAGGGCCGGATTAAGCTGGGGGCTTGGGGGCATCATTTGGAAAACATTCTGTATTTTTTCATGTGTAGATACTACAAATCTAACGGATTAATATTTTTTTTATTTTTTCGGGTATCCAAATTCCTTAAGGGGGCCCCGTCATTATTTTAGCCCCGTACCTTATAAGTCTTAATCCGGCGCTGAAAATATGGTTTATCAAATCAGTTTGAACTTGAATCATTTTTTGTGCTGAAGATAAGGTTCTTTAGAAATGGTTTTCAGCTACAAACAGTTAAGCTTGAAACACTATTTTTTGAGACTTATCTATTTTCATTTGTTTACATTACATCCGGACATAAGACACACGCGAACAGACTACATATAGTTGACCGTGAGAGAATCGGGGCTTTTCTAAATGCGCTCCCCCCTCCCGCTACATGTAATGCTTGCCCTTGTGCTTTGTTTATAGTAACAGCGAAGCTAAACTCGACGAGAAACTGAACCCTTTTGAATTGGCATGGAAGGTCAGTGGGAATAATTGGAATCATAATGACCACAAAAATTTCACCTAAGCTCATAAATTCAAATAGCTTTATACTGAATATATAATGAGAGAAGAGCATAACATTAAATATAGAAAAATTCCAAACAGCTGAAACTATGGTCAATTGGAATTGGGTTGGAGCTTCATTACTGGAATGCTAGGTGGCGTTGAGGAAGCTAGATTTGAGATTTCTGACAAATATTTTTTTTATTCTTTTGTAAAAAATATTTTTTTCATAAAAAGTATACGATGTTATATTTAATATCTCCAAAATTATGTGTACAAAATTTCATGTTGATCGGTTAAGTAATTTTCGTGTGAAAATGTAACAAACTTACATTCACATTTATATTATATAGTAAGTAAGAATGATTAGGATTTTTGTAATTTTTATATAACATCGTTAATAAATGATTAATAGCATAATTATTTTATAATAATAAATTCTAATTATGAAGGGATCAAAACTAGAACGGATATTTAATAAACCATGAATTTTTAAATTCTCAACTATCAGAGAGTTGAAGTTAGCTTTTGAAAGATCGTGTCAGATTTTTGAGAATTATCTGTTTAATGGTTTTTTATCGCATGTGTTTAAAACTAACAAGATAATGATAACTAGCTGCTTATGATTTTCTCATGTTGGTGCCACTGTACTACCATAATTATGTAATTAATAGGCATATATAATTTTATACAACAGTGAACTAATTAAGAACTTTTTAAATAACTTTAAAGAACACACACTGTCTAACAAACTTTGTTTAGAAAGTGAACTATTACAATTAATGCTATATATGTAATTATGGAGTGTGTGCTGATTGTACTATGGGATTGAGATCTGAAGTTAAACACTTACTGTATAAGAAATTATCAAAGTTGTGACTGACGTTTGATTATATTCATGTGAAAAGCTGTGCAATCCTTAATATCTTATTAGATTTTGATTTTTTATTAAGAACTTGATATATTTCAGTACCTGCTTGCATAAGCTAATTACTAATGATATTTTAACAAAACTATAATTATTATATTTGTTGCGGATAGAGTTCAATATTTTATTTCTATGAACCAAAATGTTATATTTTCAATTATTTTATTATTCTTATTGATATTTTTATATGACTATAACTATTATATTAGTTGCTAATGAAGTTCAATATTTTATTTTTATGAACCGAAATATTTTTTTTTATTATTCTATTATTTTTATTGATCTAATTATATCGCTATAATTATTATATTAGTTACGGATAAAATTCAATATTTTATTTAAATCAACCAAAATGTTTTTTTATACTATTCCATTATTGTTACATGATTCTACTTTTTTTCATATTAGAATATATGTATTATCTAAACCAAATAAATAGCTAAATAATAAAGTTAATTTAACGAGATTCTGTTTTGTTAATCGTTTCATTATTTTAATACTACTAATTTCATTATCACGGTGCATTATTTAAAGCATTACTATACAGTTATTTTCAAATCAGCGCGTAAAATTCAAGCGAATACCCTCTATAATCAGCGCCACCTATTTACCCATCAAAAATCAGCTCACATTTTTTAACCCAGAGACGTTCCTCCTTCTCTACACTCCATATATGTAATACTCCTATATGGATAATTGGTATGGGAAAAAACGTCCTTACGTTACGGTGCCGACAATATTTATTTTCTCTCGTTCGAGACACTTTTTTATACTGCCGATGCTTTCATGCGCGCAAAAGATGCGCAGTACTAACTGAAGCGCTGGGAGGAGAGATAGAATGATACACTATTTGTTTCACTTAATCGGAACACCTTCCACTTATAGGAATTATCCATATAGAAGTATTACATATATGATTAATACAAAGGGATAAGAGGATGCGCCCAATGAATTTTTGTTTTTTCTTTTTTTTTCATTCTTCTATAAAGAAGAAGCATAGCCCTAACTTACCTTTTGACCACGATTATTACACTAGAAGGCACCGAAAAATCGTAGAGAAGTTTTTCTAACGCGTCTCCGTCTAGGCCAGTGTTTCTCAAACTTTTTGGACCAAACGCCCCCTTTGTAAGACTCGCTTCTTAATTCGCCCCCCTATAAATTTTAACAGATACAAATTGTACGATAATTCGTAATATAATGTAAATTTGACTTACATTAGGCGTTAGTGAGATATATCCAAAGAATTTTGAAAGGAACAATAGTAGAATAACATTTATTAGTTAAGAAATTAATAATATTGGGTTCTAATTTTGACAGATATTATCGTAAGTCACCTTGTTGGCAAATGTTGAGGCGATTTCTTTGCTTAGTCATCATTTGAGAAACCCCACTAAAACCCTTTTCCACTAGGTATAACGTTGGAAATGCTATGATTAATAGTTTTATTTCTATCCATAGTCTCTAATATTTATCCAAAATTCGCTTCTACATTCACGGAGTATTTCAATTCATGAAGCTTGTATGTAGATATTTGTTCTCCCATTCATTGAGCACTTTACGTTTTAGGATTGACTTTTATCGGCACTAGTTAAAAAGTTCATATTCTCCGCACTATCACTACCACAGCTTCCTTAGCGACCATGTCTGCCTCTTAGTTTACTTTTATTCCAGTATGTGAAAGGATCCAACAAATGCAATATTTTGTTATTATCTTGTATATATTGCAGTTGCTGCTTGATTTTGATTGGAATTTGTGGTGTCAATATTTTTAAAGAGTTGGGATTGAGCTAAGGGAATCTGTGAGTATGAGGTTCGTGTGTCGAAGCAGCGATATGTGTATTATATTACATATAATTCAACAGTGAAAGTGGGTTGAAGGAGCTCTTAGCATATATTTGGAAGTTGTTGTAATGATAGCAATACCTGTACCATCTTGAGTCTGATTGAGTGATGTTTATCGAATGAGGTGAGCTGGACAATGAATTTGATGCTTTTGATTTTCCATGGTGGAGTCTCTGAAAATTCGAAAGGAAGGCATTCGGGAAAGAAGATATTTAATTCGCTTAAATATATCTAATTCTAGCATAGAAAGTTTTGGCGGTTTTGGGTTTATGTGAGTTCTCACATACTGAACATATTTTTCTAGTATATACATATATAGGGCTACTCAATATCCATTGTATTGTCAGTATTTGAATCATCGGTTATATAAGTTTATGAAAACAGACTAGAAAGCATAAAATTCCTGCAATTCCAAATTTTTCCAAATAAATTGTTTTAAGAATTTTTTTCACTATAAGCTGCATAGAAATTGCAAGGATGACAACAGCATTTTGGTTTTCCTACTAGATCCAGCTCTCTCTCGCACAATATTATGCCAATTTAATATTCACTTGGTGGTGTTGCCGCTCTGAGGGTACCATCTTTTGTCGTAATACCTGATCTAGGCTATTCATGAGTACCTGGTTATTAAACGATGGTCAAAGTTTAGTCATTGACCAGACGGTTAAGAGTAATTCCTGCTGTAATAAAAAAAATTGATCAAATGTTTCCCAATAGTGAAACAAGATTTGTTGTTAGACTTAAGACTTTATTAAATTTTATCATTCAAAAAAAAGTACTAAAAGTAAACTTCAATCAAATTGTGCTATATATGTCCATACTTGTAACCTGAAATAATTCAACAACTTTAATAAAACTAAAAATAAATTTACACTTAAACAACCATTGACAGCCATCCTAAAATCAAAAGGGTTCCTCCTAGAGGAGCAACTTTTGATAATCTTTTTTTCCCACTAAAAGCGTGATAATATAATGTTCCAGAAAATAGTGCTGTGCCAACTACTAGAAGAGATCCAACCTGGAATATAATACAAACATTACATTCCCGAAATCAACAGTTTAAATAGAAAATTTGAGGGAGATTCATTTCTCCTGCTAAGTTATTGGAGATAATAGTTGTCATTGTAATAAACATTTAACTTTATAAGAACTTCTCTAATTCCATACAACTTGTAACTCTATTAACTATCTTGAAATATATATTAGTTATTCCTCATTATGGGCTCAATACTTACAATCTTAGGATATCTGCACATTGGAACTCCCAAAATAGCTACACTGTGGATTAAATGTATTCTATTTGCAGTCTCAAAAATATGGCGTAATTCTTCCGCTTGATCTTTTGGGTAAGACTTATGTGCACCATAAGCACTAAGTGCAATCGCGCTGGCTCCCATTAAACCACCAATTTTTATGTAAGGTCCATTTTCTGCGGCAAGTTTCCACAGTGGTGTTTTCTCAGTGATTATAGTTACTGATGGTGCCGTCGATGATGTTGTAAAGGTCTTTCCCTAGAAAATGGAATGGAAAAAATGCTATTAAGCAGTGAATGTACTGCTTATTGCAATAAATAGTCCTACCTTCAATATAGGAAATATATTCAAATAAAGGATGTAAATCTAGGAATCAATACTGATTTTTAAGGTTAGATTTAAAAACCAAACAAAATTTTAAATATTTACACAAAAAATGATGTTTTTTATAGACATGTGATAAAATATTTATAATAAATTATTTTAACTAATTATCTTTAGCTATTCCTTATTTTATAACTAACCTCTTTATTTGACATTATTATTATTTTTAGTTATTATAGATGTAAAATGTAACCTTTGTAACGCGATATATCAATGATAATCGAAAATATTAAAGATTGTATTACTTTCAATAATTTTAGATTTCGAAGAACATTGACACATAATTTTGAATCTGAATAAAGTATGAAGTACAAAAATAAGATAAATCCTTAAACTATTTCTATTATATTGAGTTTTAAACTTTAAAATTTTTTTAGGTAATGTATACTAAACTATGATAAGTTTTTTTTTCATACAATCATCAAAATAACATCTATTTAATCGAAATTTATTGGAAATTTTATTATTCGATCATTACCAGCAATATATTAAATTGCTGGTATTAATATATAACGATACTTTTAGTATTACAACAAAAAAGAAGACTTTTCAAATTGTTAGCTGTGATGAATTATACGGAATTTGTTCATTTTATCACATTTTTATTACGCGTTCCATCGAGCTCTTCTGTAAAGTATATAATGTAATGAAATTATTTTGAATGAATTATGTGCGCTACCTCTCTTTGACCTTTATGGTTAATTGAAAAAAAACTATATGATGCTAAAGATTGGGAAAAACCATTTTGCATACTATTTGTTGAACATTAAAATTAACTATCTAGAACATCGATGATGGTTTCATAGTACTTAAAACTTATGTTCCGGTTCACAATGTCAAGAATTATTGATTCAGAACAAAAGAAATTAGTATGGTTGGTTTAATAGACAGATCCATTAACTCTTAACCCAAAATTGTCAAAGATGTCCTTGAACTTGATTTAATGTATATATTACACTTTAATGATATTTTTGTCTCATAAAGAACATTTACGAATATGCAATGCTAATAATTAGATGAATTTTTATATATGTTATAAGAAATGAACAAAACTGGTCTACTTTGCTTTTTTGTGAACAGTAAAAGTATATTGATACTGACCCTTCATCACAAAACAACATTTTCACATATATATGTTATTCAGTATTGAAGAATAGCTAACAATGATTTGTAACATTAGAGCCATGAGATAATTCATTATTATTCTCAATAAAAATATAATAGATTTTTCGGAAAATGTATAGGTACTTTGTATCAATTATAACTTACCTTTAGCAATGAAATAGTAGATTTGGAAACAGGGTTATCAAAAAGTACATAGTTGCAAACATCATTAAAACCCACCATATTTATTGACCACAAATTTGATGATTAAAAAAGCTAGTTGTTAATTTCAAATATAATAAATACGGTCAATAATGTTATGTCAATTTGACGTAAAAATCACAGATAATACACAGGAATAGATCGGTCACTCATTGCAAAAATTTTACAACACCGCTGAATCCTAGCGACATCTAAAATGTAGCCCACATTAGACAGTCTAAGAGACCACTACTTAACTATCTGTCTGTATATGTTTAAAATTTAGGGTTAAGTAATTTTACAAATAATATATATATTTTGTGTTTGAATTTTGTTCTAATATATATTTTTGCTCTAATAACATCGGTATTTGAACCCCTATTAACGAAAATAAGTATTAAGTGTATCATAGTAGCAAACATGCAAATTTGTGGAATATGTGGAAGTAGTCACTCTCCAATGGATTGTGATATAATTCAAATTGTCTCTCATGTAAGTAGAAAGGTTTGAATTACGAAAAGAAATATCATTAATATTTTAGAATGATTGTAAGATACAGACTTTGTAAATAATTCATGATTCACTATATCAAATGTATTTTTAGGTTCCTGATAAAAGTATACCATCTAAAGCTAGATTAACTGTACCAGAAGATTTGGAACTAAGAAAAATGGCAGATGGGTCTTACAATATAATGGCTTTACGAACTATTGATAAAGGAACTCAATTTGGTCCTTTACAAGCAAAAAAATTATGTACACTGTTACCCTCTATAAATTTCCCTGTACGTCTATTTTATAATAATGAAGGTGATTTCTCTGAATATTATTTAGATACTAGTGATGAGAACGAATGTAACTGGATGATGTTTGTTACTCATGCCAAAGATTTTGAGGAACAAAACTTAATTTGTTATCAAGTAAGTATTTGCAAGATAATTTATTATTGTATATTTTATTGAAAATTCTGTTCTATAGGATGGTGAAGATATATATTATGTTACTATTAAGGATATATATTTGAATGAGACCTTGAAAATATGGTATTCTCCATACTATGCATCTAAAATGAACAGGGATATTTTAATACCAATTAATAATAATAAAAATACTCAAAATTTGAAAAGTAACAATTTCATAGGTAAAATTATTAGAATGAACTTTTAAAAATTTCTTTTCATTACGGTTCTTTTTTAGATCACTTAGTTAGAAATAAAAGCTCGATAGCATCAAGGGAAGTATGGAGTTGTAAGTTTTGTGGAAGGCTGGAGAAAAATCTGCCAGAATTTGCATCACACTTATTGCAACATTATAATTTTAAAACTAAGAGATATTGTCACATATGCAATTTTCTATTCCGTAAAAAAGAGGTAAATATCACTTGCATAATCAAAGAATATGCTGGAAAAAAATTCTTTTAGAATTAATAGTAACTGGCTTAGAATTTCTGGAACCATTGGTGACATTCATACTGAATGTACTGTTTACACTACCACTACATCAAGACTCACTATTATACTGTCTGAAGCACATTTGAGGGAGCAGACAGCCTTGCCAATTGCTAAAGAAACAGGTGGAGTCTTACTAGAGAAACACTCCAGGCTTAAGACAATCCAAAACCATATCAGCTAAAAAGTCTAAAGAACTTCTCTTGATGACCTGAAACAACATAAAACTGGTGGTTGGTCTTCTGACAGGTCACTGCCTTGTCAAATACCACCTTATGATGATGGGTATGGTAGCGGACAACAACAGCAGAGGTATAGGTGCCAAGTGACTGTAAAGCCAAAATGTTTCCCTAAAACAATCTGCAATCAATACTGTCTGATACATCTTCAGAGGTTTACCTTCAGTCTCTGAAGACAATAACTTGGTTATCGAAACGTGCGCCAGACAGTGTGATTGTGAGTATTGGTGTAAACAGTGTATTCAGAATGATAACTGAAGTGAAATTGTGATATTTTTAATTGCCCTTCAAAATGTGATCTCTTATCTATTTTAGGGATATCAAAAACACATGAAATTCCTACATTCAACTGATGTAACTTTAGACTCATCTGTACAATTGAATGAAAAAATTAATTTGACTCAAAATTCCGATATAAAATTACAAAATTTTCCAAAAGATGCCTACATTGGAGGACCTCTCCTATTAAATGAATTGTTAAATGACAGCATGGATAATAATGGCCTCACACTCAATTCTAATATGGATACAAATCATATGGATTTGGCAGTCATAGAAAACCACAACAATCTTTTTGATAACGAAAATTTGAATTTAAACATGGAATATATACTCCCTGATAATGAAAGAGAAATGGATAATTTCAATTTTGAATTAGCACCTCCCGATAATGAACAATTTGTGTGTGATATTTGTCTTAAACCTTTCAAACATTTAAAAGCTCTAATTTGGCATATGAATATGCATATTGGAAATTTCACCTGTTTTGAGTGTGATAAGGTATGTAAGTTTTCATTTTAGTTTCAAATAGTGATTTATGTTGAAGTTAATTAGAAATGCATCAGTTCTTTGTAATAGCAAATCACAAGTGGTACTGTTTCTTCTCCTAATTTTGGAAATGTTTCTACATTTTTCTCTTTTTCCACCGGCGTCGCGAAGGCATTTTAATGGGGGGGGGGGGAGAAGAAGTAAATTTTCCCAACTGGTACTCAAAAAATTCTCAACTAGCATGTTACTTTCAAAAAGATGATTAAATTCTTGTATGAATATGAGTTATTGAAACAAAATGGGTAATTCACATAACGTTTAATTAAAAGAGTGATAAAATTTAATTTTAGAAATATTAAAATACAAGACTAGGTCAGTTGTTTAAGGCTTTCGCGGCCATCGGCCTGGTTTTAGGCCGTCCTTGGTTTACTTTTTCCTAAAATTTTAATGAACAAGTTTTTTTGGAAAGCAATTTTCTGGAGCAATTGATAACATAATTGGAACAACTCGGAATAACGATGATAATCGCAATAGCTCAATGTCTAGTGCTAGATAAAAAATTATTTTTAGCAAATTTATTTTAGTTATGCAGATTTGAAACAAAGTAGGGCAAACCTGAAATAAACTTCAAAACTTTAAAGTGTGGTGCTTTGTGGTACTTCTTTGTGGTACTACTTTCTATATTATTGCTTTTTGTTTTATTCTTCGAGTCTTCATTATTTATCTCATCCCAATTATTTTGTTCTCACTATTTTTATGTGGAATTCAATTTCCATTATGCTTATTTTTGTCTCATCTTTCTAATTTTCTACTGAGTACAGTAAATCTCGCAGTACTTTTATGTCTATATTTTTGCGCCGAGTATTTTGTTATTTAGTGTGTAGTAAACCTTTTGTTGAATTAGTCACCCTGCTACTTGTTTCTAAATCTATTTATAAAAATTTGATAGTTTTTATTAAACTCTAGATGCTGCATATTTTAATATATTCTATGTATCTTTTATTTGTCTTCTTTTATAAAAAACTTTTTTTGTATTTTTAGGTATTTTCTCGAAAAGAAAATTTGGATTGCCACCCTTGTAAAGCTTTCTATAAATTGCAATGTTCCCTCTGCGAAAAATTGTTTTATCAAAAGAAATATCTCACTCTACATATGAAACTTTATCACAGCAATTACTGTAAATTTTGTAAACAGATGTTTAAAACCAGGGAACTGTTGCAGGATCATAATTGCCCAGAAAAAGAAAGAAGAAGCAAAATAAAATATACATGCGATGAATGTCATAAAGTATTTAATCATAAAACAAATTTAATTATCCACAGGAAACGACATAAACAATCGGAAAAATATAATTGTCCAATATGTAATAAAATATTGGGTTCATATAAGACTTATAAGAAACATACTAAAATACATGAAGGGTGTAGTTATAAATGTGATATATGTGACAGAATTTTTATGAGAAGTGATAATTTGAAAGTACATAAGGAAAGCGTGCATTTCGCTGCTGGAAAGGTAGATAAAATTGAATAACCTCAAACCATTTTTTTTAATTTAGATTGAAAAATATACATTTTTTAGAAAATATGGACATTCATTAGACAAGGTGAACAAACAATTATTGACACTCTTAGATTATATTATTTATAATTTCATATATGTTACAGACAGTATTTTATTTGATTCTTAATTTGTTTTTTTTTCAATTAATAATTGCTTCAGAACAATTTTATCACAAAAAGCCTATTAATGACATCAAATTTTCATGAAAAAGATGTATTGACATCCCATAACTAGAGGTATTAGCTTTTGTCCAAATTAAAAATATAAAGCATTGTTAGCTATCTAAGCAACAATATTAACAGTTTATTGAAATAAACAATAATTAAATATTACCAAATTATAAAAATATTAAATATAATAAATCAAACAGCCAAACTTGATTCAAACAAAATAGTTTTTTGTTCATTTTTTACCAATAGCTATGTAAAAGTCCTAAAATATGTTAGCTGGTAAAGAAAATTGCTATGTCTGCCTTTTCCATGAATTGTGGGAATCGGTTAAAGTTCCAATATCGATTTTTTGTTGATAAAAAAATGTATTTTTCATCAGATATAAAATTTTTTTAGTCTTTAACTGATTACATCCACATAAATTTCTTGTTTGAACTTCACAGATGTATCTGAAACTTGTCTTTTTTTATTTTGCCTTCCAAAACAGATGCAACAATATAATCTCATCTACATCTTCATTTCTAAGTATTTTTTGCTCTATTAGAAATATTTTACCAGGTTCTGACGTGTTTTTCAGAACCATTTTTTTCAACTTAGAATAAAGGTTGGGCAAATCTCAGAATGTCTCTTGAGAAATACCATATGTCACTTGGTCTGTTTTTGTTTTTAAAAGTTTTTACATTATTTCATCAATTTATAATTTTTTTAACTGAATCAAGTAATTGAGCTTTTGACACTGAAAAAGGTTTTTTAAACATTGCAGATATCCATTTAACCCACATTGTATCTTTTTCTGTTGTGAGAAAAGTAGGTAGCAAGACTAGGTGAACAAAAAACCGATGATTATCCTTGTTTATTGTTGCTTAAGGTTTTTTTTAATTTGCCTTATATTTAAAAAAAGCCTAATTATGAACACACTACAACCAGTTATGTCGAAAAGTAGTATTAAACTCATTAGAGAGAAATACCTAAGTTGTATAACCACTCAAAATTAATTACCTCAATTTTTCCAATTACTGCTACAAAGTAACATTTATAACCATGTTACCGTACATTATAAGGAAGTTTTGTTTGCCAAAAAGTCGTATTTATTATCCGCCGTTTTCTTATTTATGCTTGAGCAAGGAAAGGTTAAGGGTCGATAAATGTTTGTTTACTTTATGTTACTTCCATTAAAATATGTTTGTTAATTAATCTTTACTATAATGGTCTGCATATTGCCATATAACTTGTGATAATAATGATAATATGTAATGAATGTAGGATTTTCACTTATAAAATCGGAATTAATACATAATTTCTTATTTGGTTAAATCTTTTGGGAAAAAAATTGATGTAAAAACATTTTCACAGTTCTTATAAGATCATACTAGATCTCCTAGCCATTTCTTTAATAGTAATCATCATTTTCTTTTTCCATCTTTTTATTTCTTTAGTTCTATCCATGCATATATTCTCTGCTTTCTCAGTCCTAAGAATCTCCCTATTTTCACATTATTCACTCTATTTATTGCCCTGGGCTTTCATTGCAATTTTTCTTCTCGGTTCTCATAGAAAATTTTGTATGGTTATTTCACTTATATACTTTTCCATTAACAAAATATCATTTAATCAAATCTAGCTTCGAATATTTGGTTTGAAAATTGTTATTAATTTTAAGTGTTTTCATTTTCAGGAAACTTGTGAAATTTGCAAGAAATCGTTTAAAACAAAAAATCTTCTGAAAAAACACATAAAACTACACGACAGTACAGCTGAAGTTAAATGTCAATACTGTCCGTTAAAATATAAACAGCTTAAATACTTGAAACAACATATAAAAAACCAACACAATGTAAACAAAGTCACCCAATCTGCCACATTAAATAATGATAAACAATATGCTTGTCCAAAATGTGGCAAAAAAATGAAATTGGAGTCTTCTGTTAAACGTCATCTCGAAGTATTCCACGGCGAGTCTAAAACGGAATACAAATATCTCAAGAAAGAAAAGAGAACTGAACATAAAAAGGTTTCGATAAGTATAATACCATTTTCTTGTCCCAAGTGTAACAAGAAAATGAAGCATGAGTATTCAATAAAACGCCACATCGAATCTGTTCATCCGGAATATAAAGGCAAATATAAATCTGTAAAAACTAAATTAGAAACCAACAAACAAGTAGAAGAAGATGAACTGACACAAGCTTTAGAAAACATTAACTATAATACTGATGAAATTAATCGCGAAATAACTATAGAAATTGATAAATTATTGAACAATCCTGAAACATTTACCAGCGACAGCAATGATAGATTAGTGGAAAGTTTGATTAATACAGCAGTCGGGGAAAATAATTTGGATAATGATGATACTGGACAACAAAAAGATGCTATGTTGTCGATGCCAGACTTGGATTTGGATCATGATTTAGATTTAGTTAGTTGTAAGAAGACTGTTACAATATAATTTTTCTATTTTTAGATAAGGTAAGAGCACCAATGGCTGACACGTTTAGATTTGTTTTTGAAAATCCCGATTTGTTCGAAAAAAATTGATGGGAAATCGAATTAACGAGGAACATACTTCTGAAATTCTACTAAAGCAAATATGCTAATATAGTATTTATTATGAATTTTAATGGAACAAAAAAAATATATGTACATTGAAGTGAAAAAACCAATTGTCGACATATTTTTTACCTAATAATTGACATTACTTTTAAAATAATACTTATATATTCTAATGATTAAAAATCGTAATATCGATAATGAAATGTGATTTTTCTAATGTTTGGTAATTCACATTTTACTAATTAATGGAGAAGGTATTGTTCATTTTTGAAATGCGGTCTGAGGCACCAATAATTGACATAAAAATATCCAATATTTGACAGATCTTGATTTATGGTAGTAATAAAAGTCGAATATTGTCAAGTGAAAAAAATAAGGAATTTTAGTATGGGTACTAAGCACAAAAAATAGAACGAAAATTTGATATTTAGATAATTTTTTTAACCATCTACATCAATTTAAGAATGAGTAAATGGTTGAAAACAATGAAAGCAGCACTACAGAAGACGAGGTGGTCGAGGAAGAGATTAGTGCGAAGAAGACTTATAAGAGAAATAAGATAAAACGTGATTAGAGTGCAGGGGCATGCTTACAAAAACTTCAAAGGGAAGCAGTAGCAGCCAAGACTGTCAGCAAACCTTGCAAGTGAGTTCTGTGATAATTTAGTCTTAATAAATTTGATTTAATTTGTACCAAAAATGGCAAAACCTATCCCTGTAGGATTTCTTGGAATGGTGCTTGTAGGATTTTGTAACTATTGAACCTAAGAAGTTTAAATTCTGCCAGAATGCATCGCGTAGTCTACAAAATGTCAAACAAAAATGAATGCCTAAGATCACACTTCTGTTGAAAGTCAAATTAACTACTTCACATAAACGAGGTATCAATCTAATTTTTACGGAACAGCAAAATATTATTCATGAACACATAAAAAGTCTTGTGACTGACACACAGATGACGTTGCCATTGTCAAATCCATATGACGTTTATGAAGTACCAACTTTCGAAAGATTGTGTAAAATTTCATTACATTTCGATTATTCAGAAAAAAGTGACAGCCTTTCGAGTGAAGCTACTTTTATATTTTCAAAACAATGGATTCAAAACAATTTCTTGTATTAATTTATTAATGCTTCTTGATGAGAAAAAAAAATTCTGTAGAACCTCAGCAATTGCTTCAAAAGTGTTATCCGGACTCTGCTCCATTGAAAAGAACAATTTGTTATTGGTTTGCTGAATATAAATGGACGTTCAGACACCTATGATGGTGAACGTTCCAGTCGGCCAATTGAGTTGGTTACTACAGAAAACATCAAAAATGTCCACAAATTTGTGATATCTAATAGTTAATTGAAATTGCGTGAGATAGCTGATGCCGTAAATATATCAGAAGGCATTGTGTTTACAATTATGCATAAACATTTGACCATGAGAAAGCTTTTTTCAAAGTGTGTGCTGAGTTTACTCACAGTCGAGCAAAAGCAACAACGTCTTGATGATTCAGAGCAGTGTTTACACGTAATAAATCAGATTTTTTGCATCGATATGTGACAATGGATGCAACTTCACTCCGGAATCAAAACGATCATCATCTAAGTGAACTGCAATCGGTGAACCATGGCCGGAATGTCTAACGGCACAACAGTCAGATGGGAAGGTTATGGCTTCAGTATTTTAGAATGCACATGGAATATTGTTCATTGACTATCTCCAAAAGGGAGAGAGTACATCGACTATCCCCAAAAGGGAGAGAGTACATGGTCTATAGAAAAAGGTGGGTCACATCCAATCACAACGAAGTTTCTAAAGAAGATGTGGAGAGCACAGATCACATTCACATCGAAAGTCTGGGTAAAAAAACCAACCTTCGAGGCCCCATTGGAAATTGAAAGTAAAGACGCTGTCGTTGAAGAACACCAAGGGGAACATAAGGTTCAATGGAGTGTATCAAAATAGCCCAAGTGAACGCTTATCACGTTAAAGGAAATCAGCAGCCATCGCCCAGACGTTTACTGAATAAAACATTAGCTGGGTCTTTATCCAGGATTCTTGGGTCAACAGAGAACCTGTAAAAACACCAAAGTAATGTTTGACACAAGTAGTTAAACTAGGTTATGTATCATGGTAAGAAATGACATAAATCACTTTTGTTTTTCAGAATTACTGACAAAGACTCCGTTCATTAGGGCATACCTGAAATACGAGAAAAGGCGTTAAGAAATCGTCACAGTCTCCTGCTACTTCTATGGATACGGGTTTGTACCGCCACTGGAACCGCAGTACTGTCAGAGAAGAAAGTTGCCAATACTCCTAGGATGCTTTGAAAACACATTTCACTGTTTGTAACAACATTAAATACATTGAACATAAAAGAACGGGTAGGAAGTTGGAGAGTATCGAATGAGCCGTCTTTCTCTGATCATAGAATAATCATGTTCAGATTTGAGGTAGATTCCACTGAACCAGAAATCTCAGTAGAAATCCAAGGGAAATTGATTGAGAAATATGTAATACTAAACCAATAATAGTATAACTTAGGTACCAACTAAGCTCTAGAAACAACTGAAATCAAAACATCATATAAGAAATGATCAGAAATGTCATCAAATGGTATGTGGATGGCTCCAAAACAGCAGTCAGTTCTGAAATAAGAGTGTACGGGTCTAGAACTAAACCCTCTGAAAGCCTGGGTAACAAACCAAGGATATTTCAAGCAGAAAATATGACTTGAACCATTTTGTGGTATCAGCTACGGAACAATAAAGCACTGGAAAAGAAGGTAGATAGGGTTTAAAACCAAATACTGGGCCAACCTATAGGAGTCGAGATACAGGCTAAGACACTCTTAGGGTAGCTATAACCAGTGAAGATCTATCGAATGTATAAAACTAGGCAAGAGCAACCTACGAATACTAACAGAAGACATGTCAGGGCACTCTCGTCTTAATGGTTATCTGGAGATGCTAGATTTGACATATTCTATTTCACAGAGGACGAAACCTCCATTCACATTCTCTAGATGTGTGAAATATTATGAAACTCCAGAGCACTACACCTGGAAGCATATGATATAAAAGACGAAGATCTCTATAACTAGAATTATCCCTCATTCTGACTTTTTTAAAAGGAGTGAGATTAATATATCATCTGTAAACACCAAGGAATGCCACTGTCACAGCACAAAAAAGAGACACAATAGATATTTTTAATAACTGGAAGAAGAAAAGCAGAAACAATGTACCATCTGAAGGGACTTATTCCTTTTATTTGTATATTTTTCAATAAAATTAATTTCTATGGTATTTTAATAACGTTTTCTTTTATTAAAATTATTTTTGGGAAGTTTGAACAATGTTAATTGTAGAAAGGCACAAAGTTTTTTGACCTTTTTAGATGCAAAATCGGCCACACTAACTGAAAACTTTATATATTACAAAATGTGTAAATCTGTCACCTAGGTAAATGTGGTATAAAAATCATAGGAAAACATTAAAACTGACTTAGAAGTTTTTTTATTATTTAGAAATAGTAAAGTTATTTACACACTTTAAGATGGAAATGATGTAATAAAATGTAAAAATTTAACAATACGGAATTGACATCATAGGTTGTCTCATGTATATAAGAATAATGTGAATAAACCTTTTATAGGTTAAGTTCTTACATTAATACATAATCACGTTAAAAATTGAAAAATTAAAAGCTTAATAAACATAATTACTATGATATATTGAAATAAGTTGAAAAATTTGAATCTTAATAACATTAAAATGATCCCGGCAACAAAAATAATTACATCTCGTAGGATTGTCAAAACGACAAACACTTTCAAATCATTTTCGTTGTATATTCGAATTTTTAAGCATCATAAAAAAACTTTTATCAGGTGTTTTGACATCCTGACACAAAACCCGATTTATTTACCATTTTTCAAATTAATTGAAGTTAGTTGCTAATAACGATAATTTAAGAATAACCGAGAGAGTAACTGTCATATTTACTTTGTAAATCATCATCACTTGTTTAGTGCTCATTTTCTACCTATGACGTCACGCAATATGGAGACCTTACTGAAATGTTTAAAATACCTACAAAATTTTTGAATTTTCAATAATTTTTCTCCCTATAAATATTGATGAGAAAATTTAATAAAAGTTGTACAGTTTATATCCAAAGTTATTTTATATTATCTGTATATTTGTAAGGTAAAAGTAAACAACTACAGAAGAAATATTTATTTCAAAATAAACGAAATATGTTATACCTATTGGTACAAAAATAAAAATATGCAAACATTTTTTGTTTTCATTCAACTTATATGTAACTTTTTTATGTATTTATATTAATTTTGTTTGATTCTAATAAGTGTATAGCCAGATGAGACTTAAAAGCGGATTGCAATAACATGTTGGATTAAAAAGAATAAATAAGGGTATTAAATGAAATGAATGTTAAATTGCAAAACAATGATAAGGTTGTTAAAATCTCATATTAATAGTGATTTAAATGCAGGATAAATAATTGTGAAGCAGAGATGACTCCTCCAGCTAGGCAGTAAAAAACAGTACATTATAAAAAGCTATAAAATAGTACTCGTATCATGAAATACATCGTTAGGACATACTATACACACAAATAATAGATTTTGTAAAATTAAAATTAATTTAACACCAAATATTCAGTAATTCTAAGAACAAAACTCATTTTTTTGATATAATTATATATACGTCCATGATATTTACGTACGTTAACTTACCGAACCAATTTTTTCAAAAATGACTTTTGATTAACTTATCTAATAATTCCCGTTTTTTGCCGCGAAACTCCAAGAATTTGCCCTTAGTTATTTAAACAAAAACCTATGATCCGCTATCTTAACACATAAGTTAGCGAGCCAACGCCTGAAAAACCGATTCCCAACGTACGGCAATTATATTTGAACACATCAATAATTGTCGCTTAATTTGCCGTTCAAGAAATCATCGTTGATTCATCCGGAGCACATCGGGATCGGGAGCAAAGTCGGAAAATGGCTATTTTCCATATACGCTCGTGGTACACGTACGTTAACATAGCGGACCAATTATTTCAAAAATTACTTTTGATTAGCTTAATAATTGCCGTTTTTTAGCTGCCTTTTCTGAAGTGAAATTCGGATTATTGATGTGTTCAAATATAATTGCCGTACATAGAGAAGCGGTTTTTCAGGGTGTGGATATATGGAAAATTGCTTTTTCCCAACTTTACGCCCGACCCCAATATGCTCCAGATAAATCAACGATGATTTCTTGAACGGCAAATTAAGCGGCAATTATTGATGTGCTCAAATATAATTGCCGTACGTAGAGAAGCGGTTTTTCAGGCGGTGGCTCGTTAACTTATGTGTTAACATAGCGGACCATAGGTTTTTTAAAAATAATTAACGACTAATTCTTCGAATTTCACTGCAGAAAAGGTGGCTAAAAAACGGCAATTATCAAGCTAATCAAAAATAATTTTTGAAAAAATTGGTCCGCTAGGTTAACGTACGTACGATATTTTACATCGAAAATAATTTTATCCTTTATTATGTTTCCTATCTAATAATCAGACATTACAACATTTTTTACAACTGTTGTATTTCCATCTTGTTCTCTTCTTTCACATTTTGCATTCTCAATTATTTGGTAATTTTTCAGCTGTTGGTATACTTGCTTCATCCTCTGGATGTTAATTCTACAAGCTACAGTATGATTGACCATAGGAAGAGGATAATCTTTTCCTATGATGCACTTTGCTGACTGTTGTATTTTTTCAGGAGCCAACCAAGGCTCATGAATATACTGAACTGGCATATTCTTCAATATTGGAAGATATTTTCTAAAAATAAAAAATCCTAATCATTGCTTTTTTAATTTTTCGATATGGAAGAATAGAAAGCTGAATTTTATGAAAATAGATACCCCAATATACAACTTTACACTTGTTATAAAAAGTTTTAAGAAATATATGTATTTATAATAATTTTTATAAATCTTGTACTTGGAAATTCATCAAGATATTGAGCGCAATTTAAGAAAACAAATATTCAAAAATAGAAATAAATAAATTTCCAACTGCAATAAAATGCTGCTGTCTTTAAAGAAAAATGTTCCTTAATTAATTCCAATGTGACTCTTTATTATCATTATATGAGGCTGGTAGATGAAGTGTTTTTCTATGATATGTAACTAACTCCAAATTGCTACAATGTTAGAGAAAATACGCAAGGAGTCAATTATAAAGAAAAATTAGGAAAGCAGACCAATCATTAATTAAGTCTACAACGAAGGTAACCGGTAGATCTAAAATAAAAAGAAGATTGGTCTACTTAATAGAAAAAAGTCACACATGATACTAAAGTAACCAGGCTCTAAAAATAGTTTATAGTACAGTAATCAAAGTTTACAACTTTATACTAATTTTCGCGGTTTTCAAAAAATGTTTTCTTTCTTGTGTACTACTTCTGTATCCTATCCATAATCCAACATTCTAGTAGGTTCTCCAAATACAGTCAAAACCATCTAGAATCCTTGAAAACACTCCAGAATAATCTATGGCAGCGTAATCATACACATAGGACTTGAGCTAAATTGTGGTTACTATTAAATAGATAAAGAAGAATGGACTGTGAGAAAAAATCAAATATAACATCACTCAATAAGTCGTGTGACTAATACACAGATGGCGCTGACATTGTCAAATTCATATGACGTTTATGAATTACCATTTTTCAAAAGACTTGGTGTGAAATTTCATGAAATTTTGATTTGTGAAAAAATTGACAGCCATTTAGTGAAACTACTTTTGTCATTTTCAAAACAATGGATTCAAAACAATTTCGTGTGATAATTTATCATTGCTTGTTGATGAAAAAAAAAAACTGAACAAGCTCGGTAATGGCTTCAAAAGTGTTATCTGCACCATTGAAAATAACAATTTGTTATTGGTTTGCTGAATATAAACGTGGTCGTACAGACACCTATGATGGTGAACGTTCTGGTCGTCCAATTGAGGTGGTTACTACAGAAAACACATGTCCACAAATTGGTCATATCTAATAGTTAATTGAAATTGCGTGAGATAGCTGAGGCCGTAAAGATATCAGAAGGCGGTGTGTTTACAATTATGCATAAACATTTGACCAAGAAACAGCTTTTTTCAATGTGTGTGCCGCGTTTACTCACAGGCGATCAAAACCAACAACGTCTTGATGATTCAGATTAGTGTTTACACGTAATAAATCAGATTTTTTTGCGTCGATATGTGTCAATGGATGAAACATGAATGCATCACTTCACTCCGGAATCAAAACGATCATCATCTGAGTGGACTGCAGCCGATGAACCTCGTCCTAAGCATCCAAAGGCACAACAGTCAGCTTGGAAGGTTATGGCTTCAGTATTTTGGAATATTGTTTATTGATTATCTCTAAAAGAGAGACAATCAATAGCTCATACTACATAGAGTTGTTTAATCGTTTAAATGAAAAAAATTAAGGAAAAACTGCATCATATACCGAAGAAAGAACCACTGTTTCACCAAAATAATGCACCGATTCACTACAGGCTTTTCGCTGATCTCAAAAAATGGCCACCGGTAAGAAATTCAGCTAAAATGAAGAAGCAATTGCTGAAACTGAAACCTATTTTGAGACAAAAGATAAATCCCTCTACAAGCACAGTATCGAGAAGTTAGAAAAGCGTTGGAATGATTGTATTGCTCTCGAAAGAGATTGCATTGCTCGATATAATCGATTTTTGGCACATTTGGCACACGACTTTTGAGTGATGTGTTAACTGACTATCCAATACCCATCTAGTCCTTTTTATTAAAATTAATATCGATAACATTTTTTAGATAGACGGACAAGTAAGAAATAGGGGAAAACATTATGTTACCTTATATAATCTCCATTAGGGTCGGCTTTTCTCCCGAACTTAACTGGGCAATAACAGTGAAAAAACTGTTGAAAGAAACTGGAACATGATAACCACATCCAAGTACCGGCATTCACTGACCAATCGGCATCCAATAAGAGTTCCTCAAATACCTTAAGATATTTTTATATTAAAGTGTAAGTAACAAAAAGAAATAGATAATACCTTCATTCCCTCTTCCCACGATATCCAAAGATCTCCTCGCGTGAGGAAACAAGCTACAGCGTGTCTTGCTATATGGTGGATCCATCCTTCTTGTCTCAGTTGTGTCATGATGGCATCTATCCAGGGAAATCCTGTCTGACCCTGTTCTTACAAAGAAACGATGTTTTAGCACCCTAAAATATAAGTCGTCGACATGGATCTTCAACCAAAAATATGTTTAGGTATGGTTTGTTGAAATAAAAATTAATAAATGAAAACTTATGAAACCCAAACCGGTTTCATTAGAGATGCGATAGTGCCAATCTGATTTTCGAAAAATGATTGCGAAAGATTAGAACTTGATTAACACGGTTGTACATGAGAAAGAAACTGTCAAATATCCAATAGAATTCAACCGATTTGCGTTTCGATATTATGCGATTACACATTCGAGTGCGTCTGCCTTGAACTTGAACAAAATTCCTCTTTTTTGCTAATTCTGTTGCTTGCTCCGTATGTCAGACGATAGGAAATAATGCAGCCGCCTTTCTATATACTATATACTTAATTATATTTGTCTTTTCAGTGAGCCATGTTTTATTCAATTTCTACGTTTTCATTCTCGATAATCAAAAAGGGCACGCAAATATTTCCTCCCAAAAAACATCTCAACCTAATCCCTATAAGTTGAACAGCTTTGCTTGCTTCTATTTCACGCAACTTGCACCTGCGGGACCGAATATTCCAACTCTCTTTTGCAGTTCAGACACGAAGAAGTCGACTACATCTGCACATAACGATCTGAATTCACTGTAACTGTGTGTCCTCTTCAAAAAAGTAAGTCATTCAAAAAAGTAAGTGCCTATAATTCCTCACACTGACGTCACATACGCCCATACGGTCACTTTAGGCGAATGATACACTTCAGTAGCGGCAATTTACTTTGTTAACGTATCCATTAAGATGAAAATGAGCTTCCATCCTAAGGCTTCAATTCTCACACAAACAGAATTTTGTCAAGAACAGAGCGAGTAACAATGTTTACGTTGTCCACCGTTCTATAATACTTTGGACCCCGGATTTTGGTTTGTTTATCCAGTGCTGACCCGGCTTCTTTAAACTTCTAGACCCATTTTCTAACCATTCGAGCTCCTGGCGTATCAGTTTAGTGACGATCTTTGCAAATATTGTAGAATTTTTTACCCACTATAGTCGCCGAATTAATGTTTTTGTAAAACTCATGCACTCACAGCGCACGGGGTCTGTTCCCGAGAAACTATCCATAGCGATTAAATTCCCAAGAAGCCGGCTACCGATTGACATACCTTCTGCGCCCCTCCGAATAACCGTGATCACGCAATAAGCAATACAAAAATGAACTTTTTTTAAAACACCTTGTATTTGAGTGATATAAAGCATCCAGTGGTCGTGAAGTCTTTCAAAAGGGTATTTAAGACGAAATCACCTTTTAGGAGGAAAATATTAATATGTGGAGAGTATCTGTTCATATAAAATATTTGTTAAGAATCGAACGAAAATAGAAATAGTATCTATACTTACGTTTGCCCACTTTGCTAATGCTGCAGCATTTTTATCCCAAGGTATTTGTACGCATATGGGATTTCCTAACATCTTATCGAAGTTCGAATTTTTGGTAGCAGCACAATAAAAGAACTCTCGCCATAACAATTGACCGTGCAACGACAAAGGCGGAAATGCCTTTTTAATTTTCTTGTACAAATCAGTTAGTTGGTAATAGAACAGTCTAGTAGATAAACAGCCGAATCTTAAGTAAGGTGATAGTCCTGTTTGCGAAGGTAATAATGATTGAGGTGTCATTTTTGGCCGTCCAAAGGAGGCAACCCATGCTTTTCTTTCCAAGTGCCGTTCTAAGCGTGCTAATGACTCACTTTCACCACCAAGCCACGTTGGTGGATTTGAACCTTTAACAAAATATTGTAAATAATGGTCACGTAACATGCTGGATAAATGACAGTGCATAAAAGATTAAAATAAGCTGGAATAATATGCGGAAGTCGACCGAAAACACAACATCATTAAAAAGGCAAAAGAGAACCGGATGTTTCACACAGTTCTTACAAGCAGCTATTGGGTAAATTGGGAACCCGTTCATCGTAGAAAGAATGAATATAAACGATTTATTTCCATGCCGCCGGCCATTCCTCAAACCGTATATATATATATATAAATGAAGAATAATTATACCAATGTTCCCTCGTCTACAGGACATTGATGATTTTTAGACATTGCTTTTTCCTATTTCTAGTTTTAAATTAAAACACCAAGGCGAAAATCAGCGCAATATTTTCATAAACAAAAACAAGGATGTTGTAAATAAAACAACATAACCTCACAAAATTAAGGAATTAAACTAGAAGTTAAAAGTTGGCGAATCTTAATCTAATTTTAATTTATTGTTAATGTTCTGCATGAGCTGCAAATACCATTTCGTTGTCTTCCAGCTAGTAATTTAAGTTGCTAGTTTAATGTTAATTTTTAATTTTGGCTGCATAAACAACCTTTTTATTCTAACCACACAAACACGCTTAGGAAATTACGAAAATAAAGAAAGCCCTACCAAAATCATAAAAAACTAAACAGCATCAAACAACCTTACAGATTATATTGTTGTTCACAGCTATAGAAGCCAAATTCAGCGCCATCTAGCGACATGTGATTTTCTTCAATACTGTCAAATTTTAATTTTATTATTGGCGCGTGATTTAAATTATTTGAGGTAGTTCTAACTGCTACCTTACAACTAATAAATTTCCAAATTTAGGTTTTTGCTTATAATATTTCTCAAAATAACACATTTTCAAGCTATAGTATCACAGAAGATGAAATATTGAAAAATATTATGGAAAAATAATAAATATGGAAATTCATTAGTTGTAACGTAAATATTAAAGATATTGTAAGAGCACTTTTCTCCTTACTCAAGTGAAATGTAAATAAATCTGGTTTTGGAAGAAATGTGATAATTCTTCAATTATAATAATAATAATCAAAACAAAACGTTTTATTATTTATGAAAAACGTAAACCTAAAACTTGAAGAAAATATTATTAAAAAATATTGCATACAAACTTAAACAATTAAGATGTAACATATTAATTAAATAAACCTAATTTTAATTAATTTTATCACATGAACTTCATACCAAATCCCTTGCAGTTAATTTATTATTGTTTATAGCCGGCAGCTATCTATCGAAACATTCCTTACGAGGAATTGAGAACAAATGCATTTTATTAATAAATTCTTAATGTTATACACAACATTTATTGAAAATCGTTGATGCAGGCAAAATTAAAAATCAAATTGCATAAACCAAAAAATTAACATCAAAAAAGTTTAGTTTAATGTTAATTTTAATTTTTGCTGCATAAACCAAGCTTAACACTATACATAATCAAAAGGACACAAAAGCACGACCACAACACAACGATAATGAATCATCAACTGTACAACGAATACCTAGCAACATTTAATTACAAAAATGAATCAACTTTGGACTATATGTGTAAAACGTCGATAAAATAGATGAATTGTGGGTGAATCACTAAGTAGGACATCGATGAAAGAATCAGTTTCTTGAACCAAATAATTAAGATAGAAAGTTAACAAGTTAGAAAAATTCAAAGTAGGGAAAAACCTCAACATGAGTTACAGTAATGACGACATAACTATTGAACAATGTTCTTCAGTAATGGAAATATCATGAGATAATTACAATTATTACAGAAATAAAACGATTCTTGTCATAATGTCTAGACCAGGTAAACGATATATATTGAAAAAATTTTCGTGAAATGACATGCTAGACTAACAAAGAGAGACAGCATTAGCCACAGGATGTACTAGTTGGCAGTAATTAGAGAATTACTTACCTTCCGTGTCAAATCCCAATTCTTCTAAAGTTGGAACACCATATTTATCATCATGATCATCACTCAAAGGTGTATACGCCCCGTTGTGCCAACCATAAACAGGTAATTCAGGTTTCGGCGGAGGGCCCATCGTAGCTATTATAGCTAAAAATTGGTTGTATGTTAATGGCGCCTTTCCACCATTTCTCTCTATTATATCTTCGAGATGGTAGAGTGTGTGAGATACACGTTGTATAACCTAAAGGAAACAAAATAATGAGCTGGAACAAATAATACATCATAATATAAAATGCATGATCAAACAAGTTTAAATTTCGAGGGATCAGGTACAATATAATTATAAATAATAAGCATTACCTACATTTCTTACCAAAATAAATGACGTAAATTCAATAATACTTATTACAAAGTTGTATACTGAAAACATGGATTTACTCTAGCGTGTTTCTTTTGGGAAAACAGACTTAATCGTTGTCTAGGCTATCTTCCAATTCATTTTCATAAGCACTGATTATAAATGGTGTTGTTTTTACTGTTCCAAATCACAAGTTAGTTTTTGATATGCTTTCATGCATTCATCTAAAGTAGATAGTGTGTTATCAATAACGACAACAGGTAGGTATTTATTAGTCGAATTAGGCATAACTAGAAGAAAAATGGGGGGCACATCATTTTTCCCATGTTTTGAGACCTCCTGAACACGATTATGATGGTTTTTCGAATGTCCGTAGTTTATATATATATCTATATATCTGTTTAAGCTACAATTCTTATTTTCGTCTTTCGAGTAATTGCTATGGGTCCGATTTGGTTCAAAATTAGCATACATGGCTTTTTTGGCGGCGGATTGATGTTATTCGAGTTTGGTTGAAAACAAATGAATATTTCGAGGGGTCGCAGTGCAAAAAAGTGGTTTTTGACCTTTGCTCATCTCTGCAGGTCAAACGAAAAGCGACTGAAAAATGAAATTTCACATGTAGGTTCAATTAGTTGCGAGATGATTTCCTGTCTAAGGTTATATTTTCTTATTTTTTGGCCAGAAAAAGTTTAACTAGAGGGTTCGAACTTCGCATGCAAGTAGGGGTAATGTTGAAGAATTGTCTTTCTCAAGTTCAAAGTTTTCTTCTTCAGTTCTTCTAGCACAAAACGCCCGAAATCATTTTGATCGTTGTAATTGTTGAACTGGACCGCCTCCTATTTAATGAATAATACGAGTGTGATCGTTGCTAGGGTGATTTTTTTTACTTCCCATTTTCGAAATTTCTTGTCATTATGACAATTTTTTCTTTGTTGTCAATTGGAATTGAGCAAGAGGGTTCGAGACCACCGGGTATATTGAAATTATGAATTTTCATTCGAGAGAGAGAGAGAGAGAGTTGTGAAATGAAAAGTTATTGAGGAATAGCAAATTTTCCATATAAAGAAATAAGATTGAGAATTGATATCATTTCCAAGAAATTCATTTTATGGAAAGATTTGTTTGTGTATTAGTGATGGAGCTCTGCTGCTCACGGCTTTTTTTTATTTCTTAACAAACTCGTCGAATGTACTAGATAGAAACGCTAAAATCTTCGTACTTTGAAGTATGTCGATGATATTCATGACAGCCTAAAAGCTCTTTAGCTTATGCTTCAATATTTGAATATTTAGATGGTATTATTTGTAATGTAATGTGTTATATTTACGTCATAGTGTACTGTTAGACACAGTCAATTTATCTCAAAGAGAAACATAAGGGGACATTTGTAGCGAGAAAATGTAAAATCTTCTTCTAAGAATCATGTTTTCAAAATGTTCAATACTAACGTTTCATGGCGCAATCAGGAAAATAATATAATAATAAGCATAAGAATATAAATAAGAAATTGAAAAGAAAAAGGAGTAAATACCGAGAGCGGAATTTATGAATCAACCATTGCCAATGGCAGCAAAAGGATAGTTGTGTTCCAATTGAAAAAGTTTAATAATAAATTTGAATTATTAAGAGTGGCAATGAAAGACCCAGTTCGGTACAAGTCACCACATTTCAGGTATGTGTAGAAAAATCAGTATTAGAACAACAAGTGAATAAATTACAATTAACTGGAGATGATAAAAAATTATGAAGCTAATACGTAAATTAGTTACAGTGCTTAACATCAACGTTACATGGCGCAGTCAGTAGATTGGGGGGGGGATGTGCACCGAGCGCAGCTCGATTATGACACTCTGCCGTTTGATCTTCAATATATCCCGGGATAAGTGAAACGTCTCTTTTAAAAGAATAAATTCTCCATTATAATTTTAATTTTTTGAGTTTTAGCTCTATTTGGCTAAGGATAAATTAATAACAATTCAAATTTAGAGAAGAATTTTCCAAATATCCTACTTTTCTATGAGGGAAACTGTCATTTATGTCGCAAATATCTAGTCCAATATACCAAATTTCGAAATCACCTATCATCTACTATAATTTACAATTATTATAATAAAAAAGATATTTCATCAATGAAAATTATTAGAACCTATAATCAAAGCGGGTTAGTATTTTCTTGCGCCCTACTTATCAGTTTATTTCTTTCATTGTTTGGTAAGGGATAATTAGATGCTCTTGAAAATTCGTTCACAATTATTTTTAACGAGAATTAACACTTTAATATATGTATGTATGTATTAATAATATGGTTTCATAGACACGTGTGGATTTGTTGAATGAGTTTTCGATTACTATTTAGGATTGTAAGAGAGAAAGCGACTCTATTTATGGGAGAGGTTATAAAAAGGAGCATGTGCGAGGGAAATTGAAAGTTATAGAGATGTAGTTAGTTACAAGTATGACGTGTGATACTGGTATCAATAGTTGCCTACCCAAAAGGTTCGGTTCCCAGGTGGGATTTAAAATTCCGAACATTATGGAATGTAGTTACATATTTGATCTTTACAATGTATCGAACAATATGAAATGAACAATTTTCTGTTATCCATCTTCACCTTTACCTGTGAATTATTTTACCAACAAACGATCATGACTAGTATATCCAACCGCAATTTTACTTTTTCACTTATTGTAGCTAGTTTTTTCCAAATTTCTAATCAAATAATAGGATTGTTTGGAAAGTTTCCGACCTATTTTGAGTTTATATACTTTTTACCCCTTTAAATAATAGCTGCCGTATTTTTTCCTAAAATAGGCATTTACGTATAGGATAACGTAGTCGTCTGATGGAAATCCCGTTCATGCACTTTGAGATAAGGCTACATAAAAAAGTCACTGGGAGCCATATCTGATGAATAAGGTGAGTGATCAAACAATTCGAAGTGGAATTCGTGAATTTTAGCCGTAGATATTACCGAAGAATGAGAGAATACTTGCTCGGATGGAAAAGCATTTTTTCTTAAAATATCTTATCAAACAATGATGCTTATTATTATTTTACCTTTTTAATGATAGTCGATGATTTTGACTATCTTTAAAAATGGTCGTGGTGGTGGTGTAGTGGTGGATAAAGCTTTCATTTACAGTTATTAATCGACGTAAAAAAATGAACTTATTCTACTTCAACCCCGTCAATAAGGCATAGGAATTTTTATTCGACTGTGTTTTTGGTCCAATGTGAACAAATGCGGCACTCAATTCGCGGATAGTTTATGTATGCTTTCTTCAGTCAGTATATGGAAAAGCGTTCTTTTGATGAGCTCACATATTCTTCTATCTCTCTAACCTTAATCCGTAAATGATATTGCAGAGCATCCGTACACGTTTTCTAACTCTTCTTTTATCTGTGTAGGCGTATTGCCTTCAAAAAACAAATATTTAATGCCAGCTCGATACTCAATTTTCATAAAATATTCAGAGGATTTCATTAATAAGCATCCAAAATTGCTAAAATTTCAACAAAAATCTCATAAATATTCAGGTTGAGGTCGGAAACTTTTCACCCATTCACATCATTATTTTTTGTTTATACTTCATAAACATAATTTTGTTAATAAGGTAAAATTCATCATAATTTTCATAACGGACAAGTGATCTTTATTAATTAAAAAAACAGTTTAATATTTCTCCAGTAGATTAATTAAAAATTAAGTGTTTACCGTTATTCCTAGTTCATTACATAGTGCTGTTATGTTGTGATCTCTGACTCTTCCAAATGGTTCTGGGTCTTCTTCGAAAGTGAGAACTGTCGTTCCCCATTCTTTGAAAAGCTTCGGCAGTGCGTCTGCAGGCTGACCACGGATAACGAATAACCTCGAATTGAATTTTCTCAAGTTACGATCTAAATCTTCCAAACATTGCAGCAGAAATCTAGAGCGATAATTATTATATTTAGAGTCAATTCTAAATATTCGAAGGTAATATTTATTTTACTTTTGTTGAATATAATAAGAAAGTTTAATAACAATTAAATAACACAAAAACTGTTGTTTACAACCGTACTATAAAAAATTCATCATTTAAAAGATTGCTGGTAGTCATTCAGTATTTAATTTCAATACACTATTAGTAAATAATATCATTATTTAGTTTAAATAGTTATACTATTGTCAATATTTTCTGAAAATAGAATTTTCTTAAAATTCTAAATCAAATTTATCTATTACTCAAAGCATTATCAACTGTTGTCTGCGGCCTATACTAATATAGTTGAATCCCACAATTGTATAGAGTTACCCTTTACAAAATGGTTGTTGAATTTTTTAATACCGACAAAAAGAGAAAGATTCAAATTAGTTCATATAAAAACAGTGGGTTTGAAATAAACTCAATCTTCAAAAAATATACGTTCAGGTAGTTTCAAAATCCCTATTTTTAGATATTTTTTGTATAACTAATTTTCAACATTCAATTCTGGTCAATTTGGCTGGTAGGGTACCTGACACGAAGGCGTATCTTAAAAAAAGTGTCGGAAGGTAACTTATGAGACTTGGATGTTTTTTTTTTTCGAAAGAACATCATAGAGTCTAAAAATATTGGTAATAACTTTGGGATTGCACTGGCATTTGTGAGGAATAAATAATATATAGTACTTTGAAAATCATTCCCTCACTATGTCCCAATATCCAGATTAGAACATTGCGTAAAGTTTGGAACTATGACTTGTCTATTGTAAATACAACAAACTTTTAAAATTTTTCTGTGTTTAGGATCAAAAGTTATTAATTATTACTATTACCAATAGTCGATAAATAGGTATATTTTTGGGGACTTTGGTATAGTCACATTAGTTTTTGACAGTTGGCAGTACGGTTACTTGTTCGGAATGGCGAATTGACTTTTTGTTTTTTTGTTAGTGTAATTGCTGGAAGAAGATTTCATTGACATTTTTTAAAGATTACATTTTATTCAATCAGTCCATCACAGGGGAGAATTAAAAAGGTAGTTATAATATTTTATTTTTGATGACGTAGTTAAGTATGTTTTTAGAGGTAGAAAACATAGCGAAAAGATAGGTAACGAAAGGTAATGTTACGAGTTTTTTTAGGTTACGATTTGTTTTGTAATTTCCTCATTTTGAATAAAAGTGAGGGGATGATGAGGTAATGACTTTCAAACTAGATCGACTCGGTTTTCATACATTGTTGTTTATCAAAACTTTTTAATTACCATTTTGCTTTATTTCATGATTTGTAAGTTAATATAACCTAATATATTTGAAAAATAAATGATACGATTTCATAAAAAATAAATATAATCATCATTTCCCCACCTCACCCATAATTTCGAGATTTCATTAAAATTATCCTAACACTTTTAAATATATAATCTGTATGATAATAAAATAAATAAATAGGTGAAATGTTAAACATAATAGATGGGCGGCAAATAATCCGCAACAAAAATATACGTGATGCTTAACGTATTTTATCCGTCGTCCAGTTAATTAAATGTGGAAAACCCGAGAAAGAATTAATTAATAAAAAAGTGACTGTAGTCACCGCAATTTATATCTGTCATTTCAAAGAAAAATACAATGAAATGAATGCAAAAATATCTAGAAGAAATAATTTCAATAACTAGTTCTTGTTAGAGTTGTGAATGAAGTTTCTCTATTATAGAAAAGATGATTAGAATATTTCAAGTACAGATTTAATATTCAATAATGCATTATGACACACCATTAAATTCCTCTCCTGAATTACACTCTAAAAAATAACAGAATAATAAAAGTATTATTTATATTGATACTTATTTACTTATAAAAGAAAAATTATTTTCAATAGTTAGGTTGCGCTTTACGTGCTGGCAATATAGGTTTTTCAAAATGTAAGGAGCAAACTTTCATTTGAGGACCAACTTTATCTTTTTAACAACGCTAAAATTTTATCACCTGGCTTCAAAAATTTATGAAAAACCACGTTTAATTTGTTTTACATTACTGCGGCAATATTTGATTGCACAAAGAACTATATTTTTAATTTTCATTTTAATGTTTATCTATCAATAATTTATTTCAAACTTTCTATCTTCTTTCTTTACAAGAAGCGGAAGATATCAGAAAAATTCTTGTTGATAAATTCACATTTCGCAAATCGCTAGGTTTCTCAATAATTTTTCTATACCAACTTCTGATAAAGCTTATCGTCATCTACCCGCTTTGTTTGATAACGCAAGTCATACTAAGAAGATAAATTTGTATTTTTAGAAAATATACCTAAATTATATCCATATAGAGATAACGTGATGGAACAATTCCATCAATCCCTAAATACTGTGACTATGACCATATTGACAGAAAAAAGGTTTTTGCAGAACAAAGTGTTGAGACAATAATTCCTTTAGTAAAAATATATAAAAGTGACTCTCAATTTGTATTAGCAAGTGAAAAATATTATAAAGTACGGTAAAATTTCAAAACGGGTGAAGCTGTATCATTTTATACCAATTATAAACACCTTCAAGAAAGTAGATATTCATGCATTTTGGGAAGAGTTTCATTAAAATAATATTGAAGTACAACACTATGTTTGACGCAGATTTATTCTTCTATATATTAGCTCACAATTATAGATTGAATTCAATTTATTATAAACAATTTCAATCGATTTTTACTCACCTCCATTTGTTGATTCCAACACTAGAAGAACCAGCAAACCAAGGGTCTAAGACGAAAACACAACGAATCGTCTTGGCCCCTTTGATACCTTCTTTTAAAGATGGGTTGTCGTGCAACCTCAGACCTTTACGGAACCAATGTACTGTGTGTTTCTCATCTCCAATGGATGTGTGACACGCACTTCCGCTCATCTACTTGACATCAAGATACATAATTTTTGGAAGGTAATGCTGTTGTACCTAAAATTATTGTCATCAAAAGTGATGATAATTTGTGTAAAGTCGATTTAACCTGAACGTCCAAGAATTTAGATCTAATCTAAACGCCCAAAAAAAAACATCAATACATATATGAGGGGTCGAATATCTTACTAGTTAATTGTATACAACCGAGAAATTGTTATATAAGATTTGTCGAGGTCATTAAAATAGGTTTGTAAGACAATTTCGTGATTCCATACCTCCGGCTAGAACGAAATTCAATTCACTTATCTTTTACGACTGAAATTGATAGTTTGGACTTTCCATGGTACTTAGCTGCGCCTTCGTTGAAGTTGTGGTTCGTTTCCTTACTTACATTTTACAATTTCCAATCAAATCGATAGTCTAATACTAATGGCCATCAAACATAATCTAAATAATGCAACTTGCTTAAGTTTTGACGGGAGACAAATGACAGATGCTCGTTGACGGCAGCAGTATTGCCCTTTCAGTTAAGAGGCGTAAAATTTGAAAAGTCACGGATTTATTGACTGGCTCTCGTACAAGGTCTTTTTCTGCTGAAGCTGCCTCTGCATCTTTTCCTGAGAGGTGGATTGCCAACTATCTTTCCACCATTTAGGTGGTCTCCCGGGAGGCCTTGAGCCGGCTGGGTTGTTTTCTAGGACTATTCTCGGAAGTCTGTTCTTGTCCATCCGTCTTACATGGTTGTACAAGGTAATTATGAATTAACTATCTCAAACAAATTCTAATGAGGTGGATTAAAAAGCTCGTAAGCTAGCATAGAATTATTGTTTTTTTTTTGATAAAATTTTATTTTTTCCTTCAATATAGTTGCCTTACGCGATACGATGATTACAGCAGTCATAGTACGATTTGTTTTTAGCCTCAAAATATGATTCAGTTTTGGCAATAATATCTTCATTGGCTCAAAATTTCTGTTCAGCGAGCATCCTATTGAGTTGTGAGTACAGAAAAAAATCACTAGGGGCCGAATCTGGAGAATACAGTGATTGCAGAAGTAATTTGAAGCTAAATTAATGCAACTTTTCCATCATTTTCCTTAGTAAGGGACACGATGCATCGTTTTGATGAAACAGAACCTTCTTCTTTGAATGGCGCCGTTGCTGTTTTTGGAACAGTCGATGAATATTATACCTACGCAACCCAACATACTGATGCCATAACCTTGCCAGCCCACTTTTGTGTATTTTCACACTTTGGAGTCGATTCATCACGTGCATGAACTTTGAAAAAGAACTTTCTCATACTAAAATATTCATTCACGACATGTCCAACACATTCCTTTGATATTTTTAGGGCTTCCGCTATTCCAATCACCTTCATTTTACGATTGTTTGAAATTATTTTGTGGTCTTTTTGATTAAATTTGAGCATATCCAAACAATTGTTTGAATCGTTAATGTGAGTAACCCTTTGATTAGCATCACGCAATTGCCGCACCCACTTTGAAGATAACTTTTTCAAGTGTAACCTTTTATGCAAAACATTGTCTATCTATTCGGTTGGAATCTTCATTAGTAGTCTTTTACTCGACGAGAGGTTAGCACAAGAGCACTGCTTTTATTAACCATTAACCATTTCTGGCATGGTAGATGAGGGTTCGAACGTTCAGCATCATCCCTGCTTTTCAAAGCATAGAAATGCTTAGAAATTATTCCATTTATCGGAACACTTTCAGGATAATATTTACGTAACTTTTCCTTGATTTCTTTAAATGTTTTTCTACATAAAAAATAAAGTTTAATTAATACCCATAACTCTTTCTATGAATGAATACAGTTTTTTTCAATAATTATTATTAAATTTAATGTATCGATCAGATTTATGTAAAACTGTAGCTGAAGTATTGTCGACCTATAAAAGGTTACCATAAAACAGTCCTCATATTGTAAAAATTATACGGATTACTAACTCAAAAAGTACGATTTAATATAGTATTTTCTTTCTCATCTTTGTTATTGTGTTTTATTTATAAATATTAAAAATACTCTATATGATTATTAACAAAATAAACTTATTCAGTTAATCCAAAAATATCGTATTTATCACATTTCTTCATACTATATTCAGTGCTAACATCATGGTCATTTATATTGTATATTTACTATATACCTACAAAAAAGAATCATCGTACTCACCAGTGTATCACCACTAATTTAAAAAATGAACTTTCAGCACTATTACAATTCAAAATTTTGCGCTCCGTTTCAACTGTCTTGGCGAATTTTAATGTGATGTAAATTCTTCAATCTTCTACGGCATTTGCAACGTGACTTTCCCCCGAAACATTTACGATTGGTTTTCTTGATCATGTGATTTATAAAGTCACGTTGCACTCAGTGTGTTCAATTTGAGCTCCCAGCATTTATTACGAGGCATGTTATAAAAGTTATTTTCAATTCATTCACAGTTTATTAAATTAATGCAATGTCAGATGGGTTGTATAAATATGAAGCACCAAAGAAAGCAAATATCAGTTTAACGGCCAATAAATCCCAATGGCAAGCTGATGCCTGTTTTAACCTACACATTTTTCGATGATTTGTTCTGTATGTAGTTTAATTAAAAAGTGTTCGTTTTTTGTGGCCCTTTTTGAATTTAGATCATTCTACTATATGCTATTTAATTTTATATTACTTCGTGAAAATTATTTTTTCTACCAGAGTTATTTAGAAAAATTGAAAACTATAAGTCAGACAGATATATATATATATATATATATATATATATATATATATATATATATATATCAAATTATTTCATCTTTCTTTCAGTTGCATACTTCTTCATGGTATGTGTTCTAACTGAAAACTTTGAAAGCATACTCCGAAGGTTGTACCGATAGTAAGATTTTTCTACAAGTAGAAAACATTATTTATTGTTATTAATTTATACATCGTTGAAAAGCTTACATTTTTGTCTATTTTGCAACATAATCTCTATTTTTTTTATTTTTCCAACACTTCGAAAGACGGGGCTTCAGGTTTTGTATTCCTTAGTCAAAGATGTCTCCCGCCTCTCGGACTTCATAGTCGCTCTTGAAGCGTCTGCCACTTAAGTGTTCCTTCAGTTTTGAGAAGATGTGATAAGCGCTGGGGGCTAAATCCAGGCTATGAGGGAGTTGGGGAATAACAATCTATTCAAATTTCTCCAAAGCTCCTGTATTTAACGAACGATGTTGAGTCGAGCGTTGTCGTGAAGAACCACTGCGTTTATTTGAATTTCCTTGGTAATGTTGACCCAGTCTGACGCAACTTGACGAAATTGTTGTTTTGTTGCGCTTACTTTTGATCTCCTGTGACGATAGAGTTAAAGAACCTCTCCTTGTTGCCTACCCTCTGTTGTTGTCTACATTGTTGAAGAAACTTGCGAGCACAGTCAAGACATTGCTCCTTACAATTACCCAATGTATATGCTAAAATTTTTATAATTGTGTCATGAGAAGCTTCAGGAATGAATTTAGAATTTTCCGGATCTATACAGCGTTTATATTTTTTGAAATTTGAAAATCATCTTTGGGAAACGTACCATGCATCTATTGAAGCCAAAAACCCTTCTGAAGGTGCATTGACTTTTCGATGCGATAATACGTAAAACTGTTTCTTTTGTGTCAAATCTGATACCTCACCTAATAAAAGAATGAGCCTTGATTATCCTTATCAATTCGATTTGGATTTGCTTATTTTTAATGTTTACACTTATCACATTTTTCCAAATAAGGATCAAGGTTTGTCAAATGTATAAAAGTGTGTAGAGCGGTGCATTTTTTTCAAAAATATTATCAATATTTCTTTTACCTTTTTCGTTAATCATAGGGATTTTGGTAAGAAATAATTTATTTAATATGTAAAAATAAATTCAAATTTTTAAATTTTATGTCAATGAATATATAGAAAAATTAGAATCAGCTTCAGAAGCGAGTGGAGTCAATGGACTTGAGGAATTAATAGCTTTAGACGTCAAAAATGATAAAACAAATTTAGGTACAACAATATTTTGTATAAATAAAGAAATAAAGCTACAAGACAGAAACGGTGTTTTGAATAAAAACAAGGTAGCAGTACACATCAGAACAATGTTAAAAAATAAAGACGAAACATTCCAAAATGATGTAATAAACGATTGTAACGAACCAGCAGGTGAAAACAGAGCAGAGAAACCTTTAAATTTTATGACATGTCTCCATCAGGAACATAAACATTAAATATAATATAAAAAATAATTATTATAATTAGAAATCTTATAATAATTTATATTAAAATATAATACAAGTTGTACCAGTTTTGTTTATTTCAAAATATTATATAATTCCTGAGTTATGACGAGTAGTATATAAAACCAACGAACAGCGATACGCAATCAAGTGGCATTAGATTCGAGAAAACATCGTCAGAGACTGGTTGGGGAATCTTTTGGGAATGTCTTTCGTAGCTGGCCATGTGGTATAATACTACTAATGACTAAATTATTACTACCTATACAAAGATTAAAAGAGATGATCAACCACGTCAGGCTGGAGGAAGGAAGCTCCACCACACAACGCACCCAATCACTTGGTTTTCTTCATCCCCGACCTCGTCCAACTAAGCGTTTTTTGTTCTCCCGTCTCAAGAGATAGTTGAAATAACAACATTTGTAGACCCTGGATAAGAACGAATGATTTTTTTGCTGGTATCTTTTTGGCAATACTGTTTTTGACAGATCACGCGTGAATGGCTTCTTGTGTCATTATCAAAATTGTTCAATTTGGTCTATAATTTAATCATGAATTGACGACTGAAGGAACAACGCGTGCAAATTATTGAATTTTACTATCAAAATTCTTCCAATTTATGGGCAGTTTGGTCGGCCTACTGAGGCAACTATTCGAAAGCTTGTGAGTAAAATTCGAACACAGTTTACACTGTAAATGACCGTGAAATGTCGATTCGCCGCCGTTCGCAGAAATTGGGCCTCTGGAAAATTTTGCGAAAGGATTTGGGTGTAAAACCTTATAAAATACGGTTGGTGCAAGAATTGAAGCCACACGATATCCTACAACATCTAACATTTGGTGAATTGGCGCTGGCAAAGTTGGAGGAAGATCCACTTTTTTATCGAAAAATTGTGTTCAGCCTCGAAGCTCATTTCTGGTTGAATGGATACGTCAACAAGCAAAATTACCGCATCTGGAGTGAAGACCAGCCAGAAGCATTGCAAGAGCTACCAATGCATCCCGAAAAAGTTACTGTATCATTGAATTTCTCTTACAAACTGAATTTTTCTCATACTAAAATTTTGTCTTGCTTACTCAATTTTTTTATGAATATAACAAACTTCTTTGCCAGTAACCTGAGAAAATAGAAGCTGATTTATTAATTGTGCATAGGAACCCCGAGGCCCAAACTTTTTCGATATAAGCAGCATCTAAGACTTTTGTTATAACCACACAGTATATTTCAAGATGAATTGAAGAGAAATAATATTCACAAGAAAGTTATTTAATAATATTGAAAAATAATTTTAATCTATAGTTATTATAATCACTCTAGATCTCTTAGGCATACATTTAGAACACGCTGAAATTTGACAAATATATTTTTTTGTAATGAGTAATTTACCTGATAGTGAGCGTGACTGTATTAAATGCAACTGACGGCTCGGAATATTTACATTATAAATAAGGGCAAGAATACATAAAGAGGGTGGGTGAGGATTCCAGTAGATAAACAGGAATCATGCTTGAGTATACATACAAATTATACTGATCAATAAGTTTATGTTGAGACAAATGACGGCAGATAAAGCGGAAAATAAAATCTAACAGTGGAAAAGAGCTTAAACGATTGAATAATAAATATACTCCTCGTGACTCATTATTATGATAGGATTATGCAATTGTCGAAATTAAAGTGTATAAGAAAAACCACCTAATACAGAGTGTTTCAAAAAAATGATTCCGTCTCTAGGATAGGTAGGAAAGTGAAAAATAATTGGAGTGTGGTATGTAATATACGATATCCGTATTCAAGATAAAAAGCGTCAAGGAAAAACATATATACTCATATTTTAGGATTTTGCCGAAACTACTGGCAACATTATGATGACATTTTATACGGATATGTTTTGGAATCTATTTCATCCAATGAATTTGTTTCTGACCCTGGCGCTAGTTAATGGGGGCCTGTTTAACCAATGTGGTTGGTCTATGGTTTCACCTGCCTATCTCATTTGAATCAAAAAGTTCTTTACGATGCCTACTGATAGAGTGTGGAATCAAATCTGAAAGGGGTACTGTTAGTTTTTTTCATATTTCGACTATTACGTCGTTAAAATATAAACAGTATCCTAGCCAGCTGTCCAAGGAACATAAAACATGATGGCCAGATGCTATATAAAAGAATATATTTAACAGAAGAAAGTGAAATGTACAAGAGTATGCTTCAAGCCAAACCAACATGTCTGGAGAATACAATCCTGGAGAATACACCCTGATTGGGTTTAAATATGTGCTATATGGACTATAAACCAGATGGAACCTTCGTCTCTACAAAAAGATACGAAAGAGGAAGAAAACTTCAAAAAGTAGTGTAATGTAGAGAAAAGTAATTATCGTAAAGTAAGTTGTCACAGATGTAGTTAGAAGAGTAAGATACTTCATACATTACACGAATTAGTTCTGTATTTGTGAAAGGTTGCTAGAAAAGATTCTTGATGAAACCTATTTCTTTTCAAAGTCTACTTCTGTTCGTAGTCACAACTGTTATTTGGTAGAATTTAATTCAATATCATTTTTCCATAAAAAAATAACTATAGGTTCTACTAGAGGACTCCAAATGTTTCAGAAGAATTTCCATGTGAATATATTCAAGAAGTTGAGACAGATTTATCATCAGAAGACATGTGATGTTCATTTTAAGTTAGCTCGTAATAGTACATTATTAAAACCCACCCTTTCTAGGGAAGCTTTAAGAAATGATGAGAAGAAAACTAAATATTATACAAGAGGTTTTAAAATTATTGTAGGTTTATTGAAGCCACGCATAGCAATTCATTCTCACAGGTAAACAATAAGAAAATTACGTTAAAATCTGGATTGCCAGGGTTAGGATGTAATTTTGGAATAAAAACATAAACAGAACAGGTACTGAAAAAGTAGCAAAACTCCGGGTCATAATAGCGTTTAACATGTTATTTGTCGTCCATATTAGTGTTGCGTAGATCATAGATCTGCATTGCGCTAGTAGTGTTGAACATTGAACTTTTTTGAGGTTAGATTTATTAACCAGAATCTCAATTGAACTAAACATCATTCAAATTTACACCATAGGGTACAATTGGTAAAACTTAATACTATTTACTTTTCAAACATCGATTTGATAATTATGAAGTAATACCAGATGTTGACATAAAGTTATTAATGTAACAAAAATTTCACGAATCCTTTTTTCTAAAAAATCTTAAAGTCTTAAAGTGACGTTGAATTCTAACTTCCAATTTATCTCTGTAACATAGATTTTTCCTTGAGATACGAACAAATTGTGTGTTCCAAAGAAGTAAAATCGCATAAGTGAGAAGACCAATGAATCGGAGTTTCTGTATCTCTATCAAACTATCGATTCGGAAAATGGTTCCTCAACCAATTAAGACACCTTCTATCAAAGCGCGGTGGAGCACCATCTGGCATATACATCTTTACACACCCTATAAATATATCAATCAAAATGATTGTGTTGCGATGACGATGACATATTTTTTTTAATGGTAAAAACCTATATGTGTTGTGTCGATTAGATATAGTAAACGATAGGTACTAGCATTTTTAAGAAAAAATAGATTTTTTTGAACTATTGAATTCATTCTATATATCATACTCACTCTATATAAGGTCTGATTTTTACAACAAAATTGATTCATTCAAAAAAGAAAGCTTCATGCCATTAATAATAAATTGATATCGTATTTTCAATTCTCTTCGTGTTTATAACATCAAGTTTTAAGTGAAACATGCAAAGAATGAAAGTCTGTGCACAAAGAAAAAAATATGGTAAAACTATAATTTGAGCCCACGTATCACAATTCTAAAGGAGGTACGAATGTAATGGATGAAAAAGTTTTTTACGTTTTCATTGTTTACGCCAAGTGAGCACGAGCTAACAGGTGCATGGAATAGTGGCTTTACTCGATAAGTAGTTTCAGTATTTCATTTATATCGTAACATCGACGTGGTGAATTAGAAAAAAAAAGTGTCTTGCGACATTGTGTTGTGTTTTGAGTGACGGTGTAATAAGCAATAGGGTTGAAGAGGGGCGGAATATGGTAAAAGAGTAACAGGGTAAGATGATTCATCATATAATAGAATAAAGTCATAATTTCGATTTTAATTGGTATTGAAAAATATCATCTTATTAGTCGAAATTAAATTTGGGTAATAATGATATTTAATAAGATTAAAGATTCCATTCTCTACAAAATATGTAATTGTAATTATATTTATAGAATAGAATAATTAGACCAAAAATACTCTACATTATTGGTAAATCTTAATACAGAATTATTTTGTGTTATAAATTTGAACTGCAGTATACTGTGAAGGGTTTTCAATATTTTCAACACAGCAATCTCCAGTTTTCCTCTGTAAACACAGAATACTTCAATACAAATATCATCATAAAAAACTAACTGTTTCTAGTTCTGCTACCATAAATACCATTGTTCCTAGATTTGTTTTCAGATAAAACTGACTGTTCCTAGGTATGTTTCCATAAAAAACTGACTCTAACTAGATATGTTTCCATAAAAAACTGATTATGACTATGAAAAATTAAATTAATTCCCTAAACAAATGACTATTACTAGATCTGTTTTCATGAAAAATTAAATCTTTCTAGATATGTTTTCACGGAAAAATGACTGTTTCTGTATCTATAAAAAGTCTGTCTTTAGATTTGTTCCCCTGGAAAACTTACTAATTTTCAATATGTTTCCATAAATAATTGACTGGTTCTATCTTTGGGTTCATAAAAAACTGAGGGTTACTAGATCTGTTTCTATAAAAAACTGCGTGTTTCTATATTTGTTTCTATATAAATTGCCTGTTTCTAGATCTATGTTCCTTAAAAAAGCTGTAATCAAATCTTTTTCTTTTAATAACTTACTGTTTCTTCTAGATTTGTTACCACAAAACATTGACAATATTCAGCTTAAATAAGAAATAAGATCCCTATCCCTAATTAATTCAAATTCAAGCATTCCTCGACATCAGCTTTATTTGGTAATACTTGAGCATTAGAGCAAAATAAAAGCAGTTTGAACATCTAATCACCATTTGTAAGACCTATATTGGACGTAGAATCCCAAAACGGCTATAAAACAAGATAATAAACAATAAAGAAAAAATATCTTGTAGCGTATCATAATATATACGTAAAGATCTATTGTGTCTCCTTTTCTTGCAGTGGTACTAGGGATACTTAGTGTTTACAGTTGATCTATAACTCTTTTTAGAGAGTGCAGGTTTTGGGATGGTTCTATCTTCCAGGAGTGACACTCTATAGTTCCGTAGTATCTCACAATGAGGCGGCAATACTCCCCTTAATATTCCTAAATCGTACTTACTGAGGTTGATACAATCAATGGATCTTGTGTACCTATAGTTTCTCAGGAGTATCCTATCTACTTCTTTTTCTAATGTTTTTTCTATTGTCCTGTTCAGGGGTATGCGTCTCTACTTTTTTACTTACTCACCAAGATCATCTGCTATTTTCCTCCACTTCAGTGTGTCCCGGAATCCATTTAAGGATAACGTTATCTTTCATTCATTTATTCAACTCGTCCAAGCATTTTCAAACCAACATCTTATGGCATTGGACCTCAGAGCTATCGGACAAGCCGGTAATCTCCTGTTTGAGATTATTTCTTAACTAATTGAATTGAACAAATTTTTTTAATTACTATATTTAGAAAATTGTTAGGAATAAGACCATCAAAAATCATGATAGAAATCGAGAAGTTACAATAAATTGTTATAGTTGAAGATAGTGATCACGTATCAATTCACGTTGGATGGGAAAATCGTACACCCAATATCCACAAACGATTAATGAATAAGCTGGAGTAATAGACCAAAAAACAATTGGTCCTACTTTCACTGAGAAAAATTGAATTGTCCGGGGTATTTGAATTTAATGTTAATTAATATACAGTTGAATCAGCCCTACATTTAATTTACAAAGATTATTTCAATCTTACAGACAATAACATTATGATAAACAATATTTGACCACAATAAAACACACTTAAAACTCTTAGTGTTAGGGTAACAAAAATTCATGAATTTAACAAGATTGGATCGATGAATTTATTCCAATATTTATCTGGATTGGAATATTGATAAGAACTTTCTAATAATTGAGGTTCACTTCGTAAAATAAGTTTAGTTATGAGCTTAACTGTATCGGTGGTTCAATCATAAAACTAATTAACTACATGTCTAGCAAAGATAGTGCTAATTAAATCCCTCTTTTACAAGTGATTTGATTAAAGATTATATACTTATATATGAAATTATTACGGTAAATATTTCTAGAACATTTTATTAAACGGTACAACATAACTGGACGTATCGTTGTAGATGTGATTTATGAAAAAAACATAAATTATTCAAAATATTGTGCTCTAGTTGCCAAAGAAACCATACTAGCTCGTTAAGAACATCCGTATAACTAACTATTTTGAAATACATTTGAATATAAATATACGTGTTTACAATGAAATTTTTGATTTTTATCGTTAAGTTTGTATTACACAATATTGTTGATAAAAACATTTGTATAGAATACATTTTACCATACAAGGTTTAACTATCGAATATATGTCGAACACAGGTGAAGCTTTTCACTGTACGAATACGAAAATTTTTGTGTAAAATTGATGTTTTCGAAATGTTTTTACTAGAAGAATGTATAAATTGCGCAAAAAAAGTAATAACGATATTCATTAATAAGTTGTAATAAAATGAATAAAGAGAGAAAATATTCTACTTATTTTTTAATCGGTCTTATCTATATTATTAATCATTTTTATTCATTGTACATGTACCAATTGAGTCCTGTCAATATTTTAATAAATCTTTGAATAATTATTTCGTAAACCAAACTTCAAATCGTAGGATGTTTTTTAGACGGATATGTTTCCATTTGTTTCGTCTTAATTATTTTCTTTGAGGTATTTAATTTAATGCGAAGAATTGTAACTAATAACTGAAGTTGAAGTCCGTTACCCGGAGTATGCCTTGGTATTAAGAATAGAAGATTTTTATCAATGATTGATCATAATATAATCTACTTGATTTCTGTATCGGTTCACAAGTGATTTCCAAGTATAGAGTCGTACAATTTAGTGATTGGCTGTGGTGTTGAAAATGACTAGTTTATTCTTCATACAAAACGGTCAATAACATGCTTAACGTGTACATTGTCTTTGGATCTCCAGCAACGATAGTTATCTCTCGTGATATAGAATTCTGCAATATATCTCGCAGCTATCTACTATATCTTCACTTTATGTCGCTGTTGGGCACATATCTGTATAATGTTCAGCTTAACAGGGTTTCGCATTTAGTTAGGATATCACCAAAGTTTTTTTCGTGATAACCAGCAAAATAAACGGATTTTTCTTTCAATTGTACAAAATTTCTTTATTATAGCCAGTTTACCCGGATGCAGTATTCCTTGAGCATTTCAAGAATCGATTAGGGGGCTGCTTGAGTATTTCAGTCGCTATGTTATCACATGTCGCCCTTACGCATATATAACCAATTGCACATTTCACATCCGGGGCCCGGAAACTACCAAGCGCCGATTGCTAGCCATGCTGTTCGCCGTATCTACTCAAAAGGTTCCTGACATTTTATTGAAGTTGTCATGGAAAGAATAATAAGGTATATTGCCTACATCGTCTTATACCGTAGAGCGTATTTTCGGTTCATCCGCTTTAAGGGCAAAAGGATTCTGCTTCTACCTTCTAAATCTGGTTTGCAACTTAAGTCGAATCCCTCACTTCGAAATATATCCGTTCTGTGTCTTCTTCAACGATGTGGGTAACTATGGGTAAAAGTAAAGCGTTACACACCACAATGCTGGATCCTCAACAGAACTTAGCCACCGACACCTGCCGGGTCCAGCTCCACGGCGTGACCGCGCCTTCTGAAATTTACCTAGGTAGGATTAGAGAAGGTACTGTGGTTCCTCTTAGAACAGGTTAATGCACGTGTATGATTTCACGTGCAAAAGGATTTTAATGTAGGTATCTTAAGGTGATTAGTGATCGTATGAACTGAGATATTAGGGATATAATCGACCATTATTTTTCATTGCCAAAAAAAAAAAAATGAAAAGGGCATCAATCCTAATAGCTTTACTTTATTTTTACTCTAATGGTCGTATTAACGAAAAACTAGATCAAAATTTTTTCTTCTAAAAAAAAATATTATAATAAATAGTTTTTGTTTCAGATGTTTTTTATGCCATGGCCAAACCTGATTTGGGAACAAGTTGCAGATGTTTATTATTGGTTTTGGCAATTCTCCTTCACAAATCCATAACAGGTTTGTCAACAATATTATTTTGATGTATCTTAGAATTTATTGTATTCATAATAGACCTTTTTTACCAAACATTATTTTTTGATAAGTATAGTCTGCGCCAAAATATATAAAAGTCACAATTTTGAAATACATACAATACAGTTTTTTTTGTTTGGTTTTTGAAATCTTTGACTAATTGATATTTTTATTGATTTGGGCTTTTTCTCCTTTAAGATTGAAATAATCTTAAAATAGTTAGATAGTCATTTCTATTGAATATCTAACATATGACATTGACATATGACTTTTAGTTACTCTTACTTATACTATAGTGAAAAGATCCGATAATTATAATAAAAATAATCTCTTATATTTGCAGTTGTATTCATGTAATTAGTATTTTCATAAACAACTTAAAAATCATAGAATTATTAGAATGAGTATACTCCTTTTGAAGGCCTCTTATTACAAGTACATCTATAATATTAAGTCGGACGGTAGTCGCGATCGCTGAAGGATGCCCAATAAAAATCACTGGTCCAAGAGAGAACTATGGTAGGAACTACGGTGTAAGGAGCTGCTTCCGCTTGCTTAAATATTTCCTTTCACCTGTCGGTCACTTTGAACTCTAAGAGGGTGATTTGAGAGAATAAAAAAACCGTTATTACAATTTTATTCAATACTGATTCTTATAAAAAATGATAGTATTTGAACATACTAAGACTGTTTTAAATAACATAAAGTTTTGATTGTTAAGTTTTTGTAGGGCTTATTAAATTCATGAACTGAATTGGTTGAATTTTAGTAATAATAATAATAATAATAATCTATATATATATAATAAAACTAAGTCGATAAAATGTGCGTGCCGATAAAACTTAAAAAGGAGTCTCGACACGATAAAGGGACTTATGTGGTGTGATAGCCCTTTATCCCTCCTCGAACAAGAAAGTTCCCGTTTTAATCTAAAGGGCATGTTTTAAGGGACTTTCCGACCCTTCAACTTGGAAATTAAGTCCAGTGGCGCCATCTGTTATCGAATATTTGAACTTCGTTCAAGACAACTATGGAGACTATACACTCCAATAATCATAGTGTGTAGTCTCCATAGTTGTGAGCCATTGCAGCATGTGTAGTAGTGGCGCGAAATTTAAAATTCCAATTTCAATAAAATCTTAAATTTCATTTGTTACTATAATAAAGTTGTTAAATTTTGTGTATTTATACGTCATTATTTAACGTATATTTTGGAGTTAAAGCGACATAATTTTAGTTATCCAAATTAGTTCTCAAAATATTTAAAAATTTAGGTTTTTAAATTTCGCGCCTTTACTACATACGCTACCGCTACAGAAGCTAGAAAGTTCCCGTTTTAATCTAAAGGGCGTGTTTCTAAAGATATAAGGAACTTTCCAACCCTACAACTTGGAAATTAAGTATAGTGGCGCCATCTGTTATCGAATATTTGAACTTCATTCAGGACAACGATTGTTTGGGTTGCATTTTCAAAAGCGTTGCGAGCAATTGTAGCATGTGTAGTAGTGGCGCGAAATTTAAAATTCCAATTTCAATAAAGTCTTAAATTTAATTTGTTGCTATAATAAAGTTGTTAAATTTTGTGTATTTATACGTCATTAGCTAATCACATCTCTGGCCGCAAGTACAAATACTGCAATTAACAAAAAACATGAGAGTTGAATTATCAAGAGATGAAACAACAGCACAATTTGCTAAAATACTTTTACAAATCGGCGAAGGTACATATCCTACTGACCAAACGACCGGCCTCATTGAACTTAATAGTGTAATACAGCCACTACTGAAGACGAACAAATCGACAAAATTTATCCAAATATTATTCAGAACTATACTAATGCAGAGTGGTTATTTCAAAGAGCAATTTTGGCCACTAAAAATAATATTGTTGACGATATCAATTTTAATATTCTAAAGAAAATACCTGGTGAAGAGAAAATATATAAATCGATCGACACGATGGTATCCATTGAAGAAAGTGTCAACTTCCCCACTGAATTTCTAAACTCTTTACAAGTACCAGGAATGCCATTACACTGCATTCGTCTGAAAATTGGAACTCTAATCATACTACTCAGAAATCTCAACTCCCCAAAATTATGTAATGGAACTAGAATGATCGTAAAACAGCTATCGAATAATATCATTGAAGCTGAACTTATTTCTGGAAAGACCAAAGGACAGACAGTATTTATACCTAGAATACCTCTGATCTCTTCGGAATTGCCATTTCAATTTAAAAGACTGCAGTTTCCAATAAAATTAGCCTTTAGTTTTACAATTAACAAAGCGCAAGGACAAACTTTAAAATATTGTGGCATTAACCTCAAAGAATCCTGCTTCTCTCACGGTCAGCTATATGTAGCTTGCTCAAGAGTAGGAAATCCAAAAAATTTATGTATATATACTCCGGACAATAAAATGAAAAATGTTGTTTATAAACAAGTATAGTAAATAATGAGAAAACGTTTTCAATAAACTTTTTTTTTACTTTTTACGTCATAGTTTATTTTTTTATTTCGACTCTACCACGTCATCTCATATCAACTCCCTGGCGAAGCCGGGTTTTTTAGCTAGTAATAATAATAATAATAATAATAATAATAATAATAATAATAATAATAATAATAATAATAGTTATAGTACTAACAAAATGTATTTTATTATTTCATATTTAAACGGAATTGATGGTAATTTTATACTTTCGCGGTCCCCTCGTTTTTTAGCTCTAGAATATCGAAAAATCATTTCGATTAATTTTTTATGAATGTTTTAAATCTTCGTTTTTACGGCGGATTTATGAAAAAAAAATATGGGAAATATCTCACATTGAGATTTCATATAGTTTTATGACTTCTTCGCATATAATCGTTCATAATAATCTACATAATCTGCACAAAAAAACAACATTTTGGAAAAATAATTGAAAAATGTTTGCTTATTCATTTTTTATTAAGATACCTTTCTTTTAATGTTGAAAATTTTCAATTTTTCAAAATTAACTTTTAATATTTTATACTTAATTACAATGTTAAGAATGTTTTTGTACATATAACTTTAATGATTACTTAAGAAAAAAGGTACAAACGATTATATGTGAGAAAAGGACAATTTTAAGAGAAATTGTTAGATATTATTTTTAACTATAAAAACATGATAAATCAACATTTTTGTACAATTTTCTTTTAATTTGTTCGTTTTTCTTTGTAGATTATGAAAAAATATATAACAACTTTATTGGATTATGTGGAAAAAAGTTATATAATTATACGTGAATGAGTCCATTTTCATGAACATTCAAAGCCCTGAAACCAATATAATTTTTCATTTTTTTTATTCCCATAATTTTTTTCGTAAATCCGCCGTAAAACGAAGATTTAAAAAAAGATCACCGAAATCTCGGATGATTTTTCGATTTTCTACAGCCAAAAAACGAGGGGACCGCGAAGTATAAAATTACCGAATTGATTCGTAACTTCCGCAAATTTGATGTGCTCAAACACTTCAAACTCCTTTCAAACTGAAAATACTCAAAATGGATTTTTCTATTTTCATTCTGTTTTCCAATGCAAATTAATTCTATGAGTCATTTGCCATTATCATTTCTAAGTGCGTGTCTTTTTTTTCCTCCTGTAACTTTAATATACTCTTCTTCTTTTCAGATTTTTGCATTCATATCTCCTATAACATATTTGACATAAAATTTCGGTATCTTACTGACTACTTGTTCCAATTCTTTCTAGAACTTTGCTTTAGTGTCCTCCTCTTTGCCCTCTGAAGGGGCATGCTCATAAACTAATGTGATTTTTCTGTCATTGGTAGATCGCCTTCGATTTTTTAAATGTGGAGTAGACCAATTCTGTGTATTGTACTTCTATTTCCAACTATTGTGTTTCAATCCCAGATAAGTACGTAGCCACGACATCCCTACATCTTTTTCCGGGGCAGCTAATATATAATACTAATCTTTGATTTTACTACATGTCCTACCCACCTTATTTAATTTTTTTAGAAATATTAAATTTGAATAATAATTGAATGCTTATCTATGTATGTCCCATTGTTTGAGGACCTAGATTTAGCATTTTATGTAGGGTTATTTCTAGTGACTTTATTATTTATTAATATATAATTTCTCGAGCATCTATCACCTACAAGTTAGTTAACAGTAAGAAAAAATAATCTTTTACGAGTAACTCATCGGTATTCATATGTCCACTTTGAAAAGCAGATACACAAACAAAATATTCTGAACTACGATATTATAAGTTTTCCTCCTCGTCTTCAATCGTTTTGCGACGTAAAAAAATAATGTTTAACAGTCGAAATTGTTTTCTCCACTGTGTAATTGTCTTGTAATTTTTTATCTCTACACTGACATGTTTGCAAATAAATGGGTTGTTTTCGATTTTTCTACGGTTACCATTTGATGTCTTCAGCTCATCGAAAAAATGTAATTTATATCTTGTAGCTGTCCCCTTTTTCCTCTTTTTCTTCATATCTTCGACGATTACATTATTTCAAATCTTTTTGGTTCTTAAAATAAGCGTGTCTTAATCGGAGATCGGGGACAAATATATAAGGGATGTTATTCATGAATAAATAAAAATGAATATTTCTATGAAAATTTTATCACCCTGATAAACAATTTAGTATCAAGGGGCTAAAACGATCTTCTTAGTCCGATTATTTCTACTCGTCTTATTTGCATGCAAGCGTGTCAGTGAAGTATTTAACATTATTACTTGCTTCAAACTACTTAAAATATATTATAGTCTAGTTCTTAAGCTCTCAAATAACAGGATGTGTTTACATCAAAGAAAGTAATAATACAAAGAAAGCTCAACAATCACTGTCTATAACGGTTGAAGTAGAAGTGTTGATACAACAGGTTTCTAGTTCAGAATCAGAACAAATGAAATTATAATAAAAGAAATATTTACATCAAATAATGGTCATGAGGCTTTGCTAGTCATTATCAACTCATTAAATTTTCACATAGATTTTAATTCTGGATACTTCAGTGTGATTCCGCAACATATATTAGTTATTTTGCTTAAGAAATAATTCGTGTTGTCTTCACAAGTACAAACAAATGACAGCTTATAACTTCTACACAAATGTTTATAATTCCTGAAACATTTATGTACTTCTTCCGTTTATCTGTCTCATTTACTGAAATTGTTTCATTTTCCCTTTTATTTGAATGTTTCTAATCCCATAAAAGCAGAGAATATTCCTTTGTTCGCGTATTGTGGCACAGTAATCACTTCTGATTTTTATATTCTAATATTCGAGTTTTTGAGGAAATTATTATCGACCTCCCACTCCATTCGAAAAATTCAGTATTCGAATTCTTCCTCCACCTATTTACACTCCAGATTAATTTATAACCTCCAGAAGCGATAATCGGCTTCAGTTGAGTATTTAAATAACTTGTATATATTAAAGATAACACTGGGACTTATCTATGAAAATCCGAGATGGTTGCAGCCCTCAACTGGATTCCAAAATTTTGGAGTTGCATTTGTTGCTTGTGATGTTACACCGGTTAAACTTCAGGTTGTGTTTCAGAGAGTGTAAAGAATAATATCACCACAAATGTACTAAAATTTACTTTAATTGATTCTGGAGTGTAGATAGGTAGGGAAAGAATTCGAGGTTTTATTAAATTTCTCGAATGGAGTGGGAGGTCGATAAAAATGGAGAAAAGTAATTTGTTATGTTGAATTTTTAATCTCAACACAGTTTAGAATAAAAGTGAAACTAAGACTTTGATGTATCTAATTTTTATGTCAATTGTACGTTATTGCTAACAATTATTACTATTGTGAATTCAGACATTGAGAACATCCGGTGAAAACAAAAATAAAAACACGAATGAATTAAAATTCACACACAAAGTGAGAGTTTTATACGAGCACACCTTTAAATGAATGTTTGCTTGCAGTTCTAAACTTTTTGTTCCAATTCTAATTTGAAAGTAATACTAATAAATTTTAAACTAAGCTGAATTGAAATCATATTAAAAGCGTTATTTTCATTAATAACATTACATTGATATTGAAACCTGCTAATATAAGTGAATACCTACGAGGGTGGTTCGATAAGTCCTCAGCCTACAAAATAATAACGAAACTTTTGAAAAAAGTGGCTATTTATTTTCAACACACTTTTTTTGTTTCACCTTTATATTTGAAACTGATTTTTGGTTAGGTTAGGTTAGGTGTTTGAAACTGTCTTTTGGTCTCGATTCTACCCTACTTAATTTAAACCTAGCACACTTTTCAAAAACCGAAGACAATGCCATAATTGGATCAAAATATTCAAAATATTCTGATTGAATTCGTCTGGATTTATAAATTTTAAGTTTAAAATACTTAGAAACACGCTTTTTGAGTTAGCTATACTAAAAAGTTAAAAATAAGTTATTGTTTAGAAAAACTAAAATAAATTAGCAATAATCAAACAATTCTTGGCTTGAAATTAAAATTAATGTCACTATGATAAAAGTGTGTTGTTTTCAATAACATATTCATACAAACTCTGTTTTAAAAATGGAATTAATGGAAAATTATATCCAGTGGCATCGAGTCCTAGAGTTCGACATCACCATTTTGAGTGAGTTGGGTAAATAGGGAAATGGAGAATAAAGGAAAGTGAGTAATTTGCGATAACGAGAAAATAATTAGGAGAATTTAGAATAAAAATCGAAATAAGTGTTTAGGGATAGTTAAATATGTATATGTTAAAGTAGCCCCATCATCAAAAATCATTGCTAATTTATTCTTAATATCCTCCGGAATAATTACGTTTTGTGAAACATTATATTCCTCATATCCAATTTATTTCATGGGTTTGATGAGATTCCACATTAAGTATAGATGATGCAGTCTTTTAGAATACACGTAAATATTTTCAAATCTCAATCCGTTCGGGTGATCAATTGATGACAGCACCGCATTGTTTTTACCACTTTAGCTAGGTCCAATGATTAACACTCGTACCGAATCACCGCAATAATGCACCGTACTTGTTAATTTTATGTTCATAAGAAAAATCATGGTCAATCAAAAGTGAAGAGATATGATTGTTACCACTGTGAGGAAAAGGTTTGGTCAATACATTAAATAAATTACCATTTGAGTTACATCCATCTAATTATCGCTACTTGGGTCTGGGAACTAGGCTATCTCAAAGATTAGCCAGAATCGATCAACCGATCAGACGAAGCTGCGAGGGACCATAATGTAGCATACTTCAACAGTAATAATTTAGCCGACAGAGACGCTGCTGATCAAATTTTGGAAAACAGGGCTTGGGAACCAGGTCCAAGGACTCAAATATAGATGGAAAGGTAGCTGCTGGATTTACAACAAATATTATGAAAGGCAAACGTAATATGGGGATAGGTCTGAGGCGAAAAAAGGTAATATAAAAAAAAGGTATAATTTGATCACCTAAAAGAGGTGGGTTTCTATCGCTTTTGCTACCGCTCCTTTGAGCTTCAGGATCAGTTAGAACAGGCGCCGCAAAATCTGATCGTGCAAGTCTTGAAGAACAAAAACTTCATGATCAGGCGATGGAAATAAAGGCCGAAATATTGCGCAAAAGAAAGGGACAATGTTTGAGACCATTCAGAGGACAAGGTTGGAATCAAAAAACTAAAGTTGCTCAATCGGGCGTTAACTGATAAAGATTTGCGAAAATATGTTGAATTATTAAAAATTCCGCATTTTAGGGTGAGTACGGAATACTAAACACTGGACATCACTGGACTGCTTATACGAAAATTGGAACTCAAATTATCTACTTCGACAGTTATGGCAATTTACCCCTGCCAACTGAATTGATGAATTATTTCAGAAGCAGGAAGAATGTACAGATATTTTACAATTATGATGTAATCCAAATGAGATCTTATGAATGCAAACATCACTCACTAGATTTTTTTATATAAATATTACAAGTGAATATTTTTATTCTTAGACTCTTAGACCTTCATCACACAAATATTTCCTTCGTTTTTACTGTTAGCGGTAATTCATGAGAACAACGCTACAGCCTTAACCCCTCTATTTATTTAGATGATGAGTATGAAAAAGGTCTGACCAATTTTAGTACATTTATCTATACCAAATATCGATGAAACGAACAATTTCTTTGAATGTGGAAAACTACAAAATATACCACTGGGTGCATAAAAATTGAAGTCTAAAGTCTTGAACACTCATATGAAAAGCATAAAGAAAGAGACAAATATTGAAATAAATAATTAATAATCGTCAGAAGGTTGTAAATTCTGCTATAGTTTGATCTAGAACAAGTCCTGTCACCAATAGAATACGTTTGAGATGTCATAGCTCCAACTACCAAAGCTACTTAACCCACTACAACACCTAAATTTGGAGTCAAGATCTAAATACGAACCTTAATTCTTAGTATAAAAGATCTTCTTCGTATATCTTAAAGAAAACGTTTCAGTTGTTCTATAACCCACCTTAGAAAACTGAATAATTAGATAATCAAATTTTCAATTAACTTCTTATATCGGTATGCTATTTCATGGTAAATCCTAAATTATTTTCAGCTCTAACAGACAATCGTTGTTTTCTGGAAAATGGAGCATCTTCAGAAAACTTTTTTGTCGCCGAAGACCTTGAAGTGGGCTCTGTCATCGGCCAAATCCATGTACACGGTGACCCAAGAAATGGAGGTTCTATTGGACTTCGTCTCAAAGAAAAAGATAGTCCCGTATCTATCATTCCTGGTACGAAAAATTTAACATTACGCAAATCACTTGATAAAGAAGGAGTAGGAGGACCATCTTCAGTATTTGTAAATTTAATATGCGAAAGAATAGGTGAGTTTAATCAACGCTTTATCTTAACATTATTTATACTGAACACATTGTTTAAACTACCACTACACAACACTCACTCACCAAACTTCCAATTGTTATAATAAGCATGAGTAACAGTCCTAAAAAGAAGTAAAACAAAATAAGAGAGATGTTTAGTGGATTTTAGGAGGGGTTTCCTTTCGTGTGGCATTTGCTCACTGTATGTGTGTCCACCTACTATGTCTCCTGGAATTAATTATTGACCGAAACAGCTTTTCGAAGGTATTTGGTTGCTGGTGTGTGCCAAGGCGGATACAGTTGCGGTAGTATTATTCCTTGCCGCTAACTATTTGGCTGATGAGCGCGTTCACTAGAATATAATTATTATATTCCAAATAGCAACATTACATGGGCAAAGACATTCCTGTAATTAGTTGATAATATTATTCCCTCTTCTAATGTTCAATTTAAAGGTGAGATAAAAGGGCAGCGCTATCGATTCATGAATTAAAAACAACTGTAATTGATTTAGAAGAATGAGAAATGATTTTCTATTCTATCATTTTAATAATTGAATAGGAATGTATGAATTAAATGGATAATTGAAAAATTGAATTTCCGTTTTTAAGAAAGATGATTATAAATCTCCAATGGTCGAAGTTAGTTCTAATAGATGTTTTGATACTTTCCTTTTGCTTGAAAGAATAGCACTCCAGGTAACTGTATGGTGTAAGATTATATGGTTTAAAACCGCCTGATTGTTTTGGAAGTTTAGGAGGTATTCGAATATTAGATGATGGCTTTAATAATTAATTCTTCTACTAGATGCATCAATTTCTATAGAAGGACTTTTCATTCATTTCAGTTCTCTTCATCCTCATAACTCTAATGCTCTTCTGATTAGATATATACTTTCACTTCTACTGAATTTTTGCCAAAAAATCGTCAATCTTATTTGATTAATTAATTCATAAAAATGTATTACAGGCACTCTCGACCCTGGTTTTGTTATTCCCATTAACGTCAGAGTAACCGATGTAAATGACAACGCTCCTGTTTTTATCAATGCTCCATATATTTTGAATATCTCAGAAGTGACAGTGGTGGGAACAAGAGTGTTACAGGGTGTTCATGCCGTAGACAATGATCAACAAGGTATTTTCTCAAGTGTTAAATACTCGGTGCTTCCGGGACAAAATTCGGACTTTTTTGAATTCGAAAATGAATTGGAAGGTACTTTAGTGTTAAAAAAACCGTTAGATTATGAGAGTTTGAAAAGTTTCGATGTGCATATTCGTGCTCAAGATCACGGAGAGCCTCCGAAGAAGACTGACACTGTTTTGACAGTTAATGTAGTTGATGCCGATGATCAAAACCCAAAATTCCAAGATGACAGGTGAGTAAGTTTATGAAGCGATAAACTTTCAATAAAATAAAAAAACTGGACATTGTTTTTCCACGTAGAATATTTGTTTATGCTTTTCCAGTATCTATTATTTCATCTTTGGCTCTGTTATTTCTGTATCCTCAGGACCTACATGTAGTCTTATTTCCATTAACTTAAAATTTCTTCTCTATTTATTAGTATTTGAATAAAGAATTTTTAGAAACTTCAATTTTTTTTTTTAATTTGAAAAAGGTTTTTGCAGCAAAATTTCTGTATATTTTTTCTGTTAAGTAAATCAATTGACTAAGGCTGGATTTGCTATTTTTCGCTATTCTTTTTTATCTTTTGCTATTTTCTTCCATCTCTGGATGTTCGCTTTACGTAGGTCTTCTTCTACAACTATTGTCCATTTCCTTCTTGTTTTCTTCTATTTTACTTACACCCCGCTCCTCTTTCCAGTTACTTCTATTGTTTCATAATCTCACTCCAAATTTTTCTCTCATATATATACGTTAGGGTATCTTCTTTTTGATGACCCTGAGATATTTTATTCTCAACTCACAGCTCAGCGTCATACGATGTCACTTTACTGTTTGTTACATTTTTTTTGGTTCGTCTTCCAGTAATCTTTTATTTAAATGGTCGTCACTTTATTTACCTTTCGCTAATATTATACTGGTTTCTAGGGTTTCAATGTCATGCATTTTTTAACATAAAATTATTGATTATGGTGCGATATCGATTTTCATTGCTTTGAACATGAACCCCAGCAGCATCATATTTGAAAAAACGAGTAAACTACATAAATTGGTACATTTTTCTGGATCTAATGGAGTCAATAGGGTCTGTTGTGAGTTCAGAGCTTAATCAGCGAAAAGCTGGCACATATGACGGTTTCGTGACTTCACCACCTAGCATCAAATGGATCTTATAATGGTTTAGGTTGATATCTTTACGTAAAATGTAGTGGACAAACAGATTCTTATGAATGACTATTAATCAAAAAAATTGTATCTTCTTCAACGTTTCCAGCAACGACATCCCTCTCAGTACGCGTTTTCATTCTGGTTATAAATTGCGTGGATTGATGAGTGATTATCAGAGTAAATCTGGATAATATAGTAACATTATTGAAAGGACACAATTTATTCACGATTTTTGGCTAAAAATATTGAACACAAATGTCAAAAAGTGAGTTATTTTAAGAATTAACCTTTTCTGTCGTAAATTTTAATTCAGAGGAATAATAAAAGGTAATAGTTGTCTCAACACCAATAGTTGCCAATTTCGCAGATACACAGCTGTTCTTCCCGATCCTCCTAAGAAAGGTTCGCTTCTTATAATAAAACCGAGAGACATACGAGCCGTTGATCAAGACTTAGGAATCAATTCTCCAGTTTATTATACTTTCAACGAAGTCGGTGTGGAATATACACTTTTCAAATTGAACAGAGTTGCCGGTAAAATCAGTTTAGCTAAAGATTTATCTGAGAACGATCTACCATATCCAGTAACTTTAGTTATCCGGGCCACACAACAAGACAATCCAGATAGATATGCTTTGGCTACACTGACAGTAAGTTCATATACGTATTTTATATGAAGTATATTAGTTAAAAAAACTATCTTTTATAAAAAATGTTTCATTTATAGGTATCAAGATACATCGCGAAAGGAATTAAATTCCTTCATAGTACATTTTATGTTAGAATATCAGAAGCTCTTCCGACGGGTGCTGTTGTTGCAACTTTATCTAATAACAGACCTGGTGAACAGTTGAGATATTTCGTTTCCGATCAAAATATTTTGAAAACGTTCAGTTTAAACACTAAGGGAGAACTATCTTTAAAAAAGAAATTGAACTATGAAGATAGACCGGAATATTATTTCAAAGTTTTTGCAACGGATGGAATCACTGTAAGTATAATATGTAAACTGTTTCTTGTGACCTTCGTTATTTCGTCAACTAGCAACTTTAAGGAAATATCCTGAAACTCGTCAATTTTTATTTTTGAACAAGCTATTCATAAGGATAACTTTTCATTTTTGACGTCATCTATGTGAGTGTGATGACGTTCTGAGTAAGATGTTAGGAGTTACTCGTATTTGTGCAACCTCAATATCTTTGAGTTCAATAATATTTTGTGGTTTATTTTGGTCAAATTCACTCTCAAAGTATCCCCATAAAAAGAAATCGAGAGGAATCAAATCAGATGAATTAAATAGCCTTTTCGACCTATCCACCTATTTGGAAAGATGTTGTTCAAGTAGCTGCGCATCAAGACAGCAAAGTATTGATGCACTATTTTGCTGCAGTCATAAACGTTTTCTGTTTGGAAACAACCGGTTCAATTCGGGGAGCAGTAATTTTTGAAAAATTTCTGAATATCAAGTTTTTTTTCAAAAAAGTATGGTCCAATAATCGTATTATCTATTATTCCCGCCCAAACATTAAATTTCTCTGGGTTTTGAGTACTGTACTTTTGCATCCAGTGTAGATTTTCCGTAGCCTAGTACCGATAAGTTTGACGATTGACATGACCGTTAAGTATATATGTAGCTGTGACCCACACCTTGGTATTATAGAAAAACGAGCCTTATCTTGATTTTCAACTGACTATGACGTGGTTTCTTCTATTTCGGCTAATTTTTGTAGCGTTATATTCACAAATCGAGTCTCGTCACAAGTAAAGATGCGTTTCATGAATGTAGATATTTTAGTACAACTCTATCATTGACGCACTTCATATCCAAAACATTAACCAAAATGTACTGAACATAATTTTTTTGATGTTATCGTTATTAACAGAGGTGGATGGATAACTCGAATCAGTTTTCAACGACCTCACTGAATATTTTGTGTCATTCAAATACTCGCGTTTGCGACTCCCTAAAACAATTATGCAGCACTTTCAACGATTCCATAACCATAATTCCATAAGAAACAAATATTAGTTGAGATTTGGTGCTCCAACCATCCAACTATCTTTCTGATTCGATTTACACGAGCAGTATATATACACCAGTATAGGTCAAATTTCATCAGGTATTTCAATTATTTCAGAACGATTCCAGCGCTGTTAACATTTCTGTAGAAAATGTGAATGAATGGGAGCCAAGATTTCGTTATCCACACTACGAATTTTTCATAACCGGGCAGGCTGATGAATTATTAGGAAGGATAGAAGCAGCTGATGGTGATAAAAACGACAAACTGTCTCTTACTCTAAGTGGTTCCAATGCCTCCATGTTTACTATTTCTCAAAATGGGGAGTTAAGACTGAAAAACGTAAAAGGTAAGCCAATAAAAAGCATCTAGTCCACAGATAAATGAAGCGATCGTGTACTTATTTAGAACCTTGGTTGAGTTCACTTGTTCAATTTCAGTTGTAATCACTGATATACAACTTAAAAACACAACTATAATTAAGTTGGATTTTTTGTAACCATCGGTGATATTCATACTGAACACTCTGTTGACACTACCACTACTCCAACACTCATTATTACACTGTCTGACGCGCGTTTACTTTCAGTCTCTGAAGACGATAACTTGGTTATCGAAACGCGCATCAGACAGTATAATTGTGTAATTGTGAGTGTTGGTGTAGTGGTAGTGTAAACAGTGTGTTCAGTACAACTATAATTGATAAAAAGGAAAGATCGAATTAATGGTTCATTATTCACCCGATTCATAGCGTAATAAATGTTTCTTGTTTCCCATTGTCAAATGAAAGATGCGCGGACCGCGATTTTTATCACTTCAAGAAGCTGTTGAAGACTTTCAAAACCATGTTTCTACGATATCTTCATAGGGAAAAAATATTTTCAGAATGGCTTAAGCGTATGTGTAGACATCAGAGCGAATATTTCGTAGAGCAATAAAACACTTTTTGTTTCTTTTTAATTTTTTGTGAAAACTCAAAAGATGACCCTCTTATCATGTTTGTTGATTTTATGAAGTTGAAAAAAAAACGGAAAAGTAGCTTTTTAAAATACACGGATTTCCTTTTTTCCATAAAATTTATTATTTACCCTGAAATATTTTGTAATATAAGCTTTAAAAAATTTCAAACGTAATATTTGAATTTCACTATAGCTGGGGTAATGACCTCTGAACTATTATAAAAAAATTTATTCCATTAAAATCTAGTAAATTTTATTTTCCATTGATATATTGTATATTATATACATATTCCATTCATTTGGTCGTTCGTTACAGTTTTTTCATTTCCGCGTACATTGATAATGAAAGTTTTCTCCCTCGTTCAATCACTTCGTAAGGTTCGTTGTAAGGCATGCGCAGCGAGCTTGACTGGCGTACACGCTGAACGAAACATCACCAGACGACAATGGCGTGACTATCCACCTACAAAATCGACAGGCACCAGTAGCTGGACCGTCGGGATCACCAGTTATGGGCGCTTATTTCCGAATAACGTGACTTTGGCCTGTACTTTCTCTGTCGGTGGCTTTTACCGTAGTTTTTGATGGCGTAACTGAGTTAAGTGGCTTTCGCTAGGTCTTGCTTTGTCTCCTCGAAAGCCTGTGTCGCTTCTGGAGTCCATTGGAGTCTCCCTTTAGCATCTCGTTCAAAGGAGCTTGCATGTTTGTTTTATGTTGCATACTAATTCGGTCAAGATTCAACACGCGGCTGTTTGGCGTCGTTGTTGATGGCGTAACCACGGTATACTAATTCGTTCACGCCGAATTCGCACTTTTTACGAATCAGATATCGAACGTCGAGATCTCAGCGAAGCTGTCTGTTTCCAGAGACTTTATTCGCGCGACTAAGTTTAATCTTTCGATGTGTAGATTTTTGTGTCTATAGTTTTGTTGATCTATTATAGTAAATTTAAGTTAACAAATTTTGTTTATTGTGCTACCTCGTCACCCTCCATTCTCGACCAGAAAACTAGCGCCCATATATCTTTGAATTGGAAAAAATCAAATTAACTTATGACCTTGCACTGCTGTGTAGAATGGGCGTTTTTGTAAAAAATAATAAACTATCCTTTTTTGAAAGAAACAAATACTTAACTGTATAAAATTTGAATAAATGATAGTATAGAATCATATAAAATCTCCAAAAAGTCTTCGTGGTAATTAATAAAGAAATTATTGGAAATCAATGCCAGTTCAAGAAATTATACAGTTTTTTGAGTTTAATTTAAGAAAGTGCATTCCAAACGTCGAGTTTATTAAATATATCCAATAAAGATATCAAAAAGCATTGAAGGAAGCATTTCGAAAGAGCTGATGAGCCTTAGTTTTTGGTTGTTGACTGTAGTTCCCATTTTCCTTCAAAAAATGAAATCTATCATTTGATTGATGAGATTCTAAGAAATATGATATTTTCGTTTCCAAGAATAACGCTTTTGGATATATCTATAGCTCTACATTTACCAATATCATTATTCTTATTTGAATCTTTTTAAAGAGATAAATACTTTCATTACGCATTTCATTTTTACACGAAAACATTCGTAATGATTCTAGAATGTCTAGAAAATCTTTCTTTTACCAAAAGAAACACCACCGTAACATAACGTTGTTTTCTAGATAATGTAGGAATGGTTAGTTTCGCAGTAGTAGCAACAGATAACGGAAGACCGCCCAGATCTTCTTCAGTACCAGTTACAGTTCATTTTCCAGATATCGGGGACAAATCAGGAATTTTCGCTAGTAAGAAAAATGGAAGTGCGTCTCTTCTTTTGGCCGGCCTTGGTGCAATATTATTAGTTTTATTATTTGTAGTCGTCCTACTCGTAGCATATATTTGTAAAGTGTAAGTATATTAAATTAAAATACTTCATAATTACTGTCTTCTAAAATTACAGTTACTCAAAAATTCACGATAAAGTTTAATTAGTTCCACCTGAATTTTCAAAACATATTCAATGTTTATCATTATTTAAAGTAATTGAAATTAAAACTAAAATAGAGAAAACGTTTAGAAACGATTTACATAAGAGCCAGATCACGTTAAGGGGACCCCCATTTTCCTCTTGATCATGAAAATTTGATCTATTAATTTTTTTATAAGTAATTACCATTGAATAGTTAATCCCCAGAAATATCTTGAAAAATTTCGATTTTATCATTTTTTTGTAATGAAGAATTTTAATTATAAAATCTTTCCTCATTGAAAATTTTCATGGTTTGATCTTCTCTCCCAAGCTTTCGTAGATCTGAATATCTCTTACTTTTGGCAATTATTAGTTCGATTCCCTCTTCTTTTTGGCTTTTATTATTTTGTAGTACTCCCAGATACATGAAATTTTCTACCTCCTCGAATTCTATCAGCGTTCTATTATGTTTATGAACTTTGTCTTGTATCCACATTTATTTTTCATTTCCATAAACTTTGTTTTGTCATAATTGAAGTTTAGGTCTACCTCTTCTGCTGCTGTTATTGGTTGTTCTGTTAAATATCATGCCCTTTCTGTTGATATTGGTTCTTCTTATTATGCCTTCCAAAGCTAGATTAAATATTACCGTTGATAGAGGGCCCCCCTGTATTAATCCTTGTTGTATTTTGAAAGGTTCACTCTTCTTGTTATTAATTTTCATTAGATTGGTTGTCTTCTCTTTTGAGCTTATGATCTTAAGTATATGTGTTGGTATCTCATATTCATAACAACCAGTAATCAGCTGTTTTATCACAAAGATTTCTACTCTCCTTAGTACTTTCCTAATAATTTTTGTGCATATATTTCCAATCTTCTTTTCAGAATTGATGCGAATATTTTGTATGTGACGTCTAGTAAGGCTATTCCTCTATAATTTCCACACAATGTTTTGTCTCCCTTCTTGTAAATGAGTAATATAATGGCTTTTCTCCATGCTTCTGGCATTTTCTCGGTTTTCCAAATCTGTCAACCTAAATTGTAAATTTGTTCTTTAAGTTTTTCACCGCCATGTTTTATTTGTTCTTTAGTTACTATTTTCTACGGAACTTTTATTGTTTTTCATCTTATTTATCACTTCTTTAACTTCTCTGTTCGGTAGGGCTGTAAGTAGATTTTCAAGGTTTTCTTCTTTTACTATTTCTTCGAGTGCATTTTCGTTTCTGTCATTTTCTTCGAAATATCCTTTCCATCTTCTAATTTTTCTTCCTCGTAACCTACAAGGTTTCCTTCTTTATCTTTTATATATATATATGTATATATATATATGTATATATATATATATATATATATTTATATATATATATATATTTATATATATATATATATATATATATATGGTAGAACTCTCGTTTTGTTTTCTTATGTGTTTAACATATTTGTAGAAATTTGCAATCTAACCAGAAAGTGATCCGAACTTATGTGTGCTCCACGATATGTTCTTACCTTTGTGATTAGCTTCGAATACTTCTGTTGTATTAGAACATGATCGATCTGATTTGTATCATTTCTAGCGGGGATAATCCAAGTACCTTTATAGATATCTTTCATCTGAATGTGGGTACCCATGATATTCATATTTTTATATATTTCCTCTCTCCTAACTTTTGCGTTTGCGTCTCCAATTACAATGACTATGTATATATATATATATATATATATATATATATATATATATATATATATATATATATATATATATATATATATATAATCATAATATTGTGTCTTCGTCGTTCTCTTCTGTTGGTGCATGTATATTAACAATAAACATGTTTACATTGTTCCTTTTATCCTAATGCCACATAATCTATCCGATGTTGGTACAAAGCCTTGCACTTTATCTTTTAACTGTTGGTTTACTAAAAAACCCATTCTATATGTCTTATTTTGGCTTCCGCTCTCAAAAAATATATAATTATCTATTGCTTGGATTTCATTTCCCGTTAAAGGAGCGACTATATCCATCTTATAACTGTTCATTTCTTTGATAAGTGTTTTAATCGGTCCTTCTTCATAGATACCTCTTACATTCCATGTCCCCATATTCATCATTATATTATTTTGTTTCGTTTTATTTACTTCTTGTTTTAATTGCTCATTGTTCCTGTTAATGGTCGCGTCCGTTATTTCATTCGATATACATTGTTGCTTTATTTTCTTTTGGTCTTTGTCCATTTCCGTATACGTTTTGTCATCCAATATATTGTTCGCTGAGGCTTCTAGTTTTTTGGGTCGAGAACTAATTGCTTTTTTTCATCCCATTTCCATTAGTCATTTTCCATGTATATTCTACTAAACCGAATTTTCACCTACTTTCCCTTTCTGTCTTTTTTCTTTAGCTCTCCTTCTTATTACTTCCTGTATGGTTCTGTTGCTCTTCTACAAATTATCATTCAGAAAAATTCTTACGTCCCTCTTTTCTCTTGATTTCCGTTAATTCCTCATAACTTTCAATTTTTCAATTTTATAGAACAAGTTTTTTCACCTAGTCTTCTTGCTTCTTTATCATGTGCTATTTTGCCTAATTTTCTTTAAATGAAATTTTTCATACTTGTCATCGGTAACTCTTTGTCATTTTTATCAATTTTTAATTCTCTCTAGTCTTTCATCCATACCCGCAACCAGATTTTTCAGTTGTTTATTTTCATTTTTTGATTGTCCATTTTCTATCTTCAATTCTCTTATATCTCTTGCATACTCTTTTTTTCCTTTTACGCATATCCACTACTTCTTTTAACAGGTTATCTATAGTTTTACCCATTTGTTCCATCATTCTTTTTAGGTTTTCTTTCATACTTCTATGCGTTTTCAATGGTGATCTAAGTATTTTTTTGCTTCTACTAAAATAGTCTCTCCCTTCTTCTTCATTATCCCTTTCACTTTTCCTTTTTCTGTTATCTCCATAGATGTTCTATTGAATATTATTGCGACTCTTTAATATTAATCAGACACTGTCCTATTTCCTTGCAATATTATCGAAAAAGTTCTCAGTTGATATTTCTTATCGCTATACCGGTTATCAACACCGCGGAAAAAACCGGAAATCGGTCGACCTGTCAGAAGCCCGGCCTTTATCGGTGTGGTTTTAAACACTTTATTACAGAATATTGGTGTTGTTTTTGTCTTGTCTAAATTCTATATCAAACGTTTTATTCCACTATATTTCACTGGTTAACTATACTCTCAGAAATTTAAACACTCGTAATCTTCCTAGACTTTATTCTACTTTACTAGAACCGGACTGAACTTTTAAATAAAAAAATGAAAATTTCATTGTTTTCTTGCTAAAAAAATGGTTTTCGTTTACCTGCGTTATTTATTTCAGTTTAAGTTTAAAAAAGAAAATTTCACTGCTCCCAATTAGTTTAAACAAAATGAATTTATTATCACAGCACGCCGAACACTCTGAGAACTCCGTGCATCCGAGGACCTCAAACTATATTGCATATTCTCCTAAATTAAACGAAAAATAACAATTAAAAATATTACTATTTAACATTATTCATAATTATTATCAATTACTATAACTATTATATATTTTAATCTTTTGAACAATTTTATGACTGCCACATGAATCCGTGCGATATCTTGATGGAATATTTATTATTGAATTTGTCATATTTCTGTTACGTTTTTTGTCAAATATTATTTATCATCTCTTTCATCTTCAACAAGAATTGCTCATTGAGGATATGCTACCAACGCGAGCCTTGTTTTGCGTTGAATGCGTTGAAGAAATTGAAATCGAAACTAAGTCGACAGAGTTGCATATAAAGCAAAACTGACTACCAACTCACTACCACACTTCAAACCCTAAAAGTGCCACCTCCAAAATACTGGGGACCTTTCCTTAAATCGCGCCATTGTCAGTTGAAGTCATCAGGATTATCGAATTTGAATTGCGTCTTAGAAGAAAAGAATTTCAAAAACAAAATATTTCAATTTTCTGGTGAAACTTTCCAGTTGCGGTCCATTATCTGATGCGTAAACTGCAGCCTGGCAACTTTATAATCTGGTCGCGACGAACTATTGACCCGATTAATTTTTGTTCAATATTTTTCTAATCCTCTACCGCGAAATATGTCAAAGTCATGCTTGCTACTGCACTAATTCCTCAAGTTCTTGGTGAAATTTTCTATTCTTCTTTTGTATTTTAGCCCATAAAGACATTTTCCACAAGATATTTTCACTCCGACTATAACAAGGTTGTGATAATTAATAATGTATCAAATTAATAATGTATCAAACCCACTTTCTCTTCGAAAAAAATATTTTTGAAAAAATCAGGTGCGGCTTCTCAATTATTACATATTTCCTTTATTATTATATTATAACGAGGTTACATAGCTCAGCTGGTTAAGTAATTCTTGTTTCCCCTATAACTTGTCCTTTGTCTACATAATTATCTAGTTATCGAATATCCTTTGCATAAGACATGTAAAATATTGAAAATTATCTTTTAGGAAGCGGTCTCCAAGATCAGATACTTCAACTTTACAATCTGAACGGGATAAAAATGGTTTGAAGAAAATTGCCAGTCCAATGTTTGGAGATTGCTCTAGACCACCAACTGCATCCGCATTGGGAGGTATACCAAGTGATATTAGATCGAAAATTCCGAGTCCTAAAGTTCATCCTGCTCCACAACCTCCTCTATGGGCATCTGATTGTTCGAGAGCGAAGAAATTAAGTTGGGGAGATGATAAAGTATGTATAATGTATAATAAATGTAATGATACATTTTGGATCTATAAAGTTTATTCATCCATTTGTTGTTCCGTCTGGATTATAAAGATAGTTTGCAGAGTTTTTTTTTTATTTTTTACTATAAGATACTAACCAATTCAAATCTTACGTTCAATAGAGGGATAGGTAGTGGTATTTTATATGAACAGTGACATTTTTTTGAAGCGGGAAAACCTAGCGGTAGGTCTTCGGCACGAACTCAGTAGGTTATTTCTTGAAATGCATTTTTTAATTTTCTTATTTTTTTTTCCGTATGACATATAACTTGGAAGTAATGTCCCTAAATAACTACGAATCTATTGGATTAATTGTGAATGGAAATACAAAACCACGTGAAAAGTTAGTCGGGAAAAAATGATAACACGAATTAGCTTGTTTTCAAACGCATTGACGGCATGATGGGTGATAATTTTAGAGGAGCAAAAATGGTTTGTGAAATATTGGAAAAAACGAGCATCATCCGAGCCCTCTGAAACCAATGAAATGAATCCATCCACCACTCCTTCATCAGGAGTCCCTCTTTAGGCTACCCCTGCAGTTATTTCAAGATCTTCGACATTTGTAAGGCTTCCAGATCGATTTAAAGACTACTATATGCCACTCCGGGAAATGAATATTTTGGTGATTAAGAGGCAACTATATTTTAACAGGATTGATTATGTCAACTTCAGTAATTGGGTATTGGGTAATGGGTATTAAATTGTTCACTTCGTAATGGATATTTTATATACATCTAATCAATAGAAATCATATATTAATATGATAAATAAAATAAAAATAAATAAAAATATATATTAAAGTTGTAATTGTAAGTTTCTTGGATATCTTTGGAACTCGACTCTCAAGCATATCCTGAAGATACTCAACTCAATATAGAAGACAGCAGTTCAACTTATTGACGAACCAGAGTTGACCAGGAAACCTGGACAGCTTAGAGCATAGAGTAAAGGTCGCCGACCAGACTCTATTTTACCGATACTACCAAGGCAAATGCTGTCCCGAGCTGTTAAACGTAATTCCAGTTAGAGCATTATTTGCAAGTCGTACTCGAAAGGCCGACGTGGCTCATAAACAAGTTCGCCAGAACTTAACGAGACTCACTTCTTTGGAGAAATGCAACCCTGTCGAATCCGCTATCAAAGCACGCCTTTCTACAACACTACACCCTACAGAAGTTCAAGATTAATATCCACAGGTATCTCCACACGGCAGGTACTACTCGAATTATTCGAGTGTAAAAGGGTCTACCCTCTTGGGCTTGCGTTTTACATAAAAAAATCTCTTTGGGCAAGTTGTAATCACGTTTTTTGTTGCTTTATTGCTGTAGGCACCCGAATAAATAGTTTTGCAGATGTTTTCAAGGAAGTATTAGCACACTGGGGAACTATACATCACTTACAAGTTGTCAAAGATATTTTATAACCTAAAAGCCGTTAACTTTGTACAAGCTCATTATTCACTGACATGGGTAATTAGCATTTTAGTTGAAACCCAAAAATTTAAAAAGTTGATTACTAGTTAAAATCTAAATAACGCAATATTTGTCCCCAAAATCAATATTGAGGCTGCTTGTAACGTCATCGTAAAATGACCTTTGAGATTTCGTTGTTTTTCATGAACACAATAGTTAATCTAAGACGTCAAAATAACGGCTGTGGAGTAAACAATTGACTTTCTTTCAAGTTTTTTTTTTTTAATAACGGGAGTTGTTTTGTATTTTTTTTCCTTTGTGATGTTAAGAAGACTCGTCAGAAACTTTTTTAGATCTACTTCAATGAACTAATGCAGCTGAAACCGCGTTTTTAAAGTCAGACTGTAAGTTTTCAAATATTTCACTAAATTTATAATACTTAGTTTTTTGGAAATTCATTTCTACAGTTGGATTTAAGTTTATTGAACATGAGTGTGTACTTTTTAAGTTTAAGTGATACCAAGTTGCATCTGAATAGTACAAGGACAAACTTAAAACTTTAGGTGGAGTTCCATTAGTGATTTAAAAGATTAAAAATCCCAACTCTTCCTTCCTTATTCATCTTTGAATCCGTTTGCCTAATTCGTAAGCCCGCTTCTCCAATTTCAAAAAGATCGTCCACTTAGGAACGCGGAACAAAATCTTTGCCTACATACTCCACGTTCAGAATTAATTAAGGGCTCAATATTTTACAGTGTAAAAAAATGTACTTGTCAATTGAAATCCAATCGATATCATCTTTTCCCGCATTCCGAAATAATTTGAGGGCATATTTACTGGAAAGTGCCTTCTACTCTGTAAACTTCTATTTTAATAATAATATTTAATTTCGGGCATGCTGCATTGGTTTAATTTTTGCTATGGAATTATATACCAATTATTTCCTATTACTATTACCTATAATTTTGTTACTCATTGTGGTTTTCTTCTGTATATTGAAATTTTATTTTATTTGTACCTTTATTTATTTTATTATTTTTATATTTGTTTTTTAGTTTTTACAAGCTTTTGTCTATGAATTGTAACAATTTTTTGACAATAAAACTCTCTCTCTCTCTCTCTCTCTCTCTCTCTCTCAAAAAGAGCTTTAGTAAAACTTTTGCTTATTTTCCACCAGTTTCCAATATACTTGCTTTTCAGTCTCTATTTACGCTTTTGTCTACACTAAGCCCAACACAAAGCTTAGTTTCCGGGAGGAAATTCCACGGCGGCCATTTTTAAATAAGTTTTGTTAATTCGTTAGATTGCTCAATAAGGAATCCCGGCCTATAAAAAAGAAGAAAAACTGTCACAAATGATTTTTTTTCGACGAATTCCATTTTTGTCATCCACATTGTCAAAGTAGTTATTAGTTTTGACGTGTATGTGATTTTGAAAATGAAAAAAAGTGATAGTAAATATGGTTAAAAATGTGAAAAATAAACCAAAAACAAAATCTGAAAGAGACGCTAATACAACGGACACGGAATTACCCGAGACCCGATTAGTTAAAGTAAACTTTGGGAAACCAGTGTTGGATATACAATTTCGAACGATCAAAATAGTAACGTTTATAACTATAGTTTTACTCATAATGAGTGTATTATTTGCCTTACAATTATTTCGTAGTGCAATTGATATCGCTAACCATTTGGGTTATTTTATAAATATGGTTGCTACGGGGGAAGGAACTAAGCTGCCAATTTTTCAATCTATCCCACCACTATTCACGGTTTTTGTAAATATTGCTTCTGGTTTCTTTCTCTTTAGATTATTTAGAAGAGAAGCTCAACCGAAGCTAAACAATATTTTATTTTTATTGATCATTATTCACATCGTACTAATATTTGTTACATTTATTATATCATTTATTATTATGGGGCACATTTATGGTAACAATACTGGTATTCATGATGGTATAGTTGAGGCTATGAATAATTATTCTAGTAATTCTGCATTTAAGAGACAGATTGATAGGTAAATATTTATTAATCTCTACTTTTGTATAATAAGGGACAAGTCATATGAGAATAATTGCTCTAAAGTTTGCTTTCTCTACTTAGAGAGAGAGAGAGAGAGAGAGAGAGAGAGAGAGACCAATTGTGAGGTCTATGGTGGATTAATAGGACAAATAATTTTCATACAGTTTTTAATATTCTTCCATTTACCAAGTAGTTAATGAATAATGTAATGTTTTTCTTATTTATTTATACGATTTCTATTCGTGGGGTGAATGAATAGATATTTTCCCTTACGTTCTTAATTTATTCCAATACTAAACACAACACTTAACTAACTTATAATAATTCACTTATCACTATCACTTAATTTATTTAAATTCTTGGGTTACTGCTAATTCGTTCTAATCACTACGACTATTTATTATAAACCGAACTAAACTACGCTACAGAAACTCATTATATGTATCCCAAAATAATTCTAAAAGATATAGAATAACAAAGGAACAAAACAAATGAATAAATAGACCTTCCTAGAAATTATTCAAAAGAAATAATGTAAATAAACCTCTTGCTATAGAAACAAAAACAAAGATCAAACCAATTCCGGGTGTTCCATCAAAGGCCGAATTTCAGAATTCCACTATATCCAAGCAAGACCGGCTCCAGGGCGGAGATGAGTTCGTACTAATAATATGCAAATAGAGAGGTTATAACCTAGCTAGACAATCGTTACGCTTTTACTTCGAGCGGCTTAAGCCTGGTCTACTCCAGTCATATTCGATGGTTTAATAGTGAATCGAGGTTTCATCTATGGTCATATATCAAAACGGTGCGGTGCGTCTTCTGGACGATCTAATCGTTGGGAATCATCGGTGGCTATACGAAAATGAACACAAAAATTAGGTAGCTGCTGTATGGGATGTAGTACTTCAACGGGAAAAATTGAGGAAGTGACCCAAAAATAACAAAAATTGGGAGCAGATTTTTTTCAAGAAACCTAGAAATAACTTTTAAATATTTCCTCACTTAATTCAATGTATGTATGTATTAGTCCAGGATCTCTGGTACATTTCTGCACTTGATTACTATCAAGCCAATTTTTCGTGAGTAGCTTCATTTTGATAAGACGCCCAACAATTTACCGGAAAAAAACAGAGGTAGCCAGAATACAATATGTCGATTTGATGATGTCCAATAGAATATTAGGGACTTTATAGAACATAAGTTGTTCAATTGAAAGAGGAAATCACAAATCAATAACTTTATATGTAGAAGAAAAAAATTGTCCTCGGCCAATGCAATGCGTCGTTAAAAATGATTTTAAATTCACATTGTTTACCCTTTTCCCATAGGAGGATCATTAACACTTTTGTTGATAAGAAAGCCCGGAAAAAGCAATTTTAATAATAAACATTTTGTACTAAAACAAAAATTATGATTCCATCTCAATACGCTCTTTAAACTAGAAAATCAATAATTATAATAGCGTATTATATATATATATATATATATATATATATATATATATATATATATATATATATATATATATATATATATCTCCTTTATGTAGTGATATATGAGATAAAAACATCGTTAATTGAGCTTCAGCATATTACGAGAAAAAGGGCCCCATCCTATTAATTTGCCACGGGCCTCGAAGTGTATTGTTACCCTACTGTCTAACTACTACTGGATGTTTTCATACCTAAAAAATTGCTCCAGAAACAAAATATCATTCAAATAAGAAAATCAAATTTTCAAACTGAAAAAAAAATCATTCTAAAAAAACACCGAAGAAAGATTTGATAAACTTTGGAATGATTGTCATTCTCAAAGTAAACTTGAAATGATTGTTCATTTTAGAAGTAAAGTATCTTGATGATTTTCTATCGAATTTTTTCCTAAAAAACTCACAAGACCAGTGACTTATTCGTCGTATTTCGTTTCATTACACACTTATAATAAATAAGTTAGTTAAAAACTTGTTTCATAGTGAATATCTTATAAGATTTTCAATGTTGTAAAAATGTTATAAGGTTAATTATCTCAAATTTCCAACAAAAGTCATCTTATAAGGGTTGATAAAACGATATCTTCTTGAAAGCCAATAACATGTGGAGTGCCCCAAAGCTCAGTACTAGGCTTTATTTTGTTTCTTCTGCTTATAAACGACATCGTCTATCTAGACATCAGTGGTAAAATATGTCTATTTTTTAGTTTTTACAAGCTTTTGTCTACAAATTTTAACAATTTTTTGACAATAAAGCTTTTCTCTCTCTCTCCCTCTCTTTAATGTAAAAGCGAAGCCATCCATCCATTTCTGGCTCCGTTGTCAAATATATTTACTCTAAATTGTGGTATTAAATTTCAAAATCAAAATAGAAATGCGTTCATATTTCTAAGAAAGTTATACAATTTGAACGCTAATTCTTTACATCTAAATGAGTCAGATTTGATAACAAAGAGTTATTTGAAAGGTTGCAGATTGAATTCCAATGTTGCGGAAGCAAAAAATATGACGAATGGTATTCCATAGAATGGTATGATACAAGCTTAATAAAAACATCCAAAAGATTGAAAAGGAAATCTGATAACAAAAAAATTGGTTCGTCTACGGAATATTTTTGCGAAAGTTGTCAAGCAGATGAAGATATCTCTGACAATTCTTTGGATACCGAGAAAAAATCCAAAGGACAAATTCTAAATAAAGGTAGTACATCTGGTCGGAAAGTTACCGAGACTCCTTCAAATACCCGATCAAGTACTTTTCCTTCAACTACTTCTCATCGTAAAGTTGATTCTAGTAAAGGCAATACTCCATTTAGGTTTGTTTTTCATTACTAAGTATACAAAATCCAAGTTACTATATAATTTTAGCTGTTGTTCGATATCTTCGTTGTTTCCTTGTATCCATCATAATATAGAAATCACAGGAAAAGGCTATTTGTACACCCCGGAGCAAAACTTGAGTATATCTACAGATGGATGTCACACAAAACTAACAAGGAAGACAATACAGGTTGGATGGAATATCATAGGAAATCTGATTCTTCTTATTTTACTTGAAATAGCTCTTATTATTGGATTGAGGATATTACAAACTGCCCATTTTGCTTCAAGTCAATTCCAAGGTCACAGTAGACCTTATACAATCTGGTTATTTGGCAAAGGAAGTGTGATGCCCAAAAATGCAATTGAGAAAGAAGTGCCCCCTATACCTCCCATTCCTATTGATTTGATGAGTTGAAATTATTAAAAATAGGTAGACGAAATAAATAATAACATTGACAATAATAATTTTAATCAATATTTGGTATAAAATTAGCGGTAAAAGATATATTTACAATATTAATTATTTATTTGAAACACTAGTAACAGTAGTTTTTTTTTAAATTTAGTATATCAATTTAATTGATTTTTTTCTAGATGGACGCTGAAAACAACGAAAATATCACCGAAGCAGTAATAACTACTCCATCAACATTGCAAAGCAATACTAATTTAACAGTGTACTTTTGATTTAACTCATTTTTTATATTTGTGAAATTTTGTATAATAATGTATAGGTCATAATATTGTAATTAAAGAGTTCAATATTTATTATATTTGTTTCAATTTATCATCTATATATATATATATATATATGATGTCGTATTTAAGGTAAACACAGTCGTACAGTTTGATGCGCCATCAACAGAAAAGTTTGGATGTTCATTGACAATCAATTCTCTCGCTTAATATCACGTCTTCTTCTTTTTCCTCTTTTTTTTTGGCTCGCCTTTTCGAGCTGATATCCAATTTTCGTAACAACTCTTCGGTGGTCTACCTGGGAGTCTTCCAATCTATCTATATGATCTCTCCAGTTTCTTCTACTACTGCAACACATTCTTATGTTTCTCTAGTGACCTCTCAAAGTATAGCCTCTTACTGCCTGTGGTATTCTCATCTCAGCTGTTCGCAATAGCGTTTTGTAGTTGATAGCTCTAGTTTTTTGTATCATGTGCCATGACGAGTTTCACATAGGTTTTATAAATTCTGAATTTGCTCTGAATTAGGTGTTAGCTCTTGTTCTTTTCTGGTATAGTGAGTTATTTTGTATTGTCTTTTGTTTTAAAGTGTTAAGAGGACTCCCTAGATACATTGCAGAGGAACTAATACAGTAGAAACTGAGTATTTTTATAGTTTTTTCTCTAGTCAGTGTGCAGGTAAGCTTACGAGCAATTCACAAAATTTAGAACACTTGTATTTATTTGGTGTTTAAATTACAGGAGTTTTTTTAACATTAATTTCCACTATTGTATTCAAATTTACCAAACAAAACAAAGTAAGGTTGTTTAGTGATAACCCAGTGACATCTGAAAGGTAATGGATAAACTTAAAGCTTTAGGTGGAGTCAACCCTTTCATTAGATAATAAAAGCTCTAGTCAGAATCCTGTTCCTTTATCACTAGTTTCCAATATACTTCCTTTTCAAACTATATTTACTGCTCACCTACACTAACACAATATTGCATAGTCGAACAACAAAACTACGTTTCCGAAAGAAAATTTCGTAACTATTCGATCTAACAAATAACTTCACTTGTAATATTAATCGTATTCAGCGGAATCGTTCAGAGACACATACGCTAGAAACTCAACATGTTCTGGAGCGAACGCCATCTTTCGGAGCGCTTTTAATTTATGGTAGGTAGTGGTAGCGAAAGTGAAATTTGTTAAATCGACTATGGTCTGTGATTAAGCTTCAAGTTGTACCCTTTCTATTGAATTCGTGTATAAAGAATGAATTGGAACTGCATGAATTATTCTCTAAAATTTCGTTTTGATTGATTATGTCAATTTTTATATACATACATATAAAAGTGGGTGAGTATGAATACACCTCGTAGTTCTTTGAAAAGGAACTAGACAAAGGACCTCCACATTTACCATTTAATGTGACACTTGATAAGTTCAATAAAAGCAACCAAAATAGCTTCTGTTTCGAAAATATACCTTTCGTAAACTAACACAGAAAACAAAAAAAATCTTGACAGCGAAGGCTCAATATATTCCCGATTGTTATCGTTGTCGATAGATAGCAGTAGCGCTATGCGCTATGTGCGCTGAATGAAACCATTGAGACCAAGGTACTTAACCATTTCACTGGGTATTAGAGGTTCGTACAATGCGCGGTTTTCCTGGCGTTTGCAATAAAAGGACGTTTTAATTTTCAGTTTCTTGAGTTTTGATAACAGACCTCACATCAAACATATGGCTAGAAGATAACATTCATTTTGCATTTTTGTTTGTATAGCGGGAAAGAAGATTTTCACACGAACGATAGGTAAACTCATCACTTAACAGTTTGGTAGTAATTTTTTGCATTTTTCACAAGTCGTTTTAATAGGTCCACAAGCTTTGGATCTAATTTTGTATAGAACATTCAATTATCTGCATATAAGATGTGTCCATCCTCTATATAGGGCTCAAGAAAGGCCAGTAGAATACTTTCCGTTTTGCCAATGTCCTATTTGTCTGTAAAATATTTGAAATATATTGTAGCATCTATGTACATTCAAAGTATACCCTGTCCAATCTGCCATTTTCGATACTTGTGCTTAATTCAAGTTCCATTACATCCAAATTTGATACTATATTTGCAACACTTTTATGTTGATTTTCCAAATTTTCAGTGTCCAATAATTTGTCATCTGAAAAAAGCGACTTATATTGTTGGTCACTGTTACCGCTTCTAGCTAGAATTTCTTCCAGTTCTTAGATTAAAAATTTATTTCGGGTGTGCGAATTAAGTTCGCCAGTATATATGACTGGTGCAGTCAGATCCTATTTAATTTTAAAAGACTCATTTCGGAGAATATTTGTCTTGAGCAGTGAAGGGCTTAGCTTGTTTTATTGTCTAATCATGTACAACCAGTTTGGCTACCTAGATATTATTAGGGATTGAGTCACCTAAAAAAATATATTCAGATTGGATCTGCTTGCTTCTGGCATTCTCTATAAGTAGACTTCATTTTCAACTATATAAACAGTGCAGTTGGAACAACAGATAATTTTCACAATCGGTTTTTATTTATACATTCTAAATCGGTTTAAAATTTCATTGGATTGATGTTATTGTTCCAAATTTGACACTAGCAATTCAACATTTGTATTACTATGTTTACTTATTTTGTTAATTCAAAGAGTTCCATTATCTCTAAATTTTCTCATTTTATGATACTAACTTTCACATTCAACACCACTAACCCTTATTAGAAATTTTGAATAATTTGTGAGAAAAAGTACTCGTGCAGATCTTTGACCAAAAGCGTCATATGATTGATTATAAACATTCCAAAAAAATTATAGAAACCATAGTTTCCCAAAATAACTACTCATTTTTAAAGAAAAAAACTTCATGTGTCTAGTATGACAAAGTCTGCATCCAAAAAAAACATTTGTTGGAAACTTCCCCCCATATGTTGAGCGTGTATGCACTTTTTCACCAAAATGTTTATGCTTATAGATATATGCAGAAAGCGTCACATCAAAAATCTTAAATGACCTCTAGTGAATCGCTGATCAACTAACAGAAGGACTGACAGTTTCTATGGTAACATAGGTAGTTTACAAACAAAACCTTTACCTCCGCAGAGGTGTTTTCTAGAAAATCCGTAATCACAGATAGTTTAACATATTTTACCACTTTCATCTGCTTGATATTGAGAAACTAAAATGGCTGCCGCTTTAGTGCAACAACCTGATTTCAGGCCGGAAACCTCACAAGCATCTACTTTCAAAGAAGAGGCTACAAACAAAACAAACATGTCCCGATTATCAACACCAAAACCAATAATGCATTTAGGATCATCTACAGAGGTATGTATTTCAGTTTTTTTTGTTAATGTAAAAATAAATGTTAGAAAACTGAATACAAAACGTTTGAAACTTTTTAAGTTATAGTTTAAGATATTGTAATCCATGTAATAGTTGAAGAATCGTATCACATTTTTTTCTAATTTGAATCTATTATTTATAAATATTACTTGGTAGACTGTACTTGCGCAATTGATTGAAGGAAATATGAACATATTTTCGTGAATCTAAGTCTAGTAACACTAGTCTAACGTGCAGATACAAGTAGGGTAAAGATTATTCTATAGTTTCACTTTATCTATAGAATAATTTTTTTTAATTCGTTTTTTTTTGGCTTAAGTATTATGAATCATGATTTTAAACTTACCTTGAGTGCATAAATACAAAAAATTTGACAAAAACTCAATCTTATTATCTTATATATTAAAAAAATTGATAATTTCCATTCCGAGTCCGTTCAGGCGTTCTACCCAACCGATTTGCTTAGTTTTTTTTTTTCAATGAAAGGTATTGACGCACAGATCAGCCATCAACCATCGGATTTCATCTAATTGTCACCATTCTCAAGTTATTCTCAAATGCGATTTCCCCCTATACATTACTTATGGGAGTTTTTCACATACACACGTTCTATCCTCAGTATATCAGGTTCTATTTAAGATAGAGACTTCGTTTTGATTTAAGAACACTCGCTGAAACACCGTCTTTCTTTTGAGTTTTTGAACACTTAAATCGGTTGAGTTGGAGAGGAGCTAGGCGCGGACATTCAATGTGGAGTTATGGATTTTTGTAGGTTCTTGGCAATTTTTCTACATTCAAAGATCTATATCTCAGGTTCTAATATAGCTACAGAGTTCGTTTTGGTTTAAGAACACTCGCTGAAACACCGTCTTTCTTTTGAGTTTTTGAACACTTAAATCGGTTGAGTTGGAGAGGAACTAGGCGCGGACATTCAATGTGGAGTTATGGATTTTTGTAGGTTTTTGGCAATTTTTCTACATTCAAAGATCTATATCTCAGGTTCTAATATAGCTACAGAGTTCGTTCTTTTCTATTATAATGATTTCTGATACTTATTTAATGGATTCGATGCGAGCGAAGCCGCGGGTAAAAGCTAGTATTTAATCTAAAAGTGCATGATTTAATCATATGACATTTCTCCATTTAACACTCGACAGCGTTGTCAAGATTATTTTTGATTATTACTATGCTTAGTTTTATCATTGTATAAAGAATAGGATAGTAGGTTAACCTTATGACGATATCATTTGACGAGGTGGACGCCACCAATAGATGGCAGTGGAGAGTTGGCGTCCACAGCACGTCGTAGCTTGAATTACGTGTTTTCTTAGCTTTGGTTGCCGAATCATCCCAATAACAGATGGCGCCAAAATTATTTAAAATATTATATTCAACCCTTAAGCTGTGTTGTAAAGTTTCTTATTTTGGGTGCCTATAGCAAAGTTGCAATTTGAGTTCATTATTGTATTGTATTCGTTGTGTTATTGCATTGCGTTGGTTGTGCATGTGGATTATTTTTGTATTCGAGAATCTTTGAACTTGGATATATATTTCATTTTTAAGGTAAGTGGATATTATTACAATTAATATACATCACTACTCTCTTAGTTAATATATTCAAATTATAAGAGGCGCTAGATGTATAAATGCTACAGCTTACAATTTCGAAAAAAACAGTATATTTAGCGAACTACTTACTAAAATGTATTCATATAACAAATAATCACTTCTTCTTTTCAATTTTTTAGAAATGGCTGGAAATAAGTGTATTTATTTCAAGTGTGGACTAAGTAAGAGATCAGATGCTACAATTAAAATGTACCGATTTCCTGTGAATGACCCTACCAGATGTCAAAAATGGATCATACACTGAGTTATTCTTAAGACAATTATTTTTCATAAAGGAATAAAAATAGTGAATGTGAATAAATGACTATTTACAAATGTTCAATACTAAACATAAGTAGGTATTTAATTATCGTCAAATAAAAGATAATTCGTCCAATAGTTTTTTCTGATAATGAGTTTATTTGTATTATGGTCGCATTGCATATTATACGAGTACGTTTAAAATATTAGTATAGTTAGAACTTTTTACAAGTTATTGTGTTTGATTTTATCAAATATATTAATACAGTACGAAAGCGGAACAAAATCAAAAATATTTTTCCCAGGAAGAAAGGGGAAAATGGATAAATCACATAAATCAACTGAAAGTTAAAAAAAACATACAAAATAGCCAGGACTTATTTTTTCTCCTCTTCAAAATATCATCAAAATATGAAGGTTTCAAAAATACATTCATGACCGAGGTTTTGAAATCGCAAATTCATATTATTTCAGTCACCAAAGGAAAGTATATATATTTTATATACCTTTGTGCAAGGATCCTTCTTTCTATCTCAAATTTATGTGATTAACAGATTAATGAAAAATTATTTATTTCATTTGCTAGTGCTACACGAACTCATTACAAAAATCTTTTTTTATACATTGAAATTGGTGACAAATAATTAGTACTGAGATTAAGTTTATTTTCGGTTCGAGATGATTACATGCTATAACATTGTTAGAAATATATTTCAAAATACGCCCTATCTATCTATGGTAAAGATTCCTATCGAATAGGTAATCTGTGTCACTTTCATAATAAAAAGTAAAATCGGCAACAATGTACTGTCGGTTCGAGTTTCGAAGATAAAGAAAACCTCACATTTAGTTGGGATCTTTCCAAAAAAATTTAGTTGTTGAAAATAGTGCTGTTTATTTCAGATGGCACTAAGCTACGGATCATTTTTATGAAGAACGAGCGTAAAAGTAACTAGATGGAGTGTAAACTTGCCTCAAATGGTTTTAACATTGTCACTGTTCTACTATCCTATTGTTTATACAATGGTTTTATCAAGCATTTTATTGTGTATGTATGAAGGTGTATAATAATATCGCTATTTTCTGTATTATTAACAAAAATGATGAGAATTTAATAAAGAACTAGAAGTATCAATACATTGAAATAGTATATTGTTCAACTAGTGCAGAAATTAATACATTTTATACGATTCGTCAGTTCGTGGTTTAACATCTTATCACACTGATATGAAATATCCTCTGAAATAATCAATCGTCACATGAACTAGCGTAGAAAATTGTGCTTTTTTTGATCTAATACTAACAGATATTATTCATTGATGGCAAAGATCGAAAAGAGATTTTTATACGTACTTTTTAAGCAAAACGAAATAGTATATACTAATCAAAGGTATCTGGGAGAGTAGTTTTGAAGTTGAGAAGAGAGTCAGTGGAAAAAAGATTGGGTCTAATTTTTGAAATGAATGCGATTAATTCCATCTCTTGTTAATAAATTTAGGGCTGCCGACTACAGCATACATCATTAATTTTTATTCTATTAAACTAGTGCATAATACTATTTTATAGTTTCATCGTCAGCCAAGCGCTGTGCCTAAAACTCCACTTAAACCGGGAACCGGTTACAGATCAGGAACCGGATTCAAACCAAATACTTTTGGTAAACCAGCAACCAGTTTTAAACCTGGTACGTCAGGTTTTCGACCAGGAACTGGTGTCGATGCTGTAAGTAGACCTATGACAGCAGTTCGTGGGGCTGGCTACACTTCTCATGGAAAACCATTTGATCCCTTGAACCAGGCCGCGTCCGTTCCTACACCTCCTTTGGAATTACAGAAAGATGATTCGTAAGTTTAATAATTTTTAGTCAAAATTTGTTAATGATAATAGGAAATAAGTGCAAAATAGATCTATTTTGAATATGCTTTTTATTTAATATATTTTACGAAATATTCTGAGACACGTGTTATTTCTTAAAACGGTACCACACTATGCATCCAATACTTCCAATTTTGGACGCTGGTATGATTGATCGCATCATGTAATCGTAGTGCGCATGTCATTCGACGAATGTTTTGCTTCCAACGTTGGCCATGGAAAGACGGTTTTGTTGACCCGCGTCAAAGAAGTACCCAACATTGGAACGAAGCTGGAACCAACCCTTACTGTACAACAACACACACTTCTTGTTCTCTTGCGCGTGAATGCTATGTGTTTTGTATAAAAAACTAAACTCGCCGATAACATCCAGTTTATTTTAGAAGAATTTATATCTGTTGTATGCTGTTTGTGTAAATTTAGGTAAGGTTTCAGCCTTCGTCGAATGTACAGTCAAGGTTGGAAGGTGAATGTTGGCGCAAACGTTGGACGCATCGTATAATACCGGCTTTACATATAACGACTCGGCGTATACGATCGTTACGTTAGTACTTTTGGATGAAGGAGTTGCTGTATTTTATTTAAAAAAAAAACAGAAAAATAAATGAAACAAAATTTCTCAGCATTTTTTTCTACAGAGACAATATCTACATCAGTTATAGGTATTTAAAATAGTGAACGAATAGAAAATTGGAAGAGCTTTGTTCCAGAAACCGCTTTTAGACTGTGATTACTTCAATTAGTATTTAAGCTATAACTTTTATTGCTTATAGGGCTTGCAACCGAATACCATATTCAGTTTATTATTCTAGACATCACATAAAATAATTATAATGATTTGAAGTAATCGTTTTTGTTTATTACAATATCCAAAACATACAATTGAATAAGTAAAAGATGGAATTACATATTATGTAATAATTAATATGTAAAACTTTTGTTGTAAAACATCATCATAATGTCTTGTCTACTCTATTGTTTGCTTTTAAATCTAACTAGTGATCATCCTTTCATTGCATGAAATTCCTTAGGCCGGAAGAGAGAACCAAACAACAAGAATATAAAATAATGCAACTAATAGAAGAAGCTTGCATAGCTCAAAGCGAAGGCGATGTTAGAAAAGCTCTTACAAAAGCAAAAGAGGCTTCTAATAAAGAAAGGAATTTAATACGGTTACAAGAACAATCTGGAGTAGGAGAATATAATATTGATTTGACGTACGCGGTAAGTACAGTCTAACAAACTAAAAATGAAATTAGTTTGCTTCATTAGTGATACATAGATATATTCGAATTCAAGTGTCAGTGACGTGGGCACCGGAATTATTAAAATATAAAACATTAATTATAATTCAAAATATTATCTGTTTACTCGTGTGTTTGATATTTAACAGTTTCAAAATTTTCTTGGTAAAGTAATGTTTAACAAATGTAAATTAAAATTTGTGTAACCATTTACGAAAAGTTTCACGACTTATGTTGATAGTTTGAATTCCACTAATCACTTAAGATGCAAATAATTAAAATAAAGGTCGCACGAAAGTAGTTTTGTTGTTATTCTAGGTTCTGTTTACATTGGCAAATCAATATGCTGCTAACGAATTATATGCTGATGCTATTAACTCATATCAGATGATAACAAAGAATCGCATGTTTGCTAATGCTTACAGACTAAAAGTAAATATGGGAAATATATATTTCAAACAAGGACAATATCAAATGGCCGTCAAAATGTTTCGTATGGCTTTGGATCAAGTACCGTCAACTCAAAAAAACCTAAGGTAGAATAAACTATGTATTTTGATTATTTTTCTAAATTAGTCAAATGAAAGTTTTTTATCATTGCATCTTTTGCTCAACTTTCATTCTTGTTTTCCTATACTGGCCTAGGTTTTGTTTTATGTAAAACTTCGTTCCTATATTGCTCTTTTTATTATAACCCAAAATCAAAAATTTGCAAGCTAATTCAACAAGAAGATAAACAGCTGAGATAAAAAATATGAAAAACAACTACATAAAAGTTGAAACCATTTGGAAAGAACTTTTATTCTTCTATGCTTTTATGGGATTAGTGCTTTTTGTATTCTAATATAACCTAGTTGTGGTCGCAGTGATCCAGCAAGATCTTGCTCTATCTGCCTTGCGGTAGAGGTCACCCTGTCCCCGAGGAAATAAATGATTAGAGAAAGAAACAATCTCGGTTGGTACTGTCTGTCTTTTGGTTCTACATTTATACCTTAGTCGCAACACTATTTCCCCTCTGAACAGGGTATATCTGATTTAAATGTTTGAAAACGTCATAGAATGGTCTTATTATGAACGGACAAATTCATCTCAATACAAAAATAAAACTCTAATTATACTAGAGCTATTTCGATGGTTCATTCTATTCTACTTAGTTTGAACAAACTAAGACACGAGTTATTGTAATTTCCATTACGACTTCTCAGTATTCTAATAAACCTGCTGCATATTTTTCATTTATTTTGCTAATAACAAAGCATTTTGTGCATTCTCTGAGTCGTTGAGAAAGCGAATTTGGTGAACAAGGTCGAATTTGAATTAATTTTACGAAGAAATCAACTCCTTAAGGAATAGCTTTCACATTCTCCGGGTATGATTCTCACCCCACTTTTAGCTTAAATTACCACCCGTTTTCATTTAATAACATTAAAATACGTTAAAATAATATTTACAGTAGCTGGAATTATTACAATGTATTTATATTGACAACACTGTTACACTAATTCTTATTTGTTTATTCTTCTATGTTTTAATCTGTATCGTGCTTTATTCCTCTGATTAAATATAACAGGAGTAAGGGCCAATTTTACATTCTAAGGCAAAACTGGATATTAAACTAAAGTTTAAACTTTGCCTTAGACTCTAGTTTAAAATTGTCACAAATATAATCAAATTTTTCTGATATTTATTTTAAAGTTGAATTGCTTATAAAGTTTTATAAACAAAAATAAACAAGGGGGAAAAACAAATAACCTTTTCGGCGCGTCGACAATGTTGATAATTTTTTCATCATCATCGTCGAGTTCCAAAAAGCTTACGATACTGTGAACAGAAACTATTTGAACAGCATTATGAACGATCCTAGTATTCCAAAAAAGCTATCAAGTCTTACCAACTGACACTCGAACATACAAAAACTAAGATAAAGGCAAACTAAAAAATATCAAAATGTTTCCAGACCAACATAGGACTAAAACAGGGAGATACGTTATCCACTACCCATTTCAATATAGTATTAGAATGGATATTAAGTAAAATCGGTTTGAACAGAACATGGACACTAAAAACAAGTACAACGCAACTACTGGCATACGCAGATTATGTACTAATCCATTCAACATCGGAAAACGAACTTGAGGAAATCTGCCTTCATAGAAACGGCAGAGATAGTGAATCTACGAGTCAACGAAGATAAACCGAAGTTCATTATAATGACAACACCACAAAGGAAAGGGCAATGAGAAGTTAGAGAATACAACTGAACGCAGAAAAAAACAATGAACTTAGGACAGGTTCAAAGTTATGTATATCTTTGATTAGTTATCAAGGACGACGGTGACTACGGAGGAAATCTGGAAGCGAGGTTGACGAAGGAAAGTAAACAGATGGAAGCGCTGAATGCGATAATAAGTTCCAAAATAATCTCCAGCTACATCTATACAAAACAATAATAAGACCAACAGTTAGCTACGGAGGCGAAGCATGGATTCTTAATAAAGCACAGAAAGAGATGTTAGATATATGGGAAAGAAAAATAATCAGAAGGATACAACGAGGTAAAAAGGAGGGAGAAGCAGAACTAAGCAAAATAATAAGAATCAGGAGAATAGAGTGACTGAGTCACATACAGAGAATGCCAGATTTTAGAGCAACAGAAAAAAATTGATGGACATAGAACAAGGAGGAACAAGAGAATAAGAAAGGCCAAAAAATGTATATAAACAATTTAACTGAATTTTAAACTACCCCTAGATCACCGGTAATGTTTAAACCAAAGTTTGTCAGTCGGTTTACTTTGTAGCCGATATAATAAATTCAATTAACAATAAGCTGTATAATTTTATATAACTCATTCATCTCTATCAAAGCAGCAAATTTTTTATAGGATTAGAATCATGCATAATATAGCAATGGTGTTTATAAAGATGGGTCAATGGGAAGAAGCAATTGGTAGTTTAGAATATATTATGAATGAGCAAGCAAGCCATAGTGCTGGTTTACATTTGGTAGTTTGTTCAAGAGCTTTAGATGACAAAGAAAAAATGCGTAGCTCTTTCTCCATTCTGCTTTCCGTTCCACTCAATCTTTATGATGAAGATAAATATAATTTAGAGCAGGTAAGTAGTTTAATATGAGATTTTCACTTGTTGTGAAAAACGAAAATATATTGTCGTGTCGTTGTCAGATGTTTTAATAGAAGTATTTTCCAAAACTCTGAATCTGCGTCAAGCCCAATAATATACACATATTATTAAAAACTTATTTGTCTCCTGATCCTGTCCTGATTTGGAAGTTGTCTTTATCGTTCACGTTCTTTGTCAATTGTCTATCTCAGGGGCAATACGCAGGTTATAATGATCTATATGGCATACAAAAAATTATTTCATCAAGTTCAATAACTTTCCACAACAGCGCTGTAGTATTGTAATTTATTAAGAAGAACAAATAAAGAAAAAGGATTGAAGTGAAGATAATAAAAAATTCAAAAGTAAGATGACTGGGTCATAAATAGAGAGCTGGACCGAAGGCAGGAATTAGAATGATGATAAAGTGGGAAAGCAAGACCGAGGTCGAGATGGCGGGATAAGGTAGAGATAGACTTGGAAGGAGGAAAAAATGACAGTGGAGAATTGGTAAAATAATCTCTAGAGACAGGCAGAAACGGAAAGGGCTGGTAATCAATCACAAGGTATAGGAAGGTGGGGACTGAGTGTACACAAAGTTTGAAATAGATGCCAAGCCCCACATGAGCACCAAAATATTAAAATACAAACAGGACTTTCGCCAAAATGGATCGACAAAAAAGCTAAAGATGGTAAACAAGATAAAGGTATAACAAGGTGGGGGCTGAGTCTACACAAAGCTTGAAATAGTTGCCAAGCTTCATATAAGGAACGAAATATTCAAATACAAACAGGAGTTTCAGCCAAAATTGATAGGACTGGTAAACAAAATGAAAAGCTTGAAATAGTTCCACATGAGGAGCAAAAAGCTTGAAAAATTTCTTCAACTATTTTGGTAAAATTAAGGGTTAGAATATTTTTTTAAAATCTACTTATATAATATTATAGAGTAAAATACTTCCATTTGAGTTCTTAATTTCACTTTTTTAGCATTATCAAGTGAGAAGATAAAATATATTTTTTTGATATATTTTACTAATGCTACAAAAATGATCCGAAAATCACTGAAAAAATTACTCAAATAATAGAGTTAACTGTACAGTTATTAGACACTTAGGGAGTATGTGTTTATCTAATCATGTGGAAAAATATTTATGATGTGAGTGTTAAAAGTGATGAAACTTCAAAATGCATTTTTATTATTCTATAATCACAACACTGTGTTAAAAATATTTTTAACAAGCTGTTACGCAAACGATCACTTTTAAAATTATTGGCTGTGATTAAAAATGTCACTTTTATTGACCGATGTACAAAAAATATTTTCAATCATAAATATCGCATGTATGTAGATCCTAATTAAATACGGGATTTTATAAATTTAAAATCCAAAATAATACAGTTATCGATCCCTTTAAATAGTTATTGAATTGTCTATCTATCAAAACTGCAGCAAAACCTAAGCAATTTTTTTTGTAATCAGCTATCCTTCTGGTGTGATTTAACAGATCGCAGAAAAATCTCAGTAATGACCTCTAGTAACAAAAACTGACAAAATCCGTCTTTGCTTATTATAAATTTCTGAAAAGGATGCGTACAATATCTATGCAGTTTACTCTAATTTTGCAATAAGAAACCTGCTTTTGAAAAATCTTGTTTTTAATAAATCTACTATAGATTTTCATTGTTTCATTAAGGACTCCCCAGAAGATGCTTTAATAGCTTTAGCTATTCAGGATGATGACCTTCATAGATATGAAATGAAAAAACGTAAAGAGGCAGAATATTGTATACTTACCGCAGCTAAATTAATAGCACCCTTTATTGAAGATTCTTTTGGAAAAGGTACGATACAAATTTATTGTTATTATTGTGTGCAGTTATCCCGATATTTTTGCATACATATTTTAATACAGGATTAAAGTTACTGAATAATTATAAAAAAAATATTTCAGGCTACGATTGGTGTGTGTCTGCTATCAAGAATTCCGAATATGGCAGATTGGCGTCAGATTTGGAAATTAATAAAGCAGTTATGTTTTTGAAACAAAAACAGTTGCCTGAAGCAATTGAAACCCTAAAAAGTTTTGAAAAAGAATCTGTCATTGCTATCAACGCAGCAGTTAATCTAAGTTTTATTTACTATTTGGTGAGATTATTTCGAGTTAAATATTCATAACAACTACGAATTATTTGGTAATTTTTAGCAAGGAGATTATGATAATGCTTTGAGATATGCAGAGGTAGTAGAAAAACATAATGCCCAAAGTCCCGAAGGTTATGTCAATTATGGAGCTTGCTTAATGGCAAAAGGAGATCTAGCTGGAGCAATTGATTGTTTTCAAAAATCTTTAAATTATGCTCCAACTTTTTTCGAAGCCATATTTAATTTGGGTAATTGAAAAAATATGTTCTTTCTAAAGCATATAAACTGTAATCACATGTTCTCTTATACTTTTTAAGTACATTTTAAAAAAATTTAAAATGTATAGTAGTATTTTCAAGAATATTTATCAACTTATTCAGGTAGGCCAGCAGCTCTTGTTTTAAAACTTATGTTAAACAAAATTTGTTTTGATATACCCTACATTCATATAAGAAATTATTTTTTCAAGGTTTGTGTTTGAAGCAACAAGGACACTACATAGAAGCATTATCCTGTTTTCAAAGATTTTCTGGATCTCTAGCTTTATTACCAGCTGTTGTTTATCAAGTAGCAAACCTGTTAGAATTAATCGGAGATAACGAAGCTGCAACAGATACTTATCAACAACTACTTGGTTTAGTGCCAACTGATGCCAAAGCTCTACAAAAATTGGGTGAACTCTACGATCATGAGGGCGATAAACAGCAAGCCCATCATTATCACACTGATGTTAGTATACTATCTGTTAAATAGAATATTTTCTACTACAAATACCAATTTATTTGATATTTCTGTTGCATTAATAATTGGTCATTGAGGTGTTTTCCAGGAATCTTCTGTCATAGTTATGAATTCATATTTTTGTCTCTATCAAATTATTCGAACAGGACATTGAAATAAAATTTCTCCAAATGCATCTGTAGTCGACAAGAGTTTTACCAAATTTTTATCCATAAAAAATTAATGAACTCTCATCGGTTAGTTTAGGATACAATTTCATAGTAAATAATCCATCATTTTCAAAATTGATTTCATCAAAAGTATTACACTTACAAATATGAAAAAATACTCTAGACCTACAATATGCAAAATATGCATCTCTTACAAAGAAATGTTTCTGGAAGGGCATTTTACCTGAACATAGAATTAGTTGTGTTTGTGATTATAACGTCAATTTCTTAAGACTCTCATGTCTCCACAGATATGTGAAAGGTACTGTTTGCCACTACCAAAATGATGGAAGAGACCACAAATTGTGTGAAATATATTGATCTACCATGTACCAGATCTGAAATAAATGTTTTTGTAGTGAATAAATCTTTTTAGAGTTGGGAACTATATCCAATGGTTTATTATGTCATCAACACATGAAATAATTTAGACTCCTTGGTTCTGCAGTTACTATATTTTTCCATTTATAAGATGAATTTATATATTAGCAGTATTAAATAAAATTAGTGACAATGTATCGCCTTGTCAGAGCTTCTGATAGCAAGTATTGATCAATTTTTACCAGGTTAATTAACTTTATTTCCTATAGTAGCTATACAGTATGTTTCAAAAAAGCGATCTCGTGTCTGAGATGGGAATAAAACTGGAAAATAAACATGGTAGTGAAGAAAAGTTATTAATACTCGTACATAGTTTCCATAATTTTGCCGAAACTACTAGCAACATTGTAATGAAATTTTATAAGAGTATGTTTTGGTAGCTGACACATCTCATGAATTTGTTTTTATACCTGACTCTCATATAAGGCGCTGGCTAGAAATATGGCGCATAACAGCTATTGTAACTAAATCCCAGCATGTAACATACTCTGGCAAGCATTTAGACCGCGTCATTACTTGGAAGAAGCATATATTTACCAAATGGGGCTAAAATTAAGGCATTTGTATTGTCTTACTAGCCACAGATCGAAAAAGGTTCCAAAACTACGGCGCCATCGTCGATGCCCTTTACTATCTTCACAACCATACATCCTTTTGGTGCAGTTAGCGAATAAAATTGCACCCTAATGTAATAGACAAACAAATAAATGTGCGTAGTGACAATGAAGTGCGTCAACTGAAACTCCTAGTGCCATTCTTATAGGAGATCACTCACGGGAGTGATACTCTAACAGTCCTATATTTCAGTCATAACAAACGAACTTTGGCAGATTGCTTTCTTCACTAGGAGTCCAAAAAATATATATATAATGTGAGTAGTTTCGGCAAAATCATCAACGTCCTTTATCTTGAATAAGGATTGTGTTATGATTTTTTTTACTAAGGAAACATCAATTATTTTTCAGTGTTTCAGTTATCCTAGAGATGAGGGAACCGTTATTGAAACAACTTGTAAAATAAGGCAATCCTATGAATTTCAACGCAGGCTTGTTGACGCAATAAATATTTTTCACATCATAACATTGAATTCACTCATTCTTGTATAGAATTCCACGAAAGATATTTCGAATATGTCGTTCAAAATATTATGGTGTAATTATTATTATTATTATTTAAATTTTATTGATTTCTTGCCCTTCATAACTGCCAATTCCATGGTTTATTCACAGTATTTATATTTTAATATCTAAGATTATTGGTCTTTTTTCAGTCCTACAGATATTATCCAGCTAACTTGTCAGTAATTGACTGGCTTGGTTCCTATTACATAGAATTACAAGTTGTGGAGAAAGCACTTGTTTACTTCGAAAAAGCTGCAATAATGCAACCTCAAGAACCAAAATGGAACATGATGGTAGCCGGTTGCCATAGGAGAAGCGGAAACATGCACAAGGCATTGAAACTTTATCAAGAAATACATAGGTGCATAATACATTACCTTCTTTAATATCTTTTCTTCTACATATTATTTGGGAGGGTAGAGAAATAAGAACAATCATTATATGAAAAGTGTCTGCGTTAACTAAAGGTGGTGCCACATTATCAGGCCAAATTTCTTTTAGGTTAGATTTACTACATTATTTTGTACAACGCAAGTTGTTGAAAATTTCAATAGTTACCTGCCCGAGTCAAAAATTATATTATATTTATTAACTCGGCATACTTCAGTCAATCTACAATTGATATGTATATATATATACCTTTATCTGCACTAGCGCCATTCTGGAAGGTGTTTGAATTGTTATTTATCGAATACAGCTGGACACTTTTTCAACTTTTCTCCCATAAAAGATACTCCCTCTTCTCTCTAGCTTCCATAATGATTTGTAACTAGAGGTGATGGCACTTGATTATTCTTTCCCCTGTAACTTAACATTTGCCTATATGACTAATATCCTGGAATGTTACAACTGTATTTGAGAAGAACCTCCAAAATTATATTTTATAAAAGCGTCAAAAGTTCAAGCAAAAACATATAAACCTTGTTTCTATTAATATGTCATGTGCGGGGTTATTTTCAAGATGAACCAAGGATGCCCTGAAAGAAATCAATGAATTGTTGATATCAGAGACCTGGAATAGTGGGATGGAGGCGAAAGTAGCTGTAGAATTAGGAAAACAGCTTCCAGATTGATAAGAACTGGATGCAAAATATCTGATATCACTATGTAAGATGTATTGGACGAAGTTGCTAGTTTAAATTGATTTAGAGGTGACTTATTAATGTAGAATTTTTGTGACCATAAGGATAAATGCTATTTGAACGTTAGCGTGGATATAAAAGTTTATTTTTAATTTATAACTTGGTCTTTGACTATATAATGCAGTTATCGAATATTTAAGAGTATTCTAAACTGTTTTGACTATATTTGAGGAACCTACAAGAATATTCAAGAAAGGCTAAAAAAAGCATCGTATAACAAAAAGGAAGTTGGTAATTAGAATTTTATTAAAACGACATTTTAAGTAGAAAGTTATAAATCTTCGTTTTTATATTTTCTTTGAAAAAAACAAAGTTTCTCACTTCTGCGTGTTATTTTTTTTTTTCATTTCATTTTGTGACTTTTAACCCTCAACTGGTATCGTGGGGTATTGTGACACCTCACAGTAAATATTCTCGACGGCTGCAATAAAAAATTGGTTGTTTTTTCTTCTTATTTCAGGTAATCTATCACGCATTAATTTACAACAAATAGAAGACAATATTTTTTTTTTTTGATAAAACCCTTTTGTTCAGATTGGGGTGTCGTATCACCCCACAATACCCCTTAGGTGACTTTAAATCAGAGTGCGAGAATTACAATGGCGCGACGTCCATTGACGCAAAGGGAACTGGAGTACTATGTGGAAAATTGAAGTGAACTAAGTAGTGATAAAGAAGTTAAACAGAGTGTGAATGTAGAAGAAGACGCTGATTCGAGTGATGTTGTAAGTACGCACAGTACTCACCTCACTGAATCTGAAATTCAAGCTTCGGATGGTGAGGAATACGTAGATGATATGATCAATCTACAAACAGGTAACTTTTTTATGGCAAAAAAGATTCAAATGGGCACAAACCTGCTCGATCATTTATGCATAATATAGTCACACATCTACCAGTGCTAAAAGATCATGCAGTAACGAATAAAACGAAGAGGAACCTTCGAAGCCTGGTCTTTACTATTTACTGATAAAATTCTTAAAATAATATTAGAGCACACCAACGCTAAGATCACTGACTTGAGTCCAAATTATGGTAATACCGCCACCTTTGTGCAGCACAGTATATAAGTCCGATCATGTATATGCGGATAGGGCTACTATGCTACTATGAGTCTAAGAAGGTATCTCTTTTTATTATTAGCAATTCGTTTCGATAAACAAATGAGTATACATGATCAGAGATCTTCAACATGTTTATAAATAATTGGAAAGCAAATTACACTTGCAGTAGATAAGATAAGATGCTAGTAGGTTTTTATGGCAGTTCTTTTACTATCAATAGTAAACCTCGTAAATATGGTATAAAGATTATGTGCCTCTGTGATTCCAAAAATCATTATTTATTTAAGGCTTTTGTAGATGTAGGTAAAGAATCACAACATCAAAACCCTAACAAATTATCTGTACTTACCCTTAGCGTTCTAAGACTGATACAACCTATACTGGTGACAACTGGTTCTCATCTATCAAGCTGCTAAACAAACTGATCGAAAATGGTTTGATTTAGGTCGGCACTAAACGAAAAAATAAGGATGAAATAACCCACCAGTTTTTGAGAATAGGAAAAGAATGGAAAGGTCATCAGAATTTGGATTTAGAAGAAACCTAACGTTAGTTTCATTCGTACCAAAAAAAAATAGAATTATGATTTTAGTCTCCTTCATGCATCATAGCAGGACTATTGCTGAAAACGGCAAACCAGAGATAATCGGACTATGTACTTCAACTAAATCAGGAGTGGACTGACTTGATCAAAGAATGCACTACACATTATTGTCAGAACTGGAAGACGGCCTCTTGCGGTGTTAATGCCTACGTGCTAATGTTGATAATAAATTGTCACGAATTAATTTTACAATATTGTTAGGGAGGGATATGAAAAAATTTTCTATAGAACTAAAAGTAACAATTTCTAAGTAATCGGCGAAAATGCTAATGAAAGTAGAGTCCAAAGAAATACAGATATGTCCGGACCTGCACCAAAACAGAGAAGATCTAACTTCTGTCCAATTACAAGAGATAGAAGTAAAAAATGCCAAGCAGCAATTTGTAAAGACCATTCAATTGACGAACGTGGGTGTCGGGATTGCGATGAGGAGTAAGTAAATATACATGAAAATGTCTTGTCAAAATTTCTATTTATTTATTAATAAGTTTTGTTACGGGATTCAGTAACGAAATCATAATTTTACGGTATCAAACTAGAGTTCATCTTGGATATTCTGTTATTTTGTTTTTAGATCATTAATAATTACTACATTTTTTTAAGTCAAATTGCCATGGTGCTATTTTTAATACTGTTTAAATAAAGATGAATAAAAATAATACAACAATTCTCTAATCTTTTGTTTATAACTATTGTATAAAAATAGGGTGATGAAGCACTCGAGGATACCAATTACGTGACTATAAAACCACGATACCAGTTGAGGGTTAAGTAACATTGCTCTGCTTAATAGTTTGAAACATGAGTTTCTCTTAATGATAACGTATTTTCAGGCAATTTCCAGAAAATTTGGAATGCTTGAGATTTTTGGTACGATTATGTGGCGATCTCGGCATGCGAGAGGCACAAGAATATTTGATGGAATTCAAAAAATTGGAAAAATCCAAAGAAGTTCGAGAAAGGGTTAATAGTAGTAGACCAGGTATGTTTCTCCCTCAATAAAGTGTTTTTTAAATTATTTATAATTGCATTTGTTCATATACTCAACTTTTCTGATCATTTTTACATATGTTTATAGACCATAATTGACACAACTCGACCATTGAAACAGTACTACTTTTTATTTCTAACATTTTTAGGTTCGAGACGAACAAATAGTGGTTTATCTTCAAGTGCTGGTTCAGGTTTTAGTCCAGTACCTGAAAACGGGGTTCTAAAATCTCCACCACATTCTGGTAATAAAAATTTAAGATCATCCAGATTAATGCAATCACATATTAGTGTAGGAAGTAGTGACTCTGGATTTGGACAATCTGCAATTGGTAAGTTTTTTACTACAAAACTATGGTCGCATTCAGCAGACGTAGCGCTGGCAAACCGTTTTTTATTTATGGAAATTATTAGTTTTTGACGTCTATTTTTTACATTCTGGTTGATTTTTGTTCAAAGTATTCAATTGAAATTATTTTTATTAAACTTAACGTGTTCATTATTTGGTGGTACTTTGTCTATTTTTTTTAAGAATCTATCTATCTAGGATTCACTCACTTTTATATACAATTGGACATTATAGTTCAAAACTAAATCATGCGAATAAATCATGGAGCTTTAATTAATTTTTCTCATCCTCTTGACCGAATTCAATCATTTTTTTCTAAGAATACTACAAATTAACGTTTGATCACAGAATACAGTTGATTTAACAAACTTCTGTCTTGTTCTCCTAGTTTTTGAAACTTTCCTCACGTTTTAGCTCCGCTACCGTTAACTAGCACAAATTAAAAGCATTCCAAAACATAGCGACCGCTCTAGAACGTGTTAAGTTTGTAGCTTATCTATCACCGAACGATTCTGCAGTTGTACAACACTCAAAAGTAACACTTGGTTATATTTTTTTATTGAGACATTCAATTCTATGATACTTGCAATCAACAACCATTATGTTACACGAATCAAAACTTCTCATTAATCATGTCAAGCTTGTCCCATCAAACCCTTTACATCAGTGAAGATCCGCAAACCATTTTATTGATCTCAACTTGGACGCCCAAAATTATTATGTCTCATTACCTTTTATTTACAGATGCGAGTTACGTTGATCCCCTAGGACCGCAACCTATGAGACCTCGGACTGGAGCTGGAAAACCTTTGGATTTTGACGATTTTGGAAATGAAGAGCTAGGAGATGATTTACTACCAGAATGAATGATAATGTTTGAATTTTTAATCGTTGTATTTAATATACTTTTTATTTATGGTTGCAATAAACGTAAATGTTATGTAAATTGTATATTTATATACCTGTTGAAGAACAAAATTTAACACTATTCCTATACACATCACGTATACCTATTCCTACCACGGCCGGTCTTTCACAACTCGATAGCTTTCAATATTGAATGCAAACCAATAGGAAACTCACCAGAATAAAAATGTATTCAAGTGTACATAATGTACATCTTATTATTTTTCGTTACATCTTTAATAAATGGGCTTTTTAACTGTACATTTTTGACAGATTTTGTTCGACTTATTATCTTTATAACACCTTATCTGACATGTTTTCCGTTCACGGAAACCTGTACTTGTACTTGCGATGGGTATTGGTTGATTTTCTTTGCCGAGCTTTTGTTGGTATTCGATGGCAAGTTTTCAGCCATTTGGAATAGAAATTCCTGTCTTTTAGTTTCTCCTCCCGTAGTTTCTTTATATTTCTTTGTATAACTCTCATGCATTTATCCAATATATTAAAATAAGCTTACTAAGTTTATTACTAACTGAGAATTATAACTTTCTTGGTTCGGCTTTATAAACTGTCAACATACAATTATTTGAGCGATAAAGTTTAGCTGAGAAAAGTACTATGTCGTTTTTTAATTCTGCCAGTCTTGATAGCTCTTTTCTATTTGCTCTAATCATAGTATTTTTGGCTAAAGGTAGACTTGTAAAGAAGTTATCCGTGGTTATATTTGTTCTACATCCTACATACGGTACTAAAATTTTATACCAAATTTTTCCAGTTTATTGAGTATGTATTGAGTGAATCTACACCTTGTTTTCGTTGAAAACAATTGTTTGTCAATAGTCGGAGATCACAGCGAATTTATCGGTTGAAAAAAATGCATATAACTTTGCAGTATATAGTTCCCATTCATATCCCAACACTCTAAATTTAAGGAAAGCACTTATCAAACAAACTATCAAAAAAATGTATAAATCGTACACCGGTAAGAAAGAATACAAATTTTTCTCACAAAATAAACCATTAAAAATAAGTGCATATTGAAAAATGTATCATACATATACATGAGGAAAAATCGTAAAGTTTAAAGGGGAATCACTTATGTTGAATGTAGGAAATTCAAATTGCAAATTTAAAAACGGTCATTTGACCGGTCCTGATAGGAATAGTGTTAAGGGGTAACACCACTGTAAAAATGAGCATTAGACGCTAGATATCCCACTTCGCGGCGTGCCTTTCACTTCGAAGCTTACCCGCCTAAGATATGACTTGTCATCTAATTAGACTGTGCATCTGATATAAAGTCCAGTAAAACAATTAACAAACAGTATAAACATTGAAAAGTCTTACTATTCTTTTAGAGTCATTAAAAGCAACCAACGGAATATAGAATCGTGCGTAGTTGTGCAAGATGGTTTTGACTGTAGTCCTTAGATTTTTGCCACTTTTTGGCAAAAGTAGTGGTAAATGTATGGTCTATGGTAACATGTAATGAAAAAATTGCGAGGTTTGAGATTTAGTTGTCTAAAGTATTTCATATTAAAAATAGTTTAATAATAGTTACGGCTTAAATTACATACTACAATTATTTGTTTATATGTACAAAAATACAATAATTACTCTAGTTTTTTCCAGATAAAAATGACATGTTGATGTTGTGGATGACATATTCCTAAAAAATATGAAATAAGTTAACTTTTTATATATGAAACTATCTCGAAATAAATTATATATGAGAAATTCTTCTTCTATTCACATAGTTCATCAATAATAACTGTGATTGAAAATTTTGCTTTCATACAACTTTTTCGCCTTTTGGCTTGTTGCAAAATGTTGTTAAGTCACTGTATAAAAGATGGTCCACAACAAGTATCTTAAGAACAACACAACTAAGACAGTAAAATATGTTCTGTTATATGGGGCTGAAATTTGGAAATATAATAGAAAGATGTTTTATATTATTTAATCATTCATCAACAGATGCCAAAACCAAACAGAATAAATAATAAACACCTTTGAAAAATAACGAATTAATAAGTGAAAATGGAGATAGATAAGTCACACATTACGGTAACCAGCAGTAAATATAACCAGACAAGCATTAAATTATAATACAAAAAGGGAAAGAAAAAAGATGCAGATGTGTACAAACCTGGAGAAGAGCTATTGAGAAAGAACCGCAGTAAATAAACTTAACATACCCTGGCATGCATTTAGACCACCATATTACTTGGAAAGAGGATATATTTGCCTAATGCAAGCAACTGGAGCTAAAATTAACCCATATGTATAGGCTTACTAGCCATAGATAAAAACTGTCCATAGATAACAAAGTTCTACTGTACAACTCTTTTCTTAAACCCATTTGGACTTATGGGATCCAGCTGTGGAGCACATCCAGTATAACCAACAATCATCTTAAAAAGGTTAAAAAACAACAAAATAGAAAGATGTAGTAGAAAATTCAAACGTTCACCAACAGATGCCAAGACCAAACAGAATAAATGAAAAAAAAAACTGAAGAAAGTAGAATAGACATAATGATTAAGAAGCGAAAATGAAAATAGGTAGGTCATACAATACAGAAACCAGCAATAGACATAACCTAACAAGCATTAAATTATAATACAACAGGCAAAAGAAAAAGAGGCAGATTTGTACAAATCTGAAGAAGAACTATTGAGAAAGAACTGCAATATATAAGATTAACAAGGAAAGAAGCTACACAAAACAAAAAATAGAAGGTAATAGAAAGCCCACGTCAACAAAATTGGATGGAACCCACAAATCAAGGCATTAGGATAGCGACCTCATTTTATATAGTTATATGATGATGATGATGAAATAAAACAACATTGAGAAACAAATATATATATATATATATATATATATATATATATATATATATATATATAATAAAACTAAGTCGATAAAATGTGCGTGCCGATAAAACTTAAAAAGGAGTCCCGACACGATAAAGGGACTTATGTGGTGTGATAGCCCTTTATCCCTCCTCGAACAAGAAAGTTCCCGTTTTAATCTAAAGGGCATGTTTTAAGGGACTTTCCGACCCTTCAACTTGGAAATTAAGTCCAGTGGCGCCATCTGTTATCGAATATTTGAACTTCATTCAGGACAACGATTGTTTGGGTTGCATTTCCAAAAGCGTTGCGAGCAATTGTAGCATGTGTAGTAGTGGCGCGAAATTTAAAATTCCAATTTCAATAAAGTCTTAAATTTAATTTGTTGCTATAATAAAGTTATTAAATTTTGTGTATTTATACGTCATTAGCTAACTTATATTTTGGAGTTAAAGCGACATAATTTTAGTTATCCAAATTAGTTTTCAAAACATTAAAAAATTTAGGTTTTTAAATTTCGCGCTTTTACTACAAATGCTACCGCTATAGAACCTTTTATTATGGCGGACGATAATGACCAGAATACTCTAGAAGGTGTGAGAGAGAAAATATTTTCAAATTTTCTCGAATATTCTAGAGCCTAGCTCTCTGAATATATAAGAGCCCGGTTTCGCTCACCAGAGTTAGTTTAATTTGAACAGCGAAACGAGCGATTTCAAAACGAAAAGAAGAGAAGTTATCTGTGAGCCTTTATTTAGAAGTATCACGTGTGAGTATTTTTAATAGTGTGTTTAATTAACTCTCGATTTTGAAACGAAATAGAAAAAAGTTATTTGTGGGTTTTTATCGTGAAATTTCAAATGTGAGTATTTTTAATAGTGTTTAATTAATTCTAATGTTTTTTTTTTCTTTAAATTGTAATTTTCTTAACCTTCAAAAAGTCGCGCGGCGTCGAATTGATGCATTCTATATACTTTTGGCCGTAAACAAAATATCGCTCGACTGCTTGAAGGTTAAATATATTTTTTTTTGTCTCAACATACCCCACGTTTCCGTTACAAAATAATTATCTATAAAATGTGTATTTAATTTATATTTTATAGAATACGGCGGAAACAAAAAGAATATCGAAAAAATGAAACGGAAGAAGAGCACGAAGCACGTTTACAGAATCAACGGACCAGAATGAGTAACCTGAGAAGCAGAAGAAGCGAAGAAAGAACAGCAAATAAAAGTACTGAAGAGTCGAGAATTTTAAAAGATAATCTAACAAAGGAAGCATTCCACTACGAACCGACGAAAAAATATTACAATCATAAATACGTTGTTATTGGAAAAATGAATAACGTTTGCCAGTTTTGCCACGCAAAAAAATTCAGTAAAGAAACACCAGGTCTCTGTTGCATGAATGGAAAAATTCGATTACCACCAATTGAAGCACCTCCGCAGGAATTTCTGCATTACATGCTCGGGGAAACACTAGAATCAAAACACTTTCTTCAAAATATAAGATCATATAACTCCTGCTTTCAAATGACTTCTTTAGGTGCTACTTCGACTAACACTAATAGAAATGAATTTGAATATGTATTTTCAATTCAAGGGCAAATTTATCACAAAATAGGATCGTTACTGCCAATGCTTAACGAAGACCATAAATTTCTACAAGTATATTTCATCGGAAATGAAGAACAAGAAATTGATCAACGATGCACAAATTTTAATGGACTGAGACGCGTCATCTCATATCAACTCCCGGGCGAAGCCGGGTTTTTTAGCTAGTATATATATATATATATATATATATATATATATATATATATATATATATATGGATGTAGAAAAGAAAATATATAAAACAACTATAATATATTCGGCACCAAATTGAACAAGTAAATGGAATTGGGAGCTAAAAGTGGAGAAGCTTTAGAAAAAACTGCAAAAACATAGATGTCGTTTGTAAAAAGCGGACTGGAATCCTCACCTGATACCTCAATAGGTAAAAAGAATAAGAAGCTTAATAAACTTCAAAATTGCATATTTTCATAGAAGATTATCAGATAAAGAATGAAACTTTGTGAACTAAATGCAATTACTATACATATATATATACATAGGGAATTAGATGCATTACATTAATGGAATATTATTATAAAGCACGATATTTATTTAAACTTAACCAAAAAATATCATAGAATTATTATAGAAAAGACACAAATCATGCAAACACAGTACAACTACTAAAATCACAGATAGCCCTTTGAATCACAGTATGGGCGAATGGTCTTAATATGGGTAGTTTGTGGTATTAATCCACTGAAACTTATGTATTTAACAATATCAATAGCTCTAAACTATTTTGGCTCTCAGAACATTCTCAAGTAATGTCAACAAAAGTAGAGTGATATAGATACCTTATGTCATTAGCAAAATCCTGTGAGGTTACTTAAGGATCTGTATATCTTCCTAACACCATAGCCCTCAATAGTGGCCCTATTTCCTGTGGATCCTGTAATACTTCCAATAACATTTTTTCAACATTTCTCATAATTGATACTTTTTGATGATCTTGTAAAGGATATTGCAAATTAGTAGGCCCACCCTATAAGAAATTATAAATTTTGTATTTGTTTAAAAATTATATGAACTACAAATCATACTTTATACCAAAAATTCACTGTTATAGTAGGCCCTCCATGAAGTAAAGATTCAATATGATGCCACCAATATATGGGGATATAAAGAACATCTCCAGGTCCGACTACTGTTTCACAGCCTTTAACGTTTTTGAATTTTGGATGTTTGGTGAAATTTGGATTATCAAAATTTACCTATAAATAATATAGATGTTTAGAGAATACCATTCAATATTTTAGTACAAAATATATTCAAATGTAAGGTAATAGTTGAATAACTTTAGTTAGAATCATAAGTTTTAGTTACAAATGCACTCCATTAGTCCATACTATTCTAAACCTAAAACAAAATTGTTCTGAAATTAATTTCAGCTGCTACCTCCCAACTTTACATCATCTGCCTACATATTTTGTCTGTCTTAGAGACTTATCATCTTGATGCATTAAATATATGGATTAGTTTCAATATATTTTATTATGTAGAGAATGACAAGGCAAATCCAGGAGGGACAAGATAAGAAATGACATCAAAACAAAACGACTAATTGAATAAGATCATATACAAAGATTAACAGACAACAGAATGAAAATAAAAGACCTATGGCAGGCTAGAGTTAAATGGGAGCAGGCAGAAATGATCTAATTGTAGTAAAAATGTACTGCAAGTAACCTATTCCCTTTTTACTTTAAGTAGTCCAATTTCAGAACTTTCAAGTTGTAGGTACTGAATACTTACTCCCAGTACTGCATCCACCCAAAATTTACTGGACATTTTTACTTATTTGAACTAAAAGTATATGAAGTACATAAAAAGTACTTAAAATATGCTATAAGTAATTTTTTACTCAATGTAATTGGATCAACTTTCAGTACTTTCAATAAGTAGTAAGTAAAAATTTATTGTAAGTAATTTCATCTACCAGTACTTTGAATGTGTAGTCAGTACAATAATACAAATTTATTTAAAAAGACACGTCACTGTATTATACCATGCAGTAAATCACGTGGAATTTATCATTTTGTTTTGAAGTCGGATCAGTAGCCAAAAATTCTTTTTTAGCTTTTCTTTAATATCCCAAGTTTCTTCCATGTGTGTACTTTACATTAATTTCACTTTAGGTTATTTATTCTAAGTAACTAAAATACTTAGTTACTTTGTACTGGATATTTTAATTTTAAGTTTCAAGTAAAATTACTTATTACTCCAAATACTTTTAAAAAGTATTTGCTACTTATTACTAGGGAAAAAATAATTTATAAAGTTACTGGGAGTATTTTTTCTTAATATTCATATCAACTCTGGATGGCAGTTAGAAATCAGATGATGTTTGAGAACATTGTAAACATTGTAAATATAAAAAAAAATTATGTTTATGTTATAAACATATGAATTAAGGTAATTCTTTATATACAACAATAAAACTTCTGCCTGATTATGTGTGAAAAAACATCTATAAATGCCTTAGCAGCTTTCCAATTACAATTATATGTGACCATTTTTTTAGAAGATGGGTTCAAAAAGTTATCCTCCATAGGTTTATGATATTTAAACTTTTTGTAGATATAAAAAATGAATAGAGTAGAAAAGAAAAAAGGAACTTTTCAGTTGAAAACACCCAAGTCACTTGAGTTTTCCAGACAATTCCAAAATGATTGTCATATTCCAAACAATTCTCACAAAATGTTCATAAATCTTGTAGCTAAATCTTCTTCATGAATCATTCTATCTAATGATGAAAGCCCCACAAAAATTCATTTAGTAATAATTTTTGAATTTCAATAATAATTAAGATAGACATAGTAGGGTACTTTGTTTTATAATATTTCATGATAGATACACATGTTTGAAAGTACTCAGATACACCTCAGGGCAACTGCAAGAAACTCTACTAGAGACAAGTAATCTTGTTGTTCTAATGATTTTTTTCTAAATTAATATTTTGACTCAAAATAACAAAATATTTAAATACTTAGATCAAACTTACCATACTTTGTCGGTCATGAGGATGGTAAACAGGATGAGGATACAAACATTCAAACTGGTCAGGTGGGAATAATATACATCTTTTATATCCTAAAATTTGAGCAAACAGATTTTGTTGTTCATCATAATGGCAAGGTGTAACATTCCCTTCCATAGAAATAAATAAAACATTTGATGTCAATTCACCCCACATATGTTTATTCTTTTTATCTGCTACAAAATGCCAATCAAATTTTAAATAGTCTTCAACTATGCTCGGACCAACTGTAGAATTTAAAGTTTGCTGAAGATATAGTCTAAAACACAATATTATGAAAAAAATATACTATAAGAATTACGGAGTAATATTACCTGTCATCCCCTTTTTTCCAATCTTTCAATTTTTTCATGAATTCGTGAATGTTCATTTCCAATCTTTGGGTGGGAGGTTTGAATTCTACTCCTTTTGGGTTGCTTTTACTATAAATTTTCTTTTCGTCGAAATATTTAAAATTTTGATTTTTTGATAAGAATACAGTATAGGTTGATTTGCCCAAATGTTTTTCCAAATAATCTAAGTTCCATTTTTCTTCAGCAGATTTAACCAGTTTTGAACCAGTTATAAGAACCGGTTGCTACAAATAAATTTACAGTGAGTTGTAAGTAGAATATGCTAAAGAGAAAACCAGTAGAGTAGAGGAAAAATCTATAATGTAATAAATTGTTCAAGTTGTGCAAATAATTTAGGAATGGTTGCAAATATAATATTGATATAATTACATTTTTACTTATTCTTTCATCAACTTTTGGATCTTGAAAATGATATCGTGGTATCTGCTCCAACTCAATATCATAGTTCCTCAACTGACTAGAATCCCATGATTTTTGTTCCTCAGACATACTAATAAAGTAACAGTGAAAGTACAGTCTTTAATTAAAAAGTGTTTTGTATTAAGTTAAACAAACATTATTGTAAATATTTGTGAGGAGGAAAGATTTACGAACATCCTTCATTTATTAGAATAGAAATGATGATTTTATAAGTTGAAACTTTTTTGTATTGTCAATAATGCAGAATTTAAAAATTACAGCGATTTCAATTAATCAAGATTCGCTTTTTCTATGCCTGAGAAAATTGCGACTATTTTACACCTTTGCTTGATTCACAACGAAGAGCACATAAATAAAAAAATAAATAAATATGACATAGCACAACGTTCTCAGAGAATTCATTTAACATACACTTATTTCTACCTATATAGATATAGCTCTTAGTTACAAGCTTAACCATAAACATAGTATTCGGTTGTCAATGTCAAAATTGTCATATGAGAAAAAGAAGATGAAAAGGGTATTTCCAAAAAAGACATTTATCTGAGTTTATAAATGTTAATAACATCTAACTTCTATTTTATATGATGAGTAAACTGTAAATATTGTTGTAGTAACTTTTAAATCTTTTATATTTTCATTTGCATATAAAATAAGACCATGACTTCTGTGGAAAATCCAAAATATGAAGAATTATGTAGGCTCTGTGCAACTAAAACTGAGGTTTACTTAGGCATAAACATATTTGAGCATGAGGGTACAATTCGACAATTGAGTAAAAAGATAGATTCCTGTCTTCCAGTTCAGGTAGTTTTTCCAGTTTTGGTTGATTTCTTTTATCTCTTATATTTGAATTCATTTTTCTTTTATCTCTTATATTTGAATTCATGTTTCTTTTATATATGTTGTTGATATTCAATAACCAAATGGAAAACATTTTAAGCATAAGCTTTATATATTTCAAATTCATATTTGTATGTTAATAACTATTAAAATTTTAGGTTCTGGAGACGGATGAATTGCCTAAGATGATCTGTGATGCATGTCTGTACAAGTTGGAATTATTTACCGATTTTCGAGAACGTTCAGTTCGTACTGAAAAACTATTACTAGAATTATATAAAGAATTATCAAACTGTCTAGAAAATGGTCAACAACCATGTTTAGTTCCAATTACTAGTAATGAACTGATAATGGTACAGCATCATCTACAGAGCATCTCTGATATGGAACTACCTTCATTACCACATAACCAAGAAATAATTATGACACCTGATGTAAATTCGCATTCTTTAGAGAGTATCGTGAGTAGTAGTTTAAGTAACACTGATTTTTCCAATCAAACATTTAGTGCACAGGAAACTGCCATTGCAGATTCAAATTCAGATACTAAATTTGAAGATAATCTGACATTAATGCAAGATCATCAATTATTGACTGATCAGTTTAGATTGCAGCAAGACTTACAACTTGAAAATGCCTCTATTCCCTTACTCAATGATGTAAGTATTTGTTCAGTACATTGCTAAAATATTTCTGATAATGCAATGCAATTAAGTTTCAAGCCGAATTATATCTAACACAATAATTTAGTAGAAAAGGTACTTTTTTATTTAATTGTAACATGTTATTAGGCCTGTTACATTTTTCTTAAAATATTTTAATATTTCTTGGTTCACTCATTGTGATACAGTAGTCACTTCTATTTTATTTATTCTGACGTTCATGTTATTGAAGAAATTAATTTATTAATGACCTCCTACCAAATATCAATTTGGAGAATCGTATCAGGGAATGATTTATGTGGTTATTAATAATTCAGTGTTTCTAGCTTTTTCACCTTTTTTTCCTCACTTTTAATATTGTTCCTTAAAAAGCTGATGGCGTCCAATATTAATTGTTCACCCCATCTAAGTACCAGTTATTTATATAATTTAAATGAGACCACTTCTTGAGAAAGAGTCATTAGCCTGAGAAGTGAGGTTACATAATAATTGAATGAGTAGTGCCTCTGTATTAGAACTACAGCTGTTCTTCCAATTTCAGAGTCTCATAACCTCCAGAATTTGTATTGGCTTTAAAGAGATATTTACTTCTACAGGTTTCTAGTTCAAGCATTTTTAACAAGTCCTAAAAGACCTTTTTGGAGTGATCCGGCACTTAATTGAAAATTATTATTCTAGTAACAGGCATGATCTGCAAACAGTTAGTCAAATTATAGCCAATTTTACAACCTAGGGTAAAACTGGAGATTAAACTAAAATTTAAATTATGGTTTGAACTCTAGTTTAAACCAAGAATATTGCTCTATTTTACAGCTCACAAATAAACAGACATTTTTCTGCTAATTGTCACAAATTAACTAAATTTTTTTCCAAAAGTTGAATTGTTTGAGAAAATTGTATAAACAAAAATGAGCAAAGAATAAAAAATCGTGCAATAATGATGAAAATAACTTAAATGGTAATGTTTTCTACAGAACCACAACAAATTTAAAAAATGTGGGACAATTTAAAAATTCGCTATAAAACAAATACCTTTTTGTGTTTTACGGCGCGTTGACAATGTTGATTATTTCTTCACGATCGTCATGTTCATTAAATATAAAGTCCAAATCTACAATCATTTGATCAAAAGCCTTTATAATATTGTTAAAATGTAAACAATTTGAAAATGTTAGGTTTGGTCCACCATTTCATGTTAAACTAAAGATAAAACTACCCCTGGACTGCCAGTAATGTTTACACCAAAGTTTGTCAGTAAACGCCATTTTTAAAACGTGAAAAAAAAAATGGTATCTGTAGGTTAATTTGACGTTTGAGATTTAAACTTCACTTGTAAAATTCGATCTTACAACTAAATATTTTGCATTTGTTAACCTGTTCTCTCTTTCTTGTACAATTAATAGATATATACCATGTTTAACATCTTTAACTTTTGCTTTCTAAATCAATATAACAGGGTGCATAACTCTCCCTTGTGGGTTCATCATTTGAACTGTTCACTAATTTACAAACACTGCTTTCAGTCTCTTGATTTCTCCTTCCATCTTCAAACTTAAGTCATTTTCTACTACTGCTAAGCATTTCAATATAAGTTTTCCATGCCTTTATCCTCCCAGTTGCCATTACAACAAAGCCCTTGTTACTACTGAGTGCAAAAAGTAATGAGACCAAATAATTCTATGATTAAATTTTTTAATCCAATTCAGATCTACACATAATTGATTTGATCTTTTTAGTTTAAAGAAGCTTCAAATCATCCAACCCCACACAGATTTGATTTGCAAGTTAAATTGGAAGAACATAACATCAGATTGCAATTTGAACAAAGCAAAGTGTTAGTGAATCAAATCTCCATCAAAACAGATAGCGAAGCATATAGGCAAGATGATAGTTCCAGTAACAGTATAAATTCCTTACACATAGAAAAGCAAGCAAACGGAATTGATCAAGCAAATTCGTTAAGTGATAAACAAATTTTTGACTTGAACACCACCAGTAGTGACTCTCTTCTAGTCATGGCTAACGACATAGATAATTTTTTCTGTAATATTTGTAGTAAAAATTTCGATCAAAGAGATGATTTTGATTTGCATTATTTGGAACATTTTCACAGATGTGGAGGGTGTAAGACTGTTTTCACTAGTTTGGAAGTTCTTAATAGCCATAAGAAAATTTGCAGTGTACAAGAAAAAGTAAGCATGTGTTTAAAATCATTTAGTCCTCCATTTTTTCCATCCAATAACAATTTAATTTTCTTTACAAAACACGTGTTCAATATTTACAATATATTTTGGCTTATTCTGTATTGAAGAAGATCACAATCCATTTTCCACATTTTTAAAAACAAAAAGAAAATGCCTCCTGCATACCTCAAATACATTAGTTGTTATTATAAATACAGTAAGCTTCCAGAATTCCCAATTATAGTTCCATTGATTTATTTTTTCAGAACAATTGCTTATTTTATAAATTTTATCATAAATTTTTTAGTTCCTTAATTCCGTGGTTAAATCAAGTGGTAAAGTGAAATCTGTTAATGATTGGACAAGTGAAGATAGTGAAAATGAAGGAGGAATAAATATGATAAAAGAGGAAAACAAGTTTGAAGAAACTAAAAATATTAATCAATCAAGTAATAATAATGATAACGCTGCAACACGAAGTACTGAAAAAAGACGTCAAAAAAGTGGCGATAAGGTCAGTTTTCTTGTTTATATATAAATTAAACACATTTTATATTATATATATATATATATATATATATATATATATATATATATATATATATATATATGTTATTTTTGATCTTTTGCAGCTTTGTAAAGTTTGTGGCAAAATGTATTCAACTAACTATAAATTAGGTGAACATATGAGAAAGCATACTGGAGAAAAACCTTTTAAATGTGGATCATGTGATAAAGCATTTAGATCAAGAATTGGATTAGCTCAACATGAAGCTAAACATACTGGTGAATATTATTTAAGATAATATAGTGTCAATAATAAGTAAAATATATTAATATTGAAAAAAGTGTGGACCGGGTATGAAACTGTAAATACAATGCTGAATTTAAACAAAACTATTTGAAAGGAAATCTTAACCATTGATAAAAAATGTCCTTAACAGACTCATTGAATGCTCAAAGTGATTTTTTCTTCACTCTCACTGTTTTACAGAGAATATTCTCTAATATTGTTTGACAGCATTTTTAATTGTTTCTGAACTAATTGACCATTTAGTAATTCTCTATTTTAATTATTATGGCAAAGTAACTTGATCCAATAAATGTTAAGCTCTTCAAATGGTCCAATTTCTTTCACAATAAACTAAGTTCTCCAAGATGTGAGGAGGAGAAATTCTTGTTATTTCATGCACCATCCTCTATTTCTCACTTTAAAACTTCAATCACTACCAGTTCAAACATTTTATGACAGGGTGGTCAGATTTTTTAACGACCCCTTTTTTATTTGCAATCTGTAAAATTTGCAATACGCAAATGGTTAATAGCGATATATCAGTTACCTTGTAGTGGCAACTTCCTTTAACTTGTAAAAATATAGTTTGATTGAAGGATAACTACACAACACATCACTATGACACTAAAATCTGTCTTGTTAGTAGGTGTGTGCTCTAAGCTAGTCGTCGGTCCAGATGAATTCCAAGGTATTTTGCACTCTCTTTTTACTGCAGAAGATTCCCGTTTAACATCACAATTGGACAGGTTCTTTTTCGTTGGGTGCAGGTAACATGAACAGATTTATTTTCATTCACTTTTATTCTCCAAGCTTTCAGCCACAAATAAATAACGTCCAAATTTGCAATATGTAAGAGACAATAGCTAGGTCCTGATGAGATGCTAATTCAACAGTGTTATCTGCATTGTTGCGGTAGTTAAGTTGTGTGGGGATATCAGCTGTGTACATAAGTTAGAGTATCGGGCCAAGTGCACTTCCTTGTGGAACTCCTGACATAATTGGGTGTAAAGTTGTAATGTGGTCTTGGATTTTGACTTGAAGGTGTCTGTCTTGCAGGTAGGATTTTAGGATTAGGAAAAGGATGTGCTGGAGGTTTTACCTAATTTTTTATCGTAGTCTATTGTTCCAGACCTTGTCGAATGCTTGGGCAATAAGGGTGGTTATAATAAGTCTGTATGGACATTGAGATTTATTTAAAAATAAAAAAAATGATATAATCCTCACCTGGTATACATTTTGCTTTTGAGAATTCAAAAAAATCTTTTATATTGTATTTTTCATTTTTAAAGATTTAGTCTAGTTATTAATGATCATGATTAATAGTGATTAGAAATAAATTTTTCAAAATATTTTTAGGTCACTATGAGTTGTCTTGTCCAACATGTGGCAAGGGGTTCCAATGTAAAAGTTATTTGATGGTGCATCAGAGAGTTCATTCTAATATCAAGCCATTTCCTTGTACAACATGTGGACAAAATTTTAAAACAAAACAGTCACTTTTAGATCACACAAACAGGCATTTAGGAGTTAAACCTCATATCTGTGATATATGTGGAAAAGGATTCATCACACCAGGTTATTTTTTATATTTTATCTAATTTAATCATCATACATATGACTCGTATCTATACAATTAAAATTTTATTTTCTTAAAGGGGCTTTTTACTTTTGTTTTCAGGTCTTTGCAGAGCACATAAAAAGATTCACTCTGGTCAAGATAATCGAAAATATTCTTGTGATGTATGCGATAAAATGTTTGTATCAAAAAGCTATTTGCAAACACATCAACGTATCCATACTGGCGAGAAACCCTTCATGTGCGAAGTATGTGGAAAGGGTTTTTTGACACGTGTCGATTTGAAAATTCATTTAACAATGCATACTGGAGAAAAATCTTTTGTGTGCGAGATGTGTGGGAAAGCATTTGCTAGAAGAGATGCTTTGAGATGTCATCGAAGATCACATACAGGAGAACGACCCTATAGGTAAGTGGAATGTCATTTTACTATATCACCCAATTTTCTCAATATTTAGTTTATTAAGGTATCATGTTTAATTTAAGAGATAATCAGTCCAGAATTGTGTTATAGAGAATGGGAAATATATACACCCCACAAAAATTATCGCATTATTGGTATTTTAGCATATTTTTAATACTTAATTTTAGTTTTTATGGACAATCTGTATATGTATCAACTTGATAGATATTTCTGGCTTCTTATCATGGGCAAAAATATCACAATTTCTTACAAATTTTTTTGGAAGCAAAAATGCTCAGTAAATCATTTCTGTCTTGGAGAATGCATTGAGATCTAGAACTTTATAAGCAAATTGTGTTATTATATAGTGAAAATTTAAATTTATTTTGTTAATAATGGATGTGCCTCATCGTTTAACAAGACATATGATGAATGAAGAAGCCGCTAGAATCATCGCGCTCATACAGGATGGCCGCAGTCAAAGATACGTCGCCGGGGTAATTGGAGTTGAACAAAGCACCATATCCAGAGATGCTATTCGCTATCAGGCAGCTAACCAGAAGACCCGGACAAGGCTGCGGAAGGGTAACTTCGCTAGTAGATGGTCGTTATTCGAGGTTAACTGCGTTAAGAATTAGGCATACCACCGCTCGAAGGCTGCAAACAGATCTGTTGGCTGCTCGTAATGTCCGAATAAGCCTACAAACAGTTCGAAATAGGCTTATAGAAGCAGGTAAACGAGCCAGAGTGCCAGTTAAAGGTCCACGTCTTACCAGAGAACATCGAGTAGTAAGATTGGAATTTGCTCGAGAACATGCAAATTGGAATATTCAAGATTGGTCCAATATTTTATTCATGGATGAATCAAGATTTTTTCTGTATTCATCAGATAGGCGTGTACCAGTATATAGGCGATGTGGCGAAGGTTAATTTTTGTCAAACTGAAAGCTTTGGTGGTGGCTCTATCATAGTTTGGGGAGGAATTTCTTTCCAGGGTCGCACGGAGTGAATGATGGAAAACTAAATGCTGACAGGTATATAACCATTATCCTAGAACCTCATGAAATGCCCTATATTCCTCATATCGGTGACAACTCTGTGCTAAGTGGTTCGGCAGTACTTAGAAGAGATCGAGATACCCACCCTGAATTGGCCTGCACGTAGCCCGGACCTTAACCCAATAGAGCATGTCTGGGACCATCTAGAATGGCAAATTCAGCAACATCCGGCACCAATAAGAACACTAGATGATCTTCTTCTTTTTAACTTCTGGGAAAACACGCCCCAAGGATATGTCCAGAACCTGTTTAGAAGCCTTTCAAGACGAATGGAAGCTGTAATTAGAACGATGGGCGGCAACACACGCTATTAGAAATTCATTGGCTGGTTTTAGTTTAAGCACTTCATTTTTTTGTATAGATGTTTTGTAAAATTTTTTCGATATTTTCTATGTTTTGGTAAATCAAACTTTTTGTCCTCTGTAGATTAAACTATTATAAAATAAATGGTGCAAAAGGCGTATATAATAATAAAATTCGAAAAACAAACAACAGATTTCAAATATTTAAAAAATAATGAGTAATGCGATAATTTTTGTGGGGTGTATATTTAGAAGATATGGTCCTCGGGCCCTCGACCCATTTTTTTGATGATGACCAACAAGCTGGAAATTTGTAAATCGCTAGTTTAAGTCAAGACCGACAACTTTTTCCTTTGCGAAAAACCTCGATTTTGCGCCATTCGCCCTGTAGAGGGCGGTAAACATGTAATTTGGGCGAGTTACCAATAATTAATTACCAATTGGTTGATATTTATTTCAAACGGGAGATTATTCATTATTATTACCTCAAATAAATTTGTCCGACCCAAAATATGTCAGTTTACCACGCTTATATTAATGGATAACCAGCAAGCTGATTTTTTGAGAATTCGAAGGTTAATAAATTAAAAAATGTATACTCATGTTGTCCGAGGTATAGCGCGCGCCATAAAGGAGTCCGACACTTCGAACCTGCATTTTTAACAACCAATGCATCACTGATTACCAACAGTCGGACAACGGGAGGGTTTTCAAGAAAAACATATTTTCTGACTGAATATCACTTTGACCGACAGAAATATTGCGCCATAAACGTAGTCCGACACAAAGAACATATAAATTCATTTTTATCTTGGTTTTTTTTGGTAATTTTTTCCTGTTCTATATACTTTAAAGAAGCTGAAAGGTACATGAAATAAGGGTAAAATTTTCTCAACTCTCGATTGCATCTATTTATTTCGTAATTTCCCACTACTATTTCGTCCCTAGGGAGTACAGTTCAACTTCACTCCCTAGGGAGATCTAGAATTTCCGAGGGTGTAACATTGAACTTGCTCCCGTAGAGCGAATTTAACTTTTTGTGCCGAGGGCCGAAAGTGCGAAATTTTCATTATACTCCCTCGGCAATAATATTGTCGCGGGAATAAAGTCTCACTTTACTCCCTCATATCAGGGAGTAAAATTTACGTCCCGAGGCAGGAAAACTACTATTTGTTAATGAAAAAATAAAGTTTTAGCATTCAACATAAGTGGATATAGGCAGTAATTAAGGAGATGAAGTTAACGGGTTTCAATCAAATTATTCCAAATAAGCAAAAAGTATTTTCATTTCTTTACTTGTAAAAATATAATGAAATAGAATACATTGAAAAAATATCAATTTTCTTATACAATAGAGACAGTTAACTTTTAGGAAAAATTTGACATATAGAATCAATATAAAAAAGAAGTTGAAATGAAAGGACTAACAAGAATGCTGTTATTCATCATCAGATTCTTCTCTTGAGCTAGAATCTTCTTCATCGCTAGTTCCTCCATTTTCTTTTCCTTCTGTCTTTGAATCTGTAATGATAGGGGAAAATGTTGAGGTAATATAATTTTTAAAAAGTAATTGTAACATTTACTGTGATTATTACCTTCATGAGTATCATCTGTGAGTGTAATTTCAGTCACTGAAGGTAGGCATTACACCACATACTCGGAATATAATAGTTCTCTTCACCTGTTGCAGAAGTTCTGCTCTGCATGGTGGTAAGGTAGATGCGTTAAACCCAACTAGTTTGCTTTTAATAATTTTTTCATTATGTGAATAAGTTTTGTAACTTATCGAACAATTCGAATTTCCCTTTGTTTACATCCTTAAGAGTTTTCAAAGAATACATCCGACAAATAAATTCTTCGATTATTGTTTTCAAATCAACACTAAATGTGCCATCATCTTTTAATAATTGGTTTGCAGAAAGATTTATCAATTTGACAAAAGCCTTTTGGACTGCAACACTATTTTTTAGAATTTTGATTTTTATATATACTTTTAAAAATTTCATATTGGCCAACATGATTATGGGAATATCTGAATCTGAGCAATGAATAATAACGCTGCAATTTTTAAGCAGCTGGTATATATGATACACAAATTTTGTATCTGCCTCTTCATGATAGCATGACATGTTGTAATCAGTCGTTTGCTTCAATTTCTAGTCTACAACTTCGTACTTTTAATAATTATCATAATTTACTTTTACTATTTTACCAGTACATAACAATGTAAATTCCTCCCTTGACCAATCATCAATTCAAAATTGTACAAATTCTTCTTTGAAATTACGGTTCAATAATAGATGCTTAGAAAAATCTTCGGGACGTTTATTATGTCTTCTTATGTCGTACTGAACATTATTTTCTTGTCTTAGTCTATGCTCATAATCTTTTATGCTTGGTCTTTATATTTATCAAAAATAATATGACTTTCTTTTCCATAAGCTTAACTGATTAACTTAAAAATATGTCTTGAAATTTTACTATAGGAATCAGGAACATTTCGAAGAGAATGAAGAAGATAAAAGCCGTAAAAAATGTGTATGTCAGCAGATGAATCGCAACTATTAGCGTTTTGAAATAACTCCAATTCTTTCAATAATATTGATTTCGCTGTTTTGCATATACTTCCATCATTGTGGCAAAAAGAGAAGGGGATAGGTGTCAGAGGAAAGCAGAGTGTTTTTTCGATATCAATTTTCTGTTTTATCGACGCATGTAATAATCTTCCAAAGATGTCTCTTTGGATCTGCATTTCCTTTACCTTTTTACAGCAACTTTATTGCGCGAAACAAAATTGGTAATTCTATTTTCCTTTATGCTCTTATCAAATCTATCAGGTGTGGCAAGACATTCAGAGATGAAATCACACCTCTGCTGATCTCCCATAGTTTCTACAGATGATAAAAATTCGTGTATGTCATTGCTAACCGATTTACCATTGGAAATATTGTAGAGATGATCTTTTGATAAATCAGAAGAGAAAGGATTTGTGCACTCGTTAATAATCAAAATCAATGCTTCCAGTCTTGCACTTGACTTGAATATAGATGCTGATTTTAAATCTTTTGTAACATCATCTTTCTTTTTGATATCACAGAACTCCATCAATTTCAATGTTAACCTTGGCTGGGCAAACTTAAAAAATGTGTGATTATGCTGAATGAACGAGTATTTTAGTGCTGACAGCTCGGAAAAAAATTTATTTTAGAAAATTCTATACAATTGTATAAAAATTTGCAAAATTTTGTGAAAGGCAACTCTGAATTCGTCGAACCAAAAACTGAGCTAATAAAGCTGAAAATGCTTAATTTTATCATTTTTAGTTTTAATCATTATTAAAAATAAGAATATGTTATTAAAGTAAGTAGATCAAGAGAAAAAGCCAAAAATGATACAGTTTGTCCATTATACTGGACAAAAAAGCAATTGTGTTTTTTAATTATCTAAATAGTTTGCTCAGTGATTCTTGTTGGCCAATGAACTTAATAGAATTATGAAGTTAAAAAAAATCAGCATGTTGGTAATCAGTGATGCATTGGTTGTTTAAAACGCAGGTTCCAAGTGTCGGACTCGCTTTATGGCGCGCGCTATACCTTGGACAACATGAGTACATGCTTTTTTAATTTATTAACTTGGTTTCAATAATCCGACTACCGTACTCGACGGATTCCAAAACTATTAAGAACCTCGTATCTGCTTACACACCGCTGTAAATACCAGAATCCTATTGCACACAGAAGCTATGATTAATTATATTTATGGTCGTTAGAGTTACGTCAATATAAAATAAAAGTAAATAATCGTTAACTATGACATTAGTTCCCATTAGGAACGGTCAGTATCTTGACGAATATAATAATAATTTGAAGTTAGGTAAATTTGTGATTCTTCATAGTCACATTAATATAAGACAAAAATTAAGTAACGAGACGTTAATGGAGGGTAAAAAAAGGGACACTTTGTATCATTTAACTAGATGATTAACAGATCCTAATAGTTCCCAACTCAAGAGGTTGTATCTTTGTCTGGGTTAAATTCGTGCAATGTTGCGTAATTTTATATAGGAAATTATTATGTCAAAACAGAATATATTTGAAAGATACTAAAATAGCTCCAAGTTTAGTGTTGCATTTACAAAGGAAAGTGGTATCAGGTATCTTATGAAATGTGCCTGAGTGAAGATGCTATTGTTACAAAAATAATAACATCAATAATTGATGAATGAGGAACTGAACAAAAAATTTTATTTCTGAGAGAAAAAAATATTTGATGGAAGGTTCAGCTCTATACATCTTGAACATGCTCGGAAACATTAGATGATGTAATACGGAAGATGCACATAAGATGAACTCATCATCATTTCTATTGTAAACATTCAAATTTGTTGATAAGTTTCCTATTTTCCAAACAAATATGCCTTACCATAAAGTTTGTTTTGCATTCAGTTTATTAAGAGGCTTTTAGGCAGGGCATTTGTTTATAAAAAAAAAATAATTAATGTTAAATGTACATGTTCACACGTACACTATTTTGTTTTGACTCTGTCTAATTGAATTTTTCATAATGTCACGTTTGTCGTTGTTCTCCCTTTTGTACTTTTATATATATTATACCCCTAAATCTTATTTTGATAGTTATAACTTTTAACTTGCTACTAACCATATTAAATTTTGAGGTAATTTCGTTTCTACTGCTTATATTTTGTTTTTCTGCTTTTCTTTGCATCCAGGATACACATCCATGTTAGTAACAATCGTAAAAAAATGCTTAGCAACGTTTGTATTCAGAAATATTGACTAACTTTATATTATTTTCAGTTGTGATTTATGTGGACAGACTTTTACTCAATTTACACCGATGGCTATTCACAAACGATTGCATACTGGAGAACGACCATATTCATGTGAAACTTGTGGGAAAGCTTTCGTATCGAGGTCTACGATGATGTCTCATGCCAAAAAACATGTGTGATAAATGGAAATGGTACATACCAAGACTGCTTTTTTATTTATATTGATTAGTTCTAATAAATTTCCTGATGTATAATAAATATTATCTTTAATTTCTCACTTCTTAGATCTTTTACATATGATTATGTTTCTAAATCGTTTTGATTTTAGATCTCTTCTATTATAAAATTATTATTAAAAACAAATTAATTTTATAACAGAAGAAACCTAGGACCAAGACTATTTAAAAACATAAATATAAATATTATCTATATATTTGATTTTTCTTTGAATATTTTATTTCTAAAATCATCCAGACTAGCCACAAATTTCTTTCTTCTTCTACTTTACATATTATAACTGAGCGTTTCAATCACCAAGTTATCATCCTCAGAGTATGTGAAGAGGATAACTGTTATTGAAACTTGAAAAATGTTCAAAGTAATGAGAGTCTACCTGTTGGGAAGGGCAATCATTTAAATTTTAGAAATTTAGAAAAATTTTTGAGCAAATAGTTATAAATCTCCATTTCTGGAATAAATAATTAAAGCCCCAGTGTATTACATGATCATTATTTATATTTTTTCTCTGGACTCTTTGAAAGGTTACAAATAAAACGAATAATTCATGAAATTACTATATTTATATGAAGTGGATTAATGAATTAAAACATCTCACTAAAAGTCTATGGTTAAACATCAACAAAACTTATCATAAGTATTTAATTGAAACAATCTAAAAATCTATTACACAGTAATCACATTCAGATAAATATCACAAATGGAGAACATACCCCACTACGTTACTTGGCTCCAAATGAGAATTTCATAACTACTTGTTTCTGTATACAAGGTGATTAGAAACATCGATTCATATAAAATTGTTTATTTTTGATTAATAAGAAGAATATGTGTACAAAGTCGCTCATCTAATTGATTAACGGACAGTGAAGGTTTTTCATGGTCACCTACCGGGACACAAATTGAAAGGCTTCATTATTAATAATGGATCATTCGAGGGGTGGTAATGTTGAGGAAATCCGTTTATGCATAAATACGAAGTATATTCTTGAAGCGTTTCGTATCCTTTATTCTGCGATTGTAGTTCAAGTATCCTGAACACACACTTTGATTGAAGCAGTTCAATCATGCCCATCTTATTTTTGGTTTAAACCGGCTATGTTGATTGGAAATCTTGTAAAATTCGATTGATGATTCATTTTCTGTGAGAAACGTTAAATCAAGTGTCAAGTCCGTGGGGTTTGCAGAGAAACATTGGTAATCAGATGTACAACAGCAATTAGGAGCTGACAGAACATATCATCCCACGATTCAGTAAACATTCTATAAGCGGGTTATACAAAAATATGTCTTAAAATGTGGTAGATTTTCTTTTTTGGTATATCTGCATTGGATTTGTTTTTCATATCAAAACAGACATTACCTTACGAATATACCTGGTATTTGTGGATTTGTTGGTCTTGTATACAGAAGCAATATGTAGATGACTTGTACTATATTTTTTAGTTATAAAATTCTTTCACGATAATCATGACAATTTGTACTTTTTGCATCAAATATGATTGTATTGTTAGTTAATTGAACAATATAAAATAATTTTGTGAAAACATTTTGTCATAAAAAACATACACATTGTTTCAAACAAATACACAAAATTTGAATCACAGCGTTACATAAAAATTATAAACAAATATTTTATATGGGGTGGACGTTAAAACTCGTAGTTCTTCTATCTACAAGTTGATACATTCAACTAGTATAGAAAAATTAACCCCTATTAAAAATTAATCAATTTATACATAATTAGAATGTATCTATTCATAGAATCTTCAATAATATCCATTTTAATTTTTTTTTTACTTATATTTAATAAAAATAATAAGGTCTCTTAGCAAAATTTATAAAAAATATATTTTAACTCACACCCTCTACATAAGGTACAAAACAAAAACAATCTGAAGGCGATTTGCAGCTTATCTGAAGACAAGGATTGTGGTCGAGAACTATATTTTTGCTCAAAGCTGTGACCAATAAACATCATGTAATTTGATAGTACTAATTTCAATTTTTTACCGCGAATTTAAACATCCTTGAATCTTTATTCTCCTTTGCCTTTTTGAACCAAAAGCTTACTTTTTCAACCCTACTATGTCTCAGCAATGTAATAAAAAAACAACACAATTGTTTGATCACAATTAAAAAGTAATTTCCTTCGCATAGTTGTTTTCACTAATAGATATTAATGGAAGTAAAAAAAGAAATTTTGGAATCAAACAAATTTTGATAAACACAAACAACACCGAACACAAAGTTTGCTTTATTGCCCAGTTAAAAAAAGAATAAATCAAATACTATTTATATCATCATCTAAGAATCGGTTAGACAACTTCCTCATAATAACAGAGAAAACTGAATAAGATTTGAGTAGGTATCTTAATCAACAATATACAGGTTGGCCAGAAAACATTGAAAACAAACTACGGATACTACTTCCTTTGAAGATTAAGGCAGTTTTTCAAGTATTGTAACTATAGTAAACAATTTATCATTTCCGGCTTATACCAAGTTTAATGATTGTAAGTAACGGATTTTATGAGTTATGTATAAAGAAGCGCTAGCTTCCTTGTGAGGAGCTTTTGGGTAAAGATAAATTAGATTAGTTGCACATCTAGTATCTGTTGTTTGCATTTGGATGGAAATTTCTTGGCAGCCTGTACTCACCAAAACGTTTTTAGACAGAATAGAAAATAATATAACTGAAATATTTGAAAATTGGCATATGAAAGATTAAAATAGAAGTATCACGAAAGAATATAATAAAGAAGAATGAATCATGAATTCCAATAACATTATTGCCGATTTGTCATAGTAACTTTGGTGATCAAATGTGAATTTTTTTAACAGTTTTTACTTTATTTTTACACATTAGCATTACATGATATTTAACAAGGCTATAGCAGTGATGGTCGATTGAATAATTATTGGCCCTTCTTAAAAATCTTTGAAGCTTCAGGTTTTTTCTTTATATATTGAGAAGCAGTATTTTATAATCGCGTAAATTTTAAGCTAAACTATATGGCAGTGAAATTATACTAAAAAAATTATATTAATACTGAGATCAAGACATAATTTGGGGGTTAGATAAAAATGTTTTCATTTTTTTAAAATCCATATTCTTATCAATACTTGATGTAATCAGTTATTAATTGAATAGTTCTCTGTTGTGCAGATAAAATCCATTGGTTTTTTATTATTTCGATATTTCTATATATATTACAGATTCTTAAATCAGTCGTTTTATCAAAGTGAAATTGAAAAAATTTTATTTATACCTGCTCAATACTCTAAATAACCCATTATTCATCATCATTACAATTTTTAGCAGGTGAAAAGAATAAATCACTATTGGTGTGACTTAGAAACTTATCAGTTCCTGGGTTCCAATCAAAATTTTGGTAGGTATACAAGATAGAGATTCATATTACATTTAATTACGAGTTGTAAGATGAGTTAACGAAACATTATCAAAGTTATTTCTTATACATTAGTAATAAGTGAAAAAATTCCAAGTTTAACTTGAGTTCAAAACATTTATTTTGAATCATGACTTTTCAATAACATAAGGTGTTTCAACTTAAAGCTGCCCTTAAATTGATCACCTTTAGGAGTTCGACTGTGTTATAAGTTTGTTTTTTATGGAACCCGGGTATTTAAAAATGCGACGTATCAACACTTTAAATATGGATAATATATATAATCCCAATTGACATTTTCTTACAGATATCAATGACATTGTTATCAGTATTAAATATTTCTACTGAAATTTTTGTACAAGAATTGTAATATATGTTATTGGCCAAACTCTATTTCAGGACAAACTAGTTTTGCCTAGGCTAAACTCATTCTTCGTATACGCGATGGAATTAACTAATATAGTCTAATCCAAATTAATTCCTAAGCCCGATAGGATAAAGTAGTTTAGCCTAGGTCAAAATAGTTTATTCTGATATAAATAAGCAAGTCCCCTCAAAGCACACCATGTAAAAATTAATAACAATTTTTAAAATTGAGATACGATTATTGCTTTTATTAAATAACCCTTAATATTTGTTATAGTATGATTGTTTGTTATTGTTTTAATAGAAATAATTATATTTCTAATTTATATCAGGATCAACTAGTTTGACTTAGGCTAAACTGGTTTATTCTATCGGGCTTAGGATAAATTAGTTTGGACTAAGCTATGCTAGTTAATCCTATTGCATATAGGAAGAACTAGTTCAGCCTAGGCCAAACTAGTTTGTCCCGAAATCAGGTATGACCATTAACATATATATGCATTCTTATATTATTTTCAATGTTTTCTAAAGTGTTACCAATTCTAACAAGAATGTTGTTTGAAGAGGCCTGTCTATTAATAAATTACTCATATTTTCAGAACAAAGTATAAATTTATCATTGGATTGAGTGTCGACAATGGAAGGATTTTTGTTCTTATAATTCCTAAGATTTAGCCACACAATGTAGTAAAATCATTTCTTTTTGTATAATAAAATAACATACATAACTATTATTTTGAATTTTACTTTTTATGTTAGAATTTATAAACAAAAAAATTTATATTTTCTACTTTTTTGCTATGGTTAATTGATGAAATATCACTTTATAATTAGGAATAAAGAAATTTTCTACAAATAAAAGAGTATATCATGGGTAGATATATAATTAGAATACCGAAAAAAAAAAAAATAATAAACACGACATTAATGTGCCTAAACCTGACAATTTTCTCATTTTCACTTACAAATCATATTTAAACAAATAATAGATCCGTCAATAACGACAAATGGAAGTCACATGCTTAAATTCTGATGGTTTGTATAAAAAATATTTTTGAGAGAGCGCAGACTTCCATGGTGACTTATTTATTTACATATTATACAAAAACCTATAGTTGGGAAGCCCCAGTTGAGATTTTGGGATTCACTCGAGCATTTCAGATAATATATGTCCTTTAGTTCCTGGGTAATTAATGAAGTCGACTTTATGATTATAACACTTTTAAACCTTATTTAAGGGCCTTTAAGGATCTACCACGAATATTCGTACCGCACAATACGAAAGCGGAGCGTTTGCTTTTGTTAACTACCTGAACATGTAATTATTCAGCCTTCAGGGTTTGTGGTAATAACACATTTTTTTTTTAATTTGAATAAGAAGATTATGTAGCATAACCACTATACCGATGATATTGTCCGAGAAAAAAGGGACGCGTTCGCCCAGTCCAACACCCGAAACATGTCAATTTTGAGCCTTATGGGTTTTTGATTATAACACTTTCCATGTTTTCCACAGTGTTCAAAAATTATGTGAGAAAAACCGAGGTAAACTTATCCGACAAAATAAGTGACGCGTTCACCCAGTCCCACGACTGAAAAACGTCCATTTGAACCTTATGGGTTTGTGAATATAACTCGAAATAATTTCATGTACAATATTGTAGTAAAGTTGATCGACAAAAAAAACTGACGCAAAATTAAAAAAACAACATTCTTTGTAACAATAATTTTTTTCAATTTATTTTTCATGTAAATATAAATTTTTGCGATGATGGGAAGAAGAAGAAGGAGGAAGAAGACTACGTCACATGCACAGCTGCTTAGCTCCATCTGTATTGTATACTTTCGCTTCAATTTATTTCATGTGGTGTTTTATGTCGAATCATATTTGAAAAATATTTTAATTAACTGTTTTTTTTTCAATTTAAAAGTGGATTATAAATAATTAAGCAGTTTTTTTGTGCGAAAATGATCATTTTCGTCAGAAAAGAGAGAAAACTAAAATATTTACACCAGAAATTTTTAAATCATGCAGGACTTTTTTGAGAACAAGACAGTAAAATGGTAAAATAACCCCATAACCGCCGATAGGTTATCATTCTTCCTGCTAAAAGGAATTTATTGTGAAAAATAAAATTTCACTTATAAAGAGTAAGTGTAAAATTTTTTTATGATTTAATACATGAGAAAGGTACTTTAATTGTCAAATATAATATATTGTATACTGAAAAAACACCACTAAAGAGACATACTTTTTATTATTTTTCTTGTCGGAGATATATATAAACGATTTTAAAAAGTACTAATAAAACATATGGTACCCTTTTCCAACAAGTTATAATCACAAACCCATTTGGCTCAAAATTGACATGTTCAGGTAGTTCCCAGAGCAAACGCGCCGCTTTCTTAATGCATAGTATGAATATTCATGGTAAACTGGTCAATAGGAAGGCCCTTAAAGAGGTGTTATAATCATGAAGTCGACTTCATTGATGGCCCAGATACCACTTTGCATTTTATTGAGCACTTCCACCATGTATATGTTCGTCATAAAGGATTGTGGGTCTAGAATCAGTCTGTCAGAACCGTGAAAAAATAAAGTATTTTAAGAGATGAGCGGGAACATCAATCTGAACAGTCTTAGTTCTGAGTCGTCTGTCTATCTTAAATATACTTTGGTTAATAGATATGTTGGAGCAACTAAAGTTTACTGGTTTATACAGTATAGGTTCAATAAACTATTCTTTTCTGTGTAGAATTTCTTGAAAGATGAAGATGATGTTTAATGATCAGATTTAATTCAATCCAAAAGTGACATCACCTACTCGACAAAGTTGTTATGAAAGTAATCTTCAGCTTCACGGTGATGAAGTGAATTTAATAAAAGCAATGTTAGTATAATTTCTGCATTTGTAACAAAACTTCTATACAAACGAATATTTGGATGAGGGGATTCAGCCAGTTTTCAAATTTGTTAGGAAGAGGAAAAATAAAGATGATGATTGATCATACCTGATTGAATTTTGGACTTTTGTTCAAATACTGAAGGTGTCAGAAAAGAACTTTTGGAAGTAACTACAACTGATGAATTGAAATTCAAATCTTGCTATCAACAAATCTGACTGCAAAAGGCATAAACTAAAATAAGAACTTGCTAGCAGCATAACAGGTCTATCCTTCCCATTATGATGGTTTCAAATGTTTTAGCATTTATATTCTCTGTTCAATAAATAGTTCTACCATTTCAACTATTATCTGACACGTTGAAATATTTCCATGTGATTATTTTGTTCACACAATGCAGAAAATCTGTATAGAACCTTTTATTCTCGTTATTATTGAAACTTCAGAATACAACAGGTTCCCATTTGTGTGAATCCCTATTCAGCTTTTTGAGCTCCCCTACTATTAATGAGACAAATATATTTTTTTCCAATCTATTTACAAGTGCAGTTACATATTTAATATGCACACTAACATAGACCAATCTGAGTCATCAGTGGGAATAACTGTTAAACATGACTCTAGCACAAAATAAACTACTAATGGTAATATTAATATGACCAAGTAAGTGACATGTGTATATTTTTCATAACAGACTACTTATAATACATCACCCAGTTTATTGTTTTTAATATAGATTCTAAAAACACTGATGACATATTAGCAACAAAAGTTACTATTTGGTGGTTAATTACATCAGTGAATTGGTAAACATATAACTTTCTGTATTTTTTCATATTTGCTATTGTATCAAAATTGATTCCGAGCTAAATACACATTTTCAAAAATTGGTTTCCCACAAGAATCTACAGGTTTGTTTCATTTAAAATCCTATTCTGCTTTCCTCTTTAATGCAGACAAAAATCTTTAGTAGAATTCAATGATTATAAAAAATATTAAAACGTTTTTCGAAACACTGAAATACAATATACTAGATGAACGTAAATGTCTTGTACAAATATAACACTCAATAGTATAGCTTACAACAAATAATTAAAAAAAAAAACAAGGTATTTTGTAGCATTGTGCAATAACCATTATTCTTCTCTTCTTTTAATAAAAAGGCTCTATATACCTATTAGGTAGGTACTTTGATGGAATAAATACCAAATGAAACCCGACATATCTTCAGGTTCCCTATATCCCATATAGTGTGCTGATCAGTACCTTTCTTAGTTTGTCATGTATCGATTCACTGTTCTTAGAGCATATAATAATTCAGCCTGCATTCTTGATTCAAGAACCATTAGATTTACATGAACCTGGAATGAAGACAAAACATTTAATTTAAAATTTAAAAACTTTAACTTTTAATAAAATCTTCAGATAAAACTTCAAATGAAAGTCTCTTTTACTGGGCAAAATAAGTAAACTTGCTAAAATCATTTTGTCTAAGTATTCAACTTAGCTCTGTAAATAAATCTTCAAAATTAAGCAGTATATTTGCCAAAATCCATAATTTTCTAACGAATATTCAATGTAGCATCGTCAAGTATTACAAAGATTCCAAGAGATAGTAAGAGTTTTGCCACTTCAAGTGCTTAAAGTAGAATTTCTTAAGCCTAATTAATTCTTTACGACAATATAATAGCTGCTTTCCATTTACATCAAAGCTCAGATTATTCTCACTTAAGACATCATAACTCAAGTCAATGCACGTTCCTTTTCAGTATCACAAAAGAGACCTAACTGAGTTTTAACCAACAATCTCTATAAGCTTGAGATTATGTACTTTAGTGAGTTTTGTGAACTCAGATTGGGGGCTTGAGGACATCACGTTGTCAGATCTTGTCATCAAAATAAGCAAGTAAGTACACCATACTAAATGATTCCAAAAAGTCATTGATGTAAACAATCTATAAATAATATTATTTTAGTTATGTAGTTTCTTTCATTGCGAGTAACAGACGGTTGGATCAGCAATGATAATGGTGAATTTTGCGTGGTTATTGAGAATATTAACTCACGTTACATGTTCTTTTTATTCACTGAGCAATGACGTCATTATCTGAGTATAAGATACTCACATAATTGAGTGTCTCAGTTCACTTGAATGTAAATGGAAAGCAGCTATTATATGATGCTATATATAAGAAGTAAGCAATTATATGATGAGAAGACGAATTAGAGAATTCTATTTGAAGCCCAAAGTGCCTACAATTGAACTTACCAATAACTTCAGCATATAAAAGAGTAAGAATTTAACCTTCTTAAAACCAAGTTAAGAGATTGAATGCGAATTACATATGTTTGATAGGGAGCACAACAAACCTTAATTATACAATTAATTAAATTATCTGTCTATGGTATTTAAACTTCATAATTGGTTAACTATGGTACAAAATTATGCCTTAATAAAGGGAAAGTTGGGAAATTATTTTCAATATGAAGCATGGGAATGCTCATCGATGTTCAGGTACTTCAAAGAATGATACACTATTTAGGTTATTACCTGGCCTTCGCTACAGTTAAAGAATATTCTGTAATATTTTGAATAAGTTATGAGAATATTTTCTCTCAGATGAATTTAGAAAGTAGCACACAAAAAATAAAACGAGAAAGTTAAAAATTTATAAACTTCAATTTCTATCAAATTCTTGATTTGTCGTCAAAGAATAGTTGAATCCTCATTGTATTACAATCCTTTGTAATTCAGGTTGTTATATATACTGCTATCCAAATGATCTATTGTGTCTATTACAATACTATAAACAATACCATTCATTTCTTTACATAATTGTTAAATATTATATCTAATTGGAAAAATTAAAAGAAAAACACGTCAAAATATAATTTTGTTAAGAAACACAATACTTTTTACCAACCTTTTCACTGTAATGAAACTCTCTAAGAACCCTATCATATTCTTTCTTTGTAACTCTGTCTGGATAACAAGTAGCACTTTTTATAAATGCTTTTAAAGCTCTTTCCAATAAAGCATTTATTTCTCCATAATCATAATCATCGTGACGTATTCCAAAAAGGCATTGAATATAATACCAAATAGCCCTACGAAATCTTGTCGTATCTACGTCGGTACGGGTTCCCATAGTGTAATATGTTAGGTTATATGCAGTCCTAAATTTGTCATCTAGAAGATTTCCAACATCGTTGTACAGTCTGAAAAAAAAAATATTTATTCAATATATATAAATGTTGATCGAAATATATGCAACCTAAAGGCCGCTTGACATGATTTAATATAAGTTGCGTTCTTTTTGCTTGTAATATCAGATAATTTGAGCTCATTCAAGTGTAGCTTCTGTATGGACAGTTTCTATAAGTGGAAGCTGTTCCGACTAAGAAAGACAGAATTATAACGGTTTCTCTATCCTCAGAGATTCCACCTCGGTTCTGCGCATTCTCGAGCATGCGCAACCTGTACGAGGTATCTGGAACGAGAGAGAAAAAAGTATATCGTCGTCACCTTAATAGTAGGACATTCCTCCCGTTTTAACTGTCCATATAGAAATATTACATATATCAGATGAATTGAGGTATTTACCTCCCCCTCTTACAGATACAGCACCTACTTTTGTTGTTCGGAAATAGCTCAGTTTAGTTATTTGACATATGATTGAAAAGTTTAAGGGAAAATTTACTTGTTTGCGTGGTTAAGATTTGCGAATTTATTTTTATTTTACTTTTTTATCGACAAGGGCATTTTGGTTTGGAATACAATGAACTGAATGAATGTCTCAGTTTGTCATTCCATTTGACCCACCAAATCAAAGTGGGAACAGGTGAGCTGATATTATCAGCTTAATTTGGAAAAATCAGATCATTTGCAAAAGGAAAGCATGCTCAGATGAAGTACAGCTGATTGTTTTATGCAAGATCTCGCACTTGCAATTTTATCGATTTGGTGCCATTTTTATTGCGAGCTAACTGCGATTCTAGGGAGAAATCTAGTTACTTTTGGCTTAGCAACCAACCTGCTCCAAAAGCAAGACACTGACACTCACTGTTGTTCACTTTACTTAGCTTTGTTATTTTCGTTTTTAAATATGGAGAGTAGAAGTAAAGAGAACCATCTCGGTGTATCGAAAAGTGTCTGTTGAAAGGAAGCAAATTAAGGTGGCGCTATAGTAACAAGCGGAAGAATTTTAAAAAGAGCGCCACAAACTATTAGAGTAGGATAGTCAATTAAATTCGTTTTTGAAAGTCATAACTATTTAAAAAAAAACCTATTATTATACAAATTCATTCGAAAATTGTAAATAAAATATATAACTGCTAAATTCATATCATTTCCAATTGCTACACTAACGCTATTTTGGCGAGCCTTCTTATTATAATTTGCTAGACACTTTTTCAACTAATCCCCCATACAACAATATTTACAAGAATATTTTTAGACCAGTCACAAAATATTGAATGAAATTGGAGGTTAGGAATTTGTTAAATTTTATTGATGAAATTCTTGATATTTTAATCTTGCAAGAAATTGCATGCAATTGTTCTTGCACCATGTCAAACTGCGAAATGTATAGTCAGTAAGAAAATGTATAAAATCTTGTTTAAAAGATTATTTTATATACACATATCCTGGGAAATGTATACATTGTCTAAGAACTCTATTGAATTCCGATTTCCGTACTGGAAAATGTATAAAATGAATACATTGTTAAACTCAGAATCAGAAATTTTGTTAAGGGTCTTGTTGAGACAATATTGTAAAATAATATCTTCATAGGGCTTCTTACTAGAAATTAAGCTTCAAAAATCAATTATTTATTTATAATTAAGGTCCATATAACAATTAATTTCCTCATATTTTCTTATAAAATTTTATTCCGTAAGTAACCATCGTTTAAGTGAAGTAAGCTTCCAATTTTAGTATTAAATTATATGTGAAGAAGATCTTCCATATGGCTATTTATTATTGCTGGGTAAGCTAGAACGGCACTTGGAACTACACACATTTTATAGCTTTGATATATTTTTGTTTTACTTGCAAAGGCACTTCTCAAATTTTTTGCCGCTTCCAGTATGTTTGCAACTAACCGCATCGCAATACCTGTACTTGATAATCCTTTATATCTAGAAAAACTCTCAGACAAACAATAATAGAGTACAATTATTTTATGATACTGTTATTGGTACCCATTAGATATAGCTCATATTCATTTTTAGATAAGATATTGTCTCTATATTAGAGCATTATAATAAAATAATTTAAGAAGGGGCCTCATAAGAAAAAAAAACTTGTTGGAACCAAATATTGGGATCCAAGTTTTCCCTATTATTCGGATCCGGAAATACCGCAATTAGGTCTAGAAGCACTGCCATACGAAGTACAATAAATCTTCTCCTGATGATTCGTACCCAAAAATTTTATTCAGGAGTGCTAGGTGTGTTTTGTATAAATCCAGGAGATTTTCTCGAGCTCAGTAGAGACAATTATTATCTCACTTAAAAACAAAACGTTGCCCCGTCTTAAAATATTACACTATTAAGAAAATATGGACTTTCACCACAAATCTCATTCATTCCCTCTCTCAATTCACAAAATTCCAAATGTCTGTCCGGATAATTTCCTGTCAGTTAGTGAATAAGCTGAATTTTCTATTGGTGCAGTTTTTTTAGAAACTTTATTAGAAACTACACAAATTTTTTTGTGAGGTAATTTTTGTTGTAGTTGCATGAGAGTTGTCTTCTAATAATAACAGCAAAATATATGATATTACATTGTCGCTTATTCCTGGTAAATATTCCAGATTTTTGAGCATTTCCGTTTTATTAGATTTTGCTTATTGTGATTCTAGTAATGGGAGGTCTTTCAAAATGTGTTTTGTAGAATAAAGCACATGCTTTATCATGACTTCGAAGTCTATCCCCGTAACCTACCATCATTAGAATTTCTATCCTTTGTCTTTCGGTTGAAGGAGTCATAATAATAAAATTGGGATGTGTTGCTAATTATAAGTTTGACATTGACAAATAGTTCTTTCATTAAAGAAATTGATAAAACTGATGCTCTTACTAGATAACTTGAGTTTTAATATGTCTAATATATATATTTTTGTTAAATTAAAAAGTTTATTTTGTTTTCTATCTTGCGTGGAATAGTTTTGTATTTTTTTCAACAATGAAATTGGTACGTTTCATTAATTTTGTGCATTACTTTATCATAGCTCTGTATACATACATTATATATTATCATTTAAGGTCCATAATTAATAAAAACGAAAATAATTGTCCTAAACAAACTATTTGACTAAACTAAGTTGAATTAAAATAAAGAGTAGAATGTACTCGTAGATCATTAAAAACTAATGAACAAATAATTTTGGATCCTTACCGGTTAACAAGCGAATATCCATGGTCATCCCAAGAGTAATCTTGTACTCTAAAGGTGGTTATATCTTGTGAGTCTAGCCGTTTGGCAAAATCTATGTACATAAAACTGGCATCTTCTACATAACAACTTATATCTGCCGGTGTAGATTGGGGTTGTGACCCAACGGCACCTATTTCTGCTGATTGCGTTTCAATATTCTCAAATCTTTTAGCTAATTCTTCGGGTTTGCACTCTTGTTGTTGTTCAGATAAAGTCTTCATACGTTGCATAAGAGTATTTATTCCAACTTCTGGTTCTGTAGGGGATGGCGGAGTGGTGGATGGTTCTAAACAAATTTAAAGTATGTCAAATTTAATTAAAAATGAAGCAAGAATGGGAATGAAAAAGAATACATTTTTGATATATTTCTTACCTACAGTTTTATCCACAATTGATATATCTTTGGGTTTGGTTTTATTATTCGTTTTAGCTGTAGACGTACTATCACTGTTGTATTGGTAACCCGAGGTTAGTTGATCTATTTCTTGGTTAAGTCCACACGAAAATACGAAGCTCGATAGTGAATGGAAATGGGCCAAAATCACTATTGCATGAACTACTTCGGCTAGTGACCAACTATTTTTACCCTTAGTTAATTTCTGAAACAAAGACAATTAACTAGATGTTATGTAAAATAGGTAGAAGGGGGAGAAAAAAAAATAAATAAAAATCACAAGATGAAGGTCTACGAAAATAAAAAACAAATCGTGATGTAAACAGATTATATGAATATAGTTGATACTAAAATCACAACTAGAAGTGGGTGACAAACAGAATGCCTGAATACCGATAAAGTAAAATATAATTAGAAGAAGTAAGGAAATAAATAAAGAATTATAGTTTATCCTAAGTGTTTTTTTGTTGAAGACGCCGATAAGAGTAAAAAGAAAAATACAGTCAGAAACTAGAAACTTTAGCAATACAGAGAATTAAAGAAAAAAGTGATAAATATGTTCAGAAAATGGAATTATGTCACAAAGACTAGGAGAATGAGATTAGAAATAGATTTACAAATTTTGTGTTGGAAAAAATGACACATGTGACTCTTGATGTTTAGTCTTGAATCAGGAAGAGTTTATGTTACCTGTATATTTAAATCACTTGTAACAGTAACTTTACGATTTATAAAGAAAAAATTGTTTAACCTTGACTAACCTTCGAATTGTTTTTCTGATAAATGTTATTTTTTATGTCATAAAGATAAAAGTTCCATTTCATAACATTAAAAACTCATTTCAACAATTGAAATTCTCTTAATGTAATTTAAAAAATTACAGTTTTAGTAGATTAAGTGGATGTGTTTTTAATATAATTTAATAACGTTTTTGAGGTCATAAACACTGTTACCGCATAAACCGAATTAAAAAGACATAGACACCATAAGCGTAGATAACTATAAGAAAAATCGAGTGACTCACCTCAATATGAGACTTATTCAATAACCAAGGTCGATGCGCCAGAATTTTATTGATATCATTCAGGTTTCGTAACTTAGCAGGTATGTGAGCAAGTCCTTTCAACCAATTGGGATCTCCTCCCTGAAGAAGAAATTCCTGCTTTTGTAATGATATTAAATAGCTACACTGATGCCTTCCTGCAGCCTGAAACCAAAGAATTTTCTTATTTATATATTTTACTAATAATCGAAAATATTGATAATTTTGGGATGAAAACATTCAGATTTAAAATGTTCTATTTCCAAATTCAAATACCACTGGTTTCCAATACTTTAAAACTAATTTTAAATGGGTATTTGCACAAGAGACCATGGCATATAATTTGAAAATAAATCTGGTTGTAATAATTTGTCTATCTAATCACTTGCCCTTATCATTTGTCTCTAGTTGTAGCCAGAAACGTTTACATTTTCTACCAAATGCAACAAAGATACGTAATTTAAACGTATTGGACACAAATATTTTTCAAATCTTTAAATAAAACATCCTAAAACTCAATAAGAAACCATATTTCACGTTAAATCTTAATATTTTGAGCTCAATATTCAACAATTAAAATATTTTCAAGTCTCAATATATATTTTTAGATAATACATTTAGCAAACATAGATTATTATGTTTTTTGATTGTTTTTATGGGTAAATATCAAATTACTGAACTTAACTCATGCGGGCTTTATATCATTCGATATGATGTTCAGAGCCAAGATTGACAGTCTAATTGAAAAGATCAAGGCTAATTAACTGATGAATGATTGATTTTTAAATCCGAGCATCACCACGTTAAGTAGAGTGGAAATTGATATTCTGAGAGTAGTAACTCAATCATTTTTTCTCTAGTCTAATAAAACAAAATACATTTAAACATAGACGACGGAAATTTGCATAATTTATATCGCTAGCTAAAAATTTTATTGGATGCACTACCAGCAGTTTTCCCTTACAAGAATATGGACCAAGTTGATAATAGCGGGCGCAATTCTATGGGAATTACCTTATCTAATAGTTTTGTTCACGGGTCTCATTCCGAATCAGTTTAAGGATCATTTACGTCAATTATTGACTACTAATCAGTTATAGTAGTTTTCTGGTTTTTGTTAGACGACTAGAAGTTAGGTTCGCGGCAAATTAACATGCTGGATAGGTACGTATTTAAGCATGGGCATTATGATGCGAAACCTAAACAGAAAGAGAGTCAAAAGTGTGTATCTTGTGATTGAGACTCAAAGGATCTACTGTGCCCCCTTCTCTGGATGTGGTATTGGGGATCCTCCTTTCATAAAGTTCAGTGTAGTATGTGGAATGGCTCCAGCTGCCAAAGATCTTCATACGTTTCCAAGTGTAATTCTCTAAAGTTCTATAGTCTTCTACATTTAAAAAAATATAGATAATGGTCTCGTTCTCTTCGCAGCAGAATCCATTGAGAGAGCAATGCTCCAAAGAATCTTAGATTGTTCTTACTTTGGTTGATACATTCAACAGATCTTTTCCGGTTATAGTTAATCTTTGCCAAGGTAACATCTGTGCCATCTAGAAGATTGAATCATTACAAATATTGGAATGGAAATAAAATTTTCTTTTTCATATTATTTAGTGTAAAGATGATTATAAGGGTGACAAGTATGCAAGTAAATACTTGTATAATAAAACAAGTTATATAATCATTAGTAATGTAATAACTAAACTTGTTCTTGTTTTTATTTTACGAAGCAGCCACGTGGATGTTGAGCGATATAGTGGATTTCGTAATGTTATTATTCATTTTAATAACAAATATATTATAATTTAAACAGTATATATCATGTAAACTGATCAGCAGATTTAATTTCTATAAACAACAATATCATGAGAAGTGATTACAAGTTGAACTAATATTTAAAATGCCATTTTTGCAAATTCATGTGTTAAATTAGACTTACTACTGATACAGTAATAATGCTGTGTACTGATTAGATAATGAGAATAAGTCTTGGTAACATAAAAAAATTAATTAAATTGTTTGTACGATGGTCAAAGGAGTAAGCAGGGGTACTAGTGCTCTACCTCCCCCGACATTTTCATCCAATGACGTTTTAAACAATGACTAAGAGAGGATTCTTTAACTTTAACCCAAAACACCTCAGTGTACCTGTTAAGTTTTTCGAACGAGTAAAAGAGTTCAGTTTGTGTTGACTGTAATCATAGCGACATTTTACTTTCTGATGGTGACGCTGCCGGTAGTAAACAGGCATGGATGAAGTAAGTAGTTTTCTCCATTTTTAATTGGTTTCAAAGAATGTTCGTTCTATTTTACCTTAGTACATGAAAACAGAGAGAAGTAATTTATGTTTTTCAGAGTTACAGTACGTGCGGTAATAATTCATAACCTCGCAAATTATGACGATTCTTAACCAGTTCTAACCACTAAATATTTCAAAAGCTTGGAATTGGACTATTCTCAGTATATTTATAAACAGGGTGTTACAAAAAGGTGATCCCGTCTCTAGTATCGATAGAAAACTGAAAAATCTTTGAGGTTTGCTCAGTAAAAAATTTTCGAAACACACAAAATCACAAGATGAAAATTTAAAAAAAGGCTTATAACAAAAAATAGAATTCAATTAAAGTAAGTGTTCAAAATGTCCTTTTTTTCTAAAGAATCCATTAATCTTCTAAACGGTTGGGAGTCAGCAATGAGTTCATCAAAGTGACGTTGAATTCTGTCTTACAATTCTTGAGGTGAATTTACCTCTGTAGCATAAACTTTTTCTTTAAGATACGAACAAACTTTTAAATTTTCATCTTGTGATTTTTTGTTTAATTAATACATTTATCATTACTTCATACCAGCATCGATTATTACTTCATAATGTTCAAATCAAGATATTCCTAAAACAGTACACAGTATCGAGTGTACCTTTTTGTGGTAAAATTAAATGATGTTCAAATTCACTTCAAATTTTGAAAAAGTTATGTTCAATACTACTTGGTACAAACCTTGGAACTAGCGCCTTCTATGAGAATCTAACATAAAAACAAATTCATCAGCTTTCAAAACACATTCGTATAAAATTGCAATGTGCCAGTAGCTGCGGCCAAATCGTAAAAAATTTTATAATTTTTTTACTGAGCAAACCCCAAATATCTATCCTAGAGACGGGAACACCCTTTTTTATAAACCCTGTATAGCTATAGAGATAATGAATTTATATTAGTTGAAATTAACAAAGCTTAATAAGCAATATAACCAATTATCGGGATTTGCTATCATTTACCTAGTTAGGAGGAGCAGTTAAAAAGTTTCATGTATTATATCAAGTTAAAAGTCAAGAGCCAGCACACGCTTAAGAGAAAAGTGACCGTTTATTTGGTGGCTTTAGAGATATTTTACTCGTTTTGCCGTTCTGAACAAATATCTTACTGGGTCTCAAGATTGGGTGTGCCGAAGTCAGTCTATTAGGGTACAATACTCTTTTTACTTTATTTAGTAGAGTGGTTTTCGTTAATATGACCATATTTTTGAAATGTCCGTTGGTACCTCAGATAAATATTTCAATGGGCTTGAGCCCCGAAATTCATCGGGTCTTAAAATAAGTCAGCATAACAAGATCCACGGTAATGAACACTTTGTTTTACTTGACAGTGTCATTTATGTTAATAATACCCAATTTTTCGTTGAAATCTTATAACTTTGAAAATAGTTCGCACGTATAATAATTCGGGAGCCAGGTGAAAATTTGGATAATTATTTCCTTTCGATAGATAATTGGTGATATGCATCAGAGAGTTATGTAATAAAGCCTAGTGAACGTCAGCTGCGGCTCGGAGGGTGGGATAAGCGACATTCCCTCCCAACTGAAAATTTGTAAGTTGATTGTTAATATACCGTTGTGATATATGAAAAAATCGGGTAGCAGTTAGTCGAGGAACACCTGGTCAGCTGATGAAATAGATGCTTCCTCTTAACTCCTACAAAATAACCTTTAAAGTATCAGCTGACGGTTTTTCCACCGATATATAGTCAGCTGACTTATATGTTTATTCACATCTACATATCATCAATAAAATTTTTATTTGAAAGGAATTCACTGAAAATAAAAAGTGTTTATTTTTTCTTGTTCAAGGTGCCAACTGACGTATAATACACTAGTATAGTCAGCTGATTATTTTGTTTTCTTGAGATATTGGGATAGTTACAGTTACAAATTTTTAATTGGAACGAAATGACTAAATTTTTTTTTCTCATCTATCCCACCCACCGAGCCGGAGCTGACGTTCACTAGGCTTTATTATACAACTTTTTTATGCATTCTACATGTATGAACCTCTTCCTAGTTGACAAAATCAAAACGTTTAAATGGATAAAAGAATATTTGTGAAGCTGAGTTGCTGTATATTGATTCAAATTATCCACGAATTACTTACCATAATTGCAATATAATGTCTGTAGTCGAAGGGTAGTGGTCCATCACCTTTTAAGATGAAATTTTGAGTCTTTAAAAAATGGTCCAAATATGTTTTGTGGTATCCCATGACTTGACTAACGTGGTCCAAACGGTTGTTTTGTAGAAAGGCATCCACGAATATCGCATGTGTCTGTAACAAATAAAAAATCATGTTAAAATTACACTCGTAAAAAAGATATTCCTTACAATTCAAAGGTAAAGTAGGAATTAGTAAGGATCGTTATTTTATTGAAAATAAATAGCAATTTATTTTTTATGAAATAACTAGTAAACAAATAACATGTTAGGTAGAGTAGAGAGGAAATATAATCCATTTAGTGGTAAATAAAACAAAATAAACACAAACACAAACACCATAGTTGATTACGAAGATTTGTGCTAAAAATTAAAGTATCGGGTGGCAAAGGAAATGAAGTTCTAATTGATTGCTTGTAGAATACACTTGAATGAACTTATATAGATTAACATTTCCAACACGAATCGATCAATTATTCAAACAATATTGTCCACTGACAATGATTAAGTTACCAGAAAACGAATATTTTTGGTAATGGCGAAATCTATATCCGTTTTATGTATATGTACATCAAAATATTAAAATACCGATAATACGAACTACCGAAATAGTAGGATTTTTTTTATTTTTTACGCATCAACTACGCGGATTATTAGCGAGCAGTAAAATCTAGATTTTACTACTTAGTTTGCAGTTTGTCAGGTAGTTTATAAGTTTTTTTTGGGTCTTCTTGAAGTAACACTTAGTTTCCATTATAATTTTATAAATAGAAGATTACAATGTGATGAGATGATAAAGGATTTTTTTAATTGGTCGTATCATATACTCTACAAAACGAAATTTTTGTAATGAAAGCCCCTAAATCATTGAAACATAATATACAGTAGTTGGTATACTTTCATATTAATAAATTTCCTCAAGATAACGGTAAAATCGGCTCCGGCTAATATATCAGTTAATTTATGATATTTTTTAGATTTATATTCCATTCTTCATTATGGTTAACTACAAAGATTTATTGAATGGAGGATGTTTTCATTTTTTACTTTAGGCCGCAGTATTTTTTTATTTCTGTTGGTTTTAATCTGATTTTTTTTCACATTTATAACGAACGATATGAATCAAATTTCAAAAATGATGATTAAGTGTGACAATTCAAACAACTGTTATGATAAATTCTAATTAGGTATGCGGGTATTCAAATTATAGACTGGATTGCTAAAAACATGTTACAAATTATTACAAACATTCACATGAATTATGGTTTTCTATTCTATGCAACCATTCGAATAATATTTAACATATTATCAAGAAATCTGTATTTCAGAATTGTATGCGTTATTTCAGAATTGTATGCGTATAATTCCCATGGGCAACATTCGTTCCGCCTGATAAACTATGTAATAATGGTATATAAATTTATTCCAAAATAGGTATTGTTCATTATTAAAAGTTTTAATTAAGTAACAGGTCATAATCAGGTTATACGTTTACGCTAAATTGTTTAGTAATAATTTTTCTCTAAGTAGATCAATGACCTGATGAGAACGATTTCGAATTAATCGTATACGCAATTCTCATTAAATGAGGTATCTTGAATACATGTTGATTTATAGTAAAATAGTAAAATTTATATATTGAAAACATTCGAGGGCACATATCACTTTTTATGGGATCAATTCATCTTCTTTTCAATATTTTCTCGCCTTTTTTTTCTCTATCGTAAATCCTCCTCTACTTTTTTCAGTCATTTAGTTCTCTCTCACCTTCTTGTAAGTCCTGTTTACTCTTCAGCTCATGGTCCCTAGTCACTCGAATCTTCGTTATTCTACTCTTTTCACTATATCATCACTCTTTCTTTACTAATGAGACTACGTTTATACGTTGTCTCATTATTTTCAGTTCTCTGTTCTATATATCATCACAGTTCTTATCATTGTATTGCAGATATTACATTTACTCACAGCAACCTTTCGCATGTGTGCAATTTTTTCTTCCGGGACCGCATCTGAAAGTTGCCAGTCTCTTGGTAATGACGGTAAACTCTGGGAACAGCAGACTGACTCATATTTAGCGCACTAGCTACTTTTCGCTGATTCTGGCCTTATCGCAATAGGGTAACCGTTTTAGCCGCTTTATCACTTGTGTCCATTTTCAGGTAGACATCTTGTTTGTTGGCTAACTGGTAGTGATAACTGATAACCTTTCAGTTACCCCTAGAAAACACTATCGTAAACAAACAAAAAAGGTGGTTACCGATCGTAACATATGGTTGAACAATGAGAGCCAGAAAAATTGTTCGGTTTTGAAAAATTTTTAATCTATTACCATTAGCTTTAAGATTTTACTACGAAAAATACAATTTTTTGTTCAGTTTTTTTGCCGGTATCTTGAGATTCCAGTGGTGTCACCCGAGTCAATTTTTTTGCTCGCGGATGTATTAATAACAATGTTAAAAAAATAGAAATAGCCACTTATCTACATTAATCGTTTTCTCATATTATCCGTTATATCAACAAGTTAATATTGATTGTGTCAATGTTTTCGAAGCATTAATTTATTTTCTAACGTAACTTAAACATACACGGTAGTGATGTTTGTATTGAATATGGATTCTACACTTACATTGTATACAAATATAATTTTCTCAAGGAACCTTGAACTAGCATGAAAATGAAAATCGAATAATCCCTTATATAAATTAAACAAAAATTCTTTATTTTTGACGTAAAATCTGAAAGAAACAAGTGGTAACATACAATACTAGGAAATTTTTTGTTCACCTCGGCCAGGAGACATCGGTCCAAGTCTCAGGTATTTGTCGTTACAAAAGAAGGAACTTTAAATTGTTATTACTGAAAAGCGAATTCTACGCTAAATGCATATGAAATACATATTTTGGTATTTTTTTGCATATTTCTAAAAAACGTGCAGATATGTGCATATTTGAAGGAGTTTGTGTTGAATTGTATCTGCATTTCTTAATTCTTCAGAAAATATGAATGTCCTAATGCAACTCATTGTTGTCTAGTTTACTCCGGATTAACCAAGTAGAATCTCCTAGGTGGTAAATTAGGGATTTCCAACGATTTTCTCAATAAGTGTGGCGGGGGTTGATATTTGCAATTTTGTTTTATCATTAATTCATTACTTCATCACACCAGCAGTGATCATAAGTCGATCAATGTGAACGTTTAGTTTTTCGATCAGTAGTTTTGCTTCTCAGAAATGCAAAAGGTCGAAGAACAATTCCAGTCTAGTTAATTCTTGGAATAGAAGCTATCACGAGCCTGCTTACATCAATGGAAAAACATGTAGTAAAATGGTTATGTTTTTTTAGAATTGTTTTCTTGTTTCTGTTTTAGTAAATATTTTGTTGATTCTCCAATTTTCGGTGACACAACATGTCGGGACAAAACTACAAAAGGCAAAAAAAGAGCTGAATTCAATGCATTTCCCTTAGATGTTAAACTACCGTCGTTCATGAATTCTTCTAATGAACATTACTATTAAGAAGAAAAAGTCTTTTGCAAATTTTATGTTTTTATTGCCTTAAAAACGTATTTTTTAGCACATGTTGACAATCTTCTGATATCTTAACTTATTACGATAACACGATTTGTATACTATTTTTCATATTAATCAAAGTTTAATAATATTTTAGAATAATCGAGAGAATAATTGTAGTATTCACTTTGTTTATGTTACAGTGTTTATTTTATACTTATGACGTCACGCAATACGGCTTTACTGAAATGTTTGAACTACCTATAAAATGTTTGAATTAAAAAAATTTTCCATAAATATTGATCAGATTAATAGAAAAAAGAAATATAATAAAAGTAGGGTAATTCTTCAATGAAAAATTATTCTCGATAAAAGTACATTTACACATTTACAATGATATAGTAAAGAAGATCGTAGAAAATGAATACATTTATTTTACTGGTGAGGAAACTATTCTGATTCTTATGGGCGATATATAGTAAACTTATTAGTAGGATCTATGCAGGAAGACAAACTTAGTGAATCTTATTTAATAGCATCAGGGGAAACTCGCCATTCAATTATTTTAAGATCTGTTAATGAATAATTTTGTTATTTCTTTTGTACCTAATGTAGTCCCTACTGAAAAAATACTTATCGTAAGATGCCGCTCTTTACATGGTTAAAGATGGGCAACAACTTATAATAATTTAACCAAATTTACATGGATGTAACAGAATAACCGAACTTATTAGATTTGAATTTTTTATCTGAATGTAGCGTCAAAAAGTATTTGTTCTTCATGAATTAATTTCTACAGTAACCGATTGCCGAATGTACCTTTATCTCCCGATTACGTAGTGTAGTGTAGACTAGGTGGGGGATTTCTTATACTCAACATTTCATAGCAATTACGGAATTGTTTTTAGAGTTTGATACTAAGACTGTGATGCTATTGCAAAGACACTAAATATTGTAAAAAAGTTTTATTGGCAAATAAACTCTCCTTTATCCAAATGCATTTCAGTTTTATAGTAAAAACTATAAACAATTCAAAATAAAAAATAGAATCCGTTAAAATTGTTAAAGAATGTAAATGAAATGTATTTTGAATGTTTCGGGTAAAATTGGTATTTCAGAAGATAAAAATGTTTCACCGTTTTAAAAAATAACAGCGCTTTCAAGACCCTCGAAAAATACGAAATTTTAAATGGAAACGTCAGATTAAATATTCTGCAATTACCTCGGTAGGTCTTGAGATGAAGTTTTCCAATAATATATTATCAAATAAAAGACAAAATTTTCAGATAAATAAGTTTTAATAGAATAATATACTAATTCCATATTTGTAGATATTTGAAGCTTTTTAAATAAATGTTTTTTATGTTATTTTAAATAACAAATGTGTACAATATATATGCATTTTTTAAATGGTTGTTCTTTTTATGATCATATTTCATCATTTTATGTGAATATTTTGTCACGAATTATTTGAATACATTTCTGTCCAGTTTTTGACATTAATTACTTGTTAAAATTGGTTTGAGGTTTACCCCATTTTTAATTAGTATTTATTTTTAGTCAATTTAATATATATCAACAAATTTCAAGATTCATGTTTAGCATGGCAATAAATAAATACGTAAATACAGTCTACGTGAGAGGCTATAATTAGTTAACAGTTTTAACACTTAATGGACTATAAACTTCAAGCAAGCTTGAAATTAAAAATAATTGTTGGATTGTTATTATCATTATTATGCGACCAGTTCAAATATCATTCTCCAACTTTTTAATAAATAAATATGCAGTCACTGCGAAATCTTCATCGAGCTAATTTTTCAATGGAAACTACACTCATTAAAATCATTCGTAATAAACATCAGCCTCATCAAGGCAGTGGAAGTTTTAAGATTAATTAGTTAGTAGCGTTTCCAGAATGTCTGTAATGATTAGATCTGCAAAGCAGCTTCTGGGGCGGAGGTACTAATCACAGTGGTAATTCTGCGTGCGCAGATGAAAGTGACAGCACTATCTGTCATAAGCTTTGTCATCCATAATTTTTTCTATTTTACTATCTTCCACATATTCTATGTCATATTGTTTTAAATGTAATCTGTGTTCTGAGACATCTGCATTCATTATGTGTATTATATGTTACAGTAAAAATGATGAATCGGTGATTATATAAAAATACCGTTCATTATACATATTCACCACTGAATTTGGTAAATATGATAAATTATTTCATATTGATCAAATTTACCGGTTAATTTATCAAATCTCCAATGTGATAAATATCATGACTTCGTGATTTTTTTTTATTTTTTCAACAAGTGTCCAAACTTATAGTAATCCATTATTTTATATCTTTAAAAGTAATACCAAACTTAAATATAATTGAAGTGAATTTAATGTCTGAACCTACAGCTTTTATAAGTCTAACACTGATGGATGATCAGATTTAAATCGACGAACCCTATCTGTAGGTGAAAAGTCATTATGATTCAACTAGAACTGCTACATTCATATCATACCCTTTGTCTATACCAGCGCCCTTATGGGTGATTTTTGAACTGTTTTTTATCATATATAGCTGGGTACTTTTCAGCTTTACTCCCATATGAGATAATCCTCCTTAACTCTACGCTAACTACCTTTGAGTAACCATCCAGATATGACGTAAGTGTAAGGCTTGAAATCAATGAATCGAACCTGGGAACTAACTGTCAATATACTGGTATATTATATCACGAATCATAATAATAATAATATAATAATAATAATGAAGTACAGCAACCACCGCCCGAAATCATCCACTATTAAAACAACATTACCCCGAAAAGAGGGTGGAAGAGGCTTGATTGACCTTCTTAACCTTCACACTCGACAGGTAATGAAACTACGTGAATTATTTCATATTAAATCGGAAATCTTAACTCTACACCGGATTATATCCAAAAGGCGGATAAGAATTATTCACCCCTCAACCTCGCATCGCCAGAATCTGACTTAAATATAGTATTGAACACCGAGAAGATGGAATAGTGATCACGAACGGCACTACACGGTAGACTTCATCACGACCTCAACATACCGCATGTTAATAAAGAAGTTTCAAACAGATGGCTTACTAGCGGCAATCTCTTTCCAGAGACTGAAGGCTTCATGAATGCTATCCAGGATCAAGTTATTAACACGAATAACTACAAGAAAAATATTATTAAGGATCCGACCTCTCAACCTGACAAATGCGGAAAGTGCCAACATAGATCAGAGACCATCCAATATGTGTTAGCTAATACCGAATATCTACACAAGCATAACCAAGTGTGCAAATCATCCGCCAGAAACGGGCCAACAAGTTCGGTCTTCTTAATACTTGTACACCGTATTACAAGTACCACTCGCAGAAGGTCCTCGAAAATGACAATTTTAGATTCTAGTACGATAGTTCCATTATAACCGACAGACAGGTTGCGAATAACAGACCTGACATCGTGGTGTAAGATGTAGAACACTCATAACATTCTCAACAAACACCAGGATTACCAAAAAACACCTTCGCGGACATCCAGAAGGCTGTCAACTTGCCATAACAGAGTGCACAAGTTCATTATGTGAACCGAGCCTAATCCTTTTGATCCTTTCTATCGGGATAGGTAAATAATACCGAGTCTAAGCTGAGTAGCGCATAATAATATTCATAATATTAGAGTGGAATAAACAAGAAAACTTATTACACAAGTTATTATCCACGTTATAGTCATTGGGTAAAACTTTGGATACCAAAAATGTAAGCAGAATTATGACATTCTCCTTAATTGTATGTTGTAGACCTAATGTCAAGAATGCATCAGTATGTTGCATTTTATTGGGAGGAACAATTGACACTTCACTACTTATACAGGGAGATGGTGCATTAATAAAGATACGATTAGTGCAGTTAGTAAAGCTTTACACCTCTGAATTTTTTGAAACAGAACCGATTAACTTGAAATTTGGCACATAGCTAGAGAAAAGGTCAATAATCATTCAATCATTAGTCCAGTTGGTTATTATAAGGTCGCACCATTTATTTGAGAAAATTTTTTTAATAATTTATTTTAATGGAAAAAGATTATTTACTTGTCGAGTACGTGAGTATATAAATTACCTTTTACTATACCTACAATGTTGTTGACCATAGAGTAAACAAAATTAACATACATGCGCTAGTTGATCTAATTTAGAGTATTTTTAATAAGCGCAATAAAATGTTTGGCATTGAAAGAGGCATACTAATCTTCGCCGCTCCGTTCAGTTACACGTGTACGCCTGTCATATTATAAATTATTCTGAAATGTAATATCTGCAACCGTGTTGCCAATGTTTTTAAAAGTAGAAAATAGGCATACCGGTGTTTGTGTATCATGATTGAGGAGAGGTTATATGTTACCAAGACATGCAAATTATACAGCCAACGTTGTGGGTATCGCGGGGGATGTTCAATAAACAGATGCAGGTGACATCGCCAGCCGTCCGCTGCCTATCGCCTGCCGTTTGGAAGTACATATAACGTCGACCTAAGTGTTTGCTGAATGTTTTGTTGATTTTGATCTTGAATTATTATTGGAGGATTTTGCGTGATTTACCTCTTTAATCTTTTGGTAGCCTTCGACATTGAGTTTTTACCCAATTCGTTCAAGTCCTCACTTGTATTATTCGTTTAAGTCCTCACTTGTATTATTCGTTCAAGTACTCATTTGTATTAATGCCATGTATTTCCGAATAATGATTCATTGGCAGCTGTTATGTATGAAAATTAATTCGAATTGACCAAAAGTCTAAAATATCATTATTGTAAATTTGATGATGAAGTAGAAATTAAATTTTTGTTGAATAACACGTTTTACCAATATATTGCAGGACTACTACGAACATTTCCTTGTTTTGCCGAATAAACATTGTTACAGTGTAACCATATATTGTTATAATATTTTTAACGTCTGGCAACGACGTTCTGCAGTAATACAGATAGTGAATAACAATAAATTGATGTGCTTGTTTTTCTTGTTGTCGTGTTCATGATCGTAGATAATTTCAGGACTAGAGGAGTCCCATGATTTGATATATTATATGTATACACATACAACTACAAAATTAAAGAGTTTACTATGACTATGTTTCTGACATTAATTATGATTTATTTTTTTCTTATAATTAATTAATTAATGTTAAGCTTAAACATTGTTTTCTTCAAATACGTCAATTAAATGAATAAAATTTGCATTTTTTGTCAGTAAATTCATTGATGATTTTGTATTATTGCACTAAATAAGGATCCTAGTGCAAACAGAATTAATATCCTATCAAACTGAAACATCAAGTGGAAATTATTGCGTTTATTTCTATCTTTTATTCTAGTTAAAGTGAACTTTTTAAATCAAATAGAATATTGGAAACAACAAATCGTCGGCTTTCAAAACCTCCGATTTTGTCGATTTATAAGGATTTGATACAAATAGATTTGAAATATCCTTATTTATCACCCTTGAATGCTCCTAGCTTTTAAATTGTTTATAGCGACATCTATTGGACAATCGCAAAATCTTCTATGTCGTTGCATGTCAAAAGCATTTGGCATTCGGCCGACATTCTTGAAAATCTGCTTATGATTTTGAAGCAAATACTGCGTGAAGTACATATTTAAGAAAGTGACTGTTTTCTATTGAAACATATGGTAAGGAAGCCATTATTAACTTTTAAATGTAGACTATTAGATTTTAAGTTGCTAGATTTGATTCGGTTGTTGGAAAACGAATTAGGAGTTTTTGATTTACGTTGTTTTATGACAAAATATTGCTGTATAATAGACTTTTGTCGCTTTGATTCAAACGATATGATTACAGTCTAATTTGCGATATGATTTTTTTTAATAGTAATTTTTGTTGTTCTCAAGATGTACGGGGGCATGAGAAGAAATCAATTAATAGTATCTATTGTTAGTCCCAAATTCAAATGAAACTAATAGTGAATCATCTTCCTCCAAAATGCATTCCACAATTGAGCGAAGAATCCGTAGGTCAGTGAATCTCTCAAGTTGAATATCCAAATCATAGATATTTCAAAAACTTGTCGACACTAAAATACCACTGAATTTTGATAAAATAAAAATGACTGAGTCAAATAAAGTTAAGAGGTTGATGCTATAGTCCCTCCTTATTAAAATCCCTTGCCGAGTAAAAATAGTAAATAGGACCATTTACAGGAACTGAAGGAAATAATATCTATCTAATATATGACATCTCACCGTTTAAAGAAGATTAATTTTTCAAAGTGTTTTATATTATTATTTTATATATTTATTCTTTCAATTATAATTATTTTCATTCTTTTCATCTAATTTTTTTCGTTAATTAATTATGATTAGAATATAGTCAGAATTGATAACAAATAAAACCTATTCTAAAACATCTTGTTATTTTGGATCAAAACGTTCTCTGTCTGTCTGGCTATAAGGTTTATAATTATATTTTTTAGTAGAAATCATTGTAAACAAGGGATAACCAACTATAATTATTGGTTAGTCAAAGATCAGTTCACATAATTGGTGTATGACACTTTATAAACGTTTTTCACCCCAACAGTCAAATTAATCAAAAGTTCGAAAGTAAGGCGATGAAATATCTCCATTTTATATAAGTATTTAATGATTGAAAAGCATTTGAGGTGTTTAAGTATCTCAAAGTTCCAACGAAAATTGTATCGCAAGATTGCAGATCCACTCACAAACAAACAAATAACAAAACAAAGTGAAAAAAATAATAACTGGAAATGTAATAATATAAAATTACTTGCATATACAACCCCAAAAAGTTATTTTAAACGTATTTGATTGCCTTAGAGAGAAAAATATTTATCAATCAATCAATACAGTCATTATTTAATTGACGAAACATGGTTCGATAGTCATCATTAGGAAATCCGTGGCTACAGTGCCGGAATCTTCACAAAACATGTACACGTACAAACATGATTAGATATATTGTTCTCAAATATAAAAAGAACATTTCAGTTATGTTTACAATTTCATTCAATGTAGATATCAATATTTTGTGTTGATGTGTGCAAACCATTCATTTTTGTTCTAAAAACTCGTAGAAAAAAACTAGTGTAGAGTACAAGAACCTCAGTTCAAGTTTGGTGGTATCGATTACATCCTTGTAGGTGGGTATTTCTTTTTATACTGAACTTAATAGGTCCGCTACTCTAATCGTTACGATGCTTCGACAAGGTCATCAAGAAAGCAGTAATACTGCGTAAGACACACGAAAGTACTGAAAGTACAGAATATTAATCAAATCACGAACACCCTAGGTGCTCGGTGTGCACTAGGTGTTACAAGACCAAATCAACCTTAGCACAAACGATAAGTGGAAAAGAATGAATAATAATAATAATAATAATAATAATAATAATAATAATAATAATAATAATAAAGGAAGAATCCAGGATCAATACACTATAAGAGTAAAGTGATCGATAAAGTTAACTGAAGTTTGAAGTGAATGTTCACACCTTCGTGTAAGTTGAGGAACTTATTGTGTTCATATTATGTTATTCAGTTAACTTTGATAAGTAGTGTATCGGAAGCTTAAGAGGATAAAAATGTATAGTTAATGCGGATTTTGAACATGGATTTCCCATTTTGAACGATATTGATCTACTGACGCATAACATTGCCCAACTACCCGATTGTCTGTACGATTGTAACTGAGTGACTATGACTTATAATGCTTCGTATCTAACTAAACGAAACCAATTCGTAAGGCTCAACTGGCACAGCGCAGATCAAATGGCTATAGTGAAACTGCTCAAGCAGTATTCATAGTTTGCTTATATGAGCAGCAGCGACGATCTAATTTCTACTCTATTTTGTGCTACCCCCTCCTCTTCCTACAAAAGAAAAATACTCAGCATTGTGCTTGCCATTATGTCCAGATCTTAAATTCTCTAGTCGCTCTGAACTATGAATAGATACAGTTAGTTAAAAATTTAATGTACAGAATAAATCTTATTGATAATGTTTTTGTTAAAGGTTTTTATAGTGATTTTACTCAGTCTTGAAATTTTCTTAAGAGTTGAAAGATTGTATACTAACCACTACATTTTATAAATTATATATAATTTGTATGCTTTACACTCGTATAACTTTCTTTCTGTCTAACCAACCAATATAATTTAAAATGAACTTCACTTTTTCCAGGAGTTCAGTTGAATTTTATCTTTATGTCCTTCTTGTGCTAAGTCCCCTTGGTAAACTTTAACTTGACTTTCTCAATTGCAGTTTCCTTAAAAAATCTTTATGTCGAATTCCTTTTATAGTGGGTTGTAATTCTTCGACTCATTTGCTTTTAATTTTATCTTGTACAATAAGACGCTATTTTTTTCAAACTTCTTATCTTTTTCGTACTTTATTTACCTTATAAACTGCAATTTCCACATCCACTAAGGAAATAATTGGACACCTGATCATTCTTAAAACGTCTATAGTATTGAGAATTTTTTGAAATTCTTTTAGAGTAACTCGTAATATGATTATGGTTTACATAAAAAATTAACACCTAAGCGCCCATAATTATTATAAAATTAGAAATTCCAACATTTTTTTGTTAATGTAATTATGGAGTCGTTCTTCGTGACCATCGGTAATCTTCTTTCTTTTATTATGACTGTTTTTATATCAAGTTCCCGGTATAGATCTTTATCGCGGACATATGGGTTTAATATTTATTTGTTCGAGGATAGTCCCAGAAATACCTAGCGTGACCTAGAGATGACGGTAGTTAAGTATTTGTTTGGCAGCCATCAATAGTGAACTTTTTTAGTGAAATTGTAAACATGGAAAAAAAATTGGTCATCGTTATGTGATACAATGCCTTAGCTTCAGCCCAACGAATATAAAAGCTGAACTAGATTCTACTCTGGATAAGACTGCTCCTTCGTTATCAACAGAAAAATATTGGGTAGCAGAGTTTAAACGAAGCCGTACGACCTGCGAATACCAGCATCGCAGTGGCCCACCAAATGAGGTGACGGCTCCAAAATCCACATAGAGCAAGATGGGTGCCACGTTTGCTCACAATGGAACAAAAACAGCATCGTGAAGATGTTTCCATCGAGTGTTCGGCACTTTCACAGAAATAAAGCTGAATTGTTTGGCCGTTTCATAACCATGAATGAAATGTAGGTCCATCACTTAACGTCCAAAACAAAAGAACAATCAAAACAATGGACTGAAAAGGAAGAACCGACTCCAGAGAAGGCCGTTCCATCTGCAAGCAAGGTCATGGCGTCTGTTTTATGCGCGTGGGATTATTCTCATTGTCTATTTTGAAAAAGAAAAACTATCAATGACGAATATTATCCGAACTTATTGCAACATTTAAGTGAAGCATCAAGCAAAAATGATCGAATCTGGCTAAGAAACAGTTTGTTTCCAAAAATGAGGAAGTAGTGTCGGCAGTTTAATGACTATTTTGATGAGCTTCTTATTATAAAAGGGTAGCGTTTTAGTGCAGTTATACAATGTGTATGATTCTTTTACTCTATATTCATTCATACTCTATATTCATACCATAATTCATTTTATTCAATTTTTTTACTGAAAATGTACCTTCTACAATTTTTGTATTGATACCGCTATGTCACTCGTCTGATTTGCATGCACCGTATAACGCAACTCACAGTTGTCAACTAGTTGCATCATTTGTTCATTTTCAATAATTCATTAGCCGTATGTTTTGTACGTTTTGTTTCGCTGTATTTAGGTTGTTGCACGCTGCAACATTGTTGAATCAATCCATAGGTTAATAGTAAGTTATTTTTTTTATATAATACACTCATGGATGAATATATAATCAATTCGATATGGTCTTTCGCAATAAGGATAGCCCCATAAAATCTTAAGAGTTTCAGAAATCTTGTTTGGTATCAATAAGATCTACAAATCATTGAAAAGAAAATATAAAATAGAGGCATTGGAAATATTTGACTATCTAATTAACTGTTTGTTAAAAAATAAGAAAGTTCGATCCCTTTGATGCGAATTAATGTTTTTCTTCTGCAAGGTCTATTAACGAGAAATGGGTCTGTTCCTTTTTATAATTCCCGGTGTCACGAAACGAAACCTCGGTCGCAAAATTGTCCCGTTTTCAAATACCTCGCGAAAGTTTGAACGGCAGACATGAAAAGTGTCTGAGAGAATTTAGTGTTTGCTAAATTGTTGGCGATGATATTGAACAACTCTTAAAAGTGTGAAAAACATAAAAATACCGATCGTGCCACCGCGCCGCTTCGAGTTGTTCGATGTTAAACTTTTTCATGAAATCGTACGCGCTAACATAACTTGGATATCCATAACCAGTTTTCGTTCTAATGATTGTGCATCGAAATTGACGCAATCATATTTTGATCTCAAATTTACATGCGTGCGTTTGAAATCAGAAGCTATTGTAGTAAGTGTTTTTGACGCCTACAGCGATAAAAGAATTAAAAGATGATCTTGATAAGTGCAGTTGTATTACAATACTAAACGCCGTAACCGCATTATTGGAAGGCTTCAATTTTACGTAGGTGTGCAAGTATATCTCCAAGACCAGTCTGGTGAAACTTCTGACATCATTGTCGTGGCATTTTGTGGGGACAATTCCAACGTCAATAAAATCTGCTGCAGACGGGCTACCTGTATATTACGAAAACGTTATTGTGAAGATATACATTTGTTTTTTTATATTTACACGATTCGAGTTGAACCGAATGAGTATTGTGCCGAAACTGAAATGGAATATCAACAAATGCTAGGTTATAGCAAAACCATATGGCTTGCTATTATGCCTAACTTGAAGAGAGTTTTAAAAATGAATCAGCAGCTAACAAGCTATTTTTTGAGTATTGAAAAATGTCCCCTGTTACAAAAAAACTTTTTTGAAGATCCCGCATCAGAGTTGTGGATTTATTTTTTACATGCTCAGTCAGCAAGTTTTTTCATCAAGCTGTCTTGAAGGTCAGAAATTGAAACTGCAAATGAAATCGATAAATTTAACTCAGAAACAGATCAATTAGTTTCTTCCATTTGTGGCCCGTCAACTAATATTGAAATGGAAAGTATATATACTGATAATAGTACTGATATCGATGAAGAGTTTGTGAAAAGGTCGACTACAGAATTTTATAAAACATGTCTGTGAATATCTGGAGCAGTGCATTCTTATCATACAAATGGTATCTTATTGGACAGATTCAAAAAAACTCTACACATGGGAATACAATCAAAAATCTCTGGATGTATTAATTGAAATGCAATATACTGACTATAAAAAATATACTGAAGTTTTTGATGAATTTTCATCAATTAATTATTATATTAAGTCGCAAAAGGAACAGAATAAAATAATTCGAATGTTTCAATAATCTTCAGCAATTTTTCTATTTTAATTGGAATATATTTTATGTTTGCTTGCTACGAATGCTCCAGTAGAAAGAGTATTTTCTATTATAAACAAATTGTGGGAGAAAACTGATAAAACCCAGCTACAGTCACAAAGTTAGGTTGAGTATAGAAAAACGTTTTAGATACTTATATTTCGTGAACTAACTTTTTCTGAATAAATAAATAAATAGATTTATCTAAAAAAATATTTCTTATATCTTTGACTACTTATTATTTGACCTAAATAAACATATGCCAGTTTTGAGTCAAATAATAAATGGTCACGTTATATTTGCCTCGCTTTCGGAAGCGTTAATTTAAAAAGTACTATTTCAAAAGGATATGGAGTTGTGTTTTCTTGATACATCTGTGTCTGCAGGCACTTGTAATATTAAATTCATGATTTATGATGGAACGTTTCTTATTACTTTCTGTTAACCGGAGAATCTACTTTGAAATGACTTGTTTAGGCTAGTCAATAAGCACCATATGATTACTAGCAAAATTAATTACACCTGCGGTGAATAAACTTTATGCAGGAGATACTATGCACGTAAATAGTATGAACAAGTAGAAATCATAAGCCTAGTTCAGACTCGGCTAGTAATTTCGAAGAGTAGGGAATAATTCAGTAATTTAGTGTGTTGCGAGAGTAAAAATTAGTAATTGGTTTAGTAGTCCAGTAGTTAGATCAGATTGTATATTTGAGGTCGAATCGAGTCTCTCACCACGTGCAGCTAACTACTAAACAATTACTAAATCAAGTCTATACGAGCGCATTAGTTTACAACACAAAATACGAAAATGTTCCGATGGAATGAAGATACGGAATTTAAGTTTTTTCATGAAAATTTTTTAATACGAGACATTGTGGATCGTGGAAAGTGAAGTGTATAAAAACAGTCAAGTGAATAGAGTCGCATTTACTAATTTGAAGAAATAAACAACAACAGTGTTCTTTCAAAAAATAACAACTTAATGAAAATTATATAAATCAGTCCTTTCACAAAGCCTACCTTTACTTAATAATTAACTATAAATTAACTTTTCTGGTTTTCTTGGAAGCAAATTTATTCAAATTTCATTGAAATCAATTTCTTTGGAAAATTCGGATTCGATAGAGATGATGGCCAAATCTCCTAGGCGACGCAGGCTTTCATGAGATTATCATTAATGCAAATGGCGTGATCAAGAACTTTAAAATAGAAATCAATCTTGAATTGTTGGAAAGAACTTGGAACTGCTTCATCACTGCCCTCGTAATAAAATAACCAGGCCTTTTCTTAAGTTCCGAAAAGCAGATATTCAGATTCATTAGATGATAAATGAGAATTAAAAGCGATTTTTCTCATTTTTTGTTTTATGTACTGTTAAAGTCATAGAACAATGCCGATGCCATAACACAAATGTTAAATCAATAAAGGAGCCGTGTGCCGACATTAATAAACCGATGCCAGTATCCCTGATAATCAAAGAAGCCTTTAACTTTTCTTGCCCCGCCACGAATCTGCCCAAACGAGGAATGAGTATAAAGTATAGATAATAATGGACCATCAAACATCAAACATCATTTTAAGAAATACATATTTTGTACGATTGATTAAATTAGATGCGGTTCGCGGCCACCCAATGTTGTGGTCACCCGAGTGCGGTGCACGCGTTGGACGCGCTGCACACATGCTAGTATCGGCCCTGAATACTTGACTCCAGAATAGTAATAACATTCTTCTACATGGAAACTTTTTTCAATTATGATCGAAGCAGTATCTAATCAAAATTTATAAAATGGTACTCAATTAAATAACATAAAGTGGATTTAATATACGAAGGTAATTCATATATAAACGAGCCTTCAGTGGCACACTGTGGGGAAAAGTACTTGTGTTTGATTGGGCATTTGTAGCCGTTAGAAGGGTATACTTAAAGTAGAACAACAGAGCTCAAGTTAATAGCCTTTATGATAATTAAGAGAAGTAAGCTCATCTCCTATAACGTTCCTTACATGTGAAAAAGTAAAACCGCAGGTTGCTTGTTCAGTTCGAGGTTACGCTTTCATGATCAATAATAAAAGTTTGTATCAAGAGTTAAAGCAAAACTATGTGAATCAATGGTACGTGATCGTGAGCATATCGAACAATATCGACATTTCAATTTTTCATATTTCGGAAAAACTAGTTGACAGCTATGGACGTGTCCAACAATCATCCCAAACCGATTTGACTTTGAATTGTGAATCATTGCACCTTCTAATTAAATCATATAAGTATGAAATCAAAGTGATTAAAATCCCGTGAATTCGAAATACCATTGTCTGTGGGGAAAGTATTGGCAACGGTTTTTAGGATTGGAAGAATGTCTGACTATAGATTTCTTACACGGACGTAAAATCGTTAAGCTAAGTAGCTATACAAAGGGGAGATTATCTCATTCGCAGCAGTACCATGCGACACATAAGGAAGACATTATATAAAAAAATAATTTGTAAGATATGGAGTTGTTTTTTGTTATAAAAATTTTGTGTATTCATTAGGGTCGTTTATATTTGAATGACCTTTGTAGTTTACTGGTTAACGCAGTTGTTCTTATTTTTCATTTGCAACTTCATACTTTAATCGACGACAAAACTGTTCTACTATTGTCTTCAACAATAACCAACTACGAATATCTGTACATCTTGAAGGAAATTTATAGAATGAGGTCCTCACGATTCCTATCAGGTTAAGGGCCACATCGATTGCTCAGCTTTACTTATTCTTGCCAAAACCTTTAATAATATACCTTTATCCCAATCTAGATTTAAGCATTTTTTTATTCATTTAGTATCATTTTTTTATGGATTTTAGGAAAATTGGGACGTATAACAATAAGAAAGGAACACAAATGGTTTGAAGTACATAATCAAAATACAATTGTACTAACCTTGATTTTGTGATTTTATAATAATCTTTTGAGGTCTCGTTAAATTATGGTGTACAATTATTACTAAATTTCGGGAGTTAAAGACGACCATGAAATACGACCCTGACTAATGAAGATCTGATAAAAAGTTGAAGCAAGAAAATATAATAAATACATAAAGAAAATTGAAATTATAATTAAACTATTTACTTCAAGGTTTTCTTGCTATTATGTTAATAACAGATATTTTGGACATTAGGAAAGAGAATTACACTCGTGAGCAGAAAAATCGACATCTCTGCAATCGCAAGTCACTGGAAAAAAACTGAACACGAAATAGTATTTTCCTCAGTTTAATCTTAAAGCTAATGGTATTAGCATCATAATGATATCAAATATTGTAGTGTTTCTTGCTCACACAGTCCGGCAGCACCCTTTTTATGTTTGTTTACAATAGTGCTAATTATGGGTGAGTGACCATTATAAAAGTTTAGGTACATGCCCAGTCAACCATCAAATATTAACCGATACACATCTTCATTCACTACAAACAAGAATTCTACCTGAATATAGATACAACAAGTGATAAAGTTTTTCAAGCTGTCACCCTATTGCGATAAGGCCAGAATCAGCGAGAAGTGGAAATTGCACTGAACACGACTAAGTATGCTGGAGTTTACTGTCGTTACCAAGTGACTGGTAAAAAAAAGGATGCATATACCAAAGAGATTACCGATTCATTGTCAACACTTCGCTGAGAAATCGAGCACTCACTGCAGTCCAACAAGAGCTCAGAGAAACACAAGGAGTGGCTGTGAGTAGCTGGACAGTAACAAAAAGACTTGAAGCATCTAATCTTGAGCGAAAAGACCAGCTACAACCCGTCTAAGATTTGACAGTGAAAATATTAATTGGACTGGCAACAATAGGGCTCCGTTCTCTTCGCAAACGAAAGCAGAGTGTGTCTGCATGGTAGCGATAGAAGAGGACAAGTCTACAGAAGACCTCTAGAAAGATTCGCACAGTGTTGCATAAAAGACAACATGGCACTTAGAGGAGGTTCCTGGATGGTTTGGGCGGGCATTTCAATAGAAGAAAAAACCTAGTTTGTTTTTATTGAAAGTAACGGTAGAGAGGGGGAATTAAAGGCGAACCGATACTATACTTATGCAATAAAATGCCCGTCCAGATACTGCTATGGATTGGCCAGTGCGTAGTCTGGACTCAAATCCTACCGTGCATTTATGGGATAAACTTAAAGGAGAAGATTTTGCTAAAAATCCTGTTGCAGCAACGAAATCTGACCTCAAAACACTGAAGAATGGAATTGTATCTAACAAGATCGATTAAAGAAACTTCCTTCCTTTTCGTTTGATATTTTTTATTTATTAAAAAATAACTCAGTATCAACATTGACCACTCATAATATAGAACTAATGGCTTTGAGATGTTAACATCAGACTTTTGATCGCGAGCGTGCAACTTGAGTCTATTATTTTGCTCACGAGTGTATAATGAAGAAATTCAAAAGACTTTTGATTTGGTTTTAGGCATCCAGTTCATACTAATGATAATTATTTGTTTATCAGAAGAATGAGAGGAAACATGTTCATTAAACTACTAGATAACTTAAATAAAAGTTAATGAACTTATGGGGTAACATTTTAATATTTCTGTCAATTGAAACTAGGTTTACGAAAATGTAAAATAGATAAGCCACATTCAAAAGATATATTTTTCAAAGTTATATGTCTGGACTATATAGATTCTGAAGTATTATTTTTTACAATTTTCTTCTTTGAACCGTTAGGGCGATAAAGGAGAAAGTTTTAGACATATTTTAAAAACAAACGCGATCTGTAGGTCTTCTATCTTAGCTTTCTTAACATAACGTACCAAATTTAAGGATCATAAACAAGGTATTCGAATTCTAAAAATACAGTTTTATAGCTTTTTTATGAGATTCATAAAGACACTATCCGTGTTTTATTTCACGCTTTAATATTGTAATATATAAGGTGAAAAAAAAAATAAACTACTACTTTTGTATACATTTGTTGGTATTTTATTATAGCTACAAGCATGAGTTTTTGGATTACAATGATAACGAACAATTACCAAATGTTGAAAAAACATCTATTTAAAAAAAATAAAAATACTAAATTGTATTACAGTGTGGGCCATAACTTTTAGCACTAAACCTAACTGTATTAAAAAAGGAATGTAACTGTCCTAATTACTTTGTTAAAACATTGATAAAGATGCAGCATCATTCTTTTATACAGCATTAAAATAAAATGAATAAAGCTTGTATTAATATATTTTTTTAATTCTTTGAAAGATCTTGTGTTAAAATTAAAATATCCCTATTTTCCACGATTATGAAGTATATATGTTGTGATTCATTTATAAGTTAATAATAAATTCTCTCGGCTTTGTTTACTTCCGTTGAAATACTATCTTATTATTGTATTATCATTTACTAGCAAACTTACAGGAAATTATTGTTTTTTACTAGCTTTTGATTACAAGTAATAATAAAATGGATGTAAATAAGAAGATAACATCGAGTCTATATTATTATTAAGTGTTAATGCAATGTTTAATGTCTTTGTTTTGCAAGCATATACACAAAAAAAAGTTTTTTGAGTCGTTAACAATAATTTAAGTACATGTTATATTGTTCGGTTTATAAAAAAACATGTTCAAACTTAATGACAAAAGTGGTATAAGACGAAACATAATATTTTGTGTATCCTTAAGCCCGATGGAAGTTGAATTCTAAAAAATAATGAAGTTAAATTTGAACAAAAAAAAATTTAGTTCGAAAGATGAAAACATAACATTATAGAATGATTTCGGTCCGATTGGTATTCTTGACATCCAATTCTGGGCCACTTCTCCGAGTTTTTATGGTCGTATATCACGGATGACAGGAAAAATGTTTTTGTTAATGAATTTATTATGAAAGTGGATAAATAGAAAATAAATTGATAGGTTTGAACAGATCCATTTCTCAATTTCAATAAGTCGATAGTTGAGGTCGCCAAGCTAAGTCGTATGGCACGTCAACCTTTTCAAACTACACTTCGCTCAGATCAGTCATTCATATCTTAACAAAAAATTATTAATCATGTGTGAAAACGATCACCATATATAAAATCTGGCTTCATTTTTAAAGAAATAAAGTCCAATGATACCACCAGAGTGTAAACCACAACAAACGGTGTATTTTTTAGAGGTAATGTAGTGTTCGAATTCTCCTTTACAGGCAACGAAATGATAATTTGTATCCTCTCTCACACTTTTGTATAAAATGGTGATATTCTCTTCAGTGTGAGGTACACAGTTGAAAGAATACAGGTATGTGGTATAAAGTCTAAGCACGGTTATACGGAGGACTTGTAACTTGTACATTTTACCAAATGGTGCATTTTTATGGTCGTAGTGGAATTTGTGAAGTTTGTTATGTATTGATTTCCCCCAAATTGGGCAATTTTGTTTATTAATAAAAGAAGATAAAAATTAGCCTCATCGTTGAACATTTGCCAGAAAACAACAGTTAATCTCACAACTACTCTAGAGCTCAATGAATGAAAGATATAATGTTCTCTTGACTTAAATTCCAGCATATTGATCTTATACGGTGTGGTGGAGATCTTGGGAAAAATATTCTACGCCGTAGACGAACAGAGCCTCAATTCCTCCAGTTGATGTAATTACTTACTTTAGAAAGTATGTGGTACGAAATATAGTTACAGTTCAACGCGTGGTTTGTGTCATAAAAATTACGAAAATATGAATAATTTAGACACGTTCTTTTGGCGACAATCTATGATGATTTGACAGATTATAACGATGATAAATGTCAAAAAGTACGCGCAGTATAAAAGTTAATTTGACACCCACACTACAAACACCCACACAAGAAACTATGAAGAGAATTGAGAAAGATGCAAGACTGGATTTGAAGACTGTTCCAATCGAATAGATTTGTCTTCTGGGAATAAGATTAATGTTATTGTTTACAATAATAATAAATAACTCTAGCGATTAAATATAAAAACCGAACGTTCGCGCCTTTCTAATATTATTTACCTATGAGAAATATTAAAACGAGGATGTTGTGAAAATTTACGATTTATTGTAAACGTCCGTTTATTTAACTCGTTATAATGAACAAATATGTTATGTAATACATTTCAGACATTCACCGCATTATTCCAGTATACATTGAAACCATATTTGCAATTCGAATATTGTTTTTGACTTGCTGGAGCTCCTCGGTAATGCATGTTACCACGACCAATTTAAACAATCGAGTCAATAAAATCATTATAATTATCAATTTGCAGGTGCACAATTAATTATGGAGTCTTTTATTATATTGATTGAAAGCTAATAAATCACAATAGATATTATACATATTGCTACATTGTAATTTATCATTTTTAATGTCAATGCTTCTCAGAGCATTACCTTTCTTTTATATTTATTTCAAAATAGATATTACTTCGTCGGAGAGCATATACAAGAGTGTACAAATAAGAAACAGGTGTTAATGTTCGTACTACAGCAATGTCATTTTTTATTTATAAGTCGTTTAAAAAGAATCGTACTAGTTATGAATCTCTTTAAGATAGACTAAACAGAAGTTTCTCTTAGAATAAACAAATTATATCGGATGGGGTCTTTGCTAATTCCACATATTCTAAAAAAAAATTATTAAATAAACAAATTATTACTAATTTTATTAATTCTTCAATGTGAAAGAACTTTAGATAGAACATTCGATGCCGAGTCATCAATATTTTTTTCTATAAATTAATCAACCAAACTTTTACAACTCACTCTGTCTTCAGTCTTAGTTTCGTTAAGTAGGACAGTTACAACTAAAAAAGAATAATTAACAAAATCAAAATTTTAATTTCTACAAGTTGCAGCTGCAAGAATCCTGGATAAAGTTTTACGTTTGTAGTTGTAGCTGAAGCATGTGTACCCAATGTAACTTTTTCCTCTCTTTCTCATTCCAACTATAACTGGTTTTTGGAAAAAAAAAATTATAAAAAATATGCAAATATTTTTTGAATGTCAAATATAAACTTTAAAACAATTGTTAGGTTTTGAAATAACATGACTAGGATGTCAATCTGAGAAAAGAACACGTCACTTCAGAATATTTGGTTTTTCTAAATTCTGATACCTTCCTGTTACTTAAACAAGAAGTGAGTAGCTTTTTGTGTTAATTAAGAACTGCACTCATCTCTTCTATCATTATTAATTACACTGAAGTAAAAAATTGGATAAGCGTCAATATTTACAAAAAATGAGAAGATATTTCAATCAATGCGACCAATGGTGGTGTATAGATTCAATTTTTGGTTGCTATCCAAATGAGTTACTGAAGTTCGATATTTCGATTTCAGAATCTTCGTTTTCTACTAGAGCTGTATACATCGATAAGTAAAGTCAAATAAGGAGTAAAGGTACTTTGCATTATCAACGAAGTTCGCAAATTCTTCAGCCAGCAAATTTCTTTAAAATTCCTGCACAGATTTCCTGTATTTTGAAAGTAAAATAACGGACTAAGTTACCTCAATTCTCTTGTCCACACTCCGGTGTTTAAAGTATTAAACCTATAAAGGAAGTTGTATTAAGCATGGCCACCTTTTGAATAATCACAGCACTAAAACTATTTTTGTTATGATTTTTATCCTAAATTTTGAAAAATACACTGATTGTTTAATTTGAACAAAACAAATTTCTGATTTTAAAAAAGATCCCCCAGGCCGGAATAGACCCTTACGTAACCCGAAGCTAGCCCACGGCTGGAGGTTTCCCATCGCTGATGCAAACAATCGTTTCTCAACTTCTTCGAAAGCCTAATAATATCGTAATCCAACTCTTTTATTTAGATTAAATACCCTTTAGACATTTTTAAATATTCCAATTTTTTGCTTTAGACGTATACCTCTCCACCATTATTTTAATACTGATCGATTCCGATTCTAATATGCAGAATACTTAAAAAGCAGAGTAAGAATTCAGTGTAATAATCTATTCTACGTTTTGTAATAGTTATTTACGTTATAAGTCAGTGATGTGATTTAGTACGGTACGAGATAGATATATGGATGAGGCGACGAAGGAGCCGAGTCAAGAATATCTAATCGAGTACCGTAATAATAACTTCACGGGCGTATACCGTAATATGTTTTTTTTTCATACTGTTTTCGGTTTTAAATAAAAAGCCAAATTATATTCAAATATGAAATGACATATGCGACAATTTTACTGAAAAACAGTTCCTTTGATTATTCTCTTATTATTTAAAAAAATAAAAATTAACTGAAGTCATTAAGGTAACATTGCGAAAAAGCCAGATATATTTCAAACACGATTAGGAGAATGTAAGAGTACTAGGATACCGTAAAGTGCCTCAAGTGACTCAAATTAGTACTGTCAAATCGACTTTACAATACAGTATGAGAAAGAAATGTTTTCAAATACTAATATATCCAGTGTGTTTGATCTGAAACCCTACTAAGAAGTATGTGTACACATGAAGAATTACTAGATTTGCTGCAATTTATTTGATATCGAAAATTAAGTTGGAATTTCGTCTTCAAAGTCTGAAAGTGAATATATATTGAATTTTCATACTAATGAACAATTTTAGTGGAAAAAATATATTCGTCGGAAAATTTCACATTGATTTCATAACTAATAAACTATACTTTCTAATGCATCCAACATTTTTAAACATCTTTACATTCTTTATATTCATTTCAAGATTTTGACTTATCCATATTTAACATTAGTTCTTATCACAACCATTACAACTGATATCGTAAATACCACTCTTTACCGAATATAGGTATTTTATCTTTGGGTTTGGAGGAGGAGGAAATGTCGACTGGTCATTTTATATTGGATGTTATGGAAATAATCAACCGGGACATACCGGCATGAAGCGACATTTTTCCTAATTATTTACTTATTCTAAGGTATCTAAAAATTGCAACTATCCATTATTTTTCATTTTATAAGTAGATTGTATAGATGGATATTGTGAATTGAGCTCCAGCTGATACAGTATAACATAAAAAAATTTATCTTTCCTTTTTTTTAAACTATGAATATTATGGCGAGTTGATTCTAGGTTCATTTCAACCCATCAAAAGATCGTCCTTGGTACGGTGACGATTACGTGTTCCAAATGGACAATTACCGTTATACAAACGATTCTAAGCTACCTGGGCACGCTCGTCAACCGACAATGCGACCCAAAACTCGAAATCAGATCGAGAATTGAGTAAGCGCGGAAAACTCTGAACAACATGAGGACACTTCTGGCAAACCGCAATCTCAGCCTGGAACTCCGGACCAGAATGCTTCGCTGTTAGAGAAAAAAATTGATGCTTTCGAAATGTACGCCTATATGCGGATGCTGCGGATATCTTGAACGGAACATAAGACAAAAGTAGAAGTCCTACAGCAAATGGGTAAACATAAAGTACTTCTCACGACAGCCAAGGAGAAAAAGTTGAAGGACATATAATGAGAGCGATATGATATTCTCCGCCTGATAATAGAAGGGAAGATCGAAGGAAAACGGACGGTCGGTCGGTCGTAGACAAAATTCGTGGCTGAAAGATTTGCGCAGATGGCAGACCTGCGGTTTCTCGTACGACAATAGCCATTTGGATCGTCAACCTCCGTAGGGAGGCGGCGTAAGATTCCGTTTTGTGTTCCAACCGACTAAGGTATCGTTTGAGAGTTGTTTCTGAGTCTGTCTTTTCGATACTTGGTTGATAGCAAGTACTGTTACAACAACCATGTATAGTAAATATCATTTAAACGCTTCTAAAAACTTTCCAGATCAGCAGGTTGGAAGAAACTTTCTATAAACGTTTCATTCAAATATACAAATGACACTTTTAATAATAGAATTTTTATGATTGAATTGAATTTGAAGGTTGTGGCATATTTCATACTAACGTCAAACCAGATACCTAATATAACTAATATTTTTTGCTTCAAACGAAACTATTTGAAATAGTTTGTGAACTGGCACTTTCCAACTCATTTAATATACTACGTTGTTTACGTTATAAACCTTGAAAGTGAATATAAAAAGCAGCTCTATTAAAATTCAAATGAGTTGAAAACAAATAATTCATTAAAAATAAACATTTATTTTAATTCCAGCATATCTTCTTTCGGGGATAACTTTCTACTCTCCTTTACATTATTCATTTTGAATCACTTTTTTTGTTCTAATAATTCCAGTCAAGTGATGGAAATGGCCATTAGGATTTCCGTATATTATTATAATATGCATAAGCAAGAACATAATCCTACTAAATTAATTTTTTTTAAACTTATGCACTTTTATTACAAAGCTACCTACTTTCCAAGAGCATTTCAGTTGTGTTCTATTGGATTGGAATGACGTCAATTCAGCATTCAGTAGCGTGTAGGTCAATACGTACACGAAAATTTATTACCTCCCCAAACCATAATCCTTTCTCTACCGGATGAGATAAGGTTCTAGGTTTTTAATACATCATTATACGATTATTATTTGTGGAAAGAGTAAATCTAAATTCGACCCTGCTATAATCAGCTGCTCTAAAATTCAGGTGTTCTATAGCATTGGTTAACATTTGAACACGATGTTATGTAGTCATCTTGGTCTTGATTCATGTTATCTCAATCTGCTTCTAACTGATATCCCTGATAATAATCTGGCAAGATTATATTGTGGTTGTATGGTTTTTAAAGTTTGCAACTACAAAGAGAGATCCTGCGCTTCAGTTATGCAATGCGGATTGTGTTCCAGCATTTGTTAAGTATACATGGATTCACTACAAGTGTGTAGAATAGTGTTCATCTGCTAACCAAGTTTACCCGGGTGTGGACAACATCGAAAAATAAAATGTCGTGATATACATGGTACAAGAGAAGAAGCTTTCATTTGAGTGGATAAATTGAACTACACCAACAAAATCATGAGAAAGCATCTATTAAAAAGAAAAACGTGCAATAAAAGGTATTACATAACAATATACGGTGTATATGGAAACTATGGAATAGACTTCACTTTTAGATTGAACTAATGCATTTTATAAATCCGATAAACTTGATAATCCTTTACTTGATTCAATAATTTTTCAAATTACTAATTTCCGGAGTAAAACATAATTATTTCAACGTGTAACTATTTCTACTTTGACCCTTGTATATTAAACTCACTAGAGTTAATTAAGTTTACAAATAAAGTGTTGAAACTATTTATTAGTTTATTTTAGTTTAGAATCTAGTTAGCTGGGTTTTATTTAGAAATCCGAAATTGTACTCCCGGGGTTATTTACCTCAATTCCTGAATTCTCAATGAAAACTTTGCTGTATGCATTGACGTTCAAACTTTTTGGTTGCCATATATATCAATTGCGTTTAATTTACAAACTGTCTTTCACAAACTAGAGAAAATTCACAATTTAACTGAGAAAATGTTGAAATTAAGAATAAAAAAAGAAATTATTACTTTTATTTCATAAAAAATGAGTATCAAAACTGCACATATTTATAATAAAACAAAACAAACAAAAAAATAACTGAAAAATACATCCCTAAACCTGTTTTTTAAGTTAGAGTTTTCATTCCTTTTCTTCGAGCCACGTTTGGTTATCCGTTTTTCAGCCTGAAGGAACGCAATGACAAATCTAGCACCACAACCCCAGCCTTGCAGAGGAGCAACTCCTATATCAGGACTAAATCCAATAAACCTTCCTCTATATAAAAAAAATCCTTATCCCACCTAAAATATACCCAACGAATATCTCTTCCTCTTTTTAAGAGCAAGTCATTTTTGTAGTTTTGTAATAATCAAAATGATATTTTTCTTATAAATAATAAGCAAAATGAAGACCAGTTAATTTTTTTTCAGCTGTAACTTCGGTCGTCTCAATAAGTAACCGTGGCGTTTTCTTACCAAAACCAATTTTAATAATGGGAAAAGCATCAAAACCATTCATAAATTGTGAAAAATAAATTCCAAAGTAGTATTGAAAGAAATATCTGAAAATGTCGATTCAAAATAACGTGTCGGATTAATTCTATACAAGTTTTTAGTGTAACAGGTTTTTAAAGCCGACTATATAACAGTTACAAAGCGAAATTAAAATTATTTATAAAATGCCTTGAAGACGATCGAATGTGGATATTATATTTGACACGTTTATCGCTGGAAGAAAAAACTTTTCATTCTATCTTGAAAATTATTTATTCAATTACAAAAAAAGATAAATACCAAGGGAAACGTTAAATAATTTGAGTTATAGAGGTTTTTAATTACTAAGAGTTTAAGTTAAAGAATTTTTATTGGTTTATATTTTTACTTACAGAGATTTGGTTCCGGTCCCTGGGACAAATGCTAAAAGTTACTGATACAATACGAAGTTACTGTACTTTAGACTGTTACTTAGTCTGTTCTTTACATAACAATGGTAACAAGGAAGATTTGCACATTCATGCAGAATCACTCACTGACAGATAATTGAAGTTACAAAGGTCGTCGTTGTTAACTTTGAGTTACTGAGGTGCGAAGCCCAAATTACTTGTTTAAGTTAGAGTTTTTGGACACCGAGGGGAAGGGATCACAACATTTTATGTATTTATAGAAGTTATTACGTTATCGAGGTTCAAGTTATCAAGGTACGTTTTATACAATAATAAGCAATGAGTAATTTTAGATTAAATATATCTGATCATCATATAATTATTATATGCAGTTTTTTGAGTATTATTTTTAAGATGTTTTGTTTGTTTCTAGAATTTGAATGATAGTATTAACTGCTCCTCTTTATGTTCCTTTACAGAATCTCAATCGGAATCTATTCCTTGGTATTCAGTCTAATGTCAAAGTTTTAAGGTTGTTTAGTTTTTTTATGTAAAAGCAAGCACAAGAGGGTAAATTCTATTGCACTTGAGTAGTTCAAGAGGTGCCTGCAGTGTGAATCCTATGGATATTGATATTAAATTTCTGTAAGTTGTAGTGTTTGGGAGATACGTGCCTTGGTAGCTGTTTCCATAGGTTTGAGCACCTCCAAAGAAAGTCCCAGGCTGCATTTTTTTGTGAAGCAATCTCAGCTAATTCGTGACTATCTTCAGACACATTGCTCCTAACCTCGACAACCAACAGGCGGTGATGGTGATATTTTATGCCTAGGCAGGTCCAAATACTGAACCGCAGTGTTAGTCTTGTTTTGTTAAAACGTAATGATATCTTTCGCAAAGCTGTTTCTACGGAGTGGTTAACCTCTTTCCAATTTTTACTAGTAAAAATAATATTTGCATCGTCCGCTTAGTATGTAATACTAGCATATAAGAATATTAATTATGAGTCCCAATACTGTTCCTTGTGGATCATCTATCTTTACTAACGAGTTTGACATTTTCATATCACCTACTTTTGCGCGTTGGTTTTTTGTTTGATAAATAATCTGTTAAGAATAAGTCGATCCACACATATCCGTGCCGCGCCGTGACGTTGCGTACCGCGAAAAAGAGTTTGCTCGATTCACTCTTCAATATTTTCTGTGTGTACCTCATTTTTGTAATATGAACGACGAGCTTCTCATCGAGTGGTTTCGGGAACGACCAGATCTTTACAATATGAAGGACCCCAAGTTGTCACGTTGCCGTTGATGTTTGAACACACACCGTATTTTTCTCCTTTAGTTTACTAAGAATTTCGTCTTCCGATATTTTTTTTCCACTGAAGGTCACGGTACGGTATGTCACGGATATGTGTGAATCGACCTTAATACTGCAACTATTATGGCATTGTTACTTGGCTTGTCAATTAGAATGTTGTAAGAGACGGTGTCAAATGCTAGTGTTAGACGAAAAGGAATTTTTCCATATAATGTTTTTAATGTTGCTCCTGTTATGTTATCTGGATCTGTAACGTAGGTAATCTTTCTCTGCTTTGAATTTAAAGAATATATAGGATTATACTTGATCTTTTTTGAGGAAATTATCTGGGAGCGTTACTTTATTTCATTTGTTTTTATGAATTTGTTTGGAAAAATAATTAATGATATAAACTCGATTGAATTCTGTTATTCAATTTTTTTTCATAATTAGTTTTGGAGTTTTTTTTGTTCACGTCTTTGATGATATTCGATCTATCAACCACGGTATTGATTGTAAGCTTCATTCACAAACCATTGAGCTATCAAAACTATTTTACATTTGGAAGTTCATTTGATGAAAGGCTCATATATATGATTTATAAAATGATAGAAATGCAAAATAGAACATTCTGTTTTATATAAAAATTGCATTAATCTATTCACACAATATTATTCAATGTTTCATCGATGTTTTTATTGAAACTTATATTCTCATAAAATGTTAGAAATTAGTCAAAATTTCCAATGAATAAAATTAAAATTGAGTGGAAATTTGATAAGAAAATTCCATCAGAACAGATGTACTAACGAACAAACAGATTAAGTTTGGTAAAAATGGGAATATATACTATAGTCTTGATTCATTTTTTGAATTTTATTACTGTCGTTATCAAGTCTAACATCAGTGGCATGATATGCTGTTATCAGCCACTGTCTAATAGAGCAAATACACAAATCCGATGTATTTGAAAAACAACTTTGCTTCAGGATCGGATCCTGAAATATTCATTGTTAAAATAATATATTCGTTATGTAAATCAAGTATTAAATTTAACATGCAGGTATTTAAATAGAAAGTTGAGTTCTATAAAAAATTGTTTCATCGACTAATTTACTAATTAACACAGTAGGAACAAATTGAATTTAACTTTTCAGTGCAATGCTTTCGACGTTTCCCATCAATCTGAACGTAACCGTTGGAAACTCATTAAAATACTTACGCTAGAAGAATATATATACGAGGATGGTCCCAGAAGTTACTGGCCCAATAGAGAAAACACAAAAATTTTGGGAAAAAAAATATATTCATTTTTCAACGTAATCTCTTTTCAGTTTTTCAGTTCCATACAATTTTCCTAGCGATGTTCAATAAATACAATACCCTTTTTATAATAAGAATCGTCAAGCTCCTCAAAATAGCCATTAACTGCAGACATCACCTCATCATTGTTATAAAATCTTTGACCTCCGATCCATTTTTTCAATTTTTTCAACAGAAAATGAACTTAGAGGGCCAAATCTGGTGAATAGGGCGCATGAGGTAGCAATTCAAACTTAAATCATTAATTTTGGCCATTGCAATAACGGATGTGTGAGCTGGTGCAGTGTATTGATGGAACAAAAGTTGCTTCTTAGCCAAATGCTTGATTTCTTCGCTCAACGTTGCAATAAGTTCGCACAACATTTTTTGCACGGGAAATATTTTTTTTGCAGAATGTTTAGATAGAGGTTTTATCACCAGAAGCCTTGACTGATGATCTCTATTTCCCATTTATACAATTTAGGATTCATCATTATATAGAGGAACAACACTAAACAGAATTCGAACATGTAAAGGATGGTTATTCATTCATCACTATAGGAAGTGATCTAAATCCACGCAACAAATTACTTATTCTTAATTGTCTTGAAGCAGTTAGTAGTTGCAACTGCACTTTGTTGATAAAATTCCAAATAATATACAGATTCGGCCTTGAAATCATTCGAAAGGGATGTAAAGTAGATAGATTGAGACCGCGAAATCGTATCACTTCTTCGACTATAATCGATTAAATAACCTATTCCTCATATATTTTATTCTTAATAGCTTCAAAATGAAAGCCGAAAATCCGAGAATTACCAAATTTCAAACGTAATTTGTACCTATTTAACACATTTTTAAGAAGATAAACAGCTAAACCTAGCATTCAGAATGGTTCATGACTAAAATGAAATGTCTGTCGCGCGTTTTGGTAAAGATAAATTGTTCACAGTGTTCACCTTTAGTCTCTGAAGACGATAACTTGTTTATCGAAACACGCGTCAGTCATTGAGTATTGGTGTAGTGTAAATAGTGTGATCAGTATGAAAATTCATGACAATATGACAATATAAAAAAGAACATAGAGTAATAATTGCCAGAAATACTTAGGCTAATTAAACCAATTGAGTACATACAATCAAACTATCGAAAGTGGCACAAGAATAGTGAGTTTCTTACAGAAGATTGATGTGCATGTGTCTTAACATAAGGTCAAAGTCTATTACACGTTTACTAATATATGAAGCCGGAGCAATGACGTTAACAAAGAAGATCGCGAATTACATGAAAGTAGCATATAGAATCATGGAAAAAATAATATTTGGTATTTCTCTGAGGAACAGTTATAAATGAAGATGTGGGAAGGACAGATGGCCAAGTTTGCTACCAAAAGGATAGAAAAATATTGAATGGATCTAGGAGTCACCAACCAATCAACTAGGAAATATCAACTATGGAAGATGCAGTAGAAAAATAATTAAATGGAATCCGAAATCTCATAAAACTGGAGCCTAGATAATATAAATTATGAAAAAACAAGCTTTGTTGGACTCGCGGAGCGGTCGGATAATGATATGTAAACATCTTTTGGACAAATATAATATACAAATTTGATTCACAAAATACGTTAGGTCTAAATGACCATTTTGTCCTCCAAGTTATACAAAAGTTATACAGTCGATACAAGTATACTTAACTGATGTATTTCTGAATGAGGAAGAAATAGAAGACAGAATGGAAAACCTTTTATAAGTTGAAACCATCAATTTCTTCTGATAAATCTTTTGTTGCATTGTTCAATTCATAAAAGCCAAGAGTATTTAATGATTGTTCTCAACATTGCACTAGTGAAAAAAGCGCGTCTTTGATTGTGCTTTTTTGTTTATATCTTGTAGTTTTAAACTTTCATCATCTTCCCCACGCAAAAAATTAAAATAGCAGTTTCTTTTCCAACGACGTTTGACTTCTGGAATGAAATGTTCTCTCAACCACTCTAGGAAAATATCTCTAGTTATCCAGGCAAGCCTTTGATATTGCACTAATAATTTTACGGATCCAAAAGATTTTAGCTTTTTCCGCGATTGTTAACTGTCATTTATAGTTTCTTGTTGAATTTACACAAGACATAAAAGTAATTCTTTTTTTAGATACCTTTTATCCAGAAACACCAGTTTCAGCAGAAGAGGCTAAAGTTTTATCTGGCAGAACTTTCCTATATAATCCTGAATCGTCAGCATTAGAGATTTGTTCAGGGCAGAAGTATCTGGCTTTTCCCATTATGGTTTATCTTGATTAAGCAACGTGTTTTGCTTTTGCTCTAGAAACCAAGAAAAAATTGTTTCTTCTAGTATTGGATTTTCTAATAACTTTAGCGTTTTTCTGAAACCTGGACATTTGTGAGTTTGAACTATAAACAGTAATTGTCGATTTTCAAAAATCATACTTTAGGGAAAAAGAAGTTCTACACACTCTTTCATTCAAATTGTCCAATAAGGTACACTTTTCACCTATGGTTGAAGTTTTGTGTTTGCGTATCGAGGCAAAACATAATATCAACAGTTACATGTTAGATAGAATACGGATTATTGAGGCTCTAATTGAACCCCCAGTGTAATTAACCATCGATATTACTTGAAGAGTACCGCTAATTGTTCAGAAATAAATTGATACGTTTCTTCTGTTCGTTAGGAGCTTGATTATTTTGTACATTAGTTTATTTTCTGGCTTCAGTTATAATTGAAATATGTCACGGTGAGAAAAAATAAATAGATCGGTTAGGAGCATAATTTTCTGAAATATATCTAAAACGTCAATTTACACTGATATTATCTAGTTTATTTAACTTGAAAATAAAAAATTGTAGAAATTAGTTTAACGCAGGCAATGACTTCTTATCAATTTCCAGCGTTCGTCTAAATCACAGAACTTTGAACTGCAACTATTGATACCATTCATTCTACAAACATGTGCATTGCAGGTCACTCCAAAATGCGTAGTATAATAATAATAACTCTTACTTTTAAAAAATAAATCTTGTGTCAAGTCTAGTTTATCGGTAACTATTTTTTGTTCTGTTATCGAAAATAACTAAAACATTAAATGTATTGTATATAGATTTATTCATTAAACACATTATTTGTTGGAAACAGTATCTTCACGTCTATTTGTTCTGTCAAGTATAAGGGGAATGATCTGTTTCCAAAATTGTTGAGAAGTTTTTCTCTCTCTCACTTCACCAGTTCAGGTCTCATGGTATGAAACAATAAAATAACCACGGTAGTAGATGGGTGCGCGAATGTTAATTTGACGTTCGGTTACGGTTTCCGCGAGCGTTTTGAGAGAGAGAAATGCTTTATTGTCAAAAAATTGGTTACAATTTGTAGAATTAAAAACATACTAATAGCTAAAGACACAAAACTAAATGTACATGTGAAAATTTTTATACGTATATATACATTACATGTATATATTGTCAAAATTAAATCAGATAATAAAACCAACTATACGGCAATCTCAAAATAGGTAATAATTTTTACTAAAAATCAGTAACAACATTAAACCAGTGAGTAGCACGCTCCAAATTAAATATTAATGTTATAAATTTATTAAAGCGAAGAATCCAAAAGACGTTATAAATTGGAAAATGATTTTGCATTTTTTGCATTGTTGAGTATTGAGCTCTTAACCAATTCTGAACTTGAGTAGATACGTTCTTAAGTGGATAGCTGTGCAATGATCTGTGTGATTTCAATATTTTCGATCAAATTTCTTCAATATGATCAAACAAAAACTACCACTTCCAGGTGCCTGTTTCATCCAAGAACAAAAAATTAATTGAATGATAAAATTTTAGAAAATATGCATTTATTGATGTGATTTATTGAAAATTGACATCTTTACAGCACAATCTTTATACGAATAGGTTAAGTATAATGGGAAGCCATAAAAATTTGGAATTAATTGGTTGTAATGATGTTTGTGTTTGAGGTTATAAATAGCGTCAATGTATATCGTGATAGTTTGGAACGGAGACAAATTTTTTATCTTATTTATTTAATGTATTTCGAACCTAGAATGATAGAAATGAAATTGTTCAAAGGTTGTTTTGACAACTTTTACTACAGTGAGTTGCTATGTAATTAGTACAAATTGACAAAGAAATATTAACAATCCTTGAACTATATAAACAATATCATTAATTAGAATCTGAATCAGAGACTGTTAGAGAAAGAAGTTTTCACAAAATTGTAATAAACGTGTAGGTAGGAATTGATTTTATTTCAAATATTGAATAAATCTCGACATAATTTCATACATAGTTGCCGTTTTTTTTATGCTCACAATATATCGAACAGAACAATTCAAAACTTGTAGTGGTGAAAAATTCCGGCAATATATTCCTCAAAAATTTAGAGCCCAAACAATTGTATTTAAACTACGATTTGGACATACGCATCTAACGCAAGGCGCAAAATTGTATGCGTATAGCGCGTGTTTATGTGAAGTGACACGAGATAAAGGACACGTATGCGCCTGCCTTCTAATGAGCATATTAAGGCTCAATTTTTAAATTATCTTCCTTCGAAGTGTATCGAATGAATATCTGATTCACAATTAAAAAAATTCTTATGGTTGAATTTTTTGTTTTTCTTCTTAAACAAGAAATGTATATCACCGAATACATATATTTTTTAAAATTTAAACTATTTGCTGTGTCATCCCAAATTCGATATAGTTAGAAAGTTTTGTAAAGTTCCTTGTGTTAATTAACTACCTTTAACAACTTCTCCTCCGTTATTTTTTACAACAAAAATTTAAGGAAACTTCTATTGCGAGAGCTACACAGCATCAGAAACGGTGTCCTGATGTTAATTCTATAATTATCCTTTTCGAGATATTTTTGATAAGAAATACTAGCCCTACAAACTTATAAACGAAACATCGTTACATATATATAGCGGGGGTCTTATAACTTTCTTTGTCGCATCCCGCATTTTGTACGCCACACTTTTCTATCCATCCACTCGTTTTCCTGGATATCTCTGTATTGCATATTTTGTTCAATTCCTTTCTTCCAGGTCCTTGAGGGTCTTTCTCGTTTCCTTCTATCCTGCGTTGACACATCAATGCTTTCTTCGGACTCATCCTCATCACATGTCCGTACCAGATCAATAGTTCAGTGTGTATTCTCTCTGAAGTCGTGTAAACTCGAAATGTTCTTTGTCCACTTTTTCTAAACCTATTTATTTGTAGTTCGGGGTTCCCTTCTTTGCTTCCTACCGACAGATATTCTGTTTTTTACATATTTTTAACAAGGTAGAGAGATGTAGAACAGTTCCTTGGAATTCTTCTTTTCAGTGGCGTCTTCTACCGAGGGTTGCCGACCATCATTTGATAGACTTCTCTGTTTTGCGCCGCATGAATTATATTCGCAGCTTCTGGTATTTTTTCTTTCTACCTAAACCTCTCCTATCTGCTATCTTGCTTTCCACGATAAGCTGTAGCTAACCGTAGGTAGGACGCTTTTCTTTTCATAATAGTCACAAGCAATTCTAAATCTTTAGCCATTCTTCTCAGTACCTCCGTATTAGTTACTCTATCAGTACAAGGTATTCTTAAAATGCTTCTAATTTTTGCATTGTTGCTACTTTTAGTGTCCGTCCACACCGTAAAACAGCGTGGAGAGTACGTAATATTTCGTGGCTCGCCATCGGATACCAATGCAAAGTTGCGGTTGCTCAAGAGCTTTCTCATTTTTATGAATGTGGATCTTTCCTGTTAATCTCTAAATCAGGGTTCTATTCATCATTTATTGTATATTCCAAGTACTTGAAGTAGTGTACTCTCTCAATGGGATCTACATTTTGTATTTTTCTCTTACTAATCACTATAAATTTGGTTCCTTGGAATTATAAAGCGATAATCTTTTTCTGTTAGATACTGAATTTCTGCTAAACACGGCAATGATATTTTCTTACATTTCACATGTATCTCGTACAGGAGTAAAAGATAACTTTCATTTAGAATGAATAACAAAAGAAAAATTGGAGCATTTATCCGCGCGAATGATTAATGCAATTCGAAGGATATCAATATAATAACGCTTTGATTATTCTAAAAATAACTGTTAAATGAAAGATTAGCTATATGATATATATGAATCGGATATCATATTATTTAGGTCATCATTTTTATAGATTCGAGCAATGAAGAAATGATTAAAATAAATATATAATAATTAATTAGAAAAATATTTCCATTTGAGAATGAGACGAAGGATCAAAATACCAGGTGATACCAAATAGTGAGTGTCTTGACGTAAGTGTGACGTAAATAGGTAATAACTTATTTTTTTAAATTTCAATATTTACCTGTAGTTGCTTGTTTACTTATTTATTTTATCTCATCATATCTCTTCTGATTATTTTTTTCAATTCTTATTAATGGAAATCTTTAATGATTATGTTTATGAAATGTGTTAACTATAAAATCATTTTGAATAAAAAATATATAATAATGGGATTTGATGTTATTTTTTTTGTACGTAAAAAGCAAGCACAAGAGCGTAAACTCTATTACAATCGAGTAATTCAAATGGTCGTGTGAAGATGTTTCTGGATATGGATCTTGAACATCTGTAAGTTGTGGTGTTCGGTAAAGACGTGCCTTGGTACCAAAGGCTTGTATTTCGTTAAAGAAAGAAGTCCCGATAAATTGAGATTCTGGGCATTATATATTATATAATTTAATAATAAATTTTCGGAGTGGGCACCTGACACTTCTACTCATTTCCGAGGTCTACGGCGGATATTTAAAAGTACCGTAGTAGACGTAGCGAGCAACTGGATAAATTGAGAGTGTGGATGACTAGCATTCCTGCCGCCTCTGGTCGCCCGAACACGTGTCGAGAGCCTCTGGAAGGTGCCTCGCGAGATTTTGGATCGGGCATAAGATACCATCAACATATTTGATTACTTTGTGCCCGTGATTAGAATGAAAATGTTAATTTACGTTTATATATTATACTGTTCTATTTACTTAGAATTAGCTATTCAGAAAAGTTTCTACAGGAAAGGTGAACCTTTGCTTTAAATATTGGCATAATTCGTAAAAATTACAAATATTTATTTCGTTACTGAAAATAATTTCTGACATCTTTAACAAAAATTCTTTGTCGTCTTTTCTAAATTTTCTATAGCGGATTTTACGTGACTTTTTCAATTTCATCAAGAGTTTAGAAATCTAGTTCAATTTGACTCTTCACGAGCCATCAAGTCATCTTATCAAGACTGTCATCCTAGGGACATAATTATCTACTTATTACACTTGATACATAAATAACTATTGCAAACCTATAATCGACCAGATTTATCATGTTTATAATTATAAAATTTGATCAGTTTGTAGTATTCAAATCTCGTAGTTTATAACATTTATTTTATAACTCACTCCACGCTTTTGGAAAAATTTGTACGTATTGGGACAAAATCAGTTTTATACGAAAAATTTAATAGAACTCAATGTACAATACATTAATTCTCACTCACCTGACATCCAAATCATTAAACCTTGGTATAATGGTATCAGCATCACCATTTTAGTCTAGCTGTGCTGTTAATGTATAAACGGAACATTCTTATTATAACATTACGAAAATATAGAAGGTATTGACATTTGAAGCTTTCAAAATATCAGTTGTAACCCAAGATATACAAGCTCTAATAATTGAGTAATGAGGTTTATCTTATTACCGCATTTATGGTAACCGTGAATCAACCGCTGCGTGTGTTTCAAACATACGTGTTACTGGTGTTCGTCACAAAAATAAAGAAGCAAGGAGGAGCAAGGAGTCACGATAACATTTTGTGCGACTGAAACTGATGGTAAAGAATAGTATTTGATAATAATTCTTTAAACTCTAAGCGACTGATTCGTTGGCATAAAAGGTTTGGGGATGGCTTTGAAAGCATGAAAGACGAAGGCGCGAAGAAGAAGACCGGCCGAGATGGATACTGACAGGAACGCGCAGTTTGTACGGGTCCTAATTCATCAATAAGGTTAATTAATGTTGCGAATGTTAGCAGACCAACTAAATATTAACCGCGAAGTCAGACAGATTTTGGCATTCGTGCAATACTGTTTGGAAAATTTCAAAAAAAGAGTCCAGAGCTGCCCCTTACAGCAACGAAACGAGATATCAGAATCCATATAGAGGCTATTACCAAATGATTTAAGAGCAAAAACTTTCAAATAAGTAAATAAAAAATAAAAACGATGCTCATCTGCTTCTTTGAGATACGCGACGTATTGACTAAAGCCGTTCTATCTGAACAGCGCGTGGAATGTGACACAATTTTAAGGTTCCATAAAGATTCTAGTGTTACCATAGTCACCCTATTCTCTGGATTTATCCTCTTGTGCCTTCTTACTCTTATCAAAATAAAAAACGTCGTGAAATTAACGCATTTACAATCGATGAATGCCGTGTGAAGAGGGTTCTGTCGGAGATTCAAGTCAAATATCTGCCACAACATCTGGAAAATTGGAGTGTGTGTATTAGTTCCGAAGGGAAAAACTTTGAGGGAAATCTTGTTATCACGAATTAATTTTTATAGTATTATTCTCATCACCTAATGTCTATACCTTCAATTTCAAATTGCATATCCCAATATATACTTATTTCATATTTTTTCAGTGATAAGGTAACTGTTTTTCAATATTTGATCAAAAAATATCCCGCAACATGCCATTAATATAACATGAAGACTTGAAGTTGAGAAACGTATATTTATGTGGTGAGATACTTTATTAAGTTCATTCTCAATGACATAGTAATTAAATTTGGTGATGTTTAAACTGAATGGTAAAAATGTGTTGAGCAAATTCGTGGTGATAAGTAGAACAAATATCAGTTTACGTCCGGTTTTTCACTTAACCATTTGTGTATTGTTATAAAAACAAAACTTTAACTAATTATACCAAAATGAATATTATATTATACGTTAAATATCCTGTTTACGGTTATAGTTGATAAGAAATCTACTTAATAATCTCTTACAATATTATTGATAAAAGTTCTAATCTTGTCCTTTACTATATTCAAATATAATGAACAAGGTGTTATTTTTGAGTGATTATTTAATCCCTATTTTTTGAGAGACTGCTCGGGTGGACAGGGTGTACCACCAACATTCATTTTTAATAGGTGATTGTGTCAACTACTTCAAGTTAGGAATAAAATTTTTATACTGGCAATCCAGATCAATAGCTTTGGTCAAGGATTAAACCTGAAGATACTCTTGGATTTGAAGCTAACGTATGATTCACTAAATAGAAAACTTTTTTTTTCATGTGCTTGCAGCAGTTTATTACATTGTCAAAATGTAATATATTTTGTACTCAACTAGACTTGGTGTCGAATTAAATGATTAAATATTGAGAAAAGACAAACAGAATTCACAATAATATTTGAATTGATTTCACGTGTAGAGAAAATATATAGGTACGTAAATGAAAAATTCCCAATAGCTAATCTTTAGGTTAAATTGGAAACGATGATATTAAATGGCAATATTTACAGTTTGAAATTTTTAATGGTGAAAGTACTCAGAATGCTATTTGAGTTATTTACAGATACTTAAAACATTTATCTTGATTAAAAAATGGAATTAATTCGCGCATAACATGCAATGACTTTCGACGTGGATTAAACCAACAACAGAGTGTCAATCAACTCACTTCGACTTCTGGTGATGAAGTACCATTTTAAGCTAACGTGTTTCGAAGAACGTCCAAAATTGTGCCAATAAACAACGATGCTATGCATAAACTGATATTGCAAGGTCGTGATGCGACATACTATGAGATTGAGGTATATTTGATTTTAGATGCACTAGCACACAATCAATATTGCATGATCAACTGGCTGTCAAAAAGATTTGTTCGCGTTGGATATTGCATAACTTGACAATCGCTCCATAAAAGTCTTGTGTCGATTGGTGCAAAGAAAAACTAAGCATAATCAATAGCAGTACTCCAAAAGACGTCTATAAAATCCCGATTGGCGATCCCGAATCTAAACAAGAATCAATTTTATGGGTCTTTCAAGAGGAGCCACGTCCATCAAAAGTTGTTCGCACACATAGCACTTGGAATCAAATGGTCGCCTTTTTTTATGAATAACTGGACGGTCATGTCGCCACCGTTCCATTAGAACGGTCGGAACGGTCAATTCTGAATGTTAAACCAGCATTTGTTTGCCAGGAGTGTTCGAAAAAATCAGGGGCACTAAACGCAGAAGACGAATCATTCTCCACCACAAAAATTCGAGCTCATCAGTTCAGACAAAAACGTTTTTGAACTCTCAAAACATCGAATTTATGGGTCATCCATCCTTGTTTGGCACTCAACAATTTCTTCTTATTCCCGCAGACCAGAAATAAATTGCAAGTACCACTTTTTTCTACACCCGAAGAAGCGGTTGATGAGTTCAAATGACATGTTTTGGAGGTAGCTCAATCGGAATGGAAAAAATGCTCTAACAATTGGTTCAAACGCATGCGAAGGTGTAGTGATCTTAATGGAGAATATTTTGAAAAACAATAAAGCCATCCAATTATAAACATTTGTTTTTATTTGTCGCAAAACTTGATAGCAACAATCGTATTTATAGAATACTCGACAATAGAAAGGAACTATTTTTAAAAATTTGTTAAGAATGTCAGAATAGAAAAATATTTGCAATGAGAAAAATGAGTTTGAAATTGCCAAAATCGATAATTGTTGCTCTCCAACAATAAATAGATGACCTAATCGAAAACAATAAAATTTTCGAGAAAGACGCGATTAGGATTAATATTTTTGAAATTATTGAATTAGTAAATTTGAGCAATATAACTAATAAACATTTAACACATGCTGTTGCAATTTTATAGTTCATAGTCATGCATACTATAATCTTAATAACTACTAAAAGAATAAGAAAAAGTGAGTAGAAATAGAGATACAGTATTTCATTACAAATTGTAAAAGTAATTATTGTTTCGGTTAAGACGTAGTAGGTAGATTTTGAAATTTTTAACATTTAACAATTTGTAGAGAAATCTTCCACCATAATGGTCTATCTACAAAAGTGTCTATATATATCGTGACATTACTCACCTAGAACCAATCTTCAGGTTGCTATAAAAAACCAATATGTTAATTTTCTCACTAATTCTACTAATGAATTTTTCTGACACTAATGTGCAGGTTTTGAAATTATAAAGTGATGAAAACATTCCTGAATAATGCGATATAACTGCATGGTCTCGTCCTGGTATATATTGAGAATGAGGAAGTGAAATTAAAGCTCGAACGCATACAACCGCAACGATTCCGTGCCAATACATCGCCGAGCGTTGGACTTGATACGTTAAAAGAAAAAGGAGGCGTTTGAACAGTAAACTACTGCTACTTCTATTATTATCCATCCATCCATATCTATTAGGACCAACGTCAACCAGAAGGAATTTACGATTTGCCTTTTCAAAAACGGGCATTCCAATTCATTTTTGCATTTCCATTATCAAAAGACAATACAAACATTTATTTCTGATTTTTTTGTTGGAACTAAGAATCAATGTCGGTTCTTCAAAAAAATATAATACAACTTTTAAACAATTAAATTAAAAACGCTTTCGATTCTTCAAATTATTACAAGACGTCAAAAGTATAGAATTTTGCAAGATGGTTTTGACGTTAGTTTTTTTAGATGTTTTATCACTTTCTCGATGGTCGGCAACCTACGTGTACACGTGTACTAGATCTGGTACTCTTACCAGATTGATCAAGCCCAAGATATTAGAAAGACACACTTAACTCTGTTAGGTTAATTCAAAATAACCCACGGAGCTATACACAAGCTGTTAGTGATGGAAAGTTCGGCTAGGAAGCCGCTACCGCTACGGGGCGTTTTTAAATGAAAGAATATGCATGTGATTCCAAGCTTTTCGAACACACGGTGCCGTAGGCCGAAAGCTTCTAGGTGGATGATTTTCCAATATACGAGGATGGCCCATCAAAGAAAACTAAAAAATTTTGGAAAACATATATTTGTTTTTCAACGTAATCTCCTTTTATAGCTCCATACACTTTTCCCAGCGATGTTAAATAAGTTTAATACCCTTTTTACAATAAGAATCGTCAAGCTCTTTCAAAATATTTGACCACCGAGGCATTTTTCCAAGTCTGGGAACAGAAAATAATTGGAGGAGACTAAATCTGGCGAATAGGGTGCATGAGGTAGCAATACAAACTTTAATTCATTAAATTTGGCCATTACAATAACGGATGTGTGATCTTTCTTCTAAGTCAAATGTGGACGTTCTTTTTTTGATTCCTTTGCTCGAACGTTGCAATAAGAGGGGATAATATTAACCGTTTTTTCTTTTTTAAGATAATCAATAGAAATTATATCACGCGCATCCCAAAAAACCGATGACCAGACCTTTCCTGCAGATGGAACGGTCATTGCCTTCTTTGGAGCGGGTTCTCCCTTTTTAGTTTGTTTTTATTGCTCTTTTGTTTCGGTGATGGACCCAATATTTTACTCTTGATAAAGAAGGAGCAGGTTCACCCATAGTAGAATTAGAGAGTTCAGCTTTTATATTGGTTGGGGTATGAGGCCTTTTAAATAAAAGTATTGCATCACAAAACGATAACCAATTTTTTCCATGTTTACAATTCAGTGAAAACGTTCACTATTGATGCCTGCCAAACAAATACTAAACAACGTGGCATTTTCAAACTTAAAACATATGTTGTATATATTTTTATTTATATACAAAATTCTGCAGATTTTCCGCTTTGACCCGAAAAAAAAAGAAATGATCACATTATTCTTAATATATTTGAAATTAGTACTGCTTCTTACTATTTTCTGTTATTGTTCAAAAGTAAGTTTGAGTGAAAAAACAATGCTAAACTTTTATCAATTTAAAAATCTGTCGAAATTTCAACCAAACTTCCACCATGTCATTAAGTTGATTTTATAGCATTATCCTTCTAAAGTGATTCAAAATTATTATGAAGGGTTGGTTGTATCCCTTAACTAGCCTACGTAATAGTATGAAATAACATTCCAACCCTTTACGAAGACGAGTAGAATATTACTGAACTAAAAACCGGTTACAGCGTTAATGACTACAGTTAATCGTCGTTTGTTAGAAGTAAATTGAGATGAAAGTCCCAATAGACCAGTTCTCAGCGACGGAGTGATTAAAAATTGAATTAAATATGAATTTACGAGTTACAGAGTAAATCAAAATTCGTTATAGTGGACTCTAGTTTGTCTGCAATCTTACTTCTAAAATTAGTGTACAAAGATCGGAACACACATAATAGTTTGTGCAAAGTATGGCTATGATGTAGAGTGGTACAGGTAAGGAGAACTCTCTCTGTAATTAAAAAGTGTCCGTACTTTTGCATAGTAATTAATGAATATTTGTTTATAAAGAAATTACGTCCCCGAATTGCTTGCGACCGCTTTGATGGAAAGTTATTAAAATACTATTTTTCACTTTCATTTAAAAGTGGAACTTTATAAGAGAGAGTTCTAATCACCTTTACACTCTTCATATGATGATCTTCAATTCGAAACTAATGTGGACAATCCACAAAAACAACCGTTGGGAATATTCATATTCAGCATACTATTAAATACATCAACAGAAATATTAGTACCGATAAATTTTATTCTTAATGATTTTTTGTAACGAACTTACATGATGATTTAATTAAATTTAAATGAATATTTTGCTTCTATGCTGATGACATATCTTCCTCTTTAAAAGAAAACTCGCCGACACAATTAGAGAATTGCAAAAACGGATATTCGAACCTTCTATAGGGTATCTTACTAATTGGTTTTTGTTTAAGTGTTAATGCCTTCATAACAGATTGTTTTGAGTTCACTCTACTCTCACTTTGAGTGTTTTGACTTCTTTACTATTTAAATTTGAAAATTGTACTGTTCGGATACATATTGATTTACCAGCAACTTCTGTGACTAGGGCTGTAACAATGTTCGAAGAAGAATATACCTATCATTCAGTCAGTTATATGGTCACAAATAATATTAAATCGGCGTCAAACAGATGTTAAGACCTGTAATCGTTTAGAAGAAGTCCATAACGTCCACGAAGTAGAAAGATAGTTGTAAGGCGTGGAAAGAAGTTGTGTGAGATTCTCATATGCCAGCCTTCTCGAGGTAGGTAATCATATAGCAGAATTAGCATTCATTCGGGAGCACCAAGATCGGGCAAATAAGCATGTGAAGACATCGAGGGGAACGTTATCCCAAAGCAAATTTCACCGAAACTGCTTATATGGTAGATGCTGGTGGTATAACTTTGAGATCTTGCACGAAGACAGTGATCGTCCATAATGCTAACGGGACATTGATACATAACAGAAATTTCTTGCTTTTCGCCCCCACGCTATGCTCATAGTGAGAGTACTACCTCAATGAGTTAGACATCGCTTAAATAGCCAGCACGATCGCAGGATATGAATTCGATACAACATGTCTGGGACTACCTGGAAAGAAAGTTTCGACAAAACATTCAGCACCTTATAATGTAATGAAACCTAGAATTGGAGTCGGTAGAAAAGAGGGAAATGTACGCCAATAACGTACTCCAAAGCATGAGAACTCTTGTACAAAATTTGATTAGAGATAACGGTGCCAATAGATGTTATTAAACCTCTTTTGTTTTTATTTTTAACAGAAGTTTAAGGAAAAATAGTTCTATGTTTAGTTTTAGCTGAATCTTTAAGTTATTTTAGTATTTATTTTAGTTAGTTTAATGCAACTAATAATTGTATCATTATATATATATATATATATATATATATATATATATAATGTACACAACATAAATTTACTAAAAAAATAGATTTTTTCTGATCTTCCAGTTGTGGGGTATTGCTGGTTTATTTCTTTAGTTTAAACTAATTTGAAGCCTGTATGAGCTATTGCAACAGTTGCCAACGCATGCCTGTGACTGAGTACGTTATCCCGATGCAAGAGAATACCTAGATCCTGCGTCAAGTAAACTTAAAATTACGCTTTCCATTTTTGAATTTTATCGGTATTTCCATTTCTCATCTGCATTTTGGCCTCTATTGATAGATCCATCACTCATCGATTTCTTGCAAAAAAACTTGATGGATAGCGACTGCGTTAGCTTCAGATTTCTACGGAATGTATACCATAGAGAGTTCTGACTAGTTTTTTACATAATAGATTACAATATGACGGGATGATTAATAATTGTTTTCATTTATAAATGGGTTATACGCAGATGAAAGGCAACAGCCTAGGTACATGTGAGTGTTAAAAGTAGATTGTACGAAGCTAAGTGTAACATAGAAATACCAAAATAGTTAAAAGGTTTAGAAATAACTCAGAAAATGACAAGAACACAAGTAGCATGAAAAAGGTATACAAAGCATTTGAGAAGAGGATGAAGTGAAAAAGTAACTAAAACTATTTTATTCGGTAATAATCATCTAAATGTAACATTCACAAAATAATTATTTGAAAGCAATAACAAGAAAAGTCATATAAAATTGGGACAGGAAGTTTGGACTTATAATTAATAAAAATAAAATTAAGATATGGTAGTAGAATAAATATAAGAGTATCAGAATTTTTTTATTTAATAAAGAAAAAGTATTACATTCCAACGAAGGCTAATAAAGATTGAGGACGTTACTGGCATCAAACAAATATCTCCCCCGAAAGATAAAAATCAAGATAATATGTGTACATGAAAAAATATTAAATTTATGTTTATAAATTCGTCCAATTACTGTTGAATTAAGTAGCCGTGGTTCTATTTCTAGATGGTATAATTTTCAATTAACCATGCCGTTGCTATGGGTACACATCTTTTCATTTATCATAAGCGTACTCAAAAAATTCTCATAATCTAGAACGAAATTATCATAGAAACAAATATATTGTATGTTGTGAGTGAAATATGTAAGTAAGATTTCTTTGGTTTTGCAATTAATTCTCATATAATTAAATATATTGTAAAATCGAAAATTTATCAATGATTTTTTTTCACATATCAATATAGAAATAAAATTTATATTTGAATTCGTTATGGAACATATGCTGTTTATATTTGAACAGTATTCAAAGATGATCTTGTTAATTTTCCTATCTCTGTTAGACTTACAGAAAAAGTTGAACAAGTCTTTACAAATAATTCAAGTCATAGGCATGAGTCGATTAGAAGTATTTAATAACTTTTTAATTTAAATAAAATATTTTTGATTTACAATTAACACAATCTACGAATTGCTAAGAGAATATCGAGTAGTAATGACGACAGTTCTTACTGCTGTCTATTGAATAATGACAATTCCAGAGGTATAATTTTATTAAATAGTAATGTTAAAAGTTGAGTAAGCTCCAAATATCTACCTGGGACACGAAATCAGCATTGGCAGAGGTAACCAGAACTGTGAAATAAGCAGAAGGGAACGCATAAAATAGGCCGCCTTTAGTAAGTTATGACTTCGAAATCCATGTTTGTTTGAAGAGAAAGGTATCATAAGCAAAATCCAGGTAATGTTGCAAATAATGTTGAGGTGCAACGGATGCGGTACTCGGAATAATGGGCTGGGCGAGCTATGTAGCCCGAACAACAGAAAATCGGTGGACCCAATAAATTATTGAATGGAGACCGAGAGAAGATGTCCCTAGAAGTAGACCATGCTCCAAACTCACTGGTTTGGCAATATTAAGAAGATGAAAATCAACCGTAGTTCTCAAAGGTTGCGTCGACAACAATATAAAGTTAGAACGACGAAGAAAAATTTTAGAAATAATGAACAAAAATTACACAATGACGAAAAAACTATTACACACTTAGAAAATGATACTTATATTATGACGGGTAAAATTCAACTTTTAATAATTAAATTAACATCACTAGTAATCATAATATGTTTTTCTCTGATAGTAGATTTGGTCGTGGTGCAAAAATCATCGTAATAACGATCATTACTCGGTCACTGAATAATAACTCTCATTTTTTTAATTTTAATACTAATATAATTTAATAATATTCAATAATTTCATCTGGAAATCAGAAGATCTGACTAACTACTTATCCTACCTCTTTTCCAATCCATAAAAAACACGTTTCTGTATTTTCAGTATTAGTTTCATTATATTGCGGTCATAATTATCTTCAGCTCATTTTTGTATAGGCGTTTATAAGAATGGAACTCATTCTTATTAATTATGATACAGACGGATCCTACACTAACATGTATAACAGTTTTCTGAATAGATGCACAAAGCTTTTTTCAACATCTAAGAATTTTTACTGATAGTTAAGGTTTTCCATCAGTTTTAGTGAGATTTTAGTTGCACCCATTTCTTTAAAATGTTGTGTGATATGGGTGAGCTGCTTCGTCGTACATATTCTTCTACGATCACCATCATGAGAATTGTTTTCATCACATTTAGCACAATTAATAACTGAACAACTTAATACCTTGTATACTTCACGATATAATGCGAGTTTTCAGAATTTTAGATGTATTGGACTTAAATTCGAATTTCTCAGCTAAGATGTTAGTTGTAAAATATTTGTCAGCCATTATTTTCAAAGCAATTTTAGTCTTTTGTATTTCTACCCATAGCAACTGATCAATTCCCACTTAAATTCTCGAAACTAACATTCTATTCTAGCAACATCTTTAGGAAGAAATTATCCAAATTTTCGTTACTTTACTTAAAAATATATTTTCGTTATCTGAAGTAAACCTAACCGTATTGTTGGTTGGTTATTTTTGTTCCTTGTAGTTTTTTATTTCTATTGTTTTATTACGGCGGGAAAGTAAGTAACAAAATATAAAAGCGTTAGTTTTGGTTGGTTTCGATCACAATAGAATAGTAAGAGGCAATGGAAATACTATTAACTTAATTATGATGAGCATCTTCCACGTATGGAGATATAATTTCAGACAACATAACAGGTATCCTATTGAGTAAAAATTAATATCTATGGTACTATAATTGATATTACTGATATTACACGCCACTGAAAAATTGGCAATGCTATTTATGACCTTTAATTTGTTTGGATGCTGTTTCAAAGTAATAAAAGGTCAGGTTAAGGCCATAAATCGATTATTTCTAATCAGATACTTAAAATAACATAATTTTTGAGTTGAAAAAAAAACTGATAAAAAAAACTAAATGATTGTTTAAATTAACTACATGTTATTTTTTACTGGCAATAATTAAACAAGGACAGTTCACTCGTCTAGATTTAAAACCCGATAAGTTCGCTTATATAATAGAAGATAAAAATAATTTTTATAACCATGACATTTTTGTCATTTTTAGTTTTTCAAATTTATTATTAAAAACAAATAGAATGGATTTTTTTAATTTGCGCCGTATATAGAATGAATTAAAGAATAAAAAATAAACTTTTTGATGTTGAAGAATTATTTTAATAATTATAATAATAATGAAAAAGTATATTCTAAGCTATAACTATCTAATCATTAGCTAATAAACTACTACTGAGTAAAACTGAATTTCCTTGTTAGTAATACCAAAGTACAACATAATTAAGTTAAAATTATTAACCCTTTAAGGACAAGTGGAAGTACATCTACTTACTATGCTTTAAGCAGAGCATACACGGTCAATAAAACTGACAGTAGGTATTGATAAAAGTACTGAAGGTGCCCTTCTTCAGTATTTTCTGTGATTACACGATCATTATTACTGAAAGTATTACTGATGTTCGTTTAATTCACACGGTCATTATTACTGTCAATATTATTCGTCAGTTCCCGCTTTCCATCCTTTAGTAGATAACTTAACATGGATAGAGCCTGTTTGGCAATAGTTATAGCTTCTGCTGTTGTAAAAAAAAGAAAAAAAAGAAGAATATGGGTTAAGGATTGGCTGTTGGAAAGAGACAGGTACACCCATTTAAACCTATTGAATGAAATAGTAGTTAAAAATCCTGCAGATTTCAAAAATTATTTTCGAATGAGTGAAACAACGTTTTTAACTTTATTGGACATGGTTTCACCTCATATTAAAAAGCAAGACACTAATATGAGACAAAGTATCAGTCCAAAAGAGCGACTCGCTGTTACTTTGCGATACCTGGCGACAGGAAGAAATTTTGCTGACCTCAAGTTCTCAGCATTGATTTCCCCAGCAGCAATTAGTTCAATGATAATTGAAACATGTGAAACTCTCATCTATGTGCTTCGAGATTATATCAAGGTAAGTTGAACAAAAAAATTCAATTAGTAAAATATTTTATTAGTATGTATAGGCATTTATACACTTTACAAAATTTTATTTTATTCAGAAAATGTATGATAGTAGTCCTTCAAGTTATTTTTTGATGAAATGCCGTTATCATCGATTGGATCATAATTGTTATTATTGTTTAAAATCATAATTTTTTGGGGGGAAGTGGTGGTGGTAGAAGGGACATGGACTGGACTAGGAAGGGTTCCGTTCAGTATTTGGGAAGGATTTGATGAATGGAGGCAGGAAGATTGCGGCTCGTTGATTTTAACGGAGTTGTGATGCAGATTCCCCATTGTAGCCTCAAATAAAATGTCGTTTATGGCCTTTTCGGCAAGTATTTTTTGGGACGCATCCAAATTTTGCAATTTTGTAGCCCAAACTTTCGCTAAGTTAAGATTGTAATCTCCTTCTTTTTCCTTGGTCAGGTACTCACACGCTAAATTCAGCAAATCTGATTGTTTATTACATTTTTTTTGTTTTTTGGATTTTCTGTTGTAATTTATTGAAGTCGAAGGCTGAGTGATAACATCGTCCTCTGGAATTATGTTTGTAGTTTCTTGAGCCTAAAAAATAAAACAAGAGTTAAAAAATTCCTCGATGTTCATATTTCATGCTTTAAAAATGATTGACATTCTTTGTAACTAATTACAGCAAATTTTTATTACTACTAATAATAACAATCTTATTATTATTTAAAAAATATTTTTTTTTTTACAGCTTCCCTTAACAGAAGAGGAATGGTTATTAACTGCAGCAGAATTCAGCAAGAACTGCCACTTTCCTACTTGTCTCGGAGCTCTTGATGGAAAGCATATCGCCATAAAAAAACCGGCTAATACCTCCTCTCTGTATTATAATTATAAAGGACACTTTAGCATTGTTTTAATGGCATTGGTCAATGCAAATAAGGAATTTATAATGGTGGATGTAGGAGCTAATGGTAGGATCTCCGACGGTGGGGTCCTCTTTTATACAAAATTTTGGGATTTGTTTCTAAAAAAGCAATTGCATATTCCACCTCCCACAAAGTTACCAGGTTCAGAGGATTATTTTCCTTACGTTTTTGTGGCAGATGAGGCCTTTGCTTTGCACTGCAACCTTATGAAACCATACCCTCAAAAAAAATGTACAAAGGAGCAAGATACTTTCAATAAACGACTGTCCACAGCTCGATGTGTAGTCGAAAATGCCTTTGGCATTCTCGCATCAAGATTTGGTGTGTTTCAAAAGCCAATAAATCTTGGTCCTGACAAAGCAACAAAAATTACACTAGCATGCTGCTATCTGCATAATTACTTAAAAAAGGAATCTCTAAACTTTAGTGCACAAAACGAAATTGAAAGCATAGATGTAGGGGCTAGTCTTCGTGAAGAACATAGTAGGAATGCAAGCGACGCAAAATCCACAAGGGATAAATATTGTACATATTTTAATCTTACATAATAATTTGTCATAATACTTTTGCAAATGTTAATTTTTTATTTCAAAAAATTTAATACTGAAATTTATGGTAAAAACCAAACAATCAAAATCATACCTGTTCCTCTTCCTCGTTTTCCACATCAATCGACGAGTGGGTTTCGAATGGCTGCTCGATTTTATCAAGAAATTGAAGAGCATAAAATACCCATGACGACGGAGTGTAAATGTCTTCGGTACCACATCCAGACCTTTAATAACATAATAAATTCATTTCATATTTTCTTTTTTATATAATTATTATAAAAACAACTATACCTAATGCCTAAATAAAATTTTACTAAGAAAATCAAAATGTTGGTATATATTCTCACCTTTTCGAAGATTCAATTTTCTTAAGTTCTTTTCGAAAATTTGATCTTAATGTATTTATTTTTTTCCTGACATCGGAAATTTCCGCGTTAGGTTTTATTTTTTTGTACAAAGGCAATAATTTATTTAAGGCTTCCATCCTTTTATTTTTTTTCATGTAATTTGGATCTGTGGAGCTCCACAATTCGGGCATGGATTCAAAAGTATGAATAAATAATTTAAGATCTTCGTCCATATTATCCTCCATCTGCAAATTATTTAACAAAATGTAAATGAAGTTATGATTAATATTTTCGTTATTAACCCTCCGAGTACCATGGGGTCCTTTTGGGACCCAACACTTTTACGAGAATTTAACTTTCTCTGCTGTATGACCTTTGTAAACTCCGTTTTAAAATATTGTTTCTTCAGAAAATACAAGAAAAAACAAGTTGCACCTTTTATTTATTTTTGGGCATAAGTTAAAAGATGAGTAAACTTGAAGGTAAAATTCATTATTAGCATTCAAAAACATGTGAAAGTACCAAGTTTCAACTTCCTATTCAATAACCCAAGATTTAAAATGGAAAAAAGTATTTGGGGTCCAAAAAGGACCCCTGTGGTACTTGACTTTCATGAGGACCGTGGTACCCAGAGGGTTAAATTCACAGTATTTTAAAAATAATCTTGTACTTACTTTGGATGCACGAGTTTTTGCACAATTTAATAACTGAGGAAGATAAATTTATCGTAATTAAACTTAATTTAACTTAATTTAAATAACGTAATTTAACTTAAATTCGTAAGAAAATAAGCAGGCTTCACGTTTTCAGAGAAAATAAACGGCAACTCTACAAAAAGCAAACCAACGTCGAACTCCAAGATTTCATCAATTAGATGGCACGTGTTTTCACAACCTAAACCCGCCTCATTACTGAAGAATGAAGCAAACCCGGCCACACGGTCATTATTACTGTCAGTATCCCCACTACTCGGCGACCAGAACTGAGGAATGAATGGATTGAAGCATCAATCTTCAGTACCCTCTTCAGTACTTCAATACCTCGGATTACACGATCAGTATTACTGACAATATTTTTCGATACTGTCAGTATTATTGACCGTGTATGCTCTGCTTTAGGGCGTACGCCGTACGTCAATTTTAACTTGGATTTTTTACTTACACTGAAAAAACATTTATCAACAACTATCAATATTTGTATACTTTGAATATGTTCCAGTATAATAGTTCTCCTCATCCTCTGTCTTATTAGTCCGATAAGCAACCGGTTTCAGCCTAACTGTCAGAGGCAATGGTTTATAATTTGCAAGTATTCTAGTTCCAAATTTTTATTTGAACAGTACAGTGTTCGTTAAATTATTTATGCAAATATATGCAATAAATGGTACGGACACATTAAAAGAATGGAAAAACGACGGGGTACAAGGAAAATCACAAAATGGAGACCGAGCGAGAAAAGATTGCCTATTAGACCACAAAATAAATAATAATTAAATACGATAAAATGTGGGCAATAAATTTTTCTCTAATCATGAGCAACAGTGATTCAGACTCTATTTTTTTGTTCGACAATTTTACATCCGACAGCGAAAGTAAAAATTTTACTAGTACTGATGGTGAAATTTTAACAGACCTTAGTAACACTTCATCTGTTGATGACGATCCACCTACATGTAATATGATAGGCGATCCATTTGGAAATACTCGACCTGATAATGTGCCAGACTTTTTTGGAATTGCAGGTCCAAATCCTGATGTATTTCCTGATAAAGACTTATCTTTTACCAGGTGTGTAGATGCCTTTTTGCCAGATGAATTGTTTAATTTTATTGTGTCATGTACGAATACGAAAGCTCAATCATATTTTGCAAATCAACCACATCTAGATTTTAAAGTTCATGGTCTACAATGGCGCGACGTTACCACAAAAGAAATTAGAATATTCTTTGGAGCTATAATATAAAAATTTGCTGACCCAAATGCTATACAAGCAAATGATAGATTATACCTTATTAGACCATTTGTAACACGCTTAACTATCAACCAAATAAGATTGTTGTTGATGAATCGCTGATGTTATACAAAAGTCGCATGCATTTCCGAAAATATATTATAAAGTCAAAGTGTTCCAGATTCGGAGTAAAAATTTTTAATCTATGCACCTCTGATTGATATATGTACAGCTTTGAAATTTATACTGGACAAGGTCAGCAGCAGTTTCTCTTTCTCTACTTGTGTGAGCTGGCAGTAATTCAGTATGACTTTTATTTCGTTAGCTTCTACTTTCCATTTCTTCAGCACCGGTTCTACATTGTTTAAGTTATCTTGTAGATTTCTGATTGCTGGTTCTGGGTAAGGACGCAAGTATTATCATGTCGTTTGTGGAGGTGGAAACTGCAATTCTAAGTGATGTTTTACTAGAAAAAATCCGTTATGCAAGTAGGACAACTATTTCATAAAAGTGATATGGTACCATAGCAATACTTTTTTCTCTAGGATATCACTTACCTACTTTACTACTCTATGAACTTGTTCCACTATGTTATACTTTTTGCAAAAGCTGATTTGATGATGAGGAATAGTTTTTGTGTTGGGCTAGGCCCTATATTGCCACTATTTATTTTTATTAGCTTCTGAAGAATTCTATCTGTTACGAAATCATAATTTAGTGGTTTTTTAGGATTGATCTATTTCGGAATAATTTTTTTTTATCTCTTTGTTGGTTTGATTGTATTCATTAAATATTTGGCACTTCAGCTCAATCTTTATAATTTCTGACCCCCTCCCCATCTTGGTCTTTAATAGGTGAGGTAGGTTGCGTATTTTTCTTATTTAGTACAGGAAAATTACGTGGTTTTGACATAAAACCTCAAATTAATTTGGACGGTTTTGATTTTCCAGATTCTGGGAGATTCGGGATGGTAAATAAGTTTAGCAACTCTTAACAAAATTACGGACTTTCGAAATTTTGATATTCAATACGAGGAATTCGAAAAAAGGTGTTGGAGCAATAAATTTATAGCACAAAATTCTCTACAGATTGGTCAATAAGCATTTTTTCCAGACCTCAAAATTTTCACCGTAAAATGGGTTCATGTACAAAAAAGGTTTCAATTTTTTGCTAACCTCAAAATTTCCATTATAAAATGGGTTTGGACGCTCCAAAATATTTTGTGTCGCGAATAACTTGAAAACTACGTAAAATTCGTGCCGGAGCCAAAACTGTAGAGCACAAAATGAGTACCCATTTTTGTGAAAGAGAAATTATTGAGAAGTCTGTGAATAATGAAATAAAATTTTTAAAAGTTGCTTGTTTATATGGAGAGTGATCAATTGAAACAAGTGCTTATGTGGCCAATATACCTCTTCATCTCGGCAAGATTTTCGAAAATTTCTGAACTCGAAAATTATGCTAGCTTATCTGAGTAGAAACTAGAGATCTTAACCATCATGATGTATTTTGATTTTTTGTAAAGAAGTAGTTTTCCAAGAGTTTCCTTGTACGACTGGAAGGTAAATTGGCTTAAATTCGCACTGGCAGGCATTCGCGAGCAGATGCACTGGTAGGAATTCGCGAGTAGATGCTCCGGCTTTCGGCGTTGAGGGAGATTTACTACGAAAAAATGACCAGAGAACTTATTTGTAGAAAATGTTGTGCTCCACATTTTTTTTCGGGCATTTTTTCTCGAATTACTCTTAGTTTTCGAGTTATTCGCGTTTCAACATTTTTCTGAGTCACAAGTTTCGAAAACCCATGCCTAGGCTTATTCAATAACCGAAAACCTCTGAGAATCTAGAAAATCTGAAGTGCCCAATTTAATTTTAGATTTAATCATATTTCACCTTTACTAATTGATCGTTATAATGAATAGTTGAATACTTGTCATGGGTAATTTTGTAACTTAAAAATAATGTTCCATCAATTCCATCAATTTGTTTATTTGATCATGTACTCGTTGTCATCAAAAGCGAGAAAGTATGCGGAGTCATTAAGTCGTTTAAAAGTCAGAATTTTCTAGAAAAATTACATCTAAACAAACTAATAGCTAATTAAATAATAATCGGTTGATATTTTTCCTATTTAGAAGCTTTTACATTCACATTTTTCTGCAAAATCGAGTAATGGATAAGCCATACAATAAGTACTATTTCAGTTTCCTATATTTTTATTTAGAACAATATTATTGACCCGTTTTTTGATATTAAAAAGGATATGAGTGACCTAATTTATTTTAAGCAAACCATATATTTTGTACGTATAATGTTAATTTGTTGTTTAATACAGGTCAACACATGAGAAGTTTGTTTTGAAAATAAAAAATGTTATTGGCACCAAATTTGAAAACAGATAATGTTGCCAATTCCAAATTATAGGGTGCTTCACCATCTAATACTGGTTTTATTATTTTATAACAGTTTTTGGAATACCTTGAATAAATATTAGAAAACGACGTTCTCCCTTCATCTACCGTTTGTAATAAATACAAAATCTATTGATCGAATTTCTATTCGGGTAGCACCAATAAATAAATTGATTCAGGAAGAACGTTTATGTATATAATTTTTTAATAATTCACATAAAGACTTATTAACTTAGATACATTCGTTAACTTAGTGATTGATAATCTAGAACAGCCAAAATAAGTCAGAAAAGACAGCAGAGGCAAACATGAAAATAGCGTTCTAAGCGAGCAAAAGCTTGAAGGAATGAAACAGAATTTGTTTACAAAAAATAAAAAGTCACCTTGATGTCCAATAGGAATGAATATCTTAAGAGTTTAGAGTTTTTATCACACCAACGGGACTCACTAAGATTATGGATGACAAAATGTGTTCATCTTAACACGTAATTAAGCAGAGATTATCATTGTTGTTATCAAAAAATGATTTATAATATACTTATTCAACACTGATGCTTATTGAAAATCATATGTTCCATTTTGCTATGAAAATATTTAATGATTTGTATTTCATCTTCTATTCTCTGAAAATCAGGAAAGGAAAATATTAATCGCATCCGAGTGAATGTATATTTTATCCGTTAAACAAGGTAGTGCACTCAGCGCTGGTTATTGCTTCACTGATTATAAATTTTTTGCCAATAAATCCCTTTCCGTATTCTCTTCAGAATGTTTCTCTATGTTTAACGCTTTAATTGAATATGGCGCATTAGCGTTACGTTGAAAGTTAATGTAGGTCAGTGTCTGGCTTTGAAACAAATCAATTCTTTTTTAAGAACAAAATTGAGATATTTCTATCAATTCACCAGGGGTATATGCGAAATACAAATTGTGAAACATTCAACTTTGAAATAAAATCAAAACATTTAATTTAATTCTATTCTATTCACATTTATAATTATAAGAGAGTTTTTCAAAGAGACTAACTGATTCGCATAAAAAGTTTTTTCAACCTGGTTCAAATACGACATTGTTTGGGGAATCGTTTTGTCTTTCTACCCTAAAAGATATTTTTGTGGATTTTTTGTTCCACTTCACACGGTACCTTAGCCTTTTTCTCGGATGAACAGGACATTCGCAGAGTAAATGCCCTGCAGAATCTACAGTTGTCGTTCTCGATGTGTCTATCGTCTTTAGGTGTAACCTGTCAAAAGATTGACCACCAGTTTATTGCCGTTTCTGGACAAGACAACAATTTCCTCAGACTTCTTAGCTGATATGGTTATGGACTATCTTAGGCCTCTAATGTTCTTCCAGTAAGTCTATCTGATTTTTTAGCCATCCATTCAGTTCATTTTTGATATGACATCTCAAGAGGCCACATTAATGCTTTGGCCAAAAATATGGAATGATTGCTCCTTTTTAGCAAGGCTGTCGGCTTCCTCATTGTTTATACTCAAACACTACCTTGAACCTGCACTGGATAGCCTTCATCATCACCACACATCTCCAAATGTGATTTCTAGCGAGATTTTTATTTAAACACTCTTAAGCACACATGTTTATTGTCAGCAAGTCTACTGAAAAAATTGAATGTGCTTTTCCTAGTGGCATGGAGACCTTGTATTTAGATCCAATCTAGTTCCTTGAGCTAGTTTGAACCATCTGTATACCAAAGAGATATATTTCGAGCTTGCAGAAGATTTTTATTGACTCCTAGTCATTGATTAGCACTTCGAATGATATGTATGTATTAATCATTTAGTCCTTTGGTTTGTCACTGCATTTTAGCTTTATCTAGTGTAGAAACTTTAGGTGACCTATCAGATTCCCTGATTTTAATTTTTTAGTTTTAATTATCCGCTGGGCGTCGCTAAATACTTCTTTTCACACTAGACAATGGATTTTTATAGAATTTTGTCAGTTTTTTTTCAATTTAAAGATGATTTAGAACTATGTAACTATAAAAGATTTGTCACCAGGAGCTCAAGTTGTTTGCTGCGAACCTAGGTATTTAAAATTATTACCACGAATGCGTCAGTTTAATATCCAGCAGGGAGTGTAGTATTATCATTATCTATCTAGTAGATATTATTTATATTATTTTCATTTTGTACCATACTGTAAATATCTTTGCTATTCTAAAAAATATTAAAAAATATTTATGTACATGCGCCAGACAATATAAATAGATTTTTTTACTTAAGAAATAAACAAGATTGAAATTCTTTAAGAATTTATTATTTGGCATCATATAGTATTTTCCGCCACGTGTAAAATATATATTATCTTCCCTTCCTGGCGACATTTGACAACGTTTGTTTACCGCTATACGTTGTTTTCGAATATCGATTTATTTATTTTTCTCCGAAATTGAAATTGTTTTTAATCGCGCTTTATATTCACTATCGGTGATAGTGCATAAAATTTAATTGTTTACAACAATTTTCGAACAGAATCATAAATTGCAATAAAATCCAAAAGGAAGTCATATATTATTTGTTATCGTTTAAATAAAATTGGTAAACAACTGTAATACCAATATATTGTAGGATATCGGTATATTAACGCAATGAATCATTGTTATACGCTATTGGAAAAAATTTACAGAATATAGGAGAATGTAAACACTAAGGGCCTTATCATAGTAGCGGATTGCGAGCGTCTTCAAAGCGAAGCGGGCGTGCAACGATCACGCCGCGGACACACAACGAGATTGCTGCGAATAGCAGCGTAGACGCCTCACTTCTGTCCGTAACAAGAAACGAGGGGACGTAGGTGCTCCCCCGTATCATCATGGCGTCATTGGGATATTCGAATATTGATACAGAGTGAAATTCAAAATCGTTAGGTAATATCGGACCCAAAAAGTAGAGAATTTAGTGACCGTAATTTGAAAAAAGAGGCATGGGAAGAGATTGAAATGATTACAAAGTTAATGCATAGGATGGACGAGGGGATGAATAAATACAGAAAACAGAAAAGTGGTGAAACTGTACTCGAATACAACTTTGCGTTGGCTCTGGTTGAAGATGTAAAATCATTTCATCCAGACTATAAAATGGATGCCAACGTTGGGCGCTTGTTACCAGCGGCTGGTACAAATGGACGCGTCGAATGGTCGTAGTACGCATGTCATTCGATGAATACTCGTATTTTGCTTCCAAGTTGGCTATGGCAAGTCGGTTTTTTTGACCCGCGACAAAGGGAGGCTAACTTTATACTGAAAAGTTAGTTCATGCTCATGTAGTTTCCTCAAATTTTTTGGGGATATAGAGTCCGTCTTAGAATTCTTAAGTGTTTGAAGCAACAGTAACCATTTCGTTTTGAAATATCCCGTGAAGTTCCATAAATTAAGTTGTTCAGCAACCAGAAACTAATTTTGGCCAATTTAATTGACAATTTTGGATACAACTACATTTTTCTGGAACTTCTGTCCCCTGCATCTGCATAAGTACAAATAAATAAATATTTATCGGTTTTAGGGATATTCAAAAAATATTTTGTTCTCTCTACATATTGATTATACAATATCTACTGTTACTGATTATCTTTGTTCCACTGATGATCTAATTCATGGATTCCATTTCTTATTACTGTCTGGATGCATGCCATTTTCTCTCTGTTCTATAGAAATCGTTTTTTGAGGTATGAAATCAGACAATTTTGACAGACAACTTTGTTAACATTAGACTGGTGATTTTCTTCATTCCCAGATATATAAATAAATCTATCGTCCATTAGACTTATATGTTGGTTGCATTGTTTTTTACTCCGAGGGCTGATTGTTACTTTGTAAATTCGAGTTTCTTGTCTAGCTACTTGTACCCTTATCTCATCTTCTACGTCTTCATAACTGGTTATGTCAATTTCAAGGTACTTGAATTCATTCTCTGTTGTATTATTTGAACATTTAGTTATGATTTACATATTATAGGCTCTTTCGATGTTGTCATGTATATGGTTTTTTCGATCGACAGAGGATTTTCTAGTTTGTATGTTTTACCAAAAGCAGCTTGTTCGAGTGTATGCGAAACTTTCAATGAACATTCTCTTCGGATTGCTTTTTTGCCGCGCATCAAACGTGTTGTTCTCGACTACGTTGTTTATATAAGGTTTGTTGCAACCTGCTAATTTGGACCGTTCTTGGAACGGTTATTGGAAGCGTTGAAATGATATTTTTTGCGCAGTCTCTATCTATGCCCGGTTCTTTTAACAATTCGTGCTAGTATCGAAAAGACCGCCCTGAAACGGTTCACAAAACGATACCTAGTCGATTGGAGCACAAAATGGAATTATTCGTATTACGGAATACGTATTCTCTGAAACGTCCCTTCACCAAGGACAGTTTTTTGATAGGTTGGAATAAACTTATATTCGTCAATGTTGATTTTATCGTAAACATTTTCGCTAAATATATCCGATTATGAAAATTTAATCGTCGTTTTCACGAATACTGAGTAGTACTATCTTCTTTATCTCCAATGACTAAATGAAAATGAGCAGCTTTCACTTTCATTGTATCTAATATAACTTCATTTGATATATAATCCTTTAACTGTATTTTAATAACTTCCGTTATATTGGAAGTGAAACTACTCGAATAGTCATTGTTGGTTTCTATCAGGCAATTTCTACTAATGAGTGGTGTAATTATTGATAATTGTATTTTATATATGCGAAATATATTAAAAACCTTACTTTGTGCATTAACAGCGCAGCGTTAATGTTCCAGAACTAAGTGTATTATTATGCCTTGTGGTATTCTAGTGGAAAAATTGCAGTTTAAATATGCTTTTAATTGAATAAATGTGTAAATAACTTTCAATATTATTTTCATAATTATATTTTACACATGATTACATTCGAAATAAATAATTTTTTAACCTTTTTAGTAAGTTATTCTCTTACCTGAAATTTTTCATATGGAATATTCCCAAATATATGAAATTCTAACCTATACCTAGCTTTAATAACTAATATATCTGAAACTCCTAAATGTTAACGTCAATTACGGTTTGCAAAAGATTAGCGAAAAAAGTATATGGAAAAAATATCTGGTTTCTTTGATATGTTGGAAACACCTCATAAAATCCTCGTATGCATTATTTTATGTCATGGGAAAACAGCAACTTCAATTTTTCAAAATTTTCTTGCTTCGGACCAGGCCATCTTCAGTGACATGAATTATTCAGTTGGAATAGGCATCGTTCACCACCATTGTTATCCAAAAGTGGAATTCAATGGCTTTCCAAGGACGTCGAGGATATGGATACGTTAATAACAAGATTTCAGAAGTTGCGAAGTATTCTATTGGTTCCAATCTGAAGGAGATTTTTTAGATAATTCGAAAGAAGTTTAGTTTGGTTTATTATTCATTATGAAGAATCCTTTTCGCTTCGCGAATTGTTTGTTAATGTCAGGCGATCGAATAGACAATTTCATCGATGAATATTTCTATAAATTAAGTAGAGATGAACCTATCTTATCGGTTCCTCTACTCGTATTATCAAGTCCCTTATCCCACAGGTAGCACTTTTTTGATCCCGTACCCAACTCAGACACAGTAAAATTGAGAATATTTGTTATTGATTTGTAACAGAAGACTGTTCCTCGAAGATAGGAAATACTGTTTGCAGGTTATAGACTATATTATTTCTTTATATTCTCCTGTAATTTTTTCATAGCTGTCACAAAGTCTACACAGGCACAACTGAAAATATAACTGCTTTGTTGTACACAATATTAATTTCATGTGAAGAATTTTCAACGAAAAAAGTCATAACTCTAATGAAAATACTATTTCACTTGAAGATATTATGAAATTCACGAAAAGTTACACACGAAAACTGTCACAATACTAAATATGACTCTTTTCACGCGGGAACTTAAGCAACTGCCACTTGTTTACTGATATAAAGCTCAAATGTTACACTGTTGTTGAACAAACTTCTGCAATATTTTGTTCAAGTTAACTGAGACTTATTATTCATTTCAAACAGTAGATAGATATTTTGCTAAATAAAAATATAATTCAGAGTTTGACTGAATCGGTATTGTGCAGATCTCAAACAATGGGCTAATGGCATTTGAAATATAGCAAAATGAAATGATTTTCAGGTCCAAAAGATCATATTAACATATATAAATGTAAATTCATAGGAAAAATACAAAATTGGTGGAAAACATTATGTTTAATGAAGGCATTTTACTAAAACTTAATATTAATATATGATTTCAATATAAAAGTTATTGAAAGAATTATGCGAAATAATTTTATTAAGATACGAAACTGTGTTCTTTAGAGTTAGATAAACCTTTATATTTATATTCTAACAAGGAAGTACTCTAAAAAAAATTGATAAAATTGATAAAATATACAACATTGGTTGAATAGATATAAGTAAATGTTATCGTTAAATTAAGCAAACATGTTTGTATATATGTTCTGTATGTTAATAGATATGGATTTTATATAATAGTTTCTAGTTTAATAGTTGCTCGTTTGCAAAAAAATACTCGAAAACTTAAATTTGTTACAAATCACATAACACATAACATTCGTAGAATGGGAAACTTCAACTAATTATTGAAAAAAGTTTTCAGCTAGTAGTCTCGCTATGTACTTTAGAATTTTTTTTATAAAATAAAATAATTGAGTTATATTATAATTCACAATAAAGTTATAATATAAATTTTTATATTGGAATTTTATGTAGGTTATTGAAGTGTTTCAAACATGACAGCAAATTAAAGAAAAGCATTTTTTCCGCACAACTTGCTCTGTTGATAAACACATGGATCGATTCAGAGTTTTTCTGAGATAACTGACTTGAAATGTTTTTGCCATTCACAACCTTTGTTAGAGAGAAATGAAGAATAAAAATCATTTGAATTAATATTTTATTTGACGCAATACATCCAATAAAGCAAGTAAATATTATCCTCCATTGTTTTAAATCCGCGCGTTCAATAAATATTATAAATTACACATTAGTACTTTCACCACTTATACAAGGCGATTTATGGTATAATATTGAATTGAATTTAATTGTTCAAAACGTTTAATAATACCATTTTCTTATTGATCTTCATGTTCTCGTTTTAGCACTTGAAGCGCTTTTATTCGATACTTTTTTTTCCTAATCCTCAAGGAAAGAATAGATCCACTACTGCTGCACTTGTAACGAATCACCATATCTGATTGGATATTTATCTAGAAACCACTCAGATAATTCAAAAATATAGTCTAACCAGCGTACGATGTGGTGTTACATACGCGTATGAGTTTTTTCTGGATTTTATTTTTCTGTTCACTATGTTACTTTAATAAAAATTGAGGCAAAGACATTTTCAAACTTTTGTAACCAATAGTTCTGAGACTGATTCCCAGTCCGGGAACTGTTCGAATGATATTTTCAATTACTAAAAGTTAATCACTTAGTAGTACTTCTCTTTCCATTATTCCTTTCTTTGCCCATTTTCTAAATAAGCTCGGAATTACTATCTACAGTATCATGGATGGTAGTGTTTCTTGGTGGATCTCTTATGTAATTAATTGACTGAAATACACTTATGGAGCAAAACATCGACTCAGCCGATACCTCTTCAATCGCAAGTCATTGGCAGAAAAACTGAACACAAAATTGTATTTTGCTCAATAAAAACTAAAAGCTAATGACGTAACGCTTTTTGCTCTCACATTCCAACAATATGTTATGATAGGTAATCAGCCTTTTCATACTTGTTTACAATAGTGCTAATTAAATGATTATTATAAGAGATTATCTACCTGCCTCACCACTATAGTTAGCCATTAAATGTCAACTGACAACACATCTTCGTTAACAACAAACAGGAGTTCTATCTGAAAATGGACACAACAAGTAATAAAGGTGCTTAAACGGTCACACTATTTAGACAAGGCCAGAGTCAGTATGCTGTTTCCATAGTTTACCGTCGTTACCAAGAAAATGGTAACCTTCATTGAAGACGCGCCAGCTACTGGCCCCAAATTAACTACAGGCCAACGAGCAGCCAGCAGAGAACAATGGGGAAAGCAGATTGTGCCTGCACGTAAGCGATAGAAGAGGACGAATCTGCAGAACACCTGGAGAAAGTTTCGCGCAGTGTTATATAAAAGAAAACGTCGAGGTTCCTGGATGGTTTGGGCGGGCATTTCAATAGAAGCAGAAACCGAATTAGTTTTTATTGCATCTATACATAAAACATATGGGTAGCCCGAATGTGAATCCTATCGAGCATTCATTGGATGAACTTAGAGGAAAATTCGGGTTAAAAATCCTGCACCAGCCACGAAATCGGATCTCAAAACGACGCTTACTGAAGAATGGGACAGCATCGAAGGAGATCGAGTGGAGAAACAATAACATAGACCACTTATAAAGCTAAGACGAATGGCTATGAGATGTTAAAATTATAAAAAGGATGGGAGCTACAGATTTTTAGCTAAAGACTTTTGACAGCGAATGTAGGACTTAAATAGATTTTTTTTTGCTTACGGGTATATAAATGCGGATAGTATAGCTTGAATAATGTTAAAGCTTCTAGTGCTTAACTAATAGATCTGTGTTTGATTCCAATTCCGAGTTGTCTCAATTTTCAATTACCGAAAATCACTCACTAAGTGGGTTTTCTTTTTTCTTTAATTTCTATCTTTCCATTTACCTATCCCGCTCAAATTGATGACTCGATTTAGGACTCGACGCCTCCCGTTATAATTCTCATTAGTTTCATTTCGAAATCACAAAATTAGTTTCAAAATGCCATAGAAAACGCACTACGCCTTTATACTACTGACATTAATTTTCTCATGAGTAATTTTATTCTGGTGCCAAGAATTTTTTTTTACTTTTTAGATTGATTATTGTTAAAAGTCTGTTTCTTACTTTTTTTAAACTATAATTTATTTTTTGCTTTTTCGTTCAACTTGCTTTTTTAATATGAGTTGATGGTTGCATCTCGATTTGGTCTGGAACGTAATTCGTCCACTAGCTTTATCTGTGTTATTCTCATGCAAAACATTCAAAAAGAAATTTATGAATGCGAATCAAATCTAATCTAACTAGTTATCATCAGTCTTTGACAAACATACAATACAGAGAAAAGCTGCACGTTTCAGATTCGTTTAAGAAACTTTAGCCAATAGCAAAGTCTTCACTTTCCTCACATACGATATATAGTTTTCTAATTCTGTAATCTGCAACCTTTTATCTCATTATCCCCCGTATTTAGTTAATTTTTTGTAATAACTGACCCTGTTTTAGTTAGTCTCCTCAACGAGTGTATATTAACAATACTGGTTTCATTTCAATTCGAAAATTACATTTAACGAGTCTTGATTAAGCTGTCTAAATACGGCATGCACAACAATTTAATTCAGACATAAACTGTAAGTTTGGCCTTGTCTTTTATCACCAGTGCTCGATGTCATTATTATGTAATCATGCATGAGTTAAATATATTATAGACTGTTGACAATAATATAAACAGAATGTATACGAACTTGAAAAATATTGTTAATTGGTAAGTAATTACAAGAATCTTAATTGTTTATATATTTAAGGGATAATTAGGAATATCATAATGTTATAAATACCGATGTTTATTACAGACTTATCAATTTTGTCTCACTGACATTTAGCCCAAGATGATTATGCCAATGATATCGTGTAGAAAAGTCGAGTTATAACATGCAAGTATTAAAATATATGCAGGATTATCAAAAGGACTTCCACAATCATGCTACACACGTATTTTCGCTTTTATTGAATAAGAGTTGTTGGTACATAAACACCTTCCTTAACATATCACTTCCTACACTGATCATTGTTTACGTCGAACGTCGACAACCCTTTTAGCTGAAGCTGGAGCGAGAATGACTACTCTGAAGCACTATGGTAGATGGAATAGTATCACTGAAGGATATTTAGAGGTTAGCATATTATACACAATAAACAGCGTTATCACCGGTAAAGTAGACACATCCGAAATGATTCTTTCTCTCCCCCATAATTATAGAAAATTAGAGGACGTATTTCAACTTTTGGTACATCTGGTTTTAAATGAAATCTATTCGATGTTTCAAGAAGGTCAAAACGCAGTGAGTTATAAATTGAAATTAGTTAAGTGTGAAAGAAGTTACTGGTGTCAAATGTGCATTTAATTGAATAGCGAGTTTATTTGTCCTTTAAGATTATTTCAATAATTTGTTACTTTTAGTATTTTGCTTATCGATATATTTATTTATTATCATTTATTTTTCGTTATTGTTATGTTTTCATTTTATTCTATACCAATAAAAGTTATTTTTTTTTAAATAACTAATTTCTATGATTCTAATTTTTTTAATTTTGATGTTCAAAATGATTATTTCGATTTGTTTCCTATTAGTACGGGAGCTACCAGGGGTTCCATAACCGCCTTCTTCCTCCCCTCAGTTTTAGAGCCTTTTTTATGTTTTTTATGCATAGAATCGATTTTTCGAGGGTGCCGAGCCCAAACCAGATCGAGTAATTTGTTATAAACAATTTAATTGTTTATAAAGCTATAACTTTTGAACAAAGAGTGATATGGAGAAAAGATTAAATAAGGAAAGTATACAAAAAACCAAACATAATTGGAAGTCGTCAAAATGTTTCTATTGATTAGTACTTTAAGCTAGGGTAAGGTGCATCTCGTTTTTTCAAATTTATATACCCCTAAAATACTTACAGAGAAATTACGGCGCTTTTTATCATGAAAATTTGTACATTCAAACTTCTTTTTAACTGATAATATTCAAAAGTTCTATCACATCTCATTTTGAAGCCTAAACGTTTAAAATGAGCTGCTTTAAATCTTTTTACGCCATGTAGGAAACAAGTAATGAACGATATTATATTGACGATGACTTTTTAAATATTTATTTTTTGTAAAAAACTGCAGTGACCTTTTTCGTAAATCTTTTTTGTTTGTAAATTTTTTTCTAATCTCTCTTTGTTCAAGAGTTATAGCTTTATAAACAATTAAATTGTTTATAACAAATTACTCTACCAGATTTGGGCTCGGCAACCTCGCAAAATCGATTCTACGCATCAAAAATCATAGGAAAACACTTTAAAAATGGGGCGAGTATGTAACGCCTAAGTTGTCATACTATATGTCTTTTGTTCTCAAATATCAGCTTTTAGGTATTTGCATAAATTCACTGCAATCCATTGCATTGCATCAGTGCTCAAAAAACAAGTTTCTAAATATTTTTTCCCTTCAATTCTGGTGTAACTGTAATTTTTGATTTTAATATCTGATTCACGAAAAATCAGTAGCTGAAATAGTTTGTAAACTCATTAGATTAAAAATTTTAGTTTATAATTAAAAATTTCTTTTTCCTTATTTGTTAACTATTGAATTTCAAATTGTGATAAGACTTAGTCTATTTGCTAAATCTATTTTTAAATTGGAAACTTTGAAAACAATGTTCAAATTTATCATCCTTCCAACCCTCTTCATAGAGTTTTATTTATAATGCGTTTATATGTACCAACAAAAAGGTTAATATATATATTAATCAAAGTACTGACCACTTTTCTTGTCTTGTTTTAAGTTCAATATTTTCTTTCTGCGAATCAGTAAGATCTACTGCTTCATTATTACTTTTAAGCCCGAGATTCTCTATTACCAGAGAAGCCGGTAAAAAATAATTGGGTAACAAGAAAGTAGGTCACAAATTCAAAAAGTACTTTTTTAAAAAAAGATTTTCAGTGTTCAAACATAACGTTTCAAGAATGTAGGCAAGAGTATCATCTGGATCTCCCTTTTCTTACATACAATGAATCATGAGTCAACCTTAGCAGTAGGTAATTCAGTTATCAGCGAAAACTTCTAGAATTGCTAATTCTACAAATAAATATGTATGAAAAAAAAGTTTTTGCCTTTATACCAATATTACAAAAAAATCTCTTTTTATGGTTTTAAAGATTGTTAATTTTAAAATTATGAATTTCCAAAATTGGGTCTTCATTTATAATTGCCCTGTATTAAATGCAATGTATGATCATCGATCTGAGATTTGTAAGACGCCATTTAGTCTCACAAATAACTTGTCTATTTTCCGGTACGTGGCAATTGGAGTAGAAAGATGTTATGGGTACAGTTCCCAAACAAACATGTAAATACGATATTTAAATGCCACAAATGGCAAATTTCCACAGGTTCTGAGAGCGGAAAGAATCATTCCAATATATAAAAGACCGCGTTAACGTAATATATACTTATAAACGTCAAGTTTTTCGAAAGTAAATATTGTTTTCTGGATCAGTTGTCGATACTTTCCGATAGATTGGGTATAATTAATAAGAATCATAATCGATATGCAATAAATTATTCAATACGTTTAACTATAATTTAATTTTTTTGAGAAAATTATGTAGTACACGAAAGTGGGATTTTTTTTGTTAAAATAATAGACACGGAAATCTTGTTTTTCTATTGTTCACCTTAGAAAAGGTTCATTTGAATAGATTCTAGGAAAGAAATTAATGGGAAGGAAGTGAGCTCAAAATTTGACAGCTATTTGAAAGTGAACTATATGTTTTAACAGTATCTTCAATTTCGTTCGAATAGAGTACTTTTTTCTTCTGCTTCTATTCAAGATTATATTGCTAGAATCGGCTTTCATTGTTATTACTATAGTTATTGTAGGAATTTATTTTTTCGAATAAAGAGTTAATTTGATAAAATCTAGAATTCACGACCATTTTAGAGAGATCTATAAACAATAATTTATAACTGCATTTAAAAAACTTATTAATTATATCAATCGCAATTAAAAGTTAATTATTCAAATTATTCATCTTTGTATATTATGAAAGCATAAACAAAACACTAAATCACTCGTTCTTAAATTAAAATACTTTGGAGGCCAACATTGAACAATGCATATTAACAGCGAAATGGCGATCGTTTGAACTATGCAATGGTGTAGATACAATATTTTCAGAAAGACACAGAATAATTTTTTCTGTGAATGATATTAATTTATACAAGCTGAATTCAAAGGAGAGTTTGAACGACGACGAGCGTTCTGGACGTCCCTTGATTTGAGCCAAAGAAGATTAGAGTTACAGTGCTATTACGTTCTAATCTATTGTGTCATTACACGTCGTTATACTTGAAAAAATCAAAACAAGAACCAGCCAGAGTTTTGAAGTGGTAATAAGAAAGCGTGGATTTCAAGCTATATTTTTATGACTTTTTATGACCGAAGTTTTTTGTTTCTGAATATGCAACTTAATTAAAAACAATTTAGACTCTTAAGCAGTTTTAGTTTTGGTCAAGGCACCAGAACATCACCGCTAACTTATAATTATGCATCCAAATATAATACTAGCATTTTTACCAACACTATCTTCAAGCTCTATCACATTAGAAGAACCTTCAAACTCATCCAGGATAATATGTAATATGATCGTGAAATGAATGTTATGCAATGCTGTGAGAAATTTGACATAGCATAGTCTAGTAAAAATTGAAAATCAAATACCTGTCCTTCCCCCAGTTTTCTTAGATTTGTTTCCACATTTTCCCGATTGAAATTTCACTTTCACACTTTTATGATGATGAATTTTTATTTTAGAAAATAAAAAAAGTATAATAAAACAACCAAGTTTTTTTTAATTTCCAGTTTTTCTAGTTTCCATCAAAACTTGTGATTTTTTGACTTTTTGTAAATATCTACTCCACTAATTTTTTGTAGAGCATATTACAATAATCTTTGGCCTATAAGCAATTAATTTTCAACCAAAATGCTTTCGCATTGCCGTGAGGAATTATTAGAAGAAGTTGCACCACGTTTTTAAACTACTTGCACTTTTTTGATGTTAGCTATTTTAAAATAGGAGTGCTCTAAAGAATTTCGCCTGCAATGAACCGTCTCATTTAGTTATTGAGAACCAAAATCAGGTCTCCATAAAGAAATGGAGGGGCCAATCAATTTTTAAGGAATGGTTCCTCGGATAACGACTAAAAGAATGCTAGTTCAACCAATGGTAGTTTATTATCAAGTGACTTTTTCACACTCCGAAAACTTTCACATGATGACTTTTGATTCGTGTTTTGCAGAGAAGATATGAATTTTTTCAAGTAGTGATTGAATTTTTTGAGTTAGAGTTATGTTTACTAGCCATCTTACTGAACTGAATGATGAACAAGAACATTTCTGATCTAGAAGAACTCTCTTTCAACAAATTGTAACATGTTCTCAAGTTAGGCAACCATAGGTACGTGAACCCGTAAGAGTGCAGTGCAGAACCCAAAGATCCGAACTTCTGGACTTTACAGTTTGTTTTGGTTTATTCATTTCCATAGTCTTTGTAGCGACTTTTCGTATAAATATCTTAATTTTTTTTAAATTCTGTTTTATTTTCCTATAATCCAAATTCCATCTGCATACTTAAATTCCTCTTTAGATTTTTTCGATCGTGTTTAGCACTGTTTAAATAATACACTATTAACACAAATATGTATTTATAACTGCACTCATATCATTAAAATCTGAAATACTTTATTCTAGTTAAAAAAAAGCTGTCATTACATTTTCTGTTTTTTTTTCATAATTACTAATATCAATTTCTCCGATTTGCGGTTGGTCTTTGATCTCATAAAAGTGAAAAGTATGATATTAAAGTATTTGTGAAAAACAGAACTTTTATGGTTCCAATAAATTATGTCGATAAAATCTGTATGAAAAGAACGACTTTATACTTACTGATTTCTAGGTTATGTATTACTTGAATAAGTTGGTAGAAAACTTACCTGTAACAAATAAAAGCAAATAAATATGAGAAATATACAGAGAAAGTTACTTTGCCAAATATATCCTCCTTATAATTATAAAAAGTTTCTGTTAATGATAAAAAAATTTGAAAACATTTTAAGTAAATCACAAGTGGAATCTTACTCGTTCAAATTTAAAATCAATTACTTATTATGGGAAATTTTTAATCCAACGGTTCTAATAAACTTTGATTTTATTTTAATGCTTTGAACATTAGCTTCTAAGTTGTGCTTTAATATTTCTTACTAAGTATTAGAAACAAATGTCTTACTACGATACACATACACCGGTACTATATTGTCGGCTCAAATTTGACACGCCTCGCGCATGACGTCACACTGGAATCATAATTTTTTCTTGGCTATTAAGATTAGGTTGGAATTGCACGTATTTACTGGGTTTTTGTGTGTTTCTGATATTTTTTTTGTGTTTAGCGTTTATTATAGAGTTCTACTTGCAAAAACAATAATAGAAATACCAAAGTAACAGGTATTGAACACTTTGGTTTCCAAAAAAAAAGACTTGGCGAAGCAGTTGATAGGATCCTGTGGCCGAGAAGATAAAATCATTTAAAATACGGTAAATGAATGTCATAAATCCCAAAATAACATACAATTCCTGTTTTTCCAATAATTATGCTTATTTTATGTTTCAGTGTGGTTGGAAATATTTAGATTCTATACCCCTTATTTAGGTGTTTGTTTCAGTTATTTCGAAGAGGATAGTTCCGTATCATACCAAGATTTAAAACATTATTTATTTACCTATATATAAATCACTCAAAGAAATAAAATATAGCCATAATATACCAGAAACAATATTATTAAATTAAATATGTTCATAATTTTGCTAATAATATTTTGAACAGTCTCTTATTTTACGGAAATTATATTCCTTGAAAACAGCACGCGGCCTAAAGAACGTGAAATTTAAGTGTTAAATTCAAAAACCATATAAATAATACTTATATAGACATGTCTTTGCATCAAATATTACTTTGGGAATTAAAACAGGTATACAGCATAAATTATACTTCACATAGGCATACCGGTGTATACGTATCGTGTGGGCTATTGAATAATGTACTCTGGATTTAACATCTTCATAATTTGATTTTGAATGTCCAATACTATCATAAAGAAATAGGAAAATTTTTGTGAAATATTAATCCATGTTTATGTAGTTGAAGTGTAGAAATGTAGTTTTTGTTTTAAAGCACAATGTGTACGGGTCGCAAAAACTAAGGACCACTAAAGAATGAACTAGCTCACAAACTGTCATATCCAGGAAGGGTCTCGCTATTTAATTGTTTTAGTTAACTGACCGAGTTACATAAAATGTTTTAGTACGTCGTAAACAAGATAAGAAGGCAGAAACATTTAAGAACTTGATGCGAGATCTGGTTGGCATGGGGTATGGTATTTATCAGCACTACAAAAAAAGTTAGAAAAAATGTAGGTTTAACTGGAATGGAGAGGTTTATTTCTCGCAATAACGGAAGCGTAAATTACTAGGACGTCATGTGATATCACGATTAAAGGAAAAGCAGGCAATGAATCACGTGATTAAAATAAAAAAGTGAAGAGAAAATGCGATGGCGTACTAACATGTGATAGTGGGGTTGTAATTTTTGAAACAAATAAACTTGAGAAAATATTGTATGTAAGTGATTTTTTATCATTCTACTTTAAAAACGTATAGACCAATTTTTTAATACAAGTAAAAAAACTCTAGAAAATATTGCATAATAAGAGGAATAAAACTAATTAAGTTAATTATAATTGACTCGAAAATTAAAGCAACATGGCCGTCGTATTTTATCACTGCATTGCTTAATTTGCTTTGTTGACTCTAATGCGATGAAACGTTCGAACCAAAACTATCCACCTGTATATTTTCAGTAGCGCATAACTATACAGAGTGGTCAGGAACTTGGTGCAAGCGTGTAGAAGAGGTCAAAAAAGTATACTTGCAGGTCATCAAAGTCCATAACTTCTTTTACTCTTAATTTTTGTATTTGTTTAACCCTTTGACGCGGAGAGCCGTATTATTACGCTTGAGGATATGTATATAAAAAAATAAAATAAAAATAAAACAAAATAAAAAGATAACACTAATTATTATAGAAAAAATCGTTTTTTTGAAAAAATAATATAACTACGTGATCCAACGTTGAAAAATACATAAATATCATGAGTCGCACGTTGTAAGTAAAAAAAAAATGCCTAGTAATAAATTTTTGGGGCTTGAAAATTGTAGAGTATTTTCGGCACGTGCTTGACATCATGCATTTTCTTGAAATTTGCACTCTGTGAGAAATTAATTAGTATGAGTTTGCAAGTGAAATCATGAAATTTATGATTTTTCAAAAAAAAGTATCTAGGTCCTGGAGACTTATTTTGGTTTCTAGTATCCAGGGCTGAAAGAGTTAAAAGCCCAGAATTCTTACCTTCTTTGGACTTATATTACTGCTGTATACATTTTCTTTAGTGTATGCCTTCTCTTTGTTCCTTATAGTTCGATGTTTATCATTTTTGTTGTGAAAATCCCTTTTAGTTGGTAATAAAAACAAAGTTGTAGAATTGTTTTCAATGGTTTTTAACCAAGTAAAGTTTTACAAATTCACTTTGAACCATTTTACTCAACAGATTTTTATAGTGTATTTCCAGAAAACAGTACAAACAAATTTTGTAATAAGGAAAGTGAAAACAGAATTTATTTTATTTGAAAGAATCATAATTTGAAATTTAAAGCTGTAGTCATCGTCCCTTCAACTCTAGCTACCCCAAATTTGAAAATAACAGTAATAGCCATAACTTCAAAGCCATTTTTTGTGTGAAATTAGAAGATCTGAGAAGTTTTTTTTTAATTTTACCTCTCGAAATTCATTCATTCAATTTTGTCAGACCCACTCAGAGAATGAATCCAAAAAATAACCAATATTGAAAATTCAGAATTATAAATCGCATTTAAGGACCTAACGTTGCTCATTCATGCTTCTCAAAATAAATTCTGCAGTGCGTTATTCCTAATCTCTATGATTCTAAATCTTGTTCATTCAATTATTCTTCCACTACTTCCTTCCACGTTTCTGTTGGTTTTATTATTATTGTTTTGTATATTCCTTCTTTTGGAGATATATTAGATGTTTACTCTATCATTAGTATTGCTTCTAACTTCTCTCTATCTGGTCGCCGTCGTCATGGTAAACGCACCAAGACATACATAGATTTAACTTGTTCTACTCGTTTATTTATCACTTTTTGTCCTTTTAGTTCTATCTGGATCCTTACCATTGTTTACTTTATTCGTTTTATTTTCGTATTTTATCTACGATGATTTGTAGATTCACTATTTCTGCTGTAATATTACAGATCCTTTTAGACTTGTTCAGCAGTAATACATCGTCCACGAAATTGTGTTGCCATTGTTTTTTATATCCCTATTTATACTAATTATGCGTACAATATAAAGTGGTGGATAACATCTTGTTATCGTCTCTGGTTATTAGAAGTTCAAATAGATTTTGTTAATGACAAGCAGATTGTTCATGATAGTTTTCTGCAGAACTTATGTTTTTAGGAAGAGACAATCTAAAAATTCAAATTTCTTCCTAACTGTTTTTTCAACAACAGTAGTTTTTTTATTGGTAAATTGATTATAAAATGTATTTTTTGACTTTTCATGAAAGTGTGAAGTAATTGAGACATTAAAGACATGTTATTTTCCAGTTTGGTTACTTGCGCATTGTAACTGACGCGTTGAGAGGATCGCGTAACCAAATGTAGCTATACTTCGCCATCCATCTCATTTTAGTCAAGAATTGCTTCTTTTGGTCAAGCGATCCTGACAACGCGAGTCTTGGAATAATATTTGATCAACTATTGGATCGCATCGATGGTACAGAATAGCTACATTAGGGCATGCGATTTTGACAACGCGATGAAAATATTTTTTTGTTACTAAAATTTGATTATATTCACCCCGTTCGTCGCCGTTGCCTTCTGTTTGTTTTAAAAATTTCTTGACATTTATTATTAATGGAATTATGCAACCACGTTTTCTTATTATAATTAATACACACAATCGATTTAATAGAAAAATTGTGGGTGCAGTATCGGTGCCAAAGTAGAAATTGAAATTCGAAGGTTTTCAAGTATTTTATTTTTGAAAAAAATAATAAATAATATTATTTCATTTGTTAATACAATTATATTACTTTATAGCCTTTGTCTGTGACCTTCTAGTCCATATAAAGAAGCGAGAGGCGACAAAGAATAAAAGTCATTTATAATGAAAAGTGTTAAATGAAGAAATTTTGAATTACGAAATGTGTTCTTAATTATTAGTAACTGAAACAGATATTGTAAGAAAAACAAGTTTCGTTTTTTGTAAAGGTAAAAATAATAGTAAAAGCGACAGAAAAATATCATAATAGTGGACAGACAAGAAATAGTTTGCGGATAGACTGTCTAAGAAGACTAAAAAATGTCCTAATCTACAAGAATTGAGAGACGAGAGGAATAAAATATTATAGAAGCACAGTTTGCAAACTGTATACAAGCTTAATGGAAAAAGGATTGAAAAAAGTAATGGAAGAAACTTTAGAAGACACTCAATAGAGTTTTAAATCGAATAGAGAGGAACTAAGAAACAAAATCTGGAAGTGGCCATTATCTCAGGAAGGCTAACAGATATCGAACCAAGGATAACTTTGTTCGATAGATGTCATTAAAATGAAAAGCCATGATGATTGACGCATGTGCTGAAGAATTTCTGTGAAAAAGTATGTCAATGTATCATTTTTATCTGAAAACCTAGCCCAACCTTACAGAAATTACTAAATTTTCATTTTATCTATTGATTTTTCGTGAACATAATACATTTGCATACTTTTTCCACAGCAACTCTTCAGCGCATGCGTCAATCTTCGTGATTTTTCACGCACAGATAGATCTTGATGATATCTATCGAACAAAGTTATCCATGAGTCGATATCTGTTATCCTTCCTGATATAATGGCCACTTCTGGTATCTCCAGAAGTAAATCTTTCCGCATAAAATAGATATGATAAATCGATTTCTCGTAATATCAATAGTCTATGTATGAAGTTTCATGATGATCGTTGTGAGGTGGCTTGTCATACCTGTGCCGATCTATGTTTCATAGAGTTTAATAAGACATATGGAGGATCTTGAACAGGAGTGAAGGAAACAACGACAAGCGCAATTAAAGGACTAATGAAATAATACAACGAATGCTTTAAAAACAAGAAATATCAAAAATATTCAGGATAAAGCTACGAGTAAGACAGAGATGTGATAATGAGTTTACTGCTTTATTCGGTTAAAAGTATATAATAAATAAAAATCAGACAACGCATTACAAGTTTGGACATTAGAATATCGAAGAGGTCAAAGTCTCAAAAATAGTCTATGTGATTTGGAATTAATTGCAAATGTCGAAATAATTATAAATACGAAATACTTAATACAAGATTTGGGAACTCCACATGAGGATAAATGAAAAGATAGACGTAAATGAAACAAACCAGAACAGGTGAGTAGCTTTAAACACCTTAGATGAAAAAATAATGGAAAATGAAAGAATCGAGGATAAAAATGAGGAAAGAACGGGAGTGGCAGTATGACTCTTTAGAGGATTAAAAGTAACTTTAATCAAGACATAAAAACACACTACTAAAGAAAAACGATATTGGACAGGATTAGAAATAATACATACATATATTAGGGTGGTAGTTAAAAATTAATTTTTTTGCGACAAACTCTAAAAAGCTATAAAAATATACGAGGCACGAACTAAGGAATTCAATATAACGGCAGATATAATAGAGGTTGAATGAAATGGGATAAAACATAAAGTAATGGACAGAAAAAAGTAGACGTTATTTTGTGGTAGTAGAAAGTCATAGGATTGAGTACTTTTCAACAAAGAAATTTTGTATCAAGAAATTTATTGTCAAGTATTGGTTATTGAAACAGATATTGTAAGATGGACAAGTTTCTTTTTTTGTACATTCAAGTCTCTTTACTTCGAAATCGAATAAATTTTCGTGGAATCTTCAACGTTCAAACCAGTCTCAACATTTTATTACTTTCCATTTTTTTTTCTTTTAAACTGTTGAGAAAGTTTTTATTTTTGTCTCTCCATATATAGATATAAATATCGTTGTTGTGGTTGCTTACAACCGGCATAGAAAAACAATCGAATCTAGAAATATGGATCGATGTATTAAAAGAATACGAAATGACATTCAATAAAAATAATGTAAAGTAATGACAACATATGAATGGTTAATCAATGAAAAGATATAAATGGTACCGAGGTATGAAAATCAAGGAGCAGGATCATAAAAAGATGAAAAAATTTCCATTTCCATTTATTCCTAAGAGTAAAATTGCTTATATCATGCGCCCAGCTAAATATCCCAAAGACAAAAACGTAGCTATAGAAGTACACACCCCGATACATAATACAACTTATGATAAGTTATAAATTAAATAATAATAAAAAATAATTCGATATAAAATACAATAAAAATGAAATAGTTCTAAATGTTTATAAAGCTATTTCTTCACGAGGGAATTTAAATGATTTCATTGTTTTCTTGAATTCTCTCAATGAAATTTGATTTTCAATTAAATATTTTTTTAGGTGTAAGGGCAGATAGTTCAATACTTTTGGAACAAGTATTTATAGCATCTTTGATTTTTGATTGGCCTTTTTTCTTCAATATATGAGGTATGGCTATTAAATAACGAGACTAGATATGAAAAAGGGTTTTATTACAAAAATTATTCTACAATCGAATGGTCTTCTTCAATATACTGCCCTCCCCTCGCCACACAACTTTCCAAACGTTTTTGCCCCTGATCAAACCATTGCTGGAAGTCTTCTTTTATGAGTGCCTTTAGGCCGTTTTTTCTTTACTGCTTCCATCAACTCAAATCGGGTACCTTTCAAAGCAGATCTTTTTATAACCTTTCAAGGAAATCTGATCAGACCCGTTGACGCAAGAGCTTTTGGTCAGGAGTCAGATTTCTTGGCACCAAGTTCGCACAGACTTTTGTCACGTGTAATTCCTCGTGTAAAATGTTTTTAGTCATTTCTCTATCGGCGTTTACAGCCTCGACAATCATCCGGATGCTCATTCGACGATCTGCACGCGAAATTTGGTTGATTTTGGTCACTATTTACGGATTTGAAATATTCACAGGGCGACCTGGGTGCTTGCAAATATTTATAGCACAAAGTGGGAGTTTTTTTTTTCAATTTAACGAGAAATTTGAAATTGATACGTTTCTCCTGTTTTTCGTCACACATGGTTATCGACACGAGAAAAAATTACGTTCGTTTCAAAGTGCTACTGCACAAATACTATACTAATGACGGAAACGTGTTTTGAGATGTGCATAAACAAGATATCTAAACCCAACACAATACTCGTTTTTTTACCCCAACTGTCTAGGGCACCCCTAGGCGTGCAGACTCATTATTTAATAGCCAGACTTCACAATATTGACCTGCATTTCTTGTGGTTTAGAGTTAGATTAGAAATATTCAGTCGATATTTAGTTTCGTAAAAAAGTAGATTTATCTTAATACTAAAACTTTGTATAGTAAATCTCTTGGATAGTCTTCAAAGTGCAATTTTATTAATATTTAATAACAAAAAATATGCAAGTGATGGAGATGAAGTGTGGTCACCTTCATCATAAGTAGAGTTATAAAGATACACGGCTTTATTTAATTCATTGTTAATTTTAACCCCTTATAATATAATAATAGTAATAATAATAATAATAATAATAATAATGAAAACATATCTTACTTAAACAAAAAAAATATGAATAGGAACCATAAAGTGGGACGAAGCAAAGACCATAGCGAAGAATAGAAAAGAGTCGAAAAATCTGTGAGAAAACAGCCAGCGAAATTCTCACTCGCTACGCCTCTGGATACATTAATAAAATTGGCGAAAATATTATGTACTAAGCGTTCCATATCATTTGAAAAGCAAACAAAGGCCAAGCAGTAAAACTCCAGCCAGTATAATATAATATTATATATGCAAAATGTCCGCCGATGGTTGATGGCCTTCTACCATCTCAAATAAACAGTTTAAACCGCCATACTACTATTTGACATGATTGACCCAAATACGATAACAGAATAAATGAATATAAACACGTGGCACAGCATGATACTTTTTGTAATTCTTATACAGGGTATTTCAAGAGTAATGATAAATACATTGTAGTATGTGTATGAATAAAGTAATACCTCTAATAGACTTATGCGTGTTTTGCGATAGATGAAGTTTGGCTTATATGCAAAGGTCGTGTTGTCTTTGGCTTTTCAGGATAGGTACATTATGAATTATTTTGTAGTTGACATTCAACGTGTTAATTCATCAATTCAATTTTTGGTAAAACCGGAAACACCAATTATGGGATTCTACGAGCAGAGATGTATACAGATTATTTATATAATGTTGTTTTGGTGATAATTTCGAAACCCTTCATATTTTATGCTAATTTTGAACGTTACTTTTCAACTTAATATTTATTTGATGGTACCTAGTGTAAAATTTTTTTCATATAACTATTAGTTGTCTAGATTATTTTTTGGATAGAATAATAGCCCTTAGTGAACTTTTTTTATGCGTTAGTAGAATTTTTTTACATCAAATGTATACAATGCTACAGGGTTCTGTGAAATATATTGTATAGTGTAGCCTTTATCCTCCTCTGTATAACATTATTAAAGGCTATATTATAGAATAGTGACTAAATGATTTTTATTTCCGTTCTCTTTTAATGAATAAAGTATTTTTTATAGACAATATCCATATTTTTGGCGTTTGAAGACCTAATTTCGATATTTTTATATAAGGGAGTTACATTTATAAAAAGTTGTTTGTTTGCTGTATCCTACATCCTACAAATTTGATTTTTATAATTTTTTCTGTCGTATTGCAAATGAGTAATTGAATTTCCTCGCACTAATGCCGCACCCTATATTAATTTATACAAATTATTCCTTGTTGCGACGTTTGATCTTGTCCCTAACGAACGTCAATTAGAAGGAAAAATTACAGGTTCATAATAAAACGACTCATCCTTGGACATTTTCAAGTATTACGAATTTTTATACCTCTGTGACGAATGAATTTGTTTTTTTTTTAAATTGGCCATGATTCAATTTCATTCGAGAAATTTATAATATATCCTCGTTACCTTGAAGTCTGTTACGAAGTGGTACAATAAACTCATTTTTTAATTTTTTTTTTATTTCTAATATAATATCCACCAACGCATCCACAATACTTATGTTTTCTATTTCATTTCCATATGTTTAGACATTTAAACATGCAAATGTAAAGTAAATACACTTTCCTTGATAATATTTTAGTCATTCTTGTTTCCGTTATAAAATGCAATGTTTTTTGGGATACATAGACCAAAATAAGAAGTGTTTTTTCACCTTACTTTGATATATTTGTACCTATAAGATATCGTTTCCTAAATTTGAGTCAATTCTGTAACTCACGATAGATAAGAGTGTTTATCAGCTTAATATAATTAAATTTTTAGTATTTACTTTTCAGCGGGTTTGTATCGTACAAATGGGTTCAATGTGCTTTCTGTTTTTAAATGTCTAAGCGGCACAATAAGTTAAAGGAACATAAAATTCAAATTCACACAATGAGGAAATTTAATATCTCTCCATCTCTTTCTCGCGACAACGTCGAATTCTTGGTTCGGTTTGACCTAAAAAAGTTAATGTTATCAACCATTTGATATCTAGTGTTGACGTTATATAATTTTGTTGAAATTAACGAGCCTGACTGACATTATCAATATGCTATTTTTCACACAGCACAGAGATTATGTTGTAACTGTTGTTTTTGTATTTTAAAATTTCTGCGTAATACATATTACAATAAAATGAACAATGAATGACACATTGTGAAGTTTCCTACTATCTACATTATCGTTGAGTTTAAATAGAACGATTCAAAATTTTTTCTATTTCTCGTTAACTACGAGGAAGGTTCCAGAAGTTTGTGAGCCAATAAAAAAAATATAATCATAATCTTCTTTTGTATTGTAACGTTTCGCGAGTAAAAGTTGAATGTTAGACGGTAGTCCATGTCGTAGGCTTATAATGAAATAAATACTTTGAAAATTCTGAATAAATCTGATTTGTATGAATTAAAAATAATTGATTGTTTCTCTTCAGGCTTATTTATTACTACTGTCGAATGTTTATTTTAACACTTCATTATCGAATTTTTGTACTCTTTTTAATGATTTATCGATGAAATAAGTACGAAATACAATCGAAAATCTGAGGGGTGCGAACCAAAATTTTCAAGTTTTCTTCAATTTTGTCCATAAAATAGGGTGAATTTGATAGATGACATGAATTTTATAGGCTTCTAGGATAACTGGGATTCGTAGATTATTCTTATAAAATTGCGACTTGACAAAAAGTCTTAAACAGGGTTAAAGAATGTCGTTGGCTAGTTCACCTTCATATGAAATGACCATGCGACTTTTCGAAACCCTTATTAGTGTCTATAAATAAAGTTTAGGTCAAATGGAAATTGCTAATAATCATTGAGGTAGTTTTCAATTATTTTTCACCCCCAAATAAAACATATCATAGTTGTGCCAAAATGCAATATCATTAAAAAATTCAGATTTTTCTTCATGATGGCGATTTAAAAAATCTTCATTTGATTGAATCTTATCTAATTTTATATACGTCAATTTATGTATCTCAACTTTGTTTATATCTTTTGAAATTGAATATTAGTGAAAAATATTGAGTCGTTTGGAAGTATCTCCTTGATTTAAAGTTATTCACCCGGAAATGTCCTCCATAATATAACAAAGCTTTCCACATTCAAAAGCATAATTGGGGAAAAGAAGAAATGGCAGAAATAAATGTTGTTGACATTTGGAACTTGTACGATAAAAAAGTAATAACATGTTTCGAAAGAAGTCGTATTGGGGTGACTTTTAATATCGGTGATGCCTTTCTTTCGCTTATAATAATAAATTATTTACGTTATAACAGAACGAGGGTACGACATTAATAGAATTTGTTACTGTCGTATGTTTCATATACAAGCGATACGAGGCGTTACTAAATCCTAACAAACTTAAGTCGTTGTGAAAGTACGGCAGGAGTGTCGTTGTCCACTATTTATGGACTTGAACGTCAATAAGAATATTGGGGCGAGTTTCAGACACTAAAGATATATTTATCCAATCAAAAATCTATTGAATTTGATGAGGAATAAAAAAATAATACATAATTTCGTAAACAAAAGCGAATGATTTACTATTTGTAAGAAGCATACATGAATATAGTAGAAAATGTATAGGTGGATATAAGTCGGATGGCTGTTATTGCAGATTTATCGACGGGCACCAACAGGCAAACGACAAAGGCTTTTTTCTGTATGTGTCTTTTCAATTGGTTTCGATGTTGGCTGTATGGAAAAATTTGAATGCTTCTTAGGCCAGAAAGCTTGTTTTTTCCTACATACTTTCGACCTTCTATTTTGCAATCAATAAACATATGCCATATTTGAAAACGATTGTCCCTTATCGCATGGTCTAGACAAGAGATCTTATTAGATTATATGCGTTAAGACGTAAAATCCATTAATTGACCTCGTTAATACTTTGACCTATTAATGTATTGTGTACTTCAGTCAGGTAGTTTCGTACTAACGGAGGTACTCGTATGCTTTCTTTGGTTTTTTGTATAAACTACAACAGCTGTCGAAAGTTTCTCCTATATTCTTTAGTTGACATTTATCCGGACAGTGTCCACGAGCATACCAGTATCAATCCTTAGATCCTTTTTGCTTGATGAAAGGACATTTTGGATCCAGTTGGTGGAATTAGATTTTTCGCGGGCAATATATATCTACACCTACTTTCCCATTCTCCATTAGTGTAGAATACTAATGTGGGAATGCAATTTCTTCCTTTGTCCACTTGTTTTCGTAACTTTACAGTTTTTGATAAAATATTATTTGGAAGACGTGATGCCTAGTTAGGACGCCTAGCTTCATGTTCTGTTCTTTGAATGTATTTGTTACCCATATCATCTTATACTGAATACTTAAAATTCTCTAATCTTGTTGGTTGTTCTTAACTCTTCTTTGTCAGTCTAGTGTGCTCTCCAGGGAATTACATGCAAACATGGCATTTAATCAATTTCTTATTATTGAATGAAGATGTTACATTTTGCTTTCAAACTTCTATTGTGGATTCAGGCGGTATTCTATCCAATTGGAGTGCAACATCTGGATGTGTTTTACGGCTCAGACTAAAATTTTATTTATATTAACTTCTTCTAACGCTGACTCTTTATTTCAAGCTTGCTGAAAATATTCAATTTACCATCAAGTTTTTTCAATGACTGTTAACTGTATAAGTGATAATCAAATCCCACCATACACAACTGCGATACATATTTATACATTTATTTTACAAAACCATATGAGTGTCACAGATACAATTTTAAACAGTAAAATGATTTACTAAATGCATATAAAATGACAAAACTGCAAAATGTAGGCACTTAACACTAATAGAGTCAGTTTACATTTGAATTTAATGCAACAATAATTTGGTTATCTACAAATCTACCAGACAGCAGTAAGTGTATCTTATGTAAGTTTATCCAATCTCGCGTAGATCATGTAAAGCATTTTAGCTGAAAGCGGAACAATTTCGAGTATGGAAGACACAAACTGAGTACGTTTCGAATAAGTCCTGCGGTGCGAACAAGGAAAAAACGTTAGGGCAAAGAGTGGTCTTCTACAGAAGAAATTTTGAAGCCAGAAAGTCGGTGGTGAAGAGTACAAAGAATATTACAACTTCGTTATGTGAGAACTTACTGACAAAACATTATAGACCAGATGACCGAATGATTTTTTACCAAAACATTTTGTCTGAATTCTGCAGGAAACAACGTGAATTTCTTGACTAAACATTAACAATACGAGATTCAGATCTTATTTCAATTTTTCTTAGTGTGATAGAAAATTGGATTTCTTGAAATATTTTCTGTTATGGAGATTATTATTAATAAATTCGTTCCCAGCGCTGCATCTTAATTTTTATCAACTTTAGTTTGAATGAAAGTTAAAACCCGACCATTTTTATCAGGACTTCACCTTTCAAAGGGCTTTCTCATCAGTACATAAGAGATATCGCGGAACATTATTTATACAGTTTTAGAAACCTTTTGAAAAAAAATAGGAATCCTCCAAAAATACTTTACTTTAAACACTAAGTTTTGTTTGTTAGAAAAAGTAAAAATAACGGTCAGAAGGCACGAAAACAGAGTAAATCAAACGAGGCAATAAAAAAACCATTTGGTTTGTGTCCGCGGGTGAACGAGTGTATATTAATGGACTTATAGCAAGGGATTGCGCCATTAAAAATATCCACCTTTTATAATCTAGTAGCGTGGTAACAAATAATTGAGCATATTTATGTTAACAGAGTGTTATTAATTTAGAAATAATAATGTATATTTTTAGCTACGCATTGAAGGAGATAATTTTATAATTCTATTTCAGTCAACAGAAAACTTTATATTTAGTTGGTTTAAAACATTTTTGGACGAGATCCATTTAAAATAATGCATAACTGTTTTCAGAGATGACGAAAAGTATTTGCTAGATGACATTTATTTGAAGGAAAATGTCACTAGGTAGGTCCGTGGCAGTTATTGGAAATTAATATTTCACACACAGCACACAAATGAGCAAGCAGTACGAGGATGGTCCCAGAAGTACCTGGCCCCACAAAGAAAACATAAAAATTTTGGAAAAAATATATTTATTTTGCAACGTAATCTTCTTTTAACTCCATACACTTCTCCCAGCGATGTTCAATAATTTCAATACCCTTTTTATAATAAGAATCGTCAAGATCCCCAAAATAGCCATTAAATGCCGACATCACATCTCTACTATTGGAAAATCTTTGACCACTGAGCCATTTTTTCAAGTATGGGAAACTAAAATAATCCGAGGGGGCTAAATCTTACGAATAGGGAGCATGATGTAGCAATTCAAACTTTAATTCATTAATTTTGGCCACTTCAGTAACGGATGTGTGAGCTTCTGCATTTTCTTGATAAAACAACACGTTCTTCTCAGCCAAATGCGGCCGTTTCCTTTGATTTCTTCTCTCAAACGGAGTCGGTTTTCCCTTTTCAGTCCATTGTTCTTTTGTTTTGGGTGTGAAGTTATGGACCCACGTTTCATCTATGGTTATGAAACGGCGCACTCGACGGAAACATTTTCACGACGCTGTTTTTGTTCCATTGTGAGCAAATGCGGCAGCCATCTTGCGTTTTCCCATGTTAAAATATACGATGTATCGCACTTTTTGAAATGCCTACTATGTTTGTTAGCTCGCGCACTTTCAGTCGACGATCAGTACCGCTTTGTGGATTTTCTTCAACTTTCCTGGAGTCGTCACTTCATTTGGTCGACCACTGCGATGCTGATCTTCGCAGGTCGTACGGCCTCCTTTAAACTCGGCTACCCAATATTTTACTGTTTCAAACAAAAGTATTGTATCATATAACGATGACCAATTTCTTTCATGTTTACAAATTCACTGAAAACGTTCATTATCGATGGCTGCCAGGCGTCTTCAAACTTGAAACATGTACTTTCTAATACAGTGGTATTTTTGAAGCAACTACCGCCATCTCTAGGTATGCCAAGTACTTCTGGGTCCATCCTCGTATTAATCAAAATTAATACATCAAATAATCAGAGCATAAGATGAAATTTTGCAATATAATCCACTCCGAGGTTTATAAATAGGAGTTGATGAGTTGATATGCAATGAGAAATTCCAGAATAATGAAAATATGTGGGAAAACCCGTTGGAAGTAGAGAGAGAAGACGTTCAAATCTAACATGCGATAGAATAAGATCCTCAATGAAAGAAAAGTAAGTATTCACTCACCGTTCTTTCCTTTAGTTTGTGTATATTTGTTATCGACTGCCTCTTTGTCATTATAACTGAGAGCATATATCCTGTCGATCTCTCCAAGACTTCAAATTGTAGAGAACGGCAATATTTTCTTTTACTTTTAGGGATGTTTTTAAATGAACGAGTAGTAATCCAATTGCTATAGTCGAACCGATGCAAGTAAGCAAACGAGATAATTGGCAATTTTTGGCCAAGGTGTACATTATATTTTAAAGTCGACTTCTACATACTACTAACTTTGTCTGGCTACCTACGTTCGAAAGAGTGTCTGGTTAGCGTGTAGTTCATTTAGACAAGCTTACCTTACCTTTACGTTCAATGATAATAAATTATAAATTGTGACTATGAGACATAGACCCTTTGTACCTTCTTAACTATTCTTGTATAATATATGAAATACAAAAATGAAAAAATGTAACCAGAAATAGAGGAGTTTTCAGAAGGGTTCCGGCAACGAAAATCAAACAAAACAGTATGAGAAGAAGATAATTATAAGAGTTATGGAGCAACTAAAAGTACTACAAACTATTGGTGAAAATGAAGATGGGGAAGAGTATTGACAAAAGAAGGACCTTTCGAGGTATTTTCACTAAATGCTGGAGTGAGGCGAGGTGATGCACTTTGTAAACAAAAACTTGCACAAACCAATATATATATTGGAGTAGATGAAAATGGGAATTTGTTACCTTTAGAGAGGCCCGTTCTATTTCTTTAAACCGATTTCTAAAGAACATTTTCCTAAACTCCTTAAATTCTCTCTGCAAGTATCATCTTTTTTTGTGTGAAATTGTTTTTTCTGCTCTCAAACAAGTTAAATATAAAGGAGAAATCGAATTGGAATTGCTTCAATAGAATCGAGCCTTACTGAATTTACAGAGGACATTGACACACTTGTATAAGGAAAGCTGTGCTGATTATCATGTAAAATGGAAAACCTCTAGCCCTCACTTTCGTATATTATAGTTTGATTGGTCCCCTGGTAACTACACCCTGTCATAGTATATGCGCAGTGAAATCAGGACAACAAGAAAGCCAGATAATTTCACTTAAAGTCTAAGGATTCAACAATATTGAATGAGTCATAATGAACTTTGAAAATGACCTTTAATAAATCATTTCAGTAATGATACCGATTAAGATTTTTAAGCAAAGTTTAACAAGATCAATTTAAACGAATAGAAATTGAAGTAGTTGACTTCTAATTGGCACTTGATGCAAAGTAAAAAAATTAGAACACTTTGAAATCAGAAAATTAATAATAATTAACTAAGTACATCAATCTAGCTCATATTTTTTAGTAATGTGAAGATCGTTAATGGCACTAAAAGTACCTACCAATTACAGTAATGATATAAAATTAATTAAGATAATTGATTAGTAAAAGATTTATATGGTGTTTGAAAAACTTGTGGAATGCTTAATGTATAAAAAGTTTCTTTACCTAAAACTACACATAATCTATAGAATAGTAAGAGAATATATGTATATATATATATATATATATATATATATATATATATATATATATTATTCCTCATTTGAGTAATACTGACTACTGGATGGAATTCTGTTTCTTATAGATTATTCCATGCTGGATTCAATACAACTGTTATTTTGTAGCAATTCCTGCCACATCCTAGTGTATTTTGAAGTAGAAGTTGTTGAGGTTTAGTTGCAATATCCGCCAAGTTCAAAGGCAGTTACGCCATTTTTAAATTCAAAATCCGCTAAATCCAAATCGGCCAATAGGAGCGCCTAGTTTCGTCACGTGAGTATCCATGATCCTATGCGAGTTGTTTACCCTTTATGCTTTAGTTTCCACAGGATGTTTGGATTGATTGAGAAAGATTTGAAAAAGAAGTACACTAATCTTAAGTCAGAAGAGTATGAGGAAGTTCTGGGGAAACACGGAACCGTTCATCATGTTGGGAGTTACTGTCCCGGTTAAAAACTGGAAGTCTGTGTCTGAAAAAGTGCCAAAAAAAAAACAAACTTGAGTTCAATCCATCAAAAAGGAATGTGCTAAAAAAGGACAATAAGAAAAATAACATTCTGGTCTCGGGGTGAAGTCTTTTATAGAACAGAAACTTGTCAAGCACAATCAATATGTCTCACATAAACGCAAAAGCCATTAGGTTAGCCTTAAAGATGAAAAATAGAGTATGTTGCGAAACTGCTAACAAAGCACCTCGGACAAGGGTGGAGAAACCACTTGATGCTAAAATTTTATCGAGATTTGGAAAACCAAGAAGCCGAAGGTCGCAACAATGAAGCCAAAGATCTTAACAACGAAGAAGATGAAAATATTATTGTTGATGAGGAAATTGATATTGTGTGATCTGGTATAACAATAAAGACTTTGTTTACTTTTTACATACATTAAATCTTATTTTATGATACTTTGTGTCAGTTTTTGTAATAAAGTCAAGATTTTTACTAAACCTATACGTAATTAAAGTGCAAAAAAAGTAAAAACAACAATTAGTACAGTTTTTATAGCAACTCCTTTGAAACCTTAGCTTATTTTGGTTTCAAATCCCGCCAAATCCCAACATAACAAAATCAAAGTCCAAATATTAATTTTAAATTTTTCTAAATATTTATGAAACTATTTCTCGATCAAACATTGTCTCTGTTACAAAGTAAAAATTATCGATTTTTTGGTAAAAAATTAATAATTTCTTAGGCTTAGTCTGTTTGTGAAGGTTTTTTCCACTTTTCCGAATATTTCTTGAGATGGACTCGGCGAATTTTGATTCTAGCCGCCTCAAATATAAAATGAAATTGTTCTTGAATATCCTCATAAGGCATAACATCTTTGAATCTATTGGAACTATAAAAGAATATTTCTATTCTGTAAATGCAATGACAATATTTTATAACTGAGTTTCCGTGGGGACGTATAATGAATCTAAATAAACTATGTGGATTTCATTCGTTTCAAGACGTGAAATTAATATTGTCATCACGCTGGTTTTGTTTCATATGGCAATATTTTCTCTTCAGCGATGTGCAAGGAAAGGTTATTGACCTAGATGGATTTGGTCGGGGCCTACTGTGGTTTGTGCAATATTTTATCACTGTAGTCGTGCGGACTTTTTTTTATCGTGTTACCAATATTAAAAGTGCAAAGAAACTACAGTTACTTTTCCTAATGCGTGATATAATGGAAACAGTTACTTCCACCTCTAATCTTTTCTCGTCTTGGGATGGGTCGTTAGTTTATGGCTTTGACCTCTCAGACTGAACTCGCATTGGAATAGGCCCGGTTTTATTTTATTCTGTTATCTATACTATCAGTATGTTCATTTCACAATGAGGTTGAAATCTACTTTCGATTCTGTTTCTCATTTTTATTAGTTCAAAAATCAGAAAATGTACGAGTTAATTCTGTTTTTAGTTCTTAATAGACACAAATTAAACATTAAAGATATATATTAAAACCTGGTAAAAGTATCCAAAAACTTTTACAAAATTAAGAAACGTTCCAGTTAAATGAAGACCGTTTTCATGTTCACCAGTTGACGCCACCGATGAGTGAGGTCTTTGAAGTAAACCTATCATAATAGGTTAATGCATGCGATATAATAGAAAGGTTTGTTGTCATTTATAAGAAGATCGAAGAACACGTTTTCAATACAAAATTTGTGTAAAACATATTTGTTTATAACACTTCAGATAAGTATGCTAACGAAATTAGAATAGTGAATTTTCTACAGGGTATCGAATATTTATGAACGGAAATATATTTTCATTACGTATTAATAATAGAAAATAAATCGTTCATTAGTTATAGAGTGATAATTTTTTTTATTAATGTCAAAAGTGTGAATTATTAAATATAATTATCGATAATTTGGTTACTTAGTTTACCAACGAAATCATTTTTATCGATATAAGGTGAACTTCAGGTGAAATAGTCATCTGTCGCCATTTAGGAAATGTCACTGTACGCACTGAAAATTAATTATCGAAAATAATTAGTTTTGTCGATTTTTTTTATAGCTACAGTAATGTTCTCATTTAATTAGTTTATCCTCAACTCATTGCCATCTGCCTACTTGAATAGGCACGAGTATTTTGTCCGTTTAACGAATCATTAACTGTTCCTTACAAACACAGACTTCATTATGCAGGATTTGAACTTTTTAACAGTCATCCTACCATTAAAAGAACGCCTCAGTCAATCAATATAAGCTTATCTCACTTTTTATAGGCAAGCATGTATTAATTTATCTTATCTGTTAGTTGGTCTTCTTACTTGACTGTTTATATGGCGTATTTTAATCAAATTTTCACTCAATTCTAATCAACATATTTTGCAAACTTTTACGCTATTCAGGACAATACATGATTCAATATAAAATTACGGTGTGCTTTAATCAACTCAATTTCTATATGAAAGGTTTTGGAGTTTTAATCCGCGTCAGTCCGTTCGCAAGAGAGAGGCTACCTTGGAGCTTCCAAAAAGTATAGTGCACGAAATATTGCAAGAGGGATCTTAAATTTCATCCATTTAAAATTCTAAACCATATCATATCGTTATGCACGGCAAAAAAATGTATTCGAAAATCTACGTGGTTAAAGCTTACACGAATGTCACGAACCTAACCTAACCAATTATGATTTTTTTCTTTGTATGTTTTTCAAGAATGCCAGGTTATAAATTAACCACAGCTTTCTCGTGATATGGCGGTTCTTTTGCGTTTTGCCTTCGTATATTTTGGGAACGTGTAGAGAAGCAAAGTAAATCAAACTCAGTCCACTGCGCTTCCAATGATTTGATTAGCGTTTGTTTATTGCTCGAATTTTTTTATCAGTTTTCTAACGCTTCAACATATTGGGCTAAGTATCCCAGTTCCATGTAGCGTATAGACTTCTTCCATTGTTGAACTATCAAATAATTTTCAATTTCAACTAGTAGTTGTTGATTTTAGTGCGTTTTATCACACAAACAAATATATTAGATCAGATTTAATCGTAATACCCACTGTGGTAACAATTAAAGTTTCACAACTTGTTAACTAACTCTTGTTAATCATTTATTTCATTGACGTATCCTGTACAAGAATATTTGTAACTTCCTGTTAACAACACTTTCTCAAACAACCTGATAATAATATGAATAAATCATTTTTATTGTAAATTTCAATTTTACGGTTCATATAAATCTGTTTTAAAAATTAAACTATTACGTTTTTATGATTAGGTATTTAGTTTGTGTTAGAATATGATATTTTTCCTTAGCCAAACATATATAAATATAAAGTTTAACAAAAATGTCCATGTTTCAGTAACATTAGAAGTGAGTTGCCTATCCAATAAATTATAAAACAAACGTATTATTCAATGTTTGTTGTAAGCATTTTCTATCAAATGCATTAACTTACTAATTATAAATTCTGTTTTAAGGCACTAGGTATAAAATAGTCGTATGGATACATTTATTAGGAAAATATAAGCCGGAAATTTATTACGAACTACAACTATATACAGTGTGAATAAGTTACAACGGCCGATAACTCCTTCATTATAACTATTATCCAAAAAAATTATCAATAAAAAGTGTAGGTAACTACAGTCCCCTTATCTGGAAAATATTTCGATATCTATAGAGTATCCTACAGATGCTGTACATTTTTTAGAATGCAGAAATCATCCACGAACATCTGTTTACAAGTTACCTGAAAAATAAAACCTATGATTTTTTTAATGTTTATTTTCAACTACATTTAATATGTCCTTTCATTTTCGTAATCGAGCTAGTCATATCCATAGTATCCTCTTCCTATCCACATTACATTGTACTGAATTTGAACCCATCGTGTAAAAATCACAATATTTAAGTGTGAAGTAAAAGTGACCAATAATTCTCAAAAAAAAAACAAGACTCCTGTTATCGTCAGAGAAATTTGACTCGATAACTTTGTCTTCCACACAAAAATTCAAACAGCACCTATTCTGGCTATGAGTGTGGATTGCTTGCGCAGTAATAATTGGAATTTTTTTAATGGACGCCTCAACTCCTAAACGAACAAATATGGAAACACGGATCTTTTGTTCAGCCTAATCACAGAAAACATACGAGGATAATAATCATTGTTAATTATAAATTCATTCTTTCATTCATTACTGAATAAAACATCTTATCTTCGGATTAGTATCAAAAACCGATTCTGTTTGGGATGCTCCATTTATACTTCCGGTCACCTACTCAATATGAAAATTAAGCTTGCGAAAAATCTTTTTAACTGAAATAAGCAGGTTTGACGATTAGCTCTCCAACACTGGTTTTAATCAATTTTTGAGTATTTGCGTTTATCCTCGGTACTCTTATAAAAGTGAAAAATGCATTCTCCCCATATGTGAATTCGAAAGAGCGACCATTTTCTTGAAAAACCAGATAGAACGGGATTAACCATTGTTAACCGGTCATAGATCACTTGTGAGATTATGGGAACTAAGTGAGCGTGACAGATTCATCTTATGAGGTTAGGTCAGATTAGTTTAGGTATATGTATTCCAAGCATTTGAGAAAAAATTCTCTCATTTCCCTCTCGTTTCTATACTCTCAGTCTAAAACCCCATTTTTAAAATACTCTCGAGGTCCAGAATTCCCTTTTCCCGATTCAAAATGAGTTCAAAGCGCTGAAATTATTTTTTCTCTTTCTGGGGGCATTATCGGTACCAGCTTTTATTTGGATAATACCATATATTCTTCCTACGTTTTCTACCACAGATCGATTACGAACAAAACGATCTAGGTATAAATATTTCAAACGCTGGTGATTTGGGAGTCTTCGTTCAGAATACCGGATGCAATGGCTCCTATGCTCTCCTAATACCTAAATCATATCAGTTTGTTTCTCTGTAGAAAATGTCATATTTGTTAACAAGTTTTTCAATACTCTGAATCTTTATCAACAGTTGATAAGACAACTGTCTTATCCAAAGCATACCTCAATAATAAACTTTTTCTGTTATGGATTTGTTGACATCACATTATTATGCTGCTATATTCATCATCAGTTTCAATGAGATAATATTTTACTACAATCGTCGGAAATTTTAATGGGATGGTTGCCTGCTACAATTAAGGGCAATTTAAAAGGGATCGTTTTTTGCCGCACTTATGGGCACTTTAAAAGAGATGGAATATCAGGATATTTTTAGTTGATGTTTCTAAATGTTCTTGATTTTGTGTCGATTCTGTTTGAAAATTAGTTTTTTTTAATAATTTTTAAAAGATAGATAAAAATTATTAGAAAAAACTCATTTTTAAATAGAAGAGATCTAGAATCAAGAACATTTATAGAGATATAAAGATATCATATAAAGGTCTAAGAAATAAAAGATATTTTTAGTTTTATATATTAAAATTATTTATAAAATTTGAAAGAAGTTTGAAATATTTTAGTTATGCTAAAAAACAAGTAAATGGCGTACTAAATACAATTTTACAAATTACAAATTTTTACAAAAATAAAAGGTGGAAAATTTGTATAGAACCAATTTAAAAATTAAAATTTCCTTTTTAGCTCGCCCTAAGGGAGTAAACTTATGCTTTTAGATGATTTTTTTACAATTTATGTGAAATTAGATACTTTGCGTCAAGTTAATATAAAAATTGAGTAATTATGTACAGTTCCGTCTATTACTTCCGTACCTCACGTATCTACAAACCTACAATGTTAGTGACAGATATTTTCTACACATTTTCAAAAATTAAATTTCTAAGAATACACACATTTTATTGTGTATCAATGTATCAAAATATGTGATAATGGAAAATACACTGACCAAATAATGGGGTCCAAGAAGATGGAATTGTTGATCTTTTTTTCGAAAGCTTTGGAGCTACCGTGAAAAATTCAAGGCCTGAATCTATAATCGGTGCAGCATGTCTACATATAATGCACGCTGTAGCAGCCCTAGCTCAGCATCTTCTCACTCGTCCTCTCATACATATGCGGAACAAATATGTCCATGGCTTCACCTCCACCTTATATAAGCAAGTCTACACCGTATGAAAATCCATCGCCACAATTTACATCACAAAATAGGTACTGAAATTATTTTGACGGTTATAACCCTCTCCCTCTTATTGCTACCCATTAGGTATGTTGAGATCGACAAAAAGGTCCATGGTCGAGGAGTTAGCTAGAAAAGTAGTTGTTTTCTCCTTTGAAGAACGGCAAACCACATTTCCGAATTGTTAAAATTCTAAATAATTTCAGAGGTGATAGATTCAGATATATTAGAATCACTTCGTATATTACTTAAAGCTACAGTTTATATTGATATATTATATACTTCACATTTCCATTGAACTAAGAATTGATAAAAAAAGCTCTCAGTAGATATTAGTAGAACGTTTTCTCTCCTACTTGATATCGCTTCTAATGTACGTAGAGAAATATGTTTATCAGTTTATTGGTGTCTTGTCTTTCGTCCTACTAATGTATTTTAAATCATTCAATGATCCCTCAACCGACCCTGCAAAAGTATAACATTGGTGTAGAGTGCATGTAACGGTATTCGTAAATTGTATAGTCTTTATCGTCGTTTATTTTATTGAATCTAACTAATGTGATTTTGTTGAATAAAATGTTATTTTTGTTTCTATTTTCTTTTTATTATCGTGCTATCAACCATTAACTATCATTATTTCCAACTCTTCTTTTAGTTATTCTCGAAAGAACATTGAGGAAAGTGTTTTAGTTTGTCTTTTATAAATAAGATAGGATTGGGGTCGGCAACCTACGGCTTGCGAGCTACTAAATTACTTCATTTTTAATTTTTTAAATCAATATCTCGATAAAATCATTTCAAGTCTTGACACAAATTACTTATGCAAAAACTAAAAATTAATTGCCGACAGATTTGAACAATTCAAAACCAACAAAACTATTCTATCATCCAAAGTGAATCCTCTCAACATACATTGAGCTAATTGGAATTGAAACTGGATCTCTAGAAATGCAATTGATATATGTACCTAACTCTACAGTGGACAGCTCTGAAAGAAACGCCACGATTTGAGGCTCTTATATTCGACGCATGGAAAAGTCTTCTAGTATGCTTCAGTAAGATGAAGAAGTTGACATTTGAACTGTTGACTATCTTCTGATCGACTTAGTCGTGCAAGCATGCGTTCTCTTGAATGAACTTTCCAAAAACCATGCAAAGCCAACGCTCCCATTGAATTTGTTTGCTCAAATGTATATTATTAAAGTACAAGTTAGGGTGGTGAGTAAATGTTTTTTACTTAAATGATAGGTAATTATCGAAATAATTCAATATAAATATGTATGTATGTTATTCAAATACAATACTACAAATTTATGAATAAATAACGATTTTTCTTATGAATAAAAGATTCGTTTTTTTTACCAAAAAACTATATTTATGCAAGTTTTCCGACCCCTGTTATATTAAGACAATGTAGGATGTTTTATAGCAAAACACTTCAAATTAAAATCGAGGGTGCGAAACTAAAAGAGTATCATAGATACTTGTCAAAAATACTGCTTATAGAGAACTTAACAGTCAAGTTATTGTTTTATAATCAAATATTTCCGGTCTATAGTAAGTCTAACCCAAAACAAAACTGAAATTATAATATAATTGATAGAAAAATAATTAAGCTTGTAAACTAAACGAGTGGATTTTATAAATAATATAAGAGAATGGTTTGACAGAGAGGTGACTTGTTAATCAAAAAGTGGAAAAAAAATATATTTTGCTATAAAATACTACAAATTCCTACTACTCGAGTTTTACCTTCAACATAACTGAAATCATATAAATAATAATTAGTAAATGTATAGCCTCAATATTATAATCATGAATAATGTTGTTAGCTATATAGGAAAAACGAAACAGCAACACCAAATTAATTAAGAAATATATTTATAGAACTGGTATAAGCCATCAAATTCAAATTAATTTTTAATTATTTATTGCACGTTTTCAGTTGATAATAATAAACTTGTAAAAATTTGAAACCGCTAGGAGCGTTCACTAGTACGAATCCTCGTAATGATGTCCCGTCACTGAACTGAAGAGAAAAGTGGGCTCGGCTCGACTTGGCGCCGCGAAAGCGGTGGGAGATATTTTTTTCATTGCGTTGAATTACCGTTAATAGAAAGTAACATTAAACTCAGCTTCTGTGCATTTCTTTTCAAGTCGAATTAACATTATTAATACCGAAAAAGACGCACCTTTTCTAATGATGTGTACTGACCAAAATAATTAAAATTCTTCTTAGTTTAATCTGACGTTCTAAATTTTCATTCTTTTTGATTTATACGATAACAAGTTCTATAACTATAAAGGGTGTCTCAAAATAGTACAGGTCCAACTTTTCTACTAGAGTGGAGGCTTTACCTGCGACGAGATAGGCTTATCGTCATCCTCAAATAAAACAAGTCTCGATCGCGACTTGCTTTCTTGTCAAATATCTCTAATACTAGATAGTTCCTAGCATGACAAATTCTTTAAAATAGTTGCTTTAGTAGTGTCTCTAAAAGTGGCCTGAAGGACAAAATCCTTAGCCAAAATGCCCGCGTGTAGGCTTTACATCAAAAACACGAAATATATTTTGGAATTTAATCACTTTTTTTTAATAAAAAGTGTTTGCACCCTTATACTACCTTATTTTCATTATCATCTTGTGAGCAATGAGTTAAGTTTTTGTTTTTAAATAAACAACACTTTATTTAAATGTAGAAAAAATACAATCCCATCCCAGTTGAAAGAAAGCATATTTCTTATATAGAAATGAGTGAAAAACTAAACATACAGGTTTTAATATTTTAAAAATGATTGCTGATAATGTAGTTCATTTTTCCCTAACTAATCAGAATGTTTTAATGATCAATCAAGTTTATTACACTCCAGTATTTCATTTAATCTATTCTTGAATGTAATTCTCTTTGACTGTAGTGTAGACGAATATTAGTATTGCAAATTTGTAAGAATGCACCGTTACAACCAACTATAGAAAAATTGTATTTATGATTAAAAGAATCACTTAACCTCAGTTTTGTTTTGTCTTCTTTGAGTTTTCATCTGTTAAATAGGCCTCAATCAATGGAAACTTTCTCTTATTAACAACTTTTTTCTTAGCTCTTCTGTCCCTCTCAACACCTTCATTAATAACTGTATATAGTCTTTCTCTGGCTTCTGTAAGCATAACATCTGACTTTTTTTCTCACTTCAGCCCCTATTCTTAATTTTTTCCTTATCGTTTTCCTTAAGTTTCCTTTCGTGAATTTTTTTTGTTTTTTCAAATACAGAGTATTTATAAAGCATGTTTGCATTATGAGATAAATTTATTGGTATCATAAATATGTATATTGCAAATTCGTAATGCATCATAAATCCATAATCTTGAGTTTAGCATCTATGATTTGCTTTATTACATTGCTTCTTCTCCTTCTTCGGGTGCCATCTCCATTTATTGAAGGTTGGCGACAATTTCGGTTCTGAGTGGTACGAATTAAAGATGAAGTGTTCATACCAGTCCAATCGCGTATGTTTTTTAACCATGAATCTTAGCTTCTACCATGTCCACGTTTTCTTTCGATTTTTCCTTCTATTATTAATTTCAGTTTATCATACTCAGATAAGCGGCCTTTCTTCTCTTTATTGTTGTAAGTAGCTCTCTTTCCTCTCCCATACGTCTAAGCTCTTCATCGTTAGGTATATGTTGAGTTCTTGATATTTTTAGTAGTCTACGGAAAATCCACATTTCAAAAACCTCGAGTCTGTTCATGGTATCCACTTTTAATGTTCATGTTTCTGCTCCATACAAGAGAACTGAGTGCACGGACGCTTTTACAAAACGGTATATTAAGTTTAAGTTCAAGGTTGCGTTACATATTACATTACTACATTACATTGATACTTGTAAAAAAAATCCATTCTACATCATTGGGTTGCTTTCACAAAATGATTGATGTTCCGATACTTAAGTTTATTAGACCTTTTTTCGATGAACGAAATTATTGTCTTAGCAGAATATGTCTTTTGGTCAGTATTTGTTTCACAAATATTATCTACATCAATTCATCATACAAGTAATGACATCTTATCAAAGTTGTTAAATGCCATGGCTAAATTTTGGTAATACTTGTAATGGTTACAAATTTTTCAACTTCTGTAGGCTTTAAGCAGAGAAAAATATATTAAAAGATCTAACCAAATCTTCATATATTAATGTTTCCGTATTTTATGGATGATATACAAGCTTTTGCTTGAGTTGTACTAGTTATCTAATTCGAAATATTCATACTTTTGAAATAAATAGTAGCTTTTAAGTGGACATGGTCATCCGAGATCTAAAATCCAACAAATATTTGGTTTTTTTTTTCGCCCTACATTGATCTGACGCGCTCTTGATAATTTTTTTACTATGATATTTTATACTTGACAGACGGTCTTACATATTGGGCTCATGTTTTGCGAAGGTACTATGTATCCCTCGGAATATTACTCTGCCGTGCTTCGATGAAAAATAGAAATAAAAGTATAAAAGAGAGGCGAAAAATTCAGAAGGAATAGAACTTGTTGTCAAAACTTTCTTCTTATTGCCTCGACAATATTTTTTATGAATATTGAAAATAAAACATTTTGAAAAATATCTTGTCTCAACTCGGAAAAGTGTCGAGCTCGTGTTATGTTCTAAAATAAATAAATAGTTTGAAAAAATCGATCCCGACAAAATTTTTCAATGTAATGCATTTTATTCCATTATAAAATATTCTGGTAACACAGTGCCAGTTAAGATAATTTGGGAATGTAAAATTCCAGGAAAACGGATAAAAGGAAGGACAGACAGATCGTTTTGGTGATAGCTACATTTACTGCATCAAAAACTGACTAATTATTCATTGTCTGCGTCTTTAGTTTCTGCAATTGATCCAAATCCAGAACCTTCACACATCCTTGAAACCTCATTATTCGAAGATATACCGTCTTCTAAATGTCAGCAACTGCTCTTCTAATCGCCATGGATGTTCAGTTCCAATCAGGATCACCGAAAGGTAGTTGTGTCGTGGTCTAAATATCAGCTCCGTTCAATGGAACAACGCCACATGGCTCAGTTGCACTGAAAAGGGACGTGAGAATAGTTTTATTCCCTGCCACAGTAACGTAATTGTAATTTCTGACAAACACTTGGCTTAATTTCCACTTGGTTTGAACAATGCACCTTTCCTAAATGTAGGATTTGTTTAAAATAACTCTCAAAGTTCTTTTCTATCTCTTTTTTTATTTCGTTGTGAAAATTTTATGAAATCGGTGGGAGAACTAACAATTATGAACTTCTAGGACAAAGACCAGTATTTACAGAAACAGTGACGTATCTACACTTAGGGGTTGCAATTATGGTGATTTGTAAACACTGGTAAATGGTAGTGAATGATGTATTTTCTGTACACCCATTCCAATCTCAACGTTTTATACACCTGCAGTTTGTTTTTCTACCCTTCTGTAAAATTGCATTAACCTCAGTGTTCTTTCAGAACGGCGATATTTTAGATTCAGATGTCTTCTGGAAAGTTACTTTAAAAAATGATTCCCTGTATATTTGTTATCTCGTTTACATGGCACTTAAGTTCCATGTGAAATGTTTATGGCTAACATCTGTGTAAAACAAGATCAATAATAAAGTGACCATGAGCGAGATATATATTTAAAAATAAAGCGAGATAATTAATTTTTTTGTGCTATCAAGGATATAGATAAATTAAACTTAATCATAAAAAATTCTTAGTTATACGCACACTGTTATGACAAATCGCTTAATACAATAAAATATTAAATGGAAGGAATCCCATATTGTTAATCATTTGATCAACCGTGACGAACTATCAATTAATCGGTTAATTTTGATTAATCTTAAAAAATTGTTGCAATAACAGATTCAGGTATTCTTTTCTTGACTTTAGTTATAGAAAATTATCATATCTACCAACGCTTTTGAAAATTGTTATCTTAGCTTTATGCTAACACTTTTTTTTAAAACGTCTTCAAATGAAATTGCTTTTTTTTTAATTGAGGTGGATAATCAGTCAGTTATAATAAATATTTTTCTTCAATTTGCCTTTTACGTATGAGATGAAACAGTTACCAAAAATTAGATAGCTCACATAGTAAGAACAACATAATAAAATTTAAGTGTTAAGTTCTAATGCCTGATGCAGGTAGCCTAGTAAATCTTCATTAGAGTTCAGACAGTTGTAAAATTTGTTTCGATGTAAAGAGACCGATTGGTGCGATAATTTCTAAAAAAAATTGTTTGAATCCACGACCGGCGAATAGCGAAGTTGAAGTCTTAGTCCTCTCTACTAACGAACGCAATTAAAGTAGAGGGTTATACTAACAGTAATAAGCACCAGAGGAGAGTTACAAACAAACAAACAAGCTTTTAATATAAAGATAGTTGACGAAAATCTGGCTGGTTTTCATTTGAGCCCAAGATTTCTTTGTTTGTACACAGTCGATATTTGAAACAAATTCTAAAAAGCCTCTTAAAAATCTTATTAAATATGAATGACAATTAAATGGGAACCTTTAGTATTAGTAAATTTTAAACTTTCCGACAACCAATTGTAACCAGTTTATCGTAATAAATTTCATTTTGTTATAACTAAAGCTGAACATTTCATTTTAAAAATTTTCCGTTACTGATTTATGTTGTTATATTAGTGTTTACCTTTTGGGTTCTAAGAATTGTGCTATCAATCATTTAAAATAAACTATACGAGGTCTGGCTATTAAGTAACGAAACTGGTTAGGATTTTATTATAAAAATTATTCTACATTCGAATTATCTCCTTCAATATTCTCCCCTCCCCTCGCCACACACCTTTCCATATGTTTTTTCCATTGATCTAAGCAGTGTTTGGAAGTATTCTTTGGTGAGTGCCTTTAGGAGCTCTGATGTTTTCTGCTTTACCGCTTCCATCGGCTCATATCGGGTCCCTTTCACAGCAGATCTTTTTCTAACCTTTCAAAGAAATCTGAGCAGACCCGTTGACGCAAGAGTTTTTGGTCAGGAGTGTAATTCCTCGTGTAAAATTTTTCTAACCGTTTCTTTATCAGCGTTTACAACCTCGGTAATAATCCGCATGCTCATTCAACGATCTGAACGCACAATTTCAGATTGATACGTTACTCCTATTTTTCGTTACACATGGTTTTCGGCACGAGAAAAAAACACGTTCGTTTCAAACCTCTACTGCACAAATACTATAATAGTGGCGGAAACGTGTTTTGGAACACATATAGACAAGATATCTAGATACCCAACTCAATACTCGTTTTTTACTCTACCCGTCTAGGGCGCCCTCTAGGCGCGCAGTCTCGTTATTTAGTAGCCAGATCTCGTTCTAGGTGGTAATTAACACAGCTTCCAAAAGTGATAAGATGTATTCTGATGGAATATTCATAGTAATTAGCACATTTTTTCGCAGATGATGATAACGCAACGTACCCAACCGTTTTTGTTTCATGCGTGCATTATAATGTGTTTCCCTATAGAAAATTATTAAAGCCCGCTTGACATGATGCAAGACAACGTGCAATGCAATGCACATGAAGTTCAGCTAATTGTTTCATGCAAGATTTCGCACTTGCAACATTATTGGTGTGATGTCATTTTTATTGTGGACAAGTTGCAATTCTAGGAAGAAATGAGTTTCTGATCTACTGATATTACGTTTCTTCTCAAGGATTTCTTAATAATTTAAATTTTATTTTCTTCATGAATTTTTCAAATGTTTCCTCATCCATTATCAAATAATTTTCGTATGTTTTCTCGTCTAATTATATAGCTAAACTCATTTTTCCCGTATTCTATCTAGCCAAGGCCTGGCCCACCATCGCCTGGATGCTCTTTACTTTTCATCAGACTCCAAAAGCAAGGCAGCAGATATAATTATTGCCAGTGATGTATTGACTTTTTCTTGTTTGCTTTACCTAGTTTTGTTATTTCCATACTGAAATCGCACATGAATATGAAATAAATGTTGAGGTTAACAACTTTTATTATTGGCAACCATGATGCAATGCCAAGATACTTGGACAATGTCAAACGACGTACAATATTCGTCTAGGCAATATTTTGATCTTACACAAAATTGTATGCAATTTCTTGCATCATGTCAAGCGGCCACAACTTAACAACAATTTAACTATAACATATATATAAGATCGCTGAGTGTGAGGTTACCTATTGTCTATTTCTAGCTTTTTCCATAACCTATGGTCATATTATTCTTTTTTGTCTTGAAATTGAATGATAGAAAATTCAAAAGAATTGATTGAAACTGCATAAACATGAAAATGCCTATATGATAATGTTAATACATTAGTAACGAAATAAAGTTTCATATAATTTATCTAATCTACTCAATTATACATAAGAGTAATTTAATAATTAATTGATGATAGCCGTGATGTACAATGTATGAAACGCGTCATTGATATACTTATGAAACTCATTTTTTACTAATTATTGAGATAGTAACTGTACACCTAGTTATCAACAAGAGCGCTTATAATAAATAAAATCCGATCCGTAATTATACCAAGCAAAAAATGAGAGAAAAAGAAATATAATTACGTTCAGTTTGAACTGTGGAAGGAAGCGATACTTAGTCACGAAACGTATTCTAATGAGAGAAAGCGGAAAAGTTATTATTTGTGTAAACTTGATCTTTATTAGAATTTATGTTAAGACTTTTGCAATAGTAAATTATGCTGTTTTAAAAATGCTGCGGCTTTAATTAACCTTTTAGATCTGAAAGCGAATTATTTTATAGGACAAACGATTTATGTAGAAATAAAATCAATTGATTGAAAGAATTGGTTTCAAAAAATGTAACATTCTATTGCTTCTGCTTACTTTGAAACTTGGGTTGTCTTCAAGTTTTTACTATCGAACAAAAGATGGCGTTAATGAGTTGTGGCACCACTGTATTTGTGGACATTAACGTTCGTTATTACGAAGCCAGTGACAATTTAGAAATTGTCTGAGTAAGTTGTTGATAGTGAACGTTTAAATGAGACAAGTTTTTGCCAAAATGGAACTCACCCGTGGTTATTTTTAATAATTTTAAAAAATGCATGGAATCATTTCGTGCAACTTTTGATAATGAAGCACCATCATAGCAGGTTGTTTTCAATTGGTTTGACGAAAATTTGTCATGGTTGTGCGTCTGTCAGTGATAAATGTTGAGAGTGTCCGCCTCATTCCAAGAAACATCGATAATGTTACAGCAGATGGAGACGTCTCTTAAGATATTACAATCGATTGTGCATGAATATTTAGGTGTGAGAAAGATATGTTTCAGATGGAGCTCACATACCAGCTTCCATAAAGTACTTAAAACAAATGAACATTTGAAAGAGAAAACCATCGAATTGATATTTGATTGCCCGTATTTAGCCGATATCGTTTAATGACTTTTACTTGTTCCCTACAAAAATACAATACTTTGTTCCGGACGTTACTCTTCAACTTTTTATAAAAACTAAAAGGGCAACCCTTGTGCGCATATACACTTATACATATACCTACGCGTCATTTCAAGCTTGTATATTTGGACCACTTCAGGATACACTGGTGTCATCGGCAAATAAAGTGAAATTACCATTAATTTGTAAGTCTCTGACATTATTAATAAATACCAAAAAAAAAAAAGAATTACTAGAAGTTTCCTACTAGCTGGTACCAGCTTTTTTTACATTCAAGGTAAGATACAAATCATTTTAAGAGGAACACTTCGGATGCCATGATACTCCAGTTTGTTAATCAGAATTTCATGATCAACTCAATCAAAGGCCTTAGCGAAATCACAAAAAACCGAAGCCATATAAAATTTATTATTAAAGGGGTATATGTTTCATTCAGACCAGAAAACATAGCGTAATTAGTATATTTATTAGGAAACCAAATTGTTGAGCTTACAATATTTTATATTTAAAAAGATAGATGGTCTTTCAGTTATCTTCGATAAGATTAGTAATAATGCAATAGGACGATAGTTACTAGTGTTTGTCATCATTTTCAAGAAGAACTTAGCTGATAACCCATTTTAAAAATGCTTAATAGAATACGCTCAAAAGGTAAATAAGTACTCTTCGTATTTTGAATCATAAACAATAAGAAAATCACATGTCAATGTTCCAACAAGAAAATATCTAAGCTACGCTACAGCTCGACAAGTAAGATATGAAGCAAAAATCTAGCTCTGTTCCACTTCATTGATTATAGAAATCAACCTAATTTGTTTTAAGTCCAAGACCTGTCTACATGAAGAAGCTGGTCATCGAAATATGGATGATTCCTACTTTGGAAAGTTCTCTTTATATAGCAAATTAATCTGTCAACGGGGTCTCGTGGTGGAGTATCAAATAGCAAAAATTTCGATATTAAACTTTTTATAATATAACTTTTATTTATTTGACGCCCTAAAATGAATCGCAGTCCAAGTTTCAAAGTTTAAAACCCAATAACTTTATGTTTCAAGGAGATTATATGTATAATTTATAGCCGTATTACCTACTGGTTAGATGCAGCCGCAGTACTAGAGTTGGTGGTCCCAGGGGGCTGTATTTCGGAAGAAAAAAAATTATTATTATGTTACGCTAAAATTGTGACGAATTTTAAAATCAGTTCACCTATGTCCGCAGTTCTAGGTTTCTAATATGTAATATAGAAAAAACATATTCCTAATTATTTGTTATATTGTATAAAAATAAATAATGTATCATAGTTAAATATTGCTTAAATCGATTTCAATTTCCCTCTCTTTAAAAAGACGAAATTTAGCCCCGGCCTGTCAGAGATAACAAGTGTACTATATGTCCAAAACAAAAGATCAATAAATTCTAATTTATACTATCATCAGTGTCATGTTATGGTTATTTAGAAGATGAAACTTTTAACCTATCCTTGAACAAATTAAAGAAATTAAACAACACGCTTTTTGATACATGCGTCTACTTCCTATTTTGATGTTTTATTTTTTGCGAAAACTTGTGCAAATTTTATCATCACCAACAATGTTATTAAAATATATTACATCACTCAATAGGTCGTATGACTAACACACATATGGCGCTGTCATTGTGAAATCCATATGAAATTTATGAAGTAGGTATCAACTTTCAAAACAATGATTTCAAAATAATTTTGTGTGTTAATTTATCATTGCTTCTAGATGAAAGAATACTTTACAAGCTCAGCAATAGCTTCAAAAGTGTTATCCGGGCTCTGCACCATCGAAAAGAGCCATTTGTTATTAATTTGCTAAATTTAAACGTGGTCGTAGAGACACCGATGATGATGAACGTTCTGGTTGTCCAACTGAGGAGGTTACTCCAGAAAACATCAATAAAGTCCACAAATTGGTCATATCTAATAGTTAATTGAAATTCCGTGAGATAGCAACGTATTGATTCAGAGTATGTTTGGCCATGTTTAGACGTAATAAATCAAATTTTTTGCGTCGATATGTGACAATGGATGAAACATGGATCCATCCCTTCACTCCGGAATCAAAACGAACATGAGCAGGTAAACCACGTCCAAAGGCACAACAGTCAGTCTGGAAGGTTATAGTTTCAGTATTTTGGGCTGCGCTGTTCCACCACGACAATGTAGCGATTCACAAGCTGATGGCAACGGTGATTGAATTGAACAAATTACACTTTCTTTACCATCCACTGAATAGTCCAGATCTGGCTCTCAGTGGCTACTGAATATTCGCTGATCTCAAAAAAATGCTTGCTGATAAGAAATTCAGCTTAAATGAAGAAGAATTTCCTGTTTTGAAGTAAAAGACAAATCCTTCTTCAATCATGGCATCGAGAAGTTAAAGAAGCGTTGGAATGATTTTATTGTAGGAAATTACATTGATGAATAAGATCGATTTTTGGCAAAAAAATGTTTTTCTTAGTTAGTCACACGTCTTACTGAGTTATGTGTTATGTTAAAACTTAAGATATTCGAGCGGGGATTTCTTGTTTTATGATTAACTTGTCTATTTAACTTATCTATTATCTGATTGAATGAATTTTAAATTAAAGTTGTAATCTTCTACTTTCAGGCAAAAATGTTACGTTTTCCAATATATCTGATATTTCAAAAAATATTCCGAAATAAAAATTTTAATTTTAGAGATTTTTTAATTGTATTGAACAGATTTGAAATTTTATTGTTGCTAAACGGAAAAAGTTCATGGTTCAAACATTTTATTGCATAATTCAGAGATTAAAGAAAAATATATTTTTTTTTTCATCAATTGCAGTGATTAAAACTCAAATAATTAGTTTGATAATGTTAATAATGTTAGAAACATTTTTTGAGAATTATCTACAATTTAAATTCATAATTTTTGGAGAAATCACAATATTTCAGCGTGTTAGTCCAGTTTATTAACCCAGAAGAGTGTTGGATAAATGAATGTGTGGGATAGGAATACTGGTTGGTGTAGAAATAGACAAAGATTCCTGTTGAAGAAAAACGAATGTTGAGACTGAGATGAAAGTAATCAGATCCCAAAGTGATTGGGACATTTATTTTGTGTCGAATGAATACAAACAGAATTCCCAAGAGAGTATAAATCATACGGAGAATAAACAGATCGGGAAAGAAATTGATTGGAGATGTAACATCAAAAATGAAAAAAAGACGAAAATAACTAAGGAAAGAGAAACAGATGGAGATGTATAGTAGACATAGTAGATGAGGAAGAGCAAAACTGAAGTTAAAGAAGATTACTATACTTTACTTGGAAAAATGTATTTTGTAAATATTCATTTGTAAAACTTATACCATGGACCTTCAAAGCCTGAATGGCTGTAATTAATATATTATGCCCAATCAAGGCATTTAAATTACAAGTGTAAATGCAATTATCGCAATAGGAAAATTTTCGCGAACTTCTTGATGAATATGCATTTTTTCACCTTCCTATTGTTTCTTTCAGTTTCATATTTACATATTTACAAAATTCAAATTTTCGGCATAAAATTAGGGTGAGTTTTAATGTACTGCAACAGATATCGATATTCGAGAGAATTCTATAAAACGAAATATAAAAACTACACAAAGCTGTTCCACCTTTCAGCACCTATTAAATTTTATCAGATTAATCAAAGATAAAGCTTTTTACGAAAATCACGTAGTGTTACGCCTATGATAAGTGTTGTTGAACTCTAATATATCCATCGTTACGTTAATTTCAGGCCAAGGATGTTTGCTGAAAAACATACTGCAAAGTATTTGTTTTGTTTTGCTGGATAAATTACATCCAACGGCTTTACAATGACAATAACGACGAATGATGGAGTTTATACGAAGGAGGATATTTCCCATGTTTATTTGATTAATCAACAGCAAACAAAATCATGCACGTAAAGGGGTTTACAATGTTCAACTTTGAATATAATTCTTACAACCTAGTTTAATAGCTATATTGAGAAATCGTCAGAAATAATGGTGGTTGTTGAAAACTTCTTGTATCTAAAATTACATTTTTACGATAAGTACTAATTTTTAAAATTCATTTACATGCATGACAATTTAATTTTGGGTTAAAAAGTTCAAACGTTTATCAGAACCATCAAATATTATTGACTAGTTTATTCTAAAACCCTTCAACATATGACAGGGTTTTTTTTACAAACATTATTGGTCTATTGAAAAAATCGCCACAAGTTAGAATTTACGAAGCTTAGATGGATAGGCGCTACCTATAAGACTCGAATAGATCTTTAGAACGAGTCACCAATGGAAAAATATAATATTTCACAAATACAATGTACCATGTCACATTTATTTTTATCCATGACTACTTTATTCTCCAAACTTGGCATTCAATGATCTATTTTTGATCTTAGACCTGCAAAACTACGACTAAGTAAGAGCGTTTTTAGGCTAAAAATCGATCTTCAAGGAAAAAATGATGCTACAATGGATATATCGTTATAAATGGAAATGTTTACTTCCCATCCCTTAAAAACGATTAATAGCGATCGTTAAATACTACAACTGAAGCGATAGATAAAGAAAGTGGCAATGATATTAATTATATACCATCGACACAATGTATTCCAGCATACAAGTATCATTATCATTAACCTCATCTAAATATGACAAGCAGATTATTTATTTACATTTGGAAATCAGTATCAAATTCATATATAATATCAGCTGGAAACCTTCACATTTAGGTATGGTCTTCCAGTTTCATCCGATATGTGCAGTACTCTGAACCTGGTATCATACTTTTCTCAGCTTGTAACTCGTTCTGACATAACTGTCAGAATACCACGGTCAATCAAGTATGAAAGCGTTTGTATATAAAAAAAAAAATTTCACAAGAAACAGCTTAGAGAACTTATTTTTTTATATAATTTTCTTATTTTATGATAAATTTTTCCAAACTTTGTGGTAAGTCTTTCATTCCGTTGGCATAGAATAAAATATCTAATCAGTATCGTCCAAATGTTTCCTCTTGATTGCTGGTCTCTAATCGCCTGCTTCCAATTGCTTCTTTGAGAGATTCAAACGTGTGACAATCATAATGTGGTAAGTCTGGACTGTAAGGTGGATGATCAATTATTTTACATTTCATCTCTACTAATTTCTGCTGCTTTCCAGTTATTACGTGGGCATATCGTTATCGTAGAGAAGATAATAAGACATATTCGTCTTTTGGTTCGATACTAAAGATTAACTTTAAGCAAGAGACTGCAGTAATAGGTTGCATTGATGCTTCGAGACTTGTATAAGACATCTTAGAGACAACTTAGCCAATACTTGTCCAGCAGAAAATCAAATTTGGGCTTTCATGGGGTCTTCTTCGCCTTTTCTCTCTAATCCATACATGTAAATTTTGATAGGGGGTGTAATTATGCGTTCAAATTTTGAAACAATTGAAAATTTTATGTAAAAATTTCACCTTTTTCCAAAGCGACTTCGAAGCCTTTGAGAAATGCGTACTTGTGCAGTTCTTGTATTAACTTATACCAATTATTGTCTATCAAACTGTCAATCAATTTCAATATTATTTCAATGTAAGTTTACGATATATTCCATAAAAATTGAGAATTTTTGTAACTGTCATAAGCAGGTATTTTTTTTATTGTTTTAATATGATTTCGAGAAATAATTGTAACGGAAATGCCAGTTTTATAATTGATTAACTATACTTCAGAAGAAAATGATGATTTATTAAAAGGATTCACCGGTAAACTTCACTCATTAAATCATTTATTGTAATTACTATAGCAATTTACTAACATTAATACTATTATTCGTTACAACTGATAAATAGACGTATATTAATATTGTTTGTGTGTATTGTCATTAATTTCGTCTCATTTTTCAAACAGTTACATTTACAATTCACACTATTGTAAAACATGACAACTTCATACATGATATAGTTGAGTTAAAAACGTACAAGGTGTTTCTATAAACTTCGGTGAAAAGTATCAGAAGAGAAACAAAACAGAATATACAAGATATTGGCCTTCAAAGTAACAGTAAATAATGTTTTTTTCGAAATCGATCGCAAGATAAAGTAAAGGAACAAATAGCAATATTTAACATTGGGTTAGTCGTTATGGATCTGTGAGATCCACAAGTGGTATTTTATGCATGTGCCATGGAATAGGAGATTACCCTATGTAATATTTTCCTGAAGTGTCGAGAGCTACGAGCTGTTTTGACCATTCGTGGGAGATATATGTAGGGTTTCCCTGGAGGAATCTTGGATGTATTTTCTTTTGTTGGTTTGCAGCTCTTCGTTATTTTTAACAGGAAATGTGGCATTATGATATATTTTTTCAATTGCTTATGTTTCTAAATATTCTTTATTTTAGGTCTCTTCTGTTTCAAAATTATAATTTTTTAAGACTTAGAGAAACGTTAATTTTTATCTTTCTTTCAAATTATCAAAAAAACTAATTTTGAAAGCTGAGGAGACCTAAAATCAAGAATATTTAGAAACATAAACATATCAAAAGGTCTACGAAATAAGAAATTAAAGAAATTTATTCTTGTTCGGTTCATAGGTGTTGAAGGATGTAGTATCAAAATTAATTATCTTGCAGCTAAAAAGCAACAAATTCTTCAGCAATTTTGCTGATTTCTAACTATTAGTTCTTTAGACCTGTTTTGACGATGTATAAAGTAAAAAATCGATTTTCAAACGTTGTTTCTAATAATAAACGGACGTCTTTCGACTGCTACTATATTTCCTCGAATCTGTTTCTAATATAAAAGAAAATTTCTTCATACGTTTGTGTTATATTCCCGAAATACATTCGTTTATTTGATTTATCTGTTGTTACTACTTTTATATTCGTATCCTATTTTTTCCACCACAAAAACGTTCTAGGGAATTAATTTCGTATATGATAAGGAAAAGTATAAATACTCGACGCTATATATTTGTAGATACAAAAAAAGTAAAACTTTTTTGGGAAAACGATTTTATTTATGTTCAAAGTGAGGACCACCTATATCAATGCACTTTTGTAACCGAAGCTTCCAAAACTTGGATGCTTGGAGTCAGTAATATAAAGAAATTATTTTGAGATTGATGAATTGGTTCATCCTACTCGCTCAGCCGTATGAGGGGCCCTGTGAATAACAATTATTTTCACATTTAACATCAACAGGTGCCTTAATCGCTTGTATTTTCTTCGATCATATGTCTCATATTTAGAAATTAAGCGTTGCCAACTTTAACTTTACTTACTTTTAATTACGTGGCACTTCAAAGTATATAGAATGACCCTCGTAAACAGATAATATATTGATATATAAGTATTTGAGCAGGACCAAAACCGAACAGTATTTTCCAGAATATCGAATGGCTTGAAACACAAACGCTCAAAAGCACGCGAATATCCTTCTACTAAAAATGATCCCAATCCAAGTCTTGCAGATAAAAATATTCCTCTATTAAAACTGTCCCATCCAAAATGATATCTCACAATAAATATAGAGGATACGGCTGCAGTGAACTAGAAGCTTCTGTAGCGACAGGATGCTCGGATTAGTGTAGTCGCAGTCGAGGTCAGGATCAAGAATAAGTTTCACGTGAGAGTCAATAAAACGCCTGCGGAGACTTTCATAATGATTCAGGAGGCATTTGAGAATGATTGTCAGCCTAAATAATAATAACATAATATTCTGGGATGGTCGGGAAAAGAGCGAAGATATTTCAAATTTCTGGCACCTTTACAAACTGTTACTGTTATATATTTTACATCGATATGCTATGGATATCAAAAGAAGGGATCAACCATGCTATGCCGGGGATCAAGGATTTTTGGAAGCTCCATAATGTCAATGCGCCCGCTCATTCGGTCTTCCTTCCAGCCTCATACCCTAGCTTAGCCCCACGTTCTTTCTGTTCCCTCGAGAGTGGAACATATAGTGGGAGAGTATTCCAAAAAAGTCTCATAGCATTCTAGAAATAATTAAACATTTGCTTCAATAGTGATAAAATTAAACAATAATAATTCTTGGTGGAATAGCTGCGTTCGAAAGTTTAATAATACCATAAAGCTTGGCTAATAAAGCAAATATGGGAGCGGCTTATGGCATCTAGAGGTAATAATTTCACACCGAAATTTCGAAATTTTTCATCGGCTTAATAAAATCTATTTTGAATACCGTTTTTTTAATTAATAGTATATTTATTTACGGGCGACTTGAGGATTTTAGAAAGAAGCTCGTTTTATAATGTCGAGATAGTTTATTGTTATGCTAAATGAGACGAGAGCAATTTAGCAGTTTTTTTTTCTCATTATTCATAATATTTCTCATAATAATAATTCAATCTTATACAAAAGTGCAAAGAGAAAGTTATTATCATCCATTTTAAAATAGTTCTGGAAAGGACAATCAGAAAAGCAGTTACTATTAAAATTGAAATTTCAAAGCAAATTTTCATTAAAAAATGTAGTGAATACCATCATAGACCGGGGTAGAAACCTTTATATATAATAAGTGAAGAAAAAATAATAGTAGAATGAAACTCATTGTAAAAGAAGAATATTTTAAAAATGAAAGGAAAAATAATTTACTGGCGATCTGAGGTTGGGAAGGGGGTGAGTTTTCAAGGGTAAAAACGGTTTATGTCGATTTCCTGCAAATATTATTGAAAAAAGTCGAAGGACAAAATTGTAGGTAATAAAAAGATCCACAACTTTTGTATTCACACCTTTTTCACATAACCTCAAAGTTTTTTTTACGAAATTTGGTGAAAACTTTTTTACCTTTTTATGTCCTAATTTTGTGTAATTTATTTGATTTGAAATATTTATTTTTTCACCTTATTTTGACTTAATATCTATATATATATAAGTATTTTTCACAATCATGACAATTTGAGCTTAAATTTGTACATATTAAACCATGTTTTTGGCAGCCACATTTTAAACCATTACATCCAGTTTCACAGCTGCGCCAAATAGTATTGAGTAGTATTTCCGGACTAATTTCTTTTCTAAAAATTCGGATATAATGCCAGATTGATATTGCTTCCAGTCCCAATCTGTTGCTCGATACCCAGCCAATTTTGATTCTCATAATATGCCCTGTAACAGTGTTGTTCTGCTGCCCCTTCTGAGGATGGTTGGTTTTCCAATATGAAAGATTTAATCTTTGTCAATTAATATATTATAAAATTTTAGGAATTCAGAGTTAGTTTTATAACTTTTTTCCATATCTTCTTCACATGCATCTTTTTTATCAAAAATATTGGCTCAATGTGACAATGCAACAATATTTTGAGGGATTCATATTTGAAACTATTAGACGTGAAAAATAGATCTTTTACATTTTCAGACCCTGGTTTGAGAAAATAAATGTCATGATTGTTTGAATTTAATTGATTCAAAAGGAACAAAAGATCAATATCTTGTTCCACAACAATGACAATTTTATTAGTATCGCTGGCAATTTCTATCGAGGTCTTAATTATGTCAGCATCAGTATCTTCTACTTGTTTACAGAAACAATCCTTGTTGCTGTAATTTGGCCGGTGTTCTTTGTACGACTGCGTTCTCATTTTTCAGTTGAAATAGTTGATACTGTTGGGACGGTATATTTCGATTCGCAATTTTTTGTTTATCAAAGTACATATAATCAATCTTACGTTTATCAAAAAGTTAAGTGTAAATTTTAATAAATACTTTAAAATTGTATATAATGATAAGAAAATCTTCGAATTCGAGTTTTTCTTAGATTTTTGTATTATCTGAGAAGATTTACTATAGTAATATATAATTTTCACATCATCGAAAAGTAGAGATTTCATCGAACAGAAAGCATACCAAGTTTTTGAAAAATGACTTCATGACTTCAAAGTCATGAAGAAGTATGTGCTATTTTTAACGAAGTACATTTTGAATGACTTGTGCTTGCTCGAAGTACAGCAAGCGAAATTTAATGAATTGGATCGCTTGGGGAATGCTCCAAAATCTGGAAGACCAAGAATAAATGACGATGCAAAGTTAGAAATTAGAAGACAACCCTTACGAAACTTCAACAAAAATTGGCTTACAACAAACTGTTAGTCATTCATTTGTAGTGAAGTTTTTGTAGAAAGAAAAATTGCACCTATACAATGTTCCAGAAATCTCAGGTACCTAGTGATTCTGACAGACGTTTGGAATGGCATATGTCAGATAGTGAACGAGACAGAGTTTGGACAATTGCTGTGAGAAATAGTTTGGGTTTAATAGACTCTTTAGTTGATTTAAAGGTTATCACTTAAATTACGTTCCTTGTTTTTTCCTTATATGATCCCTACTTAAATTATTCCTATATATAAAGAAAGCTTAAAGCACAATTGTTCGTGAATCATAGAAATTCTGCCCGTTTTCGGTAAAATTCTTTCATCCCGAAGCCTCGACAACTTGGTAGTATACACACAGTCGTTTCGTCAGGGAACTTATAAAGATGGTTCAGTGTTAAAAGTTTTTTACACTAATAACAACTATCAAAGTACATTGAGCTAATTATAGTATTTTTTAAAATCCAAGAAAATGCCTTTACTACCCAAAAGTCCTAAATTTATGGCTATTTATCGGGAAAGCATTGTAAAGGCTCCTACTATTTTATTATACTACCTTAGAGTTTAAAGAGAGATTCGGATGAAATGAATTAGCATAGACAAAAACGTTGGGACCATACCTAATTCGACCCTGTCAGGGTCAGGTATAAATATAAGGGTAGAGTCTATATTCTATGGCATCTCACTGGAGGCTAGTCACTTTCTTATATCGTGAAAAAGTCTATACCTATCTTGTTGATAAAATGGCTAATGGACGCATACTAACATGTCTGCTAACGTATCATGGCGAATAGAATTTATTAAGATACATACAAAGAGTTAGTTGTTACATTTGTTACAATAAATCACAATCAAAAAGGAATAAACTACAAGCGGGAAGTATATTTTCTAATGAATTCGATTATTTAATTAGACTTTATTCATGTTGGGGCCGAATGTGATCTTTCGAGGCCAACAGAAGCAGACTAAATCGTTTTAATAACGTGATTTATTACTTTACCATAAATATGTCACATCTTTCGAACAACAAACATAGCAGTGATATATAAAATATAACCAATATTTCAAATAAGTAAGATCTCTCCGCAAAAGACGATTTACTTTGATTATTTTTATGTAGCGATGATGTAGGTGACTAATTTCCTTTTTTGTTTGTTAGACTACAAAAAATGCTGACTAGATAGTAGATTGACTTTGATTATTTTTATGTAGCGATGATATAGGTGACTAATTTTCTTTTTTGGTTGTTAGACTACAAAAATGCCGACTAGATAGTAGATTGACTTTGATTATTTTTATGTAGCGATGATGTAGGTGACGAATTTCCTTTTTTGTTTGTTAGACTACAAATAATATGATATCGCTAATAACTAAGCAAATAACAGTAGTGACAAAAACTAAATAGTACTTCTTGTACAGTTATTTTTATTTCTTACATGCTACACTACAATTAACCGAACTGTTGCTTGCGGAAACAAGTAATTTGTTTTAACAATAAAGGAACGTTTTATGGTAGATTTATTTTGTTGAGATGAGAAGAGCAAACAAGAAATTTCCACGACACTGCTAACCAACATTGTAAGCCAACCGGTTCGGACCACAAAAAATAATGGATATTATTCTTTATCCGCCGTTTCTTGCTTACAATAATTTATGATATTGTGATCGAACACGATTTACGCAAAGGCGTTCGTATTATTCAATATTTGTAACAGGATAACTGAAAAGAGAGGTGTTATCCTGAGAGAAATCAGCATCTGTTGATTTTAAACTGTATCATAATGTCAGAAGCATTTTGCACATAAAAACAAGTTTTTCATTGAATGAAACCAAATATCAAAATTAGTTATTTGTTGAAATAATATTAAAAACGTGTAAAAATGTAAATAAAAATATTCTCCAATGTTACTATATAAATTTTTGAATTTTTTATTAAAAAAAATATCATATAAAAAACAGACCTGAAGGTTAGTTTTCCCCATATGATAGGTTCAACTCAGTAAGTTTCAGTTTTCCTATTTTTAAGAAATTTACAAAAAATGTATACAGATGCGATAGCTACTTATTAGCATTAATGCTTGAGTCTAGAATACGTAGCCCCTACCAATAGTCTCTTATTTTAAGAAAATTTATTTTTTTAATTTAAAGAGAAGGGAAAATGTTAAAATTTTTTGAAAATTGCAACATAATATTCTCATAAGACCTAAAAGCGGGTTGACACTACGACAAACTGTTTCGCGAGTCGAGTCTCGCCTTCATACTCACCCTGAAACTTGTTTCGCGAGTATGTTTCGAAATGAGCCAACACCAGTCGGTTTTCGATGGATAATAATGAAAGTGTTTCTTCTTCCGTGTGGCCTCCAGTGTATATTTGCACTTTTCTTTTCGTTCTTCAACAAAACCATCGTCATAGCTGCAAATGCTAATGCTGCATTCCTTGTTATCATCTCGCACCAAACCTAAACGTTTCTAACAGTCGCCCGAAGACTTTTTCGCGCAGTGACAACTCACCTTAGTAGCTTGTCAAAGTTGATTTGTAATTAAAGTTTTTTATTGTGAAATAATTATCTCAATATTCATCACCCGAATTGTTTGTTAATGGAAATAAAAGATTTGAAAACGGCAGTGGAATTAATTGGAGAGAAAATTAAAGGAACTCAGTAATGATCTTTGGAGTAAATATCCAGCCGATTTAATAACTTTCTAAAACTAGAATATATGCTGGAAGTTCATACAACTCCTAAAGACATTACAGATAAGTTCTTGAAAATTACTGTAGTTGAAAAGAGGAAACGTATCAATTGCAAACGATTAAACGAAGCGACAAAGAGAAGAAATCCGAAACAGGAAACTTGCAAAAGAGAAAAACGGGAAGTGCTACCTCAAAGGCAAATTCCTTTTACTTTGATAAAACTCCTCACATTATTATTATATTTCACGCGTTTTCTAATTATTATAATTATTTGTCGGATCTTGGTTTTGTATACGATTTTTATATTCAATTTTAATGTTTTGTTTGAATTTAAAGTTGAAAACGCAATGTTGTGTAATAAAAAAGGTGTTATCAGTCAGTCCAGAGCTTGGACTTAAAAGATTAGCTTGTCTATATCGAAGTGTAATTCTAAATAAGTTTGATTACTTGAGACGGAATATGGAGATCGGTCGGAAAATGCTATTATGAAACAATACAAATTGGGGATGTTGTAGATTAGTAAAACAAAAAACCTGAAACCAAAGATGTTATTAGATCGATAATGTATGCCAATTTAGTGTCGCAAACTATTTTGATACTAATGTAGTTGAACAGAGTTGGATTGATGATTCTGAAATTGTGTTTTGAATACTTCTTGCTCAAGGAGGAAACAAGTAATTATTTTTCATGCTGGCCGTAAAGATAGTTTGGTACCGAATACATTGCTTGTATCTGCTAAAAACATCTCCCAATCCAGTGCAAATAACCACGAAAACATGACAGTCGTAACGTCAATAATAATAAATCAGTCCCGAAAAGTCTTGCTTTTCAGATTTTCGATGGTATATTTGAATTGAAATTATAGCCAGTTATCTTATAAATCTAATAACTTGGTTATCGAAACGCGCGTCAGACAGTGTAATCGTGTTAGTGCACTTGTGGTGTAAACTGGGCATTCAGTACGCAAATTCTTTACCGAAAATAACTGTAAAATCAGCCGGGCTAAAAATTTTAAGACGGGGTCAGTTAAATGAAACTGTATGATAATAAATAATTTTCTTTTATTCAGTAGATATGTAGACATTATATATACAAAGTTTACACAAATTCTAATGCTAAACATGGAACGAGATAAATTTAATGAAATCCAAACAAATTTGTTTTCTCATATATAATGCAATAATTTTTCTGACAAATTTCCAACTTTGCTATGGTAGGCTCTCGATTATTTATCCGAGCTAAAGTGGCTAATACTTCCGTTGCTGCTAAGTGTACAAAGTTTCTTCTGAAAAAGAGCTACAAAAGTTGAGGTCGCAAGTTAAAAAATATGAATTAGGTAAAAAGATACACAGAAAACATGATAATTCTTGTTTTTAGGTTTTTGAGTAATAAAAACTTAGTAATCCACTTTTTTATCCAAACTATATCCAAACTTAAAATATAGGTCTCAAAGAAGTAAAAGCAGTCGGACATGAATCTAATGATCCGGAAAGCCACAGTCTTCTATTAGTTCCCTTTATGTTTTCATTAATCCATTAAGGTAATACGGTTATTTAAAATTTTCACCCAAACCTTAATTTTGTAGTGATATTGAATGTTTACGAGAAGCTCAAGTGTTTATTCCCCTAGATATTGATCTCGGGGAATAAATTTACCAAAAAGTAGATTCGTCCGTAAACAATTACAAATTTTCGTTTGCGTTGTTGTCCTCTGATATACTGATCCAGTTCTTTGAAATTTAAAGTGTATAAGAAGTGCGTCTCCACCCTTGTTTTGAGACTACTAGTTTCGATTCTAATAAGTGGAGTAATGAAAGAGAGGAATGGAAATATAGTGGACCAGTAAGTTTACACCCCTCAAAAATTTTTCCAAATAAAATTAACATTTTTTGTACTCGAGTTTTGTAATAAATTATTTATTTTGGAACCAAGTAGATTCTCTTGATATTATAACTATAATTATCTATTTGGTGTGATCGAAACGAAGCTTCGGAGATTTTTCGACGAAAAATCATTGATGTCAAAAGGTTTTTTTCGTTTCGGGGGTGTAGCAGAACAGTCGAATAGTAGACTTCACTAGGTATTGACTGCTCGTCATGAACGTTATGACTGTCATTTTTAGGGATTCAAAAGGTGTGATCTATGTGGAGAAGGTTCATTCAACTGTATTAAACCGAATTATTATAAATGATGATCTCTGTTACGGAGGTGTACTTAAGCAAACCGTGAAACGCATTTTTCAGACGGATAGAGAGAAATTGGAGCATCTCAAGTGTATCGAACTAAGAAAATACTATGATGTAAAATGAAGCGCTACCTACTTTTCTAAAAGTGATATAAGTACTTATCGGTCCACCCTCGTAAAATAAAAAAGTCTCTATGTATATTAGTATTTCAAAAACCTCACTTTTTTTCTGGTTTCGTACAATATTGTACAATTGTTTTCATTTTGAAAGCATGGAAGCATGTTTTTTGTACGCCGATTGCCTAGAACAAATATGTTTCCAAAGAAAACTCTTTCCATTGACTGATAACAGATAGGTCAAGAGAACCACAAAATGGAAAACAATCAGAGATACATGAACGATAAAACAACATATATTGTTGCAACAATGAATACTTGAGAAAAGTAATTAAGTGATTCACATGTTTTGAAAATGAGGATTTTCCTAATTATTATTTGCGGTGGTCATATGCCTTGTTACATAGTGCATAATATACTGAAAACTCAATTAACCGGAATAACAATTGTCGTTAAGCATTCGAATAATAATGAAATGTACGAAAAAAATTTTTTTCTTACGTGTAATTGCACAGTTAATACTTATTATCGGTTATTTGTTAAAACAACAGATACTTAACAAGGAAAATTAACTTTGATTGATAAATTAGCAAAAGAACAAGAACATTTTAATCAAGCAACAGTGTTTAAAGGAAAAGCCGAAGAAACCTATAACGATCTAGATTGCATGCTTTTCTCTGCCACGAAGAATTGAATAGAAAAAATAATTATATTGCTGTTATTTCCGATAAAACTACAGCACAAATTTTGGGTTACACCCATATCCTTTCTCGAGCAAACAAAGGTCTGTATCACATCTTGTACAACTCAAGCGATTTTTTCGCTATAAGCGTCGCATCTGAAATCCTATATCGCCTCATTACCCAATATGAGATCCTCAGTGTCAATTTTGGAGACTTCTCTTTCCATTTTATCTCGTTTAGGTATACACAATACAACAAACTGATACTAAGAACAACAACACACTAAATATAGGTAAGTCATGACTTTTCCTTTCGACGGTGCTATGCAACGTCAAAATAAAATTAAGAGGTTGTAATAGGCTAAAGAACATAAGAATTGGACGCATGAATAGTGAGAGAGAGTTTTATGGAGTGATAAGTCAAAGAAGGCTATACAAAAATAGGGAAAATTTAGTACGTGCTGGCTAGCGCCTGATCGACAAAAAATCTATGTTCCAACATGAAAACGATCCCAAGCATTCCTCGAAGCTGTGCAAAGAGTATTTGGGAGAATTGGAAAAGAAGAATATACTGAAAGTAAAGACTTGGCGGACCTCAACCCGATTGAGTTGTGGGACAAATTCTCCCACTTCATAACTTTGGAATATCCTGAAAAACGAATGGAACCAAATAAACGACGATTATTTGTCGAAATTTTTACAGAGAATGTCAAAATTATGCTCCGGAATAATAAAAGCAAAAGATTACATCGATGAATCAAAAATTTATATTTGTAACAATATATATGTTATATATGCTATACATGTTCTTTGAAATATAAATATCACAATCGATCGTATTGTTTTTATTTGTTGTTAAAGAAAACTGTCAAATATAGAAATATATAGAAGACACAAGGTCAGTCCACAACGTTGTCAAAGGAAAGGTAGATAATAAAGATGGAGGTATTCGGTAATGGAGATAAGAATAACATTAAGTGACCTAACTTTCTTTCTCAAATAAAAATTATTTACACTTTAAGACAGAAAAAAATAGCAGAGATTTTGACTTAAGAGTGATGATTGGAATACAAAATACTGTACAGAGCTTTTATGATTAATTTATTATACAACACAACGCTCGGCTTGTTCTTCAATAATAATAATAATATATACTTTAATCATTTTTTTCCTTTTACCAATATAAAAATATAAAGAGTCTAGTTGTTTATTTTTGTATTTTTCTATTTAAAGAATCAATCTGATCACAAGGTTATTAGTTTTCCTTTCAGCCAAAAACATACAAACTAACATTCATTTCGTGTTGCTCTGATGTATACTATGAATTACCCAACTAATTTCTGTTTTGAGATTCCTGTGTTCCTAAATAATAAACAAAATGTCTATATTCTATTTTTTTACACCGATTTTCTTTAAAAATGTTGTTGATCTAGTCGTTATCTTTTATTGCTAATAGTATGAAGAGATAGAAATTTATTTGTGATACGATGATACATTTTATTGACGATTTTATAGCGTGTTTTTGGATGTTAAATCATTTAATTCTAAAATATATAAACTAACCCAATTACTTTTGAAGAACACACATTGGTTTATAAAATAACTAGTTCAAAATATCTATATCTTTCCAAAAAGTTTATAGATAGTTTTCATTTAAAATTAACTTAATTTACTAATATTAATACAATCATTTGGTACTTTCGGCGAGTTTTGAAAATTAGTAATTTAATGGATTATGTGCTCGTTCTGAATTTCAACTTTGCCACCTCGTATTTCTATCGCTTGCACAATGATATTGGTAAAATGAATATTAAAAGAAGATTTTCGACTCGATTTACGTAGTGGGATTGTGGCAAAATTAAACACCAAAGTGTATTAACTCTAATATATTCCGATACTTATTATATTCATCTTCTGGGAATTATTTAAGAATTGCGGTCTGTTGAATTTTGTAACATCTAAAGTACACTGGATTTATCAATTTTAAATTTCAATATTCAAAATGACGCTTGATAGAAATCAATACGCCTACCTATCTACACTTTAAACCAAAGTAGATGATAATGAATTTATAGTGATTTCATTCGCTGGTAAGTTTTTCTTTGCATTTTTTAATGTGCTCATGGAAATTCCTGTTATCATTAAAAATTTTTTTGTTTTAAGCAAATTTTTTATAACAGTTTTCATATAAATTCGTATTTTCTATTTATTTGAGGAGCAGAACGATTAGAGTATAGATTTCTGTTATATTTCAAAAAATATAAATTCACTTTTGTTAGACTATAAGCTCTATTTATTCAAATTTGTTCATTTTTAGTAATTTTCATCTGTGTTCCCGTTTCCTTCCTCATTTTATTTGTTCCCGTAGTTCCAAAGCTGCCACCCATATGACTGACCCAACGGGTACACCAAAAAGAAACAAATTCAACTCAACTCCAATAACTGGGAATTCAGTTGAGGACAACCATCCCGGATTTCCATAGTCCCAGTCTTATCTTTAATATATATAAATCTGAGCTGTTTTTAATTTATAACTGCTTGTGTTCGTTGTGCTCTTTTGGATACGCAGTCAATAAATTATATATATATATATATATATATATATATATATATATATATATATATATATATATCTTTTCTTAGCAATAAATATTGAGTTGGATAATCGGTTCCGGGGATAGTTTTCATTTGTTTAATTTAATTATTAATTTAATTCCAGAGGTGTTTCCAGGTTTTCCACTTTTTTTTAACGTCGTTCGTTAAAAATCTGGTGGCGTCCAATTTTATATTAATTATTCACCCCATCTGAGTACCAGTTATTTAAATACTTTAACTGAAGCCTAATACCACTTCCTGAGGAAGAATTTCCTGCTGGAGAATTAAGGTTATAATAGATACCGTTAAATGAGATGGTAATCTTACGAATTTATGAAAATATTGTATCATCATTGATGAATTGTGCAAAATTTAGAATTTATCCAATTGTTTTATATCGGTAGTCCGAACATTCCGTTACATGCTATTTTGGTGAGGATAATAGAATGAGTTTAAAAAATTATTGTTAGAACAACGATTTGAATTAATAGAAAGCGTGTGATTGGCGCCGCGCTGTAGGGTAGACAAAAGGGCTGAAGAATTTTAAAAAATGGAGAAGATTGATGAAATAGGATTCATTATTTGTGTGATCACTTTATTTACAATAAAAGTAAACAAAATAAATATATATCACATTCTATTACCATATTTTTCATCCTACAAAAGCATTTAGTGATCCTAAGAACTGTCTTATTGAATGTTTAAGTTCTTTTAATAAATGGCCTATTTGTTTTAATCATGTGGTTCGTTCAGCGTTTTTAGTGGTTTCCGATGTTTCGTTCCAAGGTTATTTTTTATAATCTTCTATCTGAATATAAAAATGACGTTACTCTCCGATTATTATTCGGCACGTGTAGTAGATTGTAAATATTGTTTTGGTTTTGCAAAAGTTGTTTTTTTATATGCAGATTTGAATTTAAAATAGGTGAGATTACGTATATTTGTACATATCAATGTTTTATATTATCGATAAAAACTTTTGTCCTTGAGTTTATTCTGATTATGCAATATTTATATTTCGGTCTAATCTGGCTGAATATTTCTGTGGTACATACTACAATCACAATGCAAACTAAAAAAATGTATTGGACTTGTATTTCCGGTTTAGTGTTTACTACAAATTCTAAGAAACCACAAATAATTTAAACTTTTTTATGCAGCTATTTGTGTTGTTAATGAAATGTAAAGATACCTTATAAGATATCTTCAATTTCGTAATTTTATTTCAATTATAAAATGATTGATTATAATTATAGGATCGTAACCTTCCCTTTCGCACTTTGTTATCGTGCTTTTCCTTCATTCTTACGTCCTTAGGACCTAGCGTCGCTGACTTGAACTTAAGACCGTTCAAACGGCATCAAATGCAGTAACATGAAAAAAATCCAACAAATAACTTCACGATTTACGCAGAAATTTACGGCAAAAGCATCAGGTGATTTTGACGATTTGGTAAATTACTCAATTTCATATGTGAATGAGCAAGATTTAAGTCAGGGTGTGAAGTCCGAACGAGCCATGTTCAACCCATATTGTAGGGCACATATCTCTATCTTTTTATAATTTCCGCTATAACTGGCTTTTGACACTATCCCAAACATTTTTCTTATAGCGGAGAATATGATATGATGATCGAGATTGATCTAAATTAGCGGTGTTAGTCTTCCTAAAATTAGAGTACAGGTCATAGAAGTGGAAATAATACCCAAAAAATTGACAAGTACGTTACACATACGTTACGGTGCCGACTATATTCCCCTCATTCGAGACACTTTATGCATACTGCGCATGCTTGAGAATGCGCAGAACCGAGCTGGAACCTCGGAGGATAGAGAAATCGTTGCAATTCTGTCTTCCCTAGTCGGAACCGTTTACACTTATAGATATTGTCAATAAGAAGTATTACATATACATTCTAACGTAATATCGGTTCTTATCATACGATTAATTTCTACTAGCCTATGAAAAAAAAAACGCGAGCGGCGGGTTTAAGCCAATCTCAGTCCCCTCGCGATACGCTACTGGCCTTCTTTTACCTTTTTACAGCTGTTTACAATTGATTTCCGTATTAGAAACAATAGTAGTACTTGGGTAATTGATATTGGGGCAGTTTTAATCAATTTTGTACCTCAAAAGGATGTAGTGTAGTTTCCTAATAAACACAATGAAATTTTCTAGATAACCATGATAAGTATTATCATTTGAAACGTTATTATTCGAAATCATCAAGCATATCTTTATGTCTCATTATCATTGGTTTTATGCGTCAAATCCAGTTTTTGCAACAACAAACAAAACAATAAAATCGTTCTTATTCAATACCCGCATTACATTTTTGTATGTTTGTGTATGTGCTAAGATATAATTAATATGCGTTCGGAATAAACTAAAATTCATTTGAATATGAAATGAGAAAATTGGTTTGTTTTTTATAAGAATTTATTGTATAAGAATTGGATCAGTGCTCTGTGAGCAACCGACTGAAAAACCACTTTTAGTTATCAGGTAATAAAATGATACAATTTCTTTTGCTGTATAACTTACATTTATATAATTTTTCCATATGTATGAAAAAAGAAACGGTATGACTGATTACGGTAACTGAACGTTACCTCGTTGACTAGTAACTGTCAATGTATTTGTCCCGAAAACTGCTATAAAGTTCTATGTATCCCGTCACAAACTCAATTTTGATGTTGCAAGCAAATGAACAGAAATATTTTCTCTTTTCTAAGAAGCATATACATATTAATAAAATGCTCAGAAACGGAAATGCAGTAGCACAGAACAGTGTATGGAAACTGGTGCGGGAGGAGAAAATGACACGTAGTGTCCTCTTTTGGTTCATGAGCACAACTTATACGTTGATAGATTTGACGATAGGTCGAGCCAATCTCAGAAAAGCATTTACATTTGACATAATATAATAAAATATACTATTATACTTATAATAAAGTGCGAATAGATCTTTAGTTCCACAAAGCAATCTTGCATTTTTGAATTGAGTTCGAATTCAAATACAGACGTCAATTTTCGTAATCCTTAATTTAAATATGTCTTAGTAGAGTACAATTACTTTATTTTCTTTGAATCTTTCTCCGTAATATGCAGAGCGATAAATATGAAATTCGTTTATTGTTAAGACATTATAAGGAACAAAAGTTTAAAGTAGCCGTGGCAGAAAGGAAAATACGTGGAACTGAAGGGAAAGACACAGTTAATGAGCTAACGGCACAACGTTTAATCGCTTAATAGTGGAAATTTCACATTAAGATCGTTGGCTTTTGGGTCGCCCACCGGGTAGGATATTGAGTTTATTGGGAAAGCAGTAGAAAATCAATTTTGGACATTCTAAATTGGCCAATAAAAATCTTTAGGTGAGGTAGGTAGGATTTAAAGGATATGTTGGAAATGCAGCGCGACAGTATTTTGTATCTAACCCCAAAGAATGGTTGTACCAAGGTTTCAAAGAGCTTGCTGAACGTTGGATTAGAACTATAGAATACGATTAGAATACTTTGAATATTAAGGCTTTCTTTTTGTATCATTTTTTATTAAAGTGAACATTGGAAACCGACATTATTTATGACACACTGTAGAAAATTTTTGTAACGTATAATAAGTGGAGGTTGCATCTTCCACCCTTAGATGTAGGAGGGGACCTTTCTATGTCAGAGTAGTCGTAAAGACTAGAATATGTAACCAGTATTATTTTCTACCGTTAGAATTATACATCTATTAACAAAATATAAATTAAATATCATTTTAAAACACCGGCTTTTCGAATACAAGTAACAGACACCCTCTATACATTTAAAGAATTTATTATTTAATTTATCTTGGTGGTAGAAAATTAGTAAACACTTTTAAAAATATCTAGAAATATATTAAGTATCAATAGAATACAGGAATAAATTGAAATCATGTGAATATCCTCCCACGTTGGAATTCATAATAATGAAGAAGCAGACCATAAGGCAAAATTATGCTATTTGAGTTTCTGAGCGCTCCAACCAAATACTACAAATGAAACTAAAGATATGCAAGTCTAATTAAATATTTGCTTTGCCTTTATTTGAAATACTTCTAAATCTTGTGTCCAAGATATGAAGACGCACGAGTGAGCAGCAATATATTCCGAGAAACCTTGAATTCGCAACTTTATTAAATTCAATTGGTACGGATCTTGATAGTTGAATTATCAACTTTGCTTTAATTTTGCGGATAAATTACTATCGAAATGTTCTTTTTCAGCTTTGTAAATGAGTAAAAATGCCCTAACTGATACTTACTTTCAACAGCAAACCTTTCCATGGAAATGTTTAGAACCAGTTTTTTAGAAAATGTGATTACAGAACGCTCGTTAGTTACTTTAAACAAATTTGAATCAGTTAAGACAAACTCACAAAATCACTCAAGACATCTGTTTACAAATAATTGCACATTTGGTACAGTATCGAGCAAAAAGACATACTTTTTGGGACACCCTATAAGAGGCACACTGAAATTGGTATTTGATCGAAATTTTGGCATGGACACATCAAAATAAACTTAAAAAACACGAGTTATATATGTTAAAACTTTTGTTAGCGCTTTTTTTTGTTGATTACATGAAGTATACGAGTGATCAGCAAGTCATAAAATATTGATAAGGGTTTTTGTACTATTGGCAAGCATATGGTAGCAGTGTTTTCATGTTGGTATCGTATGAACAAGGTATAGAGTTATTTTTGTTTGTCGAATTAGGGTAAAGTGAGTGGCAAAAGATGAATCGATGACATTTAAACCGCGACAAACAATTAAAAGCAGGAGATATAGTTATAAATCAGTTATTGAGAGGATACTATGGGACTAGCGATGTTAAAGTTAGACATACTGAACAAGAGCAACGGATCGTATACCAGCATTACATGATCGGATAATCACTGGAGGTCAGTTAACAAGAAAGCATACCGTATACATAATATCATTGTGAGTTACAAGTTGCAGTACAACCTTTACTCCCGTAAACCACTTTGGGTATACTCTCATTAACTAGTGGTAATCGCGGTATAAGGTTTACATAAGCAGTAGAACAGTTAAACTGAGGACATCAAGAATGATAATCGTCGAGAGAATGCGTGGAGACAACCTGGTAATCTGAACATTTTGCTGTCCTGGAGGTGTACATTTATTGCGTACAGTATAGTAGGAAAAACTGACCTCTGTTACTGAACTGTTATTTGAATGCCGCCGGTTATCGTAATATTATTCTGCAATACATTGTAAGTACACCGAATTACCAGCTCATGCATGATAATGCCCTTTCACATGTAGCACGCTTATGAAACGAATATCTAAATCATTATTTTACTATAGCCTGCGCAATCCCTTGATCTCAATCCCCTCGAACATTATTTGGAAGACTTTTGCTTCAGTAAGGAGCTTTACACACGAGACGAGAGCTACCAGATCAATTTTAATTTTTGAGCAACTACCAACGAACTAGAGATCGACAACTTCTGCATGCCCAACAGAAACCAGACTGTGATTACTGTTAAGAGGAGATCTATTGAGGAACTTTTGACTGTTCAGTTCAATACAATTTTGATACCCTTTTAACAAAGTTATTAAAGTGATTAACATTTATAGTTTTAGCTTTTATTCACTGATCTTTTATACCAATTTCCTCTCCTTAAATTCAATGGAAATAACATCACCTACATAAAGTTATGAGACATTGATCGTATTACCTAGATTAGAAGTAGAAACTTTTCTACAAAAAACACTTTTTTGAAACAGTTTTAAGTAGAACAATCAAAATATCTGTGGAGTTTTAATATTTTGGCATTGTAATTTTCTCATTACTTTAAAAATTTTGTGGATTTTCCTATTAAAGTGAATCAATATATACAAGTCTATAAAGTACTGATATCTGTAGAATAATAATTATTATTATCTTTCATAATTTTTATTGACAATTTCATTGCATATTAATACACGTTAAATGTAATAGCTCGTTCTTAAATAAGCATCGTTACTAAGTGATGTCTATAATTTCAAACTTTAATAAAAGTCATAATTTGATATACTGCCTGTAAAGATAAATATTGATACACCTATCGGTATCTATTAATATAATTAATAATATTATTTAACCTCATTATTTGGATGGTATCAAAATAATCATAAACATGATACTTATCGTATCCAACATTTATTATTTGACATTAACTCATTAGTTATAGAAAATAATATTCTTATAGTAATTCCATTATCAATTGTAGAAGCTGTTTTTATATAAATATTTACCCCTATACAATCATTGTAAGCGATAGTTTGTGTAAACGTATATCAAAATACAAAATATTTGGCGTTAAACCAAAACGGTGACTGGTAAGTTTAAAAAGGATTCCATTGGTCCTTCATTGTATCAGGTCTCGATAGTAACAAACCTTATTTTTATGGTGGACAGTGGCGTACGTCCTGTAACGTTTATATTGTGTTTGATTATTTTTTCTTCAACCAAAAAAGTGAATCTGAAGAACATAAAAAATTGGTACAATATTTAGAAGGATAATATCGATGTATGATAATATGAATCAAGGCTTTTTTTGGAACAGTCTAGTCTGTTTGCTATTACTTCAGTTTTGATTTAATCCATATTTACCTGCTGAATTTTCTCATCATTTTCCTCACTTATTAAATTCTTTTCGTATATACGTAATGATGGCCGTTTTCAAGGTATATATTTTTTTGCAGCTAACAAACTAGTATCTATGGTTTTAAATAATTTCACATATTATTATTCTTGATTAAAACATTGTTTGGGATGATGCAATTAATAATATAATTGCATTCTAAAGTATACCACACCTCTTATTAAATTTATGACTTTGTTTATCCAATCATTATTATTAGCATTTGATTGAATCCTCCACATCCCACTGGACTATTTTGGAGCTCAATTTATGTAATTTATTATAATGTAGAAGATTTCACTTTAAAATGATCTCAAATTCGATACTTGCAACCGATATCTCTACATGTGTGTCAAGTGCCTTATTAAACATGCGCAAATTGCAAAATCCGTAAGCCATAAAACTCAAGGCAATTTCTAAAAACATAAATTTCGAAATAAGTGTTAGGAATGATTCGAAAAGTATGTCTCTTTAAATTGATGCTTTAAAAAAACCGTAACTATCCCTTCCATAAAACTTTTATAAACTTTCATAAAACATTTATACTAGGTCTTCAATAAAAATGGATCTTACTCATATTGGATAGAACCTTTCCTATAATTTTTATTACTTAAGTTGCCTAAAGAGAAACCTAGAAATTATATACAGACTTATAAGAGATATCAAATAGCGAGACCATTACATTGGTTCTACAGAAACAGTACGCATGAACAAATCAGTATAGCCGTAGCTTTTACTTTAAAAATGTTGTAAAATTCCCCGTGAGACTTAAAAAAAGTTGGAATGTTTATTACATGCACTTATTTTTAATTGGTTTAAGCATTCTTAATACGACCGAGAGACATTCCCGTACGGTTACCCTTCTACCTCAAAACCAGATGATAATATCCATAAAAACGGTAATGGTATTTCATCTTAGCGCCGGTTAAGTAGTGCAATTGCTGTAAATTTAACATGACAATTTATAGGTGCAAGAGCTTGGAGCCCGATGAATTTGTTAAAGAGAAACGGCATTGACACAAAAGACTGTTTCAAACAATGGAAACAAGTTTTCTAGAAAAGTTAAGCATACCTGTTTGCAACTGCCTTATTTACCGCATTTTCGGATAGTTGAATTCAAATGGAAAGGAACAAGATTTTAGTTCGTTGAAGCTGTTGAAGTGAAAGCGATACCACTGTTTCAAACAATAGAAGATTCGCATGGAGCGTTTTAGGTTCCTGGCAAAGTTAACCTTACCAGTATTATTCTGCCTTATTAACCGGATGTTGAAATAGTTAAATCTAAATGAAAAGGAACAAGTTTTGAGTTCGGTGAAGCTGTTATAGTAAAAGCGACAGCGACTCAAAGGACTCCTAACAACGAAAGGTTCGCATGGGACGTAGAATTCGAGCCAAATTAAACGATATAGAGATAGAGAAGGAATGTAATAATAAGTAAAAATAAATTAAATAAAATCAAAATATTTTACAGCTTCGTTAATAGATATACAAAAAAGGTGTAATAGAATACAAGAATATTCGTTTCAGTTTAGGAAAATTAAAAATCAACGTATTTTTCAAAATATTTCACTTTTATCTAATATTCCGGTTTTATATAAGGAAAATGCTGTATACTGAGGAGATTCAATGGGAAACTACGATGAGTTGTTTTAATAAAAATGAAAGAAAAAAGCCAGATATTGTATTGTGCTAAATGTTGCAAGTAAAATGGATACGGACATAAAGAAGTCTAAACAGTCTACATTATCACAATTTAAACATGTTTCACGACAGACACTTTAAATATAATCTAACTCAAAAACCTGGAGTGATAAACCGAAATAAGTTCAAACCTGTAACTACTTGTATCTAGACCTCAAGAGGATACATTTTTTCTTACTTAGAATGTGCAGTATCTGACAGTTTCTAAACCATGTGCATGTGGGTTTCAAACTAGTTCTTGAAATTAGATTCCGAAGCAATAATATCTGATATTTTAGAATCGAAATAATTTTACTTGTATTGTGAACAGAGCGGAATGAAGTTAGATAAAAGTGTTCTCAAATCATCAGATATTTTTATATAAATGCGAAGAAATGGATTTGCGCCGAATTCTGACTGATTTATGTGAAAACCAACCTTATAATATGTCCTCGTTTCCATAAATTCGATATTTATCTTTTTTACAAGTATCTTTTTATATTTCCTACTAGTCGCTTTGTCTGCTTCAAGATAAAATGTTTTGAGGCGTAAGACAGACACTCAGGCAACGTATCAACGGATTTTAGTATTTTTTTAGGTTTATCTTATCAAGATTACTTCGTGACTAAATACGTCTGTCTAGGTTCTTGAAAGATATATTTTAAAAAATTGTGGATAAAAATAGAATTTAGAACAGAATGCAAAACATGACCATCGCGAGGATTTTGATAAGTTCCACTTAAAAAAGCGATAAGTTTAATTTTGGAATAATATATGGTTTCTGATTGTAGATTATGCCATAGTGTGACGTCTTACTGACCCATAAATAAACTAATAATCATGAATGGTTAGACTTGACGATATTAAAAGTTTGATGAGAAGATGCTCAGGTTTCGATAATAATAAAATACAAAGATCTGGTGAAGGAAAAAATACTAAGTAGATAGACTATTTGATCTACTGTGATGTAAACTTCAAATATTGATTTCGTGTTGCGTTTAAAGCAAATTACTTGACTGATAACGCTCGGTTATCAAAAGTGTGAATTCGATCTTCAATTTGAACAGTGGAAAGATGGAACAATGCATTTAAAACTGATAAACGACGATCCCAGTGAAGGACCAAAAATGTCAGAAAACATAATAAACGACTTGATGATGCAAAATTGTACATTAGCCAAGGAAGACTTATTAGAAGCAGTAATCGCCTCATTAAATGATGTGAGCAATATTTTGAGGAAAGTCTTGAGAAATATGTACAAAATGGGACAACGACAGCAGAAGAATTTAGGAAACGATCTAAATAGATTAGAATAGCTAACAAAATAACCTCAAAAACATTAACAGACGGCTAGAGCTATTCAGAATATCAATATTGAGAAGAGAACAAAATCTCCATTGAAGATAAAGGTGATATCAGACGGTTCACTTTTCGGATCAATCGGATGAATGATGACTCAAGTAAATGTTCTCTTTTTTTCATTCCAGGCACAAAATGTCAAAACAATGAACTTTATTCGTTCATTTCCTCGAATATGTCGTCAAACGACATCGAGTGAACGTTCTCTTCGTGTTCATACGTTTCATTTTTCGATTTTTCGTTCATTCGGAGTGCGAGTGATTGATGCCGAATGCCGAAATCCAACATCGCTGGATTGGTTCACTAATAAATTCATTTATCACTTTTGATTCATTTAATACCTAGACGTTTCATTCTTAATGAAAAATGCTGAATGAAAGACAGAAATGAATAAAAAGTGAACCGAATCCAAAGAATAATTCAATAACTAAGAAACATCATAATGTATGATGCATTTTGACACTGTTTGTAAGGCCTTAAGTGACAATGGCTCAGAAGGTATTGAGTGCACTTGACAACTTACCACCCAAGCTTCTTCTCAAATAGGAAATACCTTCAATTCTTTAATTCATTAACAACTAACAATGGTTTATAAAAATTGAGTAACAATAAGTGATATGTATATTAATCAATCAATTATTAGAATTATGAACATTATTCACATTAATGCTAGGAGTATAGAATAGATGGAAATAGTCTTGTTTTCCTCTATGAGCAGTGAGGTTTTTTTTAGAAAGTGCGCCAAACGCACGGTTTCTTACACTGCAGAAACAGTCAGCGACACACAGACAATATTTGCAGATTCTTCTATATCATTTGGAATGTTATACAAACCAATAATTTCTATTTCTATCAATTTTAAATAATAAACTTTCAGCTTAACGTTATTGATGAAATACAATGCTTATGATGCTATAGAAAGCGGTAAAAACTGTTCATAATTTCATGCAAATGAAATTAATAAAAATCTACTACTATCATAATACTGAATGAAAAAAACGAGCTAAAGAATGTTCAAAATTCCGACAAAAATCCTGGTTTACAAATTCAATCAAAAATCTTATCTAAATCACGTACTTTCGTCCACAAGCCAAACACCCCCGAAAGAATTAGTGATTTAGTAAGAATTATTTCAACTTCCACCCAATACGCCGGACTTCACTCTATCTGGCTGTTATTATATCTCTAAAAATTTAATTCATATAATATATTCTATAATGTTGTTCTCTTCACTATTGGAAAGTATATGTGTGGATATAACCTTCTATTGTTGATATTTTCTGACCGAAATAAACTGAATGAACTTTATACCTAATGACATGCCTTCTATAAATTTTCATCCTAATGGTTTTGTCGCAGATTCAGCAATTGATCAGTTTTTTCTAAATATAAAAACTCAAATATGATAGTTTCTCTCAATTCTACGACATTGGCAGATTTTGAAACTACACCCCGAACATTGGATTATGAATTTAATTCAATCAGTCGACTCCATACAAAGATACTCAGATAGACGTAGTGTTCCTGATTTTTGATAGTTAGCATTAATTACAAATTGGAATTAAAATAATATTATGGAATTTTTATGTTTGAATTTAAACAGCATTTAACATCAGTGTACCATTTAAATATATGTAATCCGGTTAGCAGCAAAATAATTTTAGTATTCCATACATAGCGATGAAAACGGTATCCTTGAAATAGTCTAATCAAGATAATCATTTTATCAGGTTTCCATCTCCTGTTCGAATTTTATTTTCTTAACGTATTCAAGTAGAAGACACGCAAGTTCACTCTTTCCACAGAAATGATCAAGATTTTACGTACTTTGCAATCCCTCAAAATTTGTACCCCCCATCAGAATAATTCGAATGCTTCAAGAGACAGGAATTATGAATAAGAGACAACAACATAACTGCTCCTGTTGTCAGAATACATTTTGAATGAACTCATAGAAGATATCGAGACGTTTCATCAAATACTTTCGAATACTAATTAAAGTAAAGTAAATTCATTATTCAAGTACATAGGAGAACATTAAAGTATTAAAGTTACTATAGTTTTCTCAAATGATTTTAATAAAATTCATTTTGTCTCTCATTAGAATACTTTTAAAATGTATTGAAAACATTGCATTAAACTATCGTGATTTAGAATACTTTATAAAAATAATAAAAAATTTGGAGGTACAGGCGGAGTGTGTATGTATGAAGAAGATGAATTATTATTAAACTTTGTTTTGAGTAGTTATATGAAATCTCCATTGTATTAAAACGCTGATAAAATATAACAAAAAATAAAAACTACTTCTTCAACTATTACCAAGACCTAGTTAGATCTCACTGTAGATAAAAATAATGCCGTTTCACAATTTCACACTATTTCTCAGTTGTGGTTATTGACTTCTTTGGTTCCTAATAATAATACAACTTTATATTGCGGATTCATGAAACTTTCAGTAGTGATCTTGAAACCAGTCATCTAACAATTATTATATCATTGGTGAGTAAAAATCATTATTGTAGTGGTACAGTTTTTGCGAGGTTAAACCGTTAGAAGAGATTGAAAAAGAGGAAGTGGGAAATTGTGTTTCGTTCTTAAAGATAGTAGTTTCGAATGAATTAGCACTTTCCCAGATCCTAACATTTGCAATGCAAAATTCATAAGGTTATTTTATCTACTAAAAAAACAGCACAACACGCATTAAATAAACTGACAATTTGGAGCATTGTAAACAATTTAAAAAGCAGATCAAGTATAGGTGCTGCATAATTCAATTTTTAATCTAGAACGAGCTAGATATATTTCAAATTAACCCACTCTCAATATCATTTCTACAAAAAAATTTCAATCATCAAAAACTATGTTTACAATTTCTCATACCATTCGAAAATATTTTACATGGGATATTAAATTCGTAATAAGAAATTACTAAGTGTATTATTTGAATTTTATCTAACTCTTATCGTCTCCAATAAATAAAAAATCATTTTCCAGGTAATGAATCGGGAATCCCTAGAAGTGAAAGCGAAAGCTGAATGACGGAAACAGTGGTTTGTATAAATCAATAACAAGTCTCTTATTCCTTATACCTATTACTAAAAATGTTGGAAATAAGAAATTCTACTTTACTCTGATAGATAATTGTGGAAAAACATTTAAAATTTTCATACAAAAATTTATTTGACATATGACCACACCTCAGCTGTAACTCAGCTGTACACAAAGGCCAAGAACAAAGGGCCGTTGTGGATAAACCGGTAAATATCAATTCGTGACTTAAAACCATTTAATTTTCATTCTTATCATGCAAACAAATAAAACAGACTGAATTTGTTCATAAATTATTTGTTTGTAATAAATAATTACTTACATTTTGTGGTATTTGCCCCATTGTAGTCCCTTCTCGGACCACTTCGAGGCCCCTGTTTGCTACTGGAATTTTGGAAAACAGGAAAATCACTTATGCAGGAAAAACTAGCACTTGTAATTTACCGGCCGGTATTCAATTACCACTCACAAAGATATGTATCGACGTAAAAAGTATAATTAGAAAACCGAAATGGTTAGTCTTTGTATATTAAATTCCACAATTGTCCATGGCTTTTCTTAAAACTAAGATATACAAACTATTAACTAATTTTTCCTGGGCGCCGTAGCGCAACTATACCTCCACTGTTTGTTAGTGTAGAAGTAAAACAAAAACTTGAATACCGGCTATCGGTAGGAGGCCATGGAGATATTAACGAGTAGTGGGGATGCCTATGCACAGCTGATTGGATGCCCGGTTAAACATTGAATGATATCAGCTGATCCTGTACCCTAGTAACAGCGATGAACAGCTGAAGTAGGTCGGTGTTGCCAGATAGTGCGTTATTCGGTTGCGAGAGCGGACAAAGGACGTTGACATAACGCATTCACATTTGGAAGAGTTTCTATTGATTCGTTTTTTATAACAATATTTATACGTTGTAAAATTATCAATGCAATGCATTTTTCTTATATAACTTTGAGTGAATTATTCGAAGTAATGAAATACGAGAAATATCATTTATTATTAAAGTCAATAATATATGTGAATCATATCAGGAAGAAAATAACCTCATATCCTTATATCTTTGAGAAAAGAAATAGATATAATGAGGAAAAACTGTGATAAAAAAGATTTGAAAGAAAAATTGTAAAAAAATTTCAAACTCTCATGGAAAATAAATATTCTACTTTTTTGTAAAAATAGGTGTGGTGCTGTACATATTTACAGGGTGAAAGACATTTTTCCAACAAGACTAAAAAACACTATAAATGGAAATGAAAAAATGAAAATGGAAAAATATTGTTGGCATACAAAGTGCTGGTTTCACAACATTAACACGCGGGATTGGAACTTACGAACCGGTTGGATGGCTTCTTTGTATACCGAACGTAACGTTCTGATTTCAAAAAGGATTTAAAAACCCTTTATACAGAGATAAAAGGTCGCGTCTGTCCAAGGCTTCAGAGTTTCCTTTGTTCCTCGATTTTCTTCACTGATTCTCTCCCTTTGATCCTCTCTTGTGCCTCTTCTTCCTATGTTTATATGCCAAACTTTCTAATATTTTCTCTTCTTCTATCTATTTTTTCTTTGATGTTCCTTTTTTCTTTTGAATTATTCATTCGGAAGAAGTGCTCCGTTTATCTAACTCGTGCCAAAGGGTAATTGTGTAAGTGACGATTATTTCGTTATTTGTTCTTCTCCAGGACCCTTCATCAAATTGAAACACAAAAATATTTTTTAGAATTTTTGTCTCCCGTTTATCCAGTTTATTTGTAGCCTCGACAATATTTAAAGTTCAAAATACTATAGCACTATAGGACGAATAACTGTTTTATAAAGGGTTGTCGAAATTCATGCGACAAAATTCAGGAGATGATTGCTCGTAGGTTATTGAATTTCCTCAGATCACCGCTTTTCGAGATATCACCCTTAAAAAGTGGTGACTAAAATGCAATACGATTCATAATAAATGCTGTAAATAACGACCTCGTCCATTGAATAGAATTTCTTACACCATTTTTCTCGAAAATGGTTTCCCTGAACTACTTGAAGACATTGCAATCCATATCAGACAAAACGTGTTGTTCTTGTATGATGGTGCTCCTGTACACTTCAGTCGGACTGCTTGGCAATATTTAGATGCAACATACCCTAGTCGTCGGGGTCGAGCAGGGCCCCTACATTGACCACCTCGATCTCCTGATTTAAATCCTTGCGATTTCTATTTATGAGGTCACCTTAAATCATTAGTTCATACGACACCCATAGTTCATATCAACGATTTAAAGAATCGTATTCAAATAGTGTGTGACACCATAAGAAAAACACCTCAAATCCTTGAAGGTGTACGGCAATCCATGACACGTAGGCTGCGTTCATGTATTTTGGCTAGATGTGGTTATTTCCAGCATTTATTATGAATCTTATTACATTTTACATATTTACTGATTTCCACTCAATTTATTAAAAAAAATATAAAATATGGTGTACGTATATAGCTGTACAGAAATTTTAGAAATTAAAAAAAAATTTCAGTCAACATCTTTTAAGGGTGATATCTCGGACAGGGATGGGCTGAGGAAATTTTATTATAGGAAAGATCCATCTTAATTTCATACGAGTAATCACCTCCTAAATTTTCTCGCCTAAATCTAGAAATTCAAATTTTCGCTGATTTTGATTGATAATATTTAGGAACTTACCACTGTTTTGTAGCTCCTTCTGACTAGCTTTCCTTTTCAATTCTTTTAGTTTCGCTTCTTGAATTACTGTATTTTTGTTGTAATTAGTATCCACACAAATTCAAATTGGGTTACCTCTTCCAAACAGTATTTCTTTCCATTGTCCACCTTTATTGATAAATTGCTTATTGGTTTTTGTGAGATCCCTTCCATATATTTCGTATTCTCTTCATTTTTATATAATTCTTGCTCTCGTTCTTGCTTCTAACGTAGATCGAACGTTTTTAATTCCCATTTCTGATCTAGTTGAAAATACTATGTCTAAGTAGTTCCTGTAATATTTGTATGACTCTTGCTAATGATTGCTTCTAATATTATGTCAAATAATTACGACGAGTCACATTTAAAGCTCCTGATATTAAGCCATATATCGTTACCTTGCTTGTAGTTACCCTCAAAGTCATGCTTGCTTATCTTGATTCCTATTCCAAGGTACTTCAATGCTTCATACATTACTAACCGTGTCGTACACTTGCTTATAATCAATGAAGGGGATATGCAGCAGTTAATTCTGTTCGTAACTATCACATTGAAGTTATTTTGAAGTGAGCACTTGATCTGTTGATCTTTTATCCTAATTCTTCGTGATATTATTTTATATGTAACATCCATCAAAGAGATACCTTTGTAATTCCCGCAAATATCACATTTATTATATATCGGGCATTTAAGTGCACTTTTCCATTTACTTGGTAGTCTCTCTTGTTACCATATTTCTTGTATTAACTATGTAATATTGATAAATTTCTTTTTGAATTTCCTGCTCCATAGATTCTAAGGCGTATTCGAGCATCTGAACTTTTTCGACCTCAAGACTGCTAGACATAATACAACACAAGGTGCAAGAAATCGCATGCAAGTCTCTGTAAACAGTAAAAATAAACAAATTCCTAACCTCAAATTTTATCTAATATTTTGTACCCAGTTTAACAATGAAAATAACAGAGCTAAGTCAGCTGATTTGTTAAGCCAAAAGTAACTAGATAGCAACTTGCACGCAATAAAAATGGCACTAAAATATTAAAGTCAAGATCTTGCATGAAACAATCAAATGAACTTCATCTGCGCATGTTTTTGATCAAGAAATATTGCGTTTTGCATTGCATTGCACGTTGTATTGCATCATGTAAAGCGGCCTTTAGTATTCAGCAGTTTATTACATTAGTTTGTAAATGTTCCTGTTTCTGTATCTGTTCTACCCATCAGAACTACAATTTCCCGTCATCCCTTTTTTTTACTTATTGTTTTCAATTTTTTGGTTAGGTTATTTCTATATTCTTCATTTCTGTAATTTTTTTATCTGTCTTTTTTATCGTGTATACAAGTTTTTTATTTTCTACTGCTTCCTCATTGTAGTCTGTTTCTTTGTTTTCTCTTTCTAAGTCGGAAAATAAATAAATAAAAATTGATTATGAAAAGTGAATATTCAACATTATCTGAAAAAGATATAAGTTACAAGATGTCACAATATAAAAAACACATTTCTTGAAATTAACTAAAAAAATGATAATGGAAATGAAAATAGAAGAATATTGGTTTGTTGACAAAGTTTTACAATATTTACACGCTGGATTGTAGCAGTTTACGAACCGGTTGGATGGCTTCTCCGTATAGCGGACGTAAGTAATGTCCTGATTTCAATATGGCTTTAAAAACATTTACTAGATCAAAATAAAATATTTATGTAACCAAAAAAGAAGTCGATGTTAAAGTAGAATAAAAAAAATATTTATTTTGATAATAGGTAGATCACTTTCTTCGTACATCCAAACTCATGTAAACTTCTTCAGGGTTCACAATTTGATGGCATTTCTCTTTGAAGGGTAAACATATAGTTTTATTGAGCAACGACTTTTCTTCACAACTCTACATTTGTAAAATTAGTCCGGTCAAATAAGACTAAAAAGTAGGTCAAAAAAAAACAAGTTATCACAGAGCTAAATCTTTGCGGAGATTTTCAGTTTACTATAAAATCCCCAAAAATCGTCATCGATATATATGTTGGAATAGTTACTCAGGATTCAAGGTCAAAATTATGAGCTTTTTGGTTTTTCTCTATAACAGTTAGTTTTATTAAAAATAATAAATCACATAAAAATTTTGTTCCTTAAATTATCTACAAAAACTTTTTTCGTTAAGAATCATGGTTTCTTATATATCACGATTAAAAAAATAAGAAACTATTTATAATAAGAATGCATATGGCACAATTGTTATAAGTTAAAATAGTTATACGAGGTCTGGCAATTAAATAACGAGACTGGTTACGAAAAAGGATTTTATTATAAAAATTATTCTACATTCGAATGCTCTCCTCCAATATACTCCTCTGCCCCTAATAGTGACGGAAACGTGTTTTGGAACGTGCATAGACAAGATATCTAGATACCCAACGCACTACTCGTTTTTTACCTCACCCGTCTAGGGCGCCCTCTTGGCGCGCAGACTCGTTATTTAATAATCAGACCTCGTACTTATTTTTTTATAACTAATTCCTCAACCATGTTTCTTATAACTTTATTACCTCCTCAGTTTACCTACATGACCTTGAATAAAATATGTTTGCTTTACACATTTGAAAGGCTACACTTTTATTTTACGAACAGGCTAAATAATATACAGATAAATTATAACGGTATATTGGAATGAATAGATATTGCTGTGTCTTATCTTTTTGCATCGTGTGCAAGTTTTAAATTTATTTATAATTAACTGTTGACTAAAGGTTGAAGCTGCTACTGTGAATTGTGGATTTAAAATTTGATCGGCTTAAGTATCGAGAGAAATGACGGTTGCTCTTTATCCGAACAACGAAAAGTGCAGTACCAAAAATTATACATTGAGATCAAGAGGCATCTCCAGTACACCTCATACAAGAGCACAAGTAATTGAATCTAATTTTATATCACTTTTGCGACGACGCAGCAAATGGAGGGGTTGAAAAGAAAAAGCACTGACAGTACTAGAATCCATTTCGAAAGAAACTCGAGGTCGTTCTGTTTGTGAGTACGATTTAATTAGTACTGAGGCTTAATATGAGTACTGTTGTTATAAAAACCTTCCTTAAACTTGGCTGTCCTCGAGATGAATATGCAATAAATACAATGGAGATAATATTTGAACTTCTAGGAAACAGCGATGATGCATGCCAGTTTACATTGGATTAACTGAATAATATTTACACAATCTAGATAACAGATAACAATAAGAACAAGATTGTTTTCTTATCGTTTATTATTTCATCGTTATGTAAATGAAGTTCCAGAAAAACTCCTTAATACGATTTTTTCCAATTGCAGGGTATTCTGGTTAATATGTCTGCAAAAAGTAAGGTTTACATCCAGTTTTACACATATATTCAATGTAATGCAGAATACTAAAATTCATATGAGATTCGTGGTAGATAATCTGTACACAGTCCGAATGTATTTTAAATATTTTTTGAACGTGTCAAATGCGCATGCTTTGTTCAGAATATGTTCTGAGCATACCAATTACGTAGAAAACCACATAGGTTAGAGGTTATTTCGTGGAAAATATTGCAAAAAGGATGAATATACATGCGCTCGATTAAAAATCCTTACCCTTGTCCGAAGATACATTGGACGTATTCAGAACACGTTCAGAATTAGAAATATGTGCTCCACGAACACAGGATTTTATATCCTGAACATGTTATATCCTAAACGAACACACAATTTCAAACTGCGCATGACCAATTCAGTTCTACGTGTATAACTAAAAAAACTCAAAGAAGAATGGGATGAAATAGGACGAGACATGATTTTTGAAGTAGAATTTGAATATTACGATTTAGTGTTAGAAACTATACTAAATATTAATATTAATATTATTAGCTTATATCAATAATTAAAAGCTAGTAAATAGAAATATAAAAGGCATCCTTTTCAATGGTCACTTTATTAAATAATCAAACAAACAGAAAGTCTTAAGATTCGAAGTATGTATAGCCCATCGTATTCTATGGTTTTAGTTCAGCTTGAGACGTTGGTGAAACCAATATATGGGCTTAGATACAAAATAGTAATCTGACGGTGTAAGGTCCGGACTAAATGCTGAATGTGGTAGGAATTTAATACCATCAAGTTCTTTGACCTTATTTGGCATAAGTTTCGCAGTATGTGGTTTGCATTGTCTTGTTGTAAGAGAACCCGCTTTCGGTTAATTAAACGATAAAACCTCATACATTCGCATCAGCAGTCCATTATATACCTCTTCATAATTCCCCAGACATACAATAAGACTATCCGCCTGAGCAGACCTCTCTTTGCAATGGGTTCTGGTATTTGTTTAATCACCGATTTCCAATCTTTGGGTTGCGTCTAATGAACGGACCATCTTCCGGCAGGTTAAAGAGATGTTTACACACCTCTACTCGACGTTTCGCTTGACTCTTGGTAATTCATGTGTCATTATTCGACAAGGGAGTCTGAAAATCGGCAAGTGCTGGAACTTAATTGCTTTCACACTGCGTAACATTAATATCCCACGCATACGGACAACGCTATGCCCTTTGGTTCATTAACTGTGTGTTCTGCTTTACATATTTTCCTTTCTACAAGGCTGCTTTGAACTTTTACTTTTAATACACGAATTTCATATTTTTCGCACTCCATACTATTTATTATTAAAATGTACTGCGTCGTCAATAAGCAAAGATATAATGATTGAATGAAAATAAAGCAATTGTACTCTTTTTGCACTGTGTCTGTTAGTTCATGGTAAACATCACTAAAATGACAAGAAGGATTAATGAGCAAGCGTCGGATAAAAAAAATCCTTGTCAAGGTCGTAGGATACATTGGGCGTATTTACAAAAAGTTTCGAAATTAGAAATCTTTTTTTCAACAAACACAGAATATTTAATTCCGAGCGTGCTTTATTAGCACTGCGCATGCAAAATTCCAAACTTCTTATGAATCTGATGAAAGAACAAGGATCTCTATAGTGAACTTCTTTAATATAAATCTATTTCATCATCGTATAAGGGATGTTGTGTTTACAGTTATACAAGTTTTAATCGAAATAAAACAAAGAAATATATTTTTAGTTTCAATGAAGCGATCTTTATTGGATATAAATATTAATGTTTAAATAGACCTAGTTACCACCATGACTTGCGCGTACAAAGACATATCAATTTTTATAAATTTTTCGCTGTGAATGCAACAAAGTTAATGTCTAGGTTTGCTCTGGTTTATCAACGTGAACAAGTGACTTTATATAAACCCAAATAGAATAATCAAATGGGATTAAATGACACGATCTTGATGGCCAATTAATTGAACTATAACATGTAATTATTTTTGAATCAAGTTTACTTCTTTATTATCAAATTCTTCTACCATAGTTGAAAAGATAATATTTCTTCTTCATTTGGTTCTATCCGTTCCTTGCTGCTTAGCCCGTATCCAGGTCTGTCTTCTTTTCTCATATTGTTTGCTATTTCCATATTTAATTTTCTACACTTCTCTAGTTATTATTTGTTTCAAGGTCTTATATATATTAACTGATGTTTCCTACTTTAGACTCACTATGTGTTTAATTGATTGAAACTGTTGTTGATCGGTTTCATTTCATATGTTTGTATTTCTGCTTAAATTTTTTGGTTAGTATCTAGGATTCGCAATCATGGATTGATATTGGTAGTTGTAGTGGTTTAGATTCTCATTTTTATACGTTTTGTTATCTCTTTTTGATTAAACAATACTCTGTAATGTATTTTTTTCATACAAGTTACTATTTACGAGAGAAATGCTGCTCTTTGACCTTAAGTAACTTTTTTAACAGAAATGGGATCGTCGACAACTTCTTTCTAAATCTGAAGTTTTTACCAAAATTCATCTTTGTAAGTTTTTTTGTTTTGTTATTTGTAATGTCTTTTTTCACCCGGGTATTATATTGAAATTAGTTACCACGTTTTGTGTTTTTATTTTGTGAGATAATATTGTTTTTTGAGAAAAATATCTGGTTGAAGAAACAACGCATAAAAATGTTTACAGGTTTCTTTTAATTTTAACATTATTGTGTTGGAGGTCATGGAATTTCATTAAATTCATCACGTTAAAACTACAGAGGAAAAATAATAGATTAGATTAATACCTTAAATAAAACATAATACTGATATTTATAAAGCAATAAAGGCTAATTTATTGTTAATATACTTGAGAACTTAATTAGCATTATATGTATCTGCAGTTGCCTTCAAATGAGATAAATCAAGACATTTTTCAATTATTTGATAGCATTCCAAAAGATGATAGATTTCAATCTATTACGAGGAAGGTATCAGAAGTACCTGGTTAAACAAAGAAAACACAAAAATTTTGAAAAGAATATATTGGTTTTTCAATGTAATCACCTTTTAGCTCTATAGACTTTTCTCAGCGATGTTCAATGAATTCAATACCTTTTTTATTTTATATTTTATAATCGTCAAGCTCCTTAAAACAGCCTTTAACTGCTGACATCACCTCTTCATTATTGGAACATCTTTGATCACCGAGCCTAAGTCTGGAAACAGGAAATAATCCGATGGGAATAAATATGGCGAATAGTGTGCATGAGGTAGTAATTCAAACTTTAATTTATTAATTTTGTCCATTGTAATAACGGATGTGTGAGCTGATGCATTATCTTGATGTGACAACACTTTCGTCTTAGCTAAATACGGCCATTTTTGCTTGATTTTGTGGCTGAAACGTTGCAATAAGTTCGCATATTACTTGCCGTTGATAGTTTTTCCTTTTATAAGATAGTCAACAAAAATTATCCCACGTGCATCCCAAAAAATCGACGCCATGATCTTGCATACAGATGGAACGCTCTTTTCCTTCCTTGGATCAGCTCTCCCTTTTCATTCTATTGTTTTGTTGGTTCGTTTGTTTCGGGTGTAAAGTGATAGACACACGTTTCATCAATTTTTATGAAATCGCCGAAAAATTCGGCTCTATTTCTTTGAATCATTGCCAAACTCTCGATAAAAACATCTTCACGACGCTCTTTTTGTTTCATTGTCAGCAAACGCGGCACTAATCATGCGTACAGCTTTCTATTGTCCAAATTTTTGGTTAATATGCGACGTACCACACTTTTTGAAATGCCTACTACGTCTGCTAGCTCACGCGCTTTCAGTCGACTATATTTCAGTACGGCTTTGTGGATGTTCTTTAACATTTCTTCACAGTCTTCACCTGATTTGGTTCAAACTCGTTCAAACTCTGCTACCCAATATTTGTTAACGTAGAAGCAGTCTCACCTAGAGTAGAATATAGTTCAGCTATTATATTGGTTGGGCTAAGCCTCATATAAAAATATTGTATCACATAACGATCACCAATTTTTTCCTTGCTTACATATTCACTTAAAATGTTCACCATTGATGGCAGCCAAACAAATACTAAACAGCCTAGCGTCTTCAAAATTGAAACATTTGGTGTTTAGATTGTGTACTTTCTAATAAAGTGATGTTTTTGAAGCAATTACTCTCTTCTCTAGGTCAGACCAGGTACTTCAAGGACCAGGGAAAAGTATATTGATTGATTGATTGATTTTAAACTATTTTCTGGTATTCATTCCTCTCTCATTCTTTTGTATGCTCTACTCAACACACTGTTTATTGTACCACTACACCAACACTCACAATTACACTGTCTGACGCCTATTTACCTTCAGTCTTTGAAGACGATAACTTGGTTATCGAAATGCGCGTCAGGCAGTGTAATGGTGAGTGTTGGTATAGTGGTAGTATAAGTGTTCAGTATGGGTATTACCAACGGTTCCAGAAATTATAATTATTTGTCTGCTCTTGTTGAATTATTATTTTTACTTCTTGCACGTCTAATTCAGAATTTTCATTTATTTTAAATCTGAACTGACTAAACTATTTGAATCACAAGTTTACCAGTTTGAAAGACCTATTCGAAGGGCAGTTACTGAAGGAATCTCTCTTTTGAGAATAATATCATGAAGAAAAACATTTTGGGATATGACATCGAATTAATTAAATATGTTTAAGTAAAATTCCACATTCAATTATTCGCATTATTGATGAAACTAAATTTCGCAATAATATTAATCATTCACATTTCTTTTCCAAATATCTTGTTTTGTAATTCAAAAGAGGTTTTTTCATTTCGTTATTTGTTGGCAAATATTCAATAAATAAAAATGACCACAATAATCCGAATAGATGACATATTTCCTTTATTTAGTAATATTGAATATTCATGAGTTCACTCTCCTTAATAAGCAAAACAAAGCGTATTGTCAATGGAAATGAGTTTTGAGTATTTTTGGAATATCATTAAAAAACCAATCTGTAAATATAGGTCAAACGATATAAACCTTTATTCTTCCTTATTTAGTGTAATATGTATATGTTAATCGCAAAGAATCAGTTATTAAGGCATTAAAACCAAATTGTGCTAAATTGTGGCTAAAAAAATTTATTGTATTAGACTTGGGTGAAAGGTGGGGTATTGTTCTATTTTTGTGTGTCAAGGAAGCGATTTAAAATGTTGTTATTGTTGTAAGTGCTTGGTTCTACAAATTAATCAAAGGCGGAAGTGAATGTCAAGAACATATCCACAATCTAGAAAATCATTGTATGTGCCACCAATTTTAATCTAGATATAAGATATGTTTTTTCAAATCGATATCAAAAATTACAACTATGACCGAAACACATACGTTGTTTACACAGAAATAAAATTAAAACTTTTCAACATGCCCAAGACAATTTGACAATAAAAAATTGTCGCTGGAAAATAATCATATGAAAATACGATTTATACCTTCTGCTATTGTTTTAATACTGAACAACGTCGATTCTAAGAAGCAGAACACACAAAGATTGAATTGAGAATCAATTGGAACAGTTACTGTTACTATGTGTATCGTAGTTTCTTTTATTATAAAACCAATAGTCAGCTCCAGAGGCCCTGATTGTATTATATCAGTGACTTCGATCCGATTATGCCCTCTGAAAACGGATCGGTGCGGGATTAGGATGAATAAGCACACATATCATACAAGCTTCCGGCTCATCTGCACTTTTTGATTAAACTCGTCGAAACTATCGCCAGTCTTATTTGAAACAATACTTCGACGGTCTTGCGCGAAAATTTTGCAAAATAATAGTAATGGCGATGGAGCAATGATTGCACTGTGTTTGGAAGCAGAAGCAGAAGTCTGCTTCAGAGGCCCTGATTGTATTATATCAGTGATACCCGCGTGCACTGTAAGCAAGCTTAAGGCTACGACATAAATATCGTACCCTTCCGATTCGACCCCGATCCGATTATGCCCCCTGAAAGCGGATCATTGCGGTATTAGTATGATTGAGCATACATATCATACAAGCTTCTGGCTCATGTCCGCTTTTCGGTTAAACTCGCTGAAACTATCGCCAGTCTTATTTGAAACAATACTTCGGCGGTCTTACGCGAAAATGTTACAAAATAATAGTAATGGCGATGGAGCAATGATTGCACTGGGTTTGGAAGCAAAAGATGAAGAAAATCGTATAACTTTAGTGGATAATACCAGAAAATGTAGATTTTGGGTTCAACATTTTCCCAGTAATTCTAAATTGCACATCGACAAGAAAATGCTCGGCGTACTCGCATTCTACGACATAACGAGTAGATTGCACAATTGGAGCATTATCTGGTAACGGGGGGGGGGAATGGTTCGGAGATGTGACACTATGCGCACTTCTTATTTTAGTTGAAGTCTCAGCCCTAAAATTCTAGGTAATTATTTATGACATTACTTTGACTTCATGGAATTTTTGCCAGAACATTCACACTTTTCCCTATCGTTAACAGAGCGTTATAAATATTCATAAAAAAATGGTAATTTTATACTTTCGCGGTCCCCTCGTTTTTTGACATTTTGACGAAATTCAGAAAAAATGTTCACATTTGATCTGCTTTTCGAAAATTCTCTTTAACAGTCAACCTTAGTAAGATTTTTTTAAGGTGAAAACTTTCAATTTTTCAAAGTTTTAATATTATACATTTGATTACAATAAGTGATTTTAAGCATGTTTTTGTTCATATAACTTTAATGATTACTTAATAAAAAAAGGCCAAACGATTATATGTGAGATAAGGTCAATTTTAAGAGAAATTGTTATTATTGTCAATTTTTTTTTATTTAAATTGGTAATTTTTTTTTGTGTGAATTATGAAAAAATATATAATAACTTTTTTTGATATAAATTCGCCGTAAAAACGAAAAATTCATTGAAATTTGATGATTTTTTGATTTTCTAGAGCAGAAAACGAGTGGACCGCGAAAGTATAAAATTACCACAAAAATTAATTTTTGTCAGTTTATCAGTCTTGAAATTTTAACAAAAGATACGAAGTATAATAATATGGTGGCTAAACACCCCAGATGGGGTAACGCCTCTCTTACGAGCTTTCTAGATCTTTTTTTTTCTTTGTTTCGGGGTAGATCAGTCCCCATTCTCTTCTGTTTATATCTTGTGGCACATGTCCTGCCAGGCTCGTCTATCTTTCGTTTTTTCTTGCCAGTTCCACATCCCAATTCTCTTAAGGTCGACTTTTACCTCTTGCCACCATGTAGACCTTGGTCTTCCTCTTCTTCTAGCACTTCCAGGGTTCCAATCTAATATTGAGTACGCTACTGTTTCCTCTCCTGCTCTCCATACATGTCCCAGCCATCTTGCTCTTTGTTGTTTAATTTTTCTTACTATGTCCTCTTTAATATCTTGTGCTATTTCATAGTTCATTCTTCTTCGGTACTCATTTTCTGTTATTTTTACTGGTCCTAATATTGTTCTTAATATTTTTCTCTCAACAATTCTTAAGTCTTCTTCTTGCTTTTTTGTCATAGTCATAGTTTCTGCAGCATACATTAAGACCGGTCTAATAACTGTTTTATATATTCTCATTTTTGTACTTTTTCCTAGTATTTTGTTTTGCAGTAGTTTCTTGTTAGCGTAATATGCCCTGTTAGCTGCTGTTATTTTTTCTTTGACTTCTGCCTCTTTATTTCCGTCACTACTTAAGGTTATTCCTAAGTACTTGAATGTATCTACTTCCTCAAAATCAAAATTTCCAATTTTTATTTTCTGTTTACCTCCTATAATACGTTTATCTAGCCTCATTATTTTTGTCTTCTTTTCATTTATTTTAAGACCCATTTTACTTCCTTCTAGTACTATTTCCTTTAGTATTTCTTCCATTGTGTTTCGACTTCTTGTGATAAGTGCTATGTCGTCTGCATATGCTACTATTTGTCCACTTCTAGTTTTTATTGTTCTCTTGTCTATTTTACGCATCACATATTCCAGTACCAAATTGAACAGCGTCGTTGATAAAGCATCCCCCTGTCTTACACCCTGATTTATTTCAAATTCTTCTGTGTTCCCCACTTGTGTCCTTACTGTGACTGTTGTTTTCTTCATTGTACACTGTATTAGTTTTCTTAGTTTGGGGTGTATTCTCAGTTCTTTTAGTGCCGACATGAGCTTACTTCTTTTTATCGAATCAAACGCTTGTTCAAAATCTATGAAGAGTATTTCCACTTCCATTTTATACTCATGCGCTTTCTCCATTATCTGCTTGACCGTATGGATAGCATCTATTGTAGATTTTCCAGATGTAAACCCGGTTTGGTACTGTCCAATTATGGTTTTGGTTTGTTTTGAAATTCTTTTTTGTATGAGTGTTGACAGTATTTTGTATGCGGTGTTTAGCAGCGTGAGTCCTCTGTAATTCTTACATATCTGTTGATCCCCTTTTTTGTGTATAGTAATAATTTCACCAGTTTCCCAATCCTCAGGCATTTTTTCTTCGATCCATATCTTTTTGATCAGTTCATATAGCCGATATTGGAGGTCAAAGCCTCCATATTTTATTAGCTCCATATTAATGCCATCTAATCCAGGTGCTTTTCCATTGCGGCTTTTATTGATTATTTCATAGATTTCCTCTCTTGTTGGTTCATCCGTATTTTCGGTTGCATTTTCTAGATCTTCTATTTGTTGATATTCTTCATCTTGGAGTACTTCTTTATCTGTAAGTATTTCCTTAAAATATTGCGTCCATGTCATTTTGTACTGATGTTCATCTTCCGTAACTTTTCCGTTGCTATCCTTTATGCCTTTTATCTTCCCTTTATTTACCTTATTTTGTTCATTTATGCTCTTATAGAACTTCTTCGAGTTTATATTTATATTTTCTCTTTCTATTTCCTTTATTTTGCTGTCTATCCAATTTCTTTTTGCTCTTGTATTAACGCTTTTTGATTCTTTTCTTAACTCATTATATTTTTGTAAGTCCTGTTGCTTGCCAGTTTGGATCCATTTTAGTCTTGCCCCGTTTTTTTTATTTAGTATTTCATGACAATTTTCATTATACCAGCCTTTATTTGTTGTTTTTTCTTTTATTCCGACATGTTCTGCTGCTGCTTCTTTTATAGAGTCTTTGATTTGTACCCACTCCGTTTGTATATCATTTGACTTTGTCTGTTCTCTTAATTTTTTTGTTAAAGTATATTTGTATTTTTTTCTTGCATTTGTGTGGTTCAATTTTTCAATGTTCCATTTCTTTTTTTTAGCATCTCTTCTACAACTTTTAACCTTCTGCTTTATAGTTGCTGTAACTAGAAAGTGGTCCGTATCTGCGCAAGCTCCCCTAAATGTTCGGACATCCTTTACAGAGCTTTGTTTCCTTCTTGTTATTAATATATGGTCTATTTGCGTGAATGTTTTGTTGTCCGGGGCACTCCAAGTCACTTTGTGGTGGTACGGATGCTGGAATTTGGTGCTGCTTATGACCATATTCGTACTTATAGCTAAATTGCACAATCATGTTCCATTATCATTTGTTACATTGTGTACTGTATATTTTCCTGCAACTTGTTTTATGTAATCTTCTTGACCTATCTGTGCGTTAAAATCCCCCAGTACTATAGTTGTATCTTCCTTGGGTATTCCTTCGATTTCCTTCTCTAGATTCTCATATAGTTTTTCTTTTTCTTCTTCTTCAGCATTTTCTGTTGGTGCATACACGTTTAAGACTGATAGATTAAAGAGGGTTGCTTTTATTCGTAAATACGCTATTCTCCCGTTTACCGCCGTAAAGTCTATTATATTGTCTTTTAGTTTTTTGCTTACTATAAAACCTGTCCCACCTTGCCCTTGTTTCTCGTTTCCTGAGTATAAGAGGGTGTACTCTTTTTTGTTTATAATTCCCTGTTCTTTCCATCTAATTTCTTGTATGGCTGCTACATCCACCTCATATTTTCTTAGTTCAGCTGCTATTTCTTCCATTTTTCCTGGAGCCAGCATAGTTCTAACATTCCATGTACTAATTTTAATTTCCTTTTTTTTATTTACTTTTCTATTTATTATTTTATTTTTTTTATTTTTAGTTCTATTTCCCATTTTATTCTTGTTTTTTGCTATTTTCGGTATTGTTTCATTATCCTTTAGCACGTCCTTGATCTTGCCATTGTTTTCATTGCATATTTCCATATTACCATGGTTCATTAGTTTTTTTCGTCTCTTGAGATTTTATTTAAGTGCGCTGTCTCCATTCCAGGTGATCGTTCACTTGTCGTTCTTTTCCCACTGTTTTTTGGTAGGTTCCTTTCCATGTCCATCTGATCTTTTTGGAAACTATACATATCATAAACATTTCCTTCCACGTGCAGCTTATCGTATTTGATATGCGCTCTTTTTCCTTCTTGCCTCGCCTTCTTAAGGTAGGGTATTAGTACTTTCCTACTTTGTTGTACATTCTTGGTATAGTCCTCGTTGATCCATATATTCGTACCCTTAAGTTTTTTTGCGCTTTGTAATATTTCCATTTTCCTTTCTCCTTTTTCCTTTCTCCTCTATTCATTTTTACAAGTACAGGTCTATTCTTATTTCCAGCAAAGTTTCCTATTTTTCTTATTTCACTTGCCTCTACGTTTAAGCTTACATTTATGCCGGTTTTATTTAGAGCACGTTCGACTTTTCTTTTAACCTCTTCCAATTTCTCGTTTTCATTATCTTCAATGCCATGGATTATAATATTGTTTCTCTTTATTTCGCGCTCAATCATTTCCATTCTCGCTTCCTGTTTCTGTATCGTTTGTCTTAACTGTTTTTGCCAGAACATTCACACTTTTCCCTATCGTTAACAGAGCGTTATAAATATTCATAAAAAAATGGTAATTTTATACTTTCGCGGTCCCCTCGTTTTTTGACATTTTGACGAAATTCAGAAAAAATGTTCACATTTGATCTGCTTTTCGAAAATTCTCTTTAACAGTCAACCTTAGTAAGATTTTTTTAAGGTGAAAATTTTCAATTTTTCAAAGTTTTAATATTATACATTTGATTACAATAAGTGATTTTAAGAATGTTTTTGTTCATATAACTTTATTGATTACTTAATAAAAAAGGTCCAAATGATTATATGTGAGATAAGGTCAAATTTAAGAGAAATTGTTATTATTTTCAATTTTTTTTTATTTCAATTCGTTGGTTTTTTTTGTGTGAATTATGAAAAAAAATATAATAACTTTTTTTGATATAAATTCGCCGTAAAAACGAAAAATTCATTGAAATTTGATGATTTTTTGATTTTCTAGAGCCAAAAACGAGTGGACCGCGAAAGTATAAAATTACCACAAAAATTAATTTTTGTCAGTTTATCAGTCTTGAAATTTTAACAAAAGATAAGAAGTATATAAAAAAAATATAAATAATTCTCAATGCCAGAACAAAATTCCATCATCAACAATCTACCATAGCGGAAAACTCCGTGCTAGTGCAAGTAAGATAGAAATATAGAAACCTGCGAGTTAGAAAGATAGCGCTAATGGATAGTAAAATAAAAGCTGCACATGAGAAATATAGAAGTTATATAGAAAAATATATACAATTTTATCATATTAATTAAAAAATACATAAGTATTTGATGTTTCCTACGACCGGCTAACATTCTCCTACATTTATTTAATTTTTATAACGTGTCAAACAGTGACATTTCACCACTAGTTTTTTAGCAAATTGTACAAATCATTTTTATCAAATATCTCCATATTACTGAGTATAAAAAAGCGTACAATATACGTATCTGAAGTATTAATAAAGGAAAAAGCGACTCAACACACGTATCAATGCACTCCACGAAACTTCTGAATATTTTCTGCAATTTTTCTTCTTGTTCTTCTTCTTACGTGTATTAGGCGTAGTCGCCTGTTTTGTCTTCGACATCCTTGACTCCTATCCTGTTTTAAGGTTGTCGCTCCACTTTTTCCTAGGTCGGCCGGTACTCATTCGGTCCAATGGGGATTTATCGCACGCTATCTTGACCAGTCTATTGTTGTCCATACGACTTATATGCTCGGTCCACTCTTTCTTTCTTGATAGAACCCATTCGTTGACGTCCTCTATTTTGCACAATCTTCTGATGGTCTCACTTCTTTCCCTGTACAGTAGGGTTTTTCCTGCTATCCTGCGTAGCACTTTCATCTCTGCTGTTTCCATCATTCTTTTGGTTTTCGCCGTTTCTGGCCCTGTGTAGGTCATTATGGATCTAACCGTGGCCTTGTATATTCTCGATTTGCCTCTATTCCAATATGTTTATTTCGCCATATCGTTTCGTTCAAACATGCTGCTATTCTTAAGGCTTTGGTTGTTACTTCGTTCTCTACGTCTCCAAATTCTGAAATCTCGATTCCTATGTATTTGAATTTCATTACTTGGTGAATTATCTGGTCGTCTACGACTAGCTTACATCTTAACGGAGTTTTAGATGTCGCCATCCACTTTGTTTTGGACGCAGATATTAACATTTTGAAAGATTTAGCTGTGCAGTTAAACACATGTAAAAGCATTGGAAGATCATCCACAATTTTGGCGACTAGAACGTCATCATCAGCGTAACAGAATATTGTAATATTTCGATCCCCCATCTGGTACCCCCTTAGCTTCCTTACTTTCTGGATTATTTCGTCCATAATGTTATTGAAAAGCAAGGGGCTTAAGGAGTCTTCCTGGCGAATCCCTTTGTATACTGCTATTTGCTCCGTTAACACTCCGTTCACTTTGGCTTTGGATTTTGTTGTCCATGTATATATTTTCAATGGATTTTATCAAGTCATGGGGGATTTGTTTATCGTATAGTAGTTGTACTACGTCTTTTAGTTGTACTCGATCGAAGGCTTTTTGTAGATCTATAAAGCACATAAACGCTGGTCTGTTGTACTCAATCGATTTTTCTGTGATCTGCTTGATGAGGAAGATCGCATCTGTGTACGACCTTCCACATCTAAATCCCTGTTGCTCATCTGTTAACGTGATGAGACTGTTTTTGTTTATGATGACTTTTGTTTTAAGTTTCAAAGTGCTACCCACCAAATTGATTCCTCTATAATTAGATGGTTTTTTCTTATCTCCTTTTTTGAACATGAGAATTGTAGTACTACGTTGCAATTTTTAGTATAAGAAATTTATTCTGATAGCAAAATTGACGCACGAGTAACACTGTACTCCAAAATTATTGTGAACGAGATGTTGAATCGTATTCTACACTCCAAACCGTTAGAAGATAGCTACTTTTTCTTTATACCTGCATTGGGACCAGCAAAATGTAAATAAAAGAATAGAGAAAACTGCGTCTCAGGTAAAGGTAAGAGGAATGGATCTTCTACAGATTGTCTCTCCTAGAGGAAAAGAATACCTAAAAGAGTACGCCTTTCAACATATCAATATTTTCCATAGTATTCTCGACAAAGACCTAGAGAATATTAATGTCAAAGAAAAATATATCTAAAGTGATGTTCTAATGTTATTTATAATTTTGAATTTATATCTAATAAGATCCAAAAGTGCCCTATAAGCGTTCTCCCTCTAACTCGTAAGTTTTCATATTTTTATCTTACTTGCACTCGCACGGAGACTTTTTTCGCTCTGGTAGATTGTTGGTGATGGAATTTCGTTCTGGCATTGTATATTATTAATTGTTTTCTATTTTATTTATTGTGTTAAAATTTGAAGACTAGTGAAATGATAAAAATAAATTTTTCTTTAAAAATATTTATGACGTTCTGTTAACAACTGGAGGAGGTGTAAATGTTCTGGCAAAAATTCCATGAAGTTAAAAGTAATTTCCTAATTTTTTAGGGTTGATACTTCAACTAAAATAAGCCTTAACTTATATCTTCCTTACAATATTAGGGTAATCTACCCCAGATGCAGAGGGCTGCCAGAAGTGCGTTTTCATTTTCAATAGGGATATAGATTCAGATTTATTGTGGAAACTTTATTGACTTTTGAAATGACCATCTAAAATTGGCTCTTTCAGAATATCTTTGTCTATTTTGACTTCTTTACACCCATAAGTGTGGAGCTGTTTCCTTTCCATTTTTCCCTATCCCACAAGTAAAGGTGTGCGAATTCGTGCTTGAGTGGTTCCAAGCTTGGTAAGATAAACGCAATTTCAGAGCAGCTCTACCACGACCGTTTCGTCACTAGCTTATTGAGTGCCTTGAATTATTCCTGAATAAAATCTAATTCGATGGTCATACCTGGAACAGTTTGCTTGTTACAAATCCACATTCTAGCGAAGTTCACACTAGTATATGGAACGGTGATATTTTCATTAAATTTCTTTAAAAATCCCCACATGAATGTTTTTCTGATACTGAATAATGTATTTGGAATTTTGGTGAACCATAATCTGATTTCTAGTTGATTATCGAAGAAATCATTATAGAAGTGTACGATTTATACCTGATTGTTTTTTTCTCCTATTGAATTAATTATTATACTGTTTTTCATTGTCTTCTCAATGAGCGACAGAGCAAACAGTAATTGGTTCGACAAACATAATCGGCATTGTACAATAATGACCATCATGTGTTGTTAGATAGTTACACACTTTATTATCTGAATAATACCTGCAGCTGTTATCGAATAATATACAGAGAGAGTCTGTAATTTGTAATAAATTCAATAGGTATGTGTCTTAGTGTTTACAATCATACTTTTTCATGTACAATGAATGTATGCATGGTGGCTACTTTCAGAAAGTGTTGTACATGACAAATATCAAATTTCATTTCTCAGCAAATACAAAAAAATGAGAAATAACAAAATCCTAAAAACTTTAGCAATGTCTTAAATCGAAATTCGTTTTGAACATTTTAAATGACCAAGGACTTTTTTATTTACGATTATTTGTTGGTAAGTACCTATTCTAATGAAAAGAACAACAAATCTGGAAATCTTTGTGGACGTTCTAAGGATCCCTTTATACCAGGGGTGTCCAGCTTGCAAGGCACCAAGGGCCAAAACTAAAACCTTTGATGTGGTTGCGGGCCATATAATAATTTTGTTAAAGTAATAACAAAATAATGTAAGGTATGAAAATAATTGAATCAAAAAAAAGTATTATATCTTTTATTGCTCATCGAGTACGTTTTTGTATGAACGGAAAATTTATACACATTTTTTTAAGAGCTAAGAGAAACATTGCAATAATAATAAAAAGTTATATCTAATGTGAAGACTGTGGTCGATCGACTTCATCCACCAATGAGGAAATGTCCACTTCCAGTTCGGTTGTAGACAGTCTCATGAGATGACGTAAGGAAGAATCGGTGAGGTTGCTTCTGTTGTGGTTTTAATGTACTTCATGGAAGAAATGGCACTTTCACATGTATATGTGCTTCCGAACATTGATGTAAACTTCAGTCCAAAATCTCGCAGATTTGGAAATTTCTCTTTAGACAGTAATTCAGGTCCCCTTTCTTGTCTGGTGATTAGGAACATGTCAGCTTGAAGGTCACATAACTCAATTTGTAAGTCGGGTGGTTGATCTTCAATGATTGCTCCAAAAGGATTATTATAAAGCAGTAAACTGCTTTTGAGACTTTCGATTTCTTCAAATCTTGTATTGAATTCATCAATAACTTGTTGAATTGGTGAACTGCAGCATGAAAACTCAATATTTTCCTCACTATTGAATTCTTGTGCTAGTAGCAGACAGCTAGGAAAGTATGTCAGGTTGTTCTTTTCCAAAGCATGTTTAAACACGCTCAGCTTATTCCGAAATCCGTTTATTTTTCCGATTAAATCTGAAACCGTCTGGTTTCTTCCTTGAAGACTCAAGTATAAACTGTTAAGATGAATTGTCATATCTGTTAAAAAAGCTAACTGTCTTAAGAATTCTGGATCCTTAAGCTTTCTTTCCAGTTCAGTTGTGTCCGATGAAACGTATTCATTGAGGAATACAGGGATTTCCTTCCTTATGGCAAAAAATCGTTCCATGCACTTTCCTGCACTCAGCCACCTTACATGGTTGTACATTAGCAAGTCTCCATACTCAGCCTCTGTTTCCACTAAAAACTGCCTGTGTAGAAGGGATTGATTTCCACCTCTAATCTTATTTATATTCTTACTCACGGTTTTAAAAACTTGATTTTGCTTGACTGATTTTCCACATAAAGCTCCCTGATATATAATACAATGGATTGCAGAACAAGTAACACCATTCTTTCGAAGCAGATCCACTAATCCAGTTTTTGTACCTGTCATTGATGGGGCCCCGTCTGTTGCTATGGCTGAACATTTATTGAAACCTCCCATTCTATCAACTGCTTTCTTCACAGCCTCATAGATGTCTTTTCCTTTAGTCGATCCACAAAGAGGGCAGATATCAAATAACTCCTCTTTACTGGTAAAATCGTCAAAATATTAGGAGCTGACTAAAACCTGATTGATCAGTTCTTTCATCCAGACAAAGTGAGAAATATGAACTTTTTTAAACTAGGTTAAGCATAGACTTTTCTACTTGCTCACACACAGCAACTATCCTTCTTTGTATGGATGTGATGTGAAAGTGGCACTGATTGAAATTTCTCTGCCACTTTAGAATCTTCAAAAGCTTTGGCCATTTCAATGGCACACTTTTTAATTAAATTGCCATCAGCAAAAGGTTTTTTTGCCTGTGCTAGCTCAAGCGACACGGCATTTTCATGTTGTAAGGTATGTAAGGATAAAGAAACTATAATCCTCTCCGTAAAACATTTCGCGGGCCGCAACGAATGACATCGCGGGCCGCATCCGACCCGCGGGCCGACAGTTGGACAACGCTGCTTTATACCTATCTGGAAGCGGAGTCTCGGGATACAAACAAACAAGAAATGGGGACACGCACCACCACCATTGAAACCCAATGTATTTCCGTAAAATAAGCGTATATAGGAAACTAATTAGTTAATTGAAGGTCTAATTCTCCTGGAAAAAATTTCAAATATTGTCAATAGCCCGTCAAACCTTGACTTTTATGAGCCCTTTGTCTGCAATTGACTACCAGCATTGTGTTAAATAATTAGTCAATTAAATTTTAATGACATATAGAAAAATTAGTTTAATAAGTTTTTAAAATGTTTTTAGTAATATAAAGTAATAATTCAATGAGCAATAAGTAGAAATGTAAAAAGTGGCAAGTAATTCTCATTTTGTAGATTGAAGTCTAAATATATCTTTATCAAAATTTACATAGTTATAATAATTGATCAACAGATCACCTACAACATTAATCTCAAAATAAAAATTTTTTAAGCACAAAAAGATAATTTTTTCTCAGTTGTTACATTAAAAAATATGTAGCAGCCTTCAATCCAACTTTTTCTTGTATCAGATTCCGTTTCAAAGAATTTTTTAATTTTTATAATTGAATGTATGTTTTTTCATTATTTCATGATGTGTTAATGCAGTTTTATTTTTTGTTTCATCATATTGATCACCTTATAAACATTTTAGGTATTTAAATACTGAGATGTCGGTCCTTTCTAAATAACATCACATTCATTATAAGGTACTTGATATATAATATTAGTTTGTTTTTAGATGTTTTAGAATTCAGTTTAGTGGAATATCTCGATAATATATTGTTTTATATGATAATAATTGAATCTTGGATTCATATTTTCAATTCACTTTTTTAATAGCAGTAATTCAACTACATAACGGAAAATGAAGGATATTTCTATATTTCTAGCTTTTTGAGCAGTAAAATTGATCAGTTTGTCACTTCTAAAAGCTTTACAAGAGTCGCTTTTGTTTGTTTGTTTACTGTTGTTAAAGGTCTAAAGTTAAAGGCAATTTATTATTTTGACACGCTGTGCAAAGAACAGGGTTATACTTTTCTCAGACTACCTCCTTACTATTGCATATTTAACTCTATAGAGTTAATATGGACAAACGTAAAATCAGAATTACGAAAATGTAATCAGAAATTTCTAGTAGTAGACCGCCAAGAGCTTTGGAAAAATTGTGTTGAACATGTTATCGAAAAGATGAGTATGTGATATCACCCTCTTTACACTCCATTATAATTCAATCAAATCATGACTCTAGCTTAGGCGACTTATAAAGATACTTTGGAATTGAAATGTTTTTTTCTTTTGTTTTATTTGGAAATAATTTATTTTCCTTTGAGGTTTTTGCTTTGAAATTTCATTTTCCAGAAAAAAGGGATGGATGGGGTACAAAAAGGGCTCAGTTCACGCTTGGTACCTTGTTTAAACCAAACTCCCTTAAAGGTAGGTACATTTTACTCGTCTATTTGCGTTCTGTAATTTAATAATCAGTTGTAGCAAGCTAGCGAGGTATAATAATGATTTTTTTCTATGTTCCAAGTAGAACTACAATTAAGTACATCTGTCTAAATAACGGTTATAATGTCGTCTAATTTATAATGATTCCATTGCCTTCTAACGAACACTTTCACTAATTTATAAAAATAATAAACTTATAAAATCATGTATCTACGCCTATGGTAGATAGATCAAACAAAATTGTCGTCATGGGTTTTTATAATCTGCAATTGATATTGGAAGAGCACTAGGGAACGAGACTTTCGATTTTCAGATAGTGAGCAAACCCTTAATTTCTCTTAACACTTGAGTTGATTCATACCATGACTTGAAGTAACAGCTCCATCTAGACCACTACAAGCGAAAAATGAGGTAAAAGAGTATTGCCATATAACAGACATTATTAACAATATAACAGATATTATTCAAAATTTGGGTGTACCAGGTAACTGTCTTCAAACATTTTTCTAGTTGTTTATAACATGGGGTTTCTAACCAATAAAATATAGGTGTGTTTACTCCAGTTGCCCCTTAAGCATAATATCCAGTTTTCTGCTCTTCTATTTTGCTTATTTTACCTTGTGATATAGGCGACGAATTGGGAAATTTTTCGTAAAATGAACAAGTAATTTCAATTTGTGTTCGTGCGTTATCTCTATACAATCATTTGTAGAATAGTTATTTCCGTTAATTGAACCATTTTTATGATTCAAATTCAAACACTTCTTAGTACTGTTGTACAAGTAGAAAAGCTGCTAAGGCTACGAGTTTTAAACGAAAAATTTTTTTTTTTAATTCATATCAGTGAAATGGAACGATGGATTGGTTTTATCTTGCTTTTTTCAATATCTAGAGCTAAATTGGAATTGTGCATTCAGAGTAATGTTGCGGATTTGTGAAAAAAAAATATACTTCTTTCTTTTAATATTAATTTTTGTAAAAAATCTGAAAATAATTAATATCGAATCAGTTGAAGATAGATATAGGACATTGTACATGAATTATGTCTAGAATTTTCTGAAGAATCCAAAATTTAATATAAGTTGGTATTTACCATTGTCATATGGCACACCCTGTATAATTTTATCGAATGGTCATTTGGCTGTTCCAATAGTCCGGTCAGCATACACATAAAAATAGTGGTCAAATAACAAGAATTCCCGGAAAGCCTAATATTGGTGGAGATCTGGAATTTACCATTACAAATAAAGTTTTAAAAATCCCCATCGATCCTTTGTGTGCGACAAAAGTTATTCGGGGTCAAAGTCAAAATTTGAGGCTTTTTGGATTTATCTCGAAAACGGTAAGTTTTATCAAAAAAAACTTGGACCCAAAGCTATAGATCTTAAAATTTTCTACAAACATATCTATGATTTTTTTTCCAAGAGTTACCATTCATGAGAAATAGCGATTCTAAGAGTCACATTATACATGATCTACACGTATAAGCCAGGTATATACATATCAGGCACTTAAGACAAGAATAAATACCCATTTGTGTCTCTTTTATATATATTTTATTATTCTGAAAAAAATTATTCAAAAGATAGACAGTCGCTAATTGAATCCCCTCTACCCACGTGGCCTTGGAAAACATCCGGCTACTCTATTATCCGTAGGTCTCGTTCATACACCTGTTTCTTTTGGTCCTAAAGGTTCGCGAAACAAGAAACAAGTATCACTATCATGTCTTCCTCCAACATCTGCATCTGCTATCCAACACTTGTAATAAGTATACTATCAGGTTCAAACATAGCTAGGCAATCAACTGAACCCTGCAGCTAGAAATTGATAGATAATATTCTGGAACCGATTAAAACTTTATTCCCACCTGCTCCAGAAAAACTACCTCAACACTATTTTATGCAATTGCCAGAAAGGTTGTAGTGCCAGATGTGGCTGTTGAGTACAATAGAGATTCCTGTGATGATTTATGAACATAGAGCAAGATGAAGAAGAAGAAATCGAAAAAGACATGACTGTTGAAGTAGATTTTCAAGAGTAAAATATCTAAAGAAATCCAAACAATAGTTAACCCAATAATCAATTGCAATATGAATAATAAACTACTGTCTAGAACTTAAAAGGTATTGTTTCCTCGAATTATCCTTAAATTGACATGACAGTTAGTGGAGTAGGCCTACAGTGGACACCACGGTAAAAAACGCGCCGAGTACACTACCTTACAAGTGGCATGGAAATATGTCCATATCATGTATAATGTGACTCTTAGAATCGGGATATCTCAGGAACGGTAACATTTAGAAAAACAATCATAACCATTTTTGTAGAGAATTTTAAGATATACAACTTTGGTTTTCGGATTTTTTCTATTGAACTAACCGTTTTCGAGGAAAATCTAAAAAAACATCAAATTTTGACCTTTGACACCGAACTTTTGTAGCACACATATGATCGATGAGGATTTTGCTCCTAACGTATTGAATTTTTTTTTTATTTTAAATTGCGATATATTAGAAACTAAGTATATCAACAATGTTTGTAGATGATTTTATGATCTACAATGTGTTGTTTCTTTTAATCCCCTCCACTGTTGAATTTAAACCTAATTTCTGTGAAAATTTTTGTTATTTGATTATTATTTTTCTGTCTAATTTGACTAAAAATACTTAAAGTTCATAACTTGGCCTATATTGCACTGATTTTATACCAATTTAATACGTGTTCTAAATAAATAGTCTCAACAGTAGTTTCCAATACTTATTTTAAAATTAGCATTTAATAATATGTAATTATACTAAATCATCAAAACAGGAAAATAATAACAATATTCATTATAAAACGTTCAACATAATGAAAAATAATGTAATACTTTTGTGATCACGTTTTGTGTTATCCGGTGCACTGAATTTAATATTCCACTAAATTTCAGTTCATATTGAAACCCAAGGTTTATTGCTTTACGAGTTTAGTGAAAGCATGACCTACACAATGCATCTTTTGTTTTGAAATGTACATCGTAAAGTCGGTAATAGAGATGGAACATGATTCTTATTTTTGTAAAGCTAGCACGATAGTGGTTCATGCCTTAGAGTTGCTATGGCAAATTTATACTAGTTTACATATTCTGACGTTTTTCATATACTGTTTATAAATGTGTCGCCTACTTTCATTAAACCTAAAAGGTGTTATCACGTCACATTTTTAATCCAACTAAATCGTTTTTTTCATCTACATTACATGGTGACTAGTTTAATATTCGTCAATACCTATTTTCAAATTTAACTAAAATGTCGAGTAGAAAATGTAAACAAAGTTGTGTAATTTACCACATGGGTTTTGCAAAAGCTGCAAAAACTTTTATGTTACGAAGATGGCGGAATACGGTACAAAAAATACGGCAAGTATTGAATATCCCGAAGAATTGAGCAGAATTTAATGGTGTTATTAGATATTTACATTTATGAATAATTAAAGCAGAACTTTTTGGATCTCGTTGCCAATAATTTGTTAACACCAAATACCATAAAGTTACCTTCTACAGAATTAGAAGTAAGATTTATTCGGAAAAGAACAGGAATCATTATTATTGTACTGATTCCAGCAAGTTTTAGTTCAATAAATCTAAACTAGAATAAAATAGATCGTTGATTCTTTGAAATACAGTCTGAAAGCTATTTTTTGCACAATAGAAATAAAAAAAGTATACCACTAAGACACGTAGTAAATTGTAAATAGAACTACGAATCAATGTACCCGATGATGAAATCAATAAAAGATTTAAAACATAAATGAAAAATATGCAGTGATTTCAAAGTTTTCAGTTTTTTATTGGATTTAGGAAGTGGATTTACTAATAAATCTTTTTTTTTGTTTATTAATATAAGAAAATAATGGCCTATTCGTTGGTAGATCCCTTTACACAATAAATTTAGGTTTACTAAAAATTGTACGGAGTTTGCAAATAATTTTACAGAAGGAGACCTGGAAGATTGTATATATTTTTTATCCGCAGAACAAAATAATAAAAAATCTTCAGTTTGAAAGATGTAGATGACTTATTGAACAATTAAAAGTGAATATATCAATAAATGTTTATTTACTGCTTTTATATTTGAATTTTTGAGCTACATAAAAAGTATGGGTCATGAACAGGTGAAGCGTTGTTATCGAGATTTTTTAAGAAATTCATCAGGGATTTTCTTTGGAAAGCTACCAAAAAATTCAAAAGACCGATTAAACAAACTAGTAGGAATTGAATTAAAAATAACTTAAAAAATGTAGACATTTATGCAAATCGTTTAGTACAAGCATTTAAACTAAATGAACATCAAGAACAAGATTGGGAAAAACATTCCAAGAAGATAATCTCACCCGAAGAAGTTTTGCCTGAGATAAAAGAAAATATTGATTGAATGTTATTTCCAGAATTTACTTCGATAAGAAGTATGTCGCAAATAGTTTTGGACAACATTTAGAAGATTGAAAATAGGTTGTTATAATACAATATTAAAATTATTAAATAGAAAATTGCTCATTTTCTTGACATATTTTTTAATACCGAAATAATTTAACGCAGCAGCGTTTACCGTACAGTAGCTGAATGTGAAGAAGCAATTCTATGACTGAACCTCCTAAAAAGTGGAAAATTATTGTTCTAAATATATCCCAAACCAATAAGCATGGGGTATACATTTTCCGAATGAGAAACTCGGAGCATGAAAAATATGGCACATATGGCCAATTCGGAATTATACAAAAAAAGATAGTTTCTATACAGACAGTGAAGAATAGTGCTCAAACAATGTAGAATAAAAAGAAAAAGCAAAATTCACTGACAAAGTTCAGGCCAGGTGGCCAGGTGTGCGATATCGACAAAAGGGATTCATGACCTTATGTGGGTGAGTAAGGTGAATAGATCTAGATTATAGAAGGTATATTCACAAACCTCACTAAATTTGTTCATTTTGTACGTCAACATCACGTTGGAGATGATATAATGTTTTGGCCGGACTTGGCGTCCTGCCATTATGTAAGGGCAACTCAAAATTGGCTACATCTAAAGCATAGTTTTCGTACCAAATCAAGATAACCCCTCTAATTTACCACAGGCCCGTTCAATTTAAGATTTTTGGCACTTTTATGAACCTATTGAGAGATGTTTGTATACCTAGTTGAGGAGCACAAACCCCTCCATTTAGTTAAGTTATGATCTTTGTTTTTTACTAAGCCGTTAACTAAGTTGGACTGGAACCGTTGGAGATATTCATACTGAACAAACTGTTTACACCACCACTACACCAACACTCACAATTACACTGTCTCTTACACTGTCAATTACACGCGCTTCGGTAACCAAGATTTCCGACAAATCTCCCGAGCTTTCTTTTTGTAACATCAGGTGTTGTTGTCATCCGTCATCTTTATGTGCTGCTCTGGTAAAAATTATTATTGTATCTTTTCCATTGCTGAACATTTAGTCATATCTTTAAAAATGCTTAGATATTTAGATATTATACATATGTCCAATCAATTTTTCAACGGTCAAACTATGTCGGAATAATTTAGCATTTCTCTTGAAGATATACTCAATCTAAGATATATTATTTTGAAATACACTTCGAATTCGAGCTGTTTTTTATCATCCTAAATTCTTAAAACGTTTAATTGCTTTGTGGATCAATATTGTATTATTTACTTTAATTATAAAAGAGAAAACCGTGTTTACTCATTTTGAAATTGTAAGTAAATTTGATATTCAGAAGCTTTTGTAAATATTCTCCCCTCTTTGTTATTTCAATAGATATTAAAAAGTATCAGTTTACGCCGAATATCCTTGTTATATTATACATCCTCAAATAATTGCTTACTGCATTACTAAGTAGAACATAACCGTGGAATTAACTTTCAAATCAATAAACAGAATTTGATATTTGAGGAAAAAATAGTTATATATACTAAATAAATTGAGGAGACTAATAGAAATGACGATACGAACAACCGAGAGCAAAGTCACCTTGGAGAGTAGTACTTCTAACGAATATAGGATAAGAAAAGTTCTGAGACAAGGAGAGCCATTATCCACAACCCTCTCCAACTTTGTTCACGAAATCATATGAGGAGAAAGATATTTTAAACCTAATCTAATCTCAAGCTTAATTTATTAACAAAAACATCAATGTCTAGCATATGCGGACAACATAGTACTCACGGCAAGAATCAGGAGAGTACTTCAAAGCATATTTAAACTAATGGAATAAAAAGCAAAGTAATACGGTTTAGTGATTAACGAAAAAGTTAAAATGACAAGATACATGGTAATGGATGACAATGGAAAAACCGATATTATTATAAATAGTAATTTGAATAATAGCTATAGACTAGGAAAAGTAGCTCAATAACAAAATATATTACAAATAGAGTAGATGAAGAATGGGAAATAAACAAAAATATGATTGTACCGAACAATGGTAAGGCTGTCAGTTACTTATGCGTGTGAAACTTGATGAATGAACAGGCGAATAAACTAAAAATATCGGAGCGCAAAAGGCTCAGATATATTTACAGTGGGATTAAAAAAGGTGGAGTGTATAAAATAACAGAAGACATATGAGTAAACATGGTTAAGACCTTAACCTTAACACCTATACATCCTATATATCCGGAATTGCTACGCTACGTACTCACATCACCCGCACATCAAAAACCTTACTTAAATTCAACTTCATTATGTAACAGGGACATAAAACAAAAACCAAAAACTAAATTTCTAAAATTTCTGTTTCTCCCTTACAAAAAACCAAAGTACGTCCATGAATAATTCTAATATTATCGGTGCTATCAATACCATTTATCCATGATACCGAAGCTAAAATAGAAATAAATTTTATTGTGCAAATAATAAAACTAATTTGTTGTCGGATGATTGTCAATTTTGTAAAGTTTACTATTGTTTTAGCTTTATTTCGCAAAAACTGCCCCTATTGGTAAATGATGAAAAAAATATAATTATTCAACACACTGTTATGCATTTAATTACAGTGTAATTATTCAAAATTAACGAATTATACAGGGTGACGCAATAGAACGTGCATATTGCATCCTCGTGAGGTAAACGGTGCGTGGGCGAGGGAGCCAAGCGTGGTTGGATAGTTGCACTCGTGGAATTTTAGTAGCAATGAGTCACTTCGACGGAAAGCGTCGCTTTTTTTGTGGTCGCAAGTTTTACGAGAACGGTCGTTAATAAGTCTTGAGGCGACTGTATCGTTCAGAATATGGATTAAGTGCAAATTTAATTAAAATATGGGTTAAGCGTTTTGAAGAGTCCGGTTCAACGTTTAAAACAACAGCGAAAGATCCAAGAACGTCTAGGACCACAGACAATATTGATAGGGTGAAGGAGTCAGTACGAGGTAATCCGCATGTGTCTACTCGGAAGCGATCGGCGGCATTAAACTTGTTACGACGAAGTTTACTGCCAATTTTGAATTTTGATCTTAAACTGCATCCTTATAAGCTCCAGTTAACACAGAAATTAAAAGATACCGACTTTGGAGCAAGGTTGCCATTTGCTGAAGAAATGATTAGTCGATTTTCCACTTTTGACAACATCCTTTTTTCAGATGAGGTTCATTTTCATTCAAATGGGTTCGTAAACCGACAAAATTATCGATATTGGACCGAAAAAAATCCCAAATTGAAACATCTAAACCACTGTATGGTCCGAAAATAACGGTATGGGCAGCAATCTCAAGCCAAGGAATTATTGGCACTTTCTTCTTTGAAGATTCACGAAGACGAAACATCACCGTTAACACCGACCGCTATGTTGCGATGTTGGAGAGATATTTGACTCCAGAGCTTGCGAGATCAAGACCAGTGAATACGAGAGACTGGTTCCAACAAGACGGAGCGACCTGACGCACATCAAATGACTCTATGGCGGTTATGAGACAGATGTTTCCTGCAAGACTAATTTCCAAAAGAGGTGATATCCCTTGGCCACGAAATAACCCTGATTTGACGCCTGACTTGTTTTTTTGTAAAGACACCTCAAACATAAAGTCTACATGAACAATCCTAAGGACATCAGCCAGCTAAAGGAAAATATCCGCCAAAAAATGGCACCAATAACCCCAGATTTATTGACAAGAGTTTTCACCAATCTGCGTTCGTATTTGGAGGAGGGCCGTCTCAAAAGGGCCATCATTTAGATGATGTAATTTTTAAAAAATAAACTTCATTTAATTACCTGATCATCATATCTTATCTCAACAATACCGACTCCTCAAACATAAAGTCTACATGAACAATCCAAAGGACATCAATCACCTAAAGGAAAATATCCTCTAAGAAATGGCAGCAATCATCTCAGATTTATTGACAAGAGTTTCCACAAATCTTCTCCCGTCTACGTTTTTAGAGAGGCCCGTCATTTAGATGATATTATTTTAAAAAAATCAAACTCATCTAATTACCTAATCAACATATCTTTTATTTCAACAATATCTTATGTGCTTATTTTTTTAGCCTATACTTAATAAATGCACGTTCTATTGCGCAACCCTATATATTCTAACACGGAATAAAAACTTCACTATTTTAGTTTCTTGTATTAATTTATAACTTTATAGTTTTTCTTTATTTAGAGAAGTTAATTCAATTACATAGTAGATTTAAAGTGTTTCAATAATTACATTGGTAGCCAAAAAATCTTGCTGTAACATAATATTTGAATTGTATACTACAGCAGAATGAATCTATTTTTACACGAAAATGGGTAGATAGAAGCTGCAGCACGTAAAAATTCACATTTTTGAAAATAGGAATTCAAAAGACATATTTTTTCTTTTTTTTTTCATTCACTGAACAAGTGAGACGCTACTGCTTACTTAGCACACATGGGGAGCTCAATGTTTGACTTGTCTTTAGGTTACAACACCAAACTACATGAAATGTCTTCTTCACATTTTCAGAAAATGGTATGGCTCGTTTATTCTCCATAAATATAACAAAACTTTTCAGAATAAATTTTGCAATAGATGTGCGTATGACTTACTATTTTTCTCTTTGAAGGAATTTTCTTAACTACACAGAACGATTGACTCTAAAACTCAAATGTAAACTTTATAAGAGAATAAATAAGCCACTCTATAAAATTTTTGCTCATAATTATAAGCCAATTTGGTAACCCCCTATAAAATTTATCACCTGCGAACAAAAAAAGATTTAAAGAACATTTGAAAAGTGGTAATCCCTAGGGCTCATGAATTATTTTTTTCTATTATTTGGTACAAGGTATTAACATTATATAAATAATTGTTTGATATTTGCAACAAAAAACGGTTAGGCTAATATTATAATTGAGCAGTTACTTGGGATTTGCCAATGCACATGTATATAATAACAAATTTCAATCTAATAACAAATAAACTGTTTTTTGTGCCGGGAATCCAAAAAAGTACAAAAACAGCAAGTCTCAGTAAACTGTCAATAACTCTACTCAAGAATTAATCAAAAATATTTATCTAGGGGGAATAAATAACTTTTAAGGATCCGTAAAGAAAACAAAAATAAACCAAACAATCCGTCAGGAGATCCACTCTGAACTAGACTATTAATATGACCTGAATACTTCGTTCAGTGTCCAAATAACAATGATTATTTTCCGAACATTTATAATTTAGCGGGTTAGCCCTGTCAAACGAATTATTGCTGAATATATGTCGATTGATTTCTTCGCAATTGTTATAATAATATAATTTTTTTCTTTCTGCTCCTTTTTCCTATAATTGAATAGAATGAAATTGGAACACATTTTTTATATTTAGTATCTATCATATTTATTCTTATTATTTGTCCTAAAATTAATGGACTCCGTAGAACAACAGAATCAGGCAAAGGGAGAGGAGAACGAATTGAAAATTGGGTTCATTATAGTAAGAACCTTCTTTGGCCACCGTGGAAACTAATATTTGTTAAATTATGACAGAAATATTTTTTTTTATAATAGTTTGAGCTATTACCCAAGCTTTCGTAGAATTTAAATCGTATATTACATCGTAAAATTTTCGATAATGCTTTTCAAGCTTCTGTATTGCATTGTATTTTAGAATAATTTTTTTATGTAACAAGCAAGTCTAAGATCCCACCGCTTGATCTTGCATGTATCTGTTTTTTTATACCTGCAAGATCAAGCGGTGGGATCTTAAATTTTAAACTATATTACACTCAAGTGGTTTGAGTGGTGCAGGCTGTGTGGAGATATTGATCTTGAACTTCTATAAGTCGAATTGTCCTCTTCTGTATTGAGTAGAGCATTGTATGCTTGGGAGCAGAGTTCCAAATGTGCGAGTAATATCCACAAATATGGACAATATGGCCTTGTAGAGGAGTAGCAACTGCTGCGGAGTATATAGCTTTTTGGTTTTGAAGAGGGCTCCAAGTAATTTGACCACGTGACTATGCCAACTATGCTCTTAACATCAACAGGCGAATTCACGTGGATGGTGACATTTTATGTCGAGGCAAGACCAAGTCCTGAGCTGCTTTGTCAGCTTTCTTTGTAAAAACAGCAATCTGGCTCTTCACTGCATTCAATGTCAATATTTTTTTTACATTTTCTCCTTCACTTTGGTTCATTGTTTGTTTGTTTATGAACCAGCAAACTCGCGACACAATTTGAATTTTTTATTAAGAAGTCTCATTACATACATACTTGGGAGGCTCCTTGTTAAACCTTTTACAATTTGACATATGAATATATCATACGTTTAGAAACAATTTTAGAATGAATACCTTTCTTTTTACAACATTCATTGAATTATTTTCTGAAAAATTTTCAATAACAAACAATCATACCATTAGTCAAATCAATGAAAACATTCCAGATTTTTTCCTAGAATTTTCATTAAATACATTTAAACACAAAGTGTAAAAACTCACAATCGGCTAAGATAGTTATCACAGCTTTATATAACATTCAGTTTAAAGTTTAATTGATTATCAAAGTGGATTAGTGAAAATTAATGAAAATTCGGGCAATTTTAATAATGAAGAATCGACAAAAAATTTTCTAACCATGTAAGAAACTCATTTAATATATTTAACTGTCGGATTGGACAAAACGTATATTTAAAAATTCATTCCAATTAACACTGTTTTGTGCTGCTGATCCTAAAACAAGATGTTTCTTATCATCTATATTTTGGATTTGAATAAAAAAAATGTAACAACAATGTAACAAATGTAATAAATATTTTAGAACAAAAAAAAATATTTTCAACTTTCTATCAGATAATTTGTGAAAACTATGAATCATATTAGACACTGTGCATTTTTACACGAAGTATGCTTCCCCATGAAGACCATTTTGTACATAGACAATCGAGTTGAAATTGAAATAGCTTTTTATTTGTGGTAATCCTACCACTAATATGCGATAAACTAATTGTTGTTTGCTTAATTGTAAGGTACTTTAGCCATAAACGATTGTTTAAACTTGAAGTAATTTGTTGTACTACTTTTCATTTCCAACTGAAATTCGTGAGAATTACCTCGTCATTACTTAGTAAAACAAAACTCAACACGTATCTACTTCCGATTGCATTAAAATAATGTAACATTCTCATGAGTGATGACTCGTTTACTGATAATATAGCAACTAGTTATATATTTTCTAGGTCACCAGTACTTTGTTTTTGATAAAACTTGTTATGGATAGTTTAATATCGTTTGATTACTCTTTGTTTCAACGGTTGTTTCATTTGACGTGACAATTGGTGGAAATTATCATGAGATTGTTTTGTTCATACAAAGAGGCAGTGTTTTTTGTTGTCATATAAACTAATGATTTCGATAAAAAGATTTCCGTATAGCACATTTCCACTTGCTTTATACAGCTTTTCACTACAATTTAAACGCCCTTCTCCACCGTAATTATACAGCTAATACAAAACAATGTTTCATAGTTCACAGAATATACATTCATCTCTGCCATCGCTTATTCATTTGTCTGAAATCGCTTGCCATGAAACTATTGTAACCAACAGTGAAACCTGGAAAGTGGTCCAGATATACAAGCTTTACATTCTACCGTGGGCAAAGATCTCATTATTATTGTTACAGGCTCGTCCACGACATGGCCGTTGAAGCCCGATGCTGTCCGGTTATAATGGAGCTTCGTCGCTGAAAACAATTTTTCGATAAAAAAGTGGATCTCCCTCCAACTTTGCCAACGCCTATTCATCAAATGTTAGATGTTGTGGAAGATCGTGTGGCTTCAGTTGTTGCACCAGCCGTATCTTATAAGGTTTTCACCCAAATTCATTCGCAACATTTTCGTCGCAGTGGAGTAACAGAGGCCCAATTGCTGCGAACGGCGGCGAATCGACATTTCACAGTCATCAGTAACACCGACGGATACAGCTGGTCCTCAGTATACGTTTACCTGTTAGTGGTTTAATGTCCAATAGTGTAAACTGGGTTGGAAATTTAGTCACAAGCTTCCGAATAGTGCCCTCAGTAGGCCGACCAAACTGCCCATAAATTGGAAGAAGTGCGCGATGCACTCTCTCAACCGAGCACGAACTTTGATAGTAAAATTCAATAATTTGCAAGCGTTTTTTTCGTTCGTAAGTCAATTCATGATTAAATTATAGAACAAACTGAACAAGTTTGACAATGACACAAGACACGATTCACGCGTGATCTGTCAAAAACTGTGTTGCCAAAAAGATACCAGCAAAAAATCACTCTTTATATATGTAGATACATTGACTAAAAAATTATCCTCTGCTTGTTCTTACTTACTTAACTTACCTCACGTTGTTCGAATCTCACCTTAGCTATGGTTTTTTTTTTCTGGAGGTATTGTAGTTTGCACTTCTTCGAATCTATCCTCAAATTACAAAAAGAGCTATTCGTTACATTTATGGTTTAAGTAGTAGAACGCATTGCGATTTCTATTTTTAAAAATACAAAATTTTAGAATCCTTTTGCTTGGTTCGCAAAAACTTTCACAACTCAACTGAGAGACCCATTCATAGTTACCCTACATGAAGAAACATTCACTTAACAATACCCACCTATGATCTGGTAAAAAATTCCATCATGTTCAATGCCAAAAAAGTATTCAATCAGGTCCCTTCAGAATTAATCATGTCAAATACATTTAATTAGTTACGGAGATTGATAAAGGCATTTTTGCTTGAAAGACCTTATTATTTTGTGGAAGAGTTCTGCAATCTACCATAAACTGGTATTTACGTAGCTTTTCTTCGGTTTTGTTAATTGTTCTTTCGCGTAAAAAATAATGTCTAAATGTCTAATTAACCCTTGAAATTATTTTTTCCTCATTTACCTAAGAACGAAACATTTTTTGTATGAATATTAAAACTAATTTTTCTATCAGATTTCTGTGAAATTTCGACAGATTCGAACCGTGGTGAATACTATAAATATTAATCACGTAGCCAAAATGTTGTCCACATCTGGTACATTGTCAAAAATCAACATTTTGCATTGGTGATTATGAGACACTTATTATATTAGAAGCTGAAAAAATTGAAATATTTTCACTTCATGTGAGGATAATGAAAACAAAGAGGAGAGTAATGAGAGAATATATCCAACTCTAAATGAAAATACAGTGTTCACAACCGTGTGAGGATCACTAAAAATTTCAAGACAAAGGAGCGTGTCGTGTATGGAATAAAATTCAACAATATTTATTTTGAAGATGATGTTATTATAATTGAATAGTAAGTTATTTCATTTGACTAGACCCAATCAACTTGATACAAATTGGTTTAGAAAATCCAAATAATGATTTAAAAGAAGGATTACGTGAACTTGAAATAACTGGTTGTAATATTTGAAGGTTATTGGAAAAGAACCAGAACCATACAAACTACCAGCATCTACAAAATACCAAAAGTAGTAACTCTTGGAATTCGGTAATCAGATGCTGCAAAGACTAAAGTAAATGATTAATTTTATAATGAGGACGAATGGAGCATTGTTTCTCACTATAGAAGTATTAAAAAATAGAAATACTTGGAAAATACTATCGAAGACAAAGAAAGTTTCTTGAGGATTGTTATAACAAAATATATCTATGTATTTGCCTATAGGCCTAAGGAGGACTCAGTTTTACAGTAGAGTCATCTGTCTTTTATCAAAGCCTCTCTCTTCAAACCCTTATTTTTAGATAAGGAATGTACCATTTATAGAAAATCATTAGGAAGGTATTTACAAGTAGTACAAAAAAAATTATTGAACATGATTTTGTTCAATATTTACACCATCTTTGAAGAAAAAACTACAATTAGAATGAGTGCAACCAACACCTTTTGAAAATAGAAGGCGTATGCTTATGTCTCATTGTTGCTGTTACATCAAATGTAAAACTATGTAAGTGAAAACCCCACCCCGTACATCGATTATATATTTTGTAAGTATTAAAGTCTTTGATTCTTAAGTCATTCAACTATTTGTTGTACGTAGAGATTTAGAAAAAAGTTCTCAAAATATGTACCCCTCGATTGTGCTGAAATTGGTACCAAAACTTATCTTTGATTAGAGAAGATAATTCCTGAAGGGATTTCCACCCAAAGAACGTCGTTTGCTCCCTAGTCCCTGGTCCCAAATAAAAGGAATTTTACTAAATATCTTCGAAAATGTTGATTATATGGATAAAATAAACAATAAAAAAATGCTTGTTAAAACGTTATATTCGTTTTTTATGGAGAGCTATTCTTTTGGCTGTCTTGACATAAGAAATCTCAGTAGGTGGCAAATTGATCAACCTAACCTAACCTATCCTAACTTCCTCCACGTGTTTAAGCAAGCGGTAGTGAGTTAAATAGTCAATTTGACTCCTGTCGAGATATTTTGGATCGTAACAGCCAAAATAATAAGTTTACGAACTTTATTTAGTGTTTTTTTTCTTTAAAATCTATATTTTCGGTGATATTGTTTGAAATTGTTATAACTTTGAAGGGTCCTGAAGTTTGAACCCAGCTATGTCGGCTAGAATCTTCTCCAATTAAGGATAGGCTTAGACAAAAATATTTTCGGAAATACAATCAAAATTTCATCCAAAAATATGTTGCAAATCCAGAACTGTACAGCTAAAACCAATTGCCACCATCTTTAGTGTCGATGAAATATTTCAAGATAATTAAGGCAATCTTACAACTTCTTTCATCAGAATCTGATATGAATAATTCGCAATACCAACCTTGAAGTTACGAACTTATCGTTTAAAATGTTTAGACTTTTATTAAATATATGAAATTGATTCCACTGATTCAAGAAATAGCATATAACATAACCAAATGTCCTCAGCAGAATTTAGTACAAATTTGTAATTGACTTTAATTTGCTCACTCATACAGTTTATTTCCTCGTATGGTTAAGATTTATCAATATACTGTTCACCGAAATAGAGGAATACTATTTTAGTACCTCATATATTTTTGCGTATGCGAAATTCTTTTTGTGATGAAAATTAAATTATATAAAACTACTCACCAATAAAAAGACATAAACCTTCCTATAATAACTGCAATCTTTCAACACTATATCTACATAGAAACAACATAATTTCAAACAGTTTGTTTTCTAAACAATGTTTTCTTATCTGTATTATCTGCATGACTAATAGATATTTTTTTAAGTAGACAAAAAGTCGTCATGATTCCAACTTGGTCGGATGAATCAATGCTAACATTATCTGGTTTTCTATTGTGTGTTATTGCATGAATTGAAATTTCAATTTTAGTATTCAAAACAATAAATCATTACATGATAACATCATTATTGAACATTTTTAACTTTTGTCGTGATTAATGCTGAAACTTTTCAAGATATAGCAAATCAAATTCTTGATTCCCCATTGTTGATAATGTATATAATGTACAAACATGATACCATAAACTGATTGTGATTTCATCTAGTATATCCGTCATGATTCCCAATTTTTGGTCATATTTTTGGACTTATATATTCTACTTTCTATGGAAAGTCTTCGTTCTTCTAACTACATTATCAAAGAAATTCATGAAGTTCCCTCCTATCACAATAATTAATATTTTCTTCATTCGGAGTCTTGAGTCAGTCTTGGGCATTCATCGATGACGTGGTCTGCAGTTTCATTCCTCCTCCACGCACTGGCTGCATTCAGAGTCTTCTGTGATGCCTATAGTAAGAAGATGACGTCTTAGATGATTTTATCTGATTAAAATGCCAGTCACCTGCCGAATCTTACGCTTGTTTAAGTTATGGTTTTTTGGAATTCACAAGTTCTGATCTACATCGACTCCTGGAATGGATCTTATATTGATAAACGTTTTATTCAATGTCGGCAGTTATGTATGGAATTTAATATCAGATAAATATCTGCCTCTGCTACCCTCACGAATGCGAATCCTTTTGAGCACATTTTTCATTACATTCTCACACATTTCACGCGTTATTTCATTAATTTCATTACGAATATGTTGTTTTAGTTACTCCAGCATTTCTGTTTTATTTGCATAAACTTTACTTTTCATATATCCCCACAAAAAGAAGTCCGGAGTAGCCAAATCAGGCAACCGTACAGTCCAATCACCATCATCATTTCTTGAAATAACTTGTTGGGGAAAAAGGTCTCGCAGTAAAGCATGCACTCGTGGCGTTAAAAACTTTTCAATCGTATTACGATATCGCTCCTCATTAACAGTTAGCGTTACGCCGCTCAAGGTTTCAAAGAAGTAAGGTCCAATGATTCCTCCTGACCAAATTGCACACCAGACTGTCACTTTTAATGGATGCAGAAGTGACTGATGAATAATTTGAGGGTTTTCCATTGCCCAGAACCGACTATTCTGTTTATTCGGGGTTGTCATGGGCGAGCTGTAACATCCTTTTGGTATATGTACGGCGGCGTAAATGGTCTTCTGGAAGAAGCTCTTGTGTTAACTGAGTCATAAATGGAAACAGAAGCAAACCCTTATGCAAAATTGTGGTCAAAGTTGTTCTTTGAAGACCAAGCTGCTGAGCACGGAGTCGAATTGAGGTTGATGGATTGTTTTGAAAACTTTCTTGAGCAACATTGATATTTTCAGCCGATCTTGCAGTACTTTGTGATCCATGCTTGGGCCTATCAGCTACAGTCCCTCTTTCTTCGAAATCATTCACCACTCGATAAATAAAATATCACGTAACTTTCTCATCGTTATAGTAATCGATGATTAATTTTGATAAAATGTTTTAACAATTAAAACACGTTGGTTAACCGAATATTTTTCCATAATAAATTTGCCACGTCTCTACTTCACGACTGCCAAATATGAACTGTCAACACTAATGTATACCAAAATGGCGGCAAAACAAAGTAGTATACCTTCCCGGGTGACACTCTTCACTTCGAACTAAACGAAAACTATTGAAAACAAAATCGCCTCTTTCCAAAATGTTCGCTTTTCTGTTGTAGGGCTTAGTACTAATCGGATCACCTTCGTATCTTAATTGGATAAATCTGATATTTTTGAAAAGACACATAAAAATTTAGAAAATAATGTGAAATACTAAGAAGTTTGAGCAGCTTAGAGGATTTAATCACCATAACATTCTTTTTTGATTCTGATTTGTTTATTTTATCTAAAAACCAATGTTTTCCAAATGATTCCAGCTTGTATAGAAACGCTGTATATATTAATGAGATTATTTTTGAACGCATTGTATTCCTTAATCATTTTTCTTCAAAGCCATCCGATATTTTCTTCATCACATTTGTTATACTAACATCTGCTTTGTGCTGCTGATCGTCCTAAATTGTGTTTTTACGCGTTTAAGAAAAATAAACAAGCGGAAAATCTAAATGTAGGCGTTTTAAATTACACGTCAACATCCCGACTAAAGGAATTAATGTTACTATATCAGGTTTATATGAAATGAACCTAAATTAATCAGGAGAATTCTTGTGATCTAGATGTATTTGGCTTTATAATTCTATTAGAAAATATAAAATAAAATGTTGGAAAGCATAAAAAGTTCGTTTTTTGCTAATATGCATCCCTAAATATTCAATCTGGGTGTTTAGAACATATCTTTTCGATGTTTGAACACTTAGGTAATAGACGTTAATAATACAATATATAGAATATACTTTTTTATCATGTTGTGTCTGAAACGGCGATTCGAACACTTTTTATAGACAATTTTATGAGACACAACTTTTAATTCTACTTTCTTTGCAAAAGTGTTATCGATTTGTGAAAAAAATCTATTTTCTTAATCTTGAGTTTATTTTTCAACAGACATGGTATTGATAGGCACCTTTTGTATATTAATCATAATATCGAGTTACGACGCAGGAATGTCTATTGAAAATATATAGAATTAAACATACAAAACAATGACTAATATTAATGTAGTTTTAACTGTTAATTATTTGAATTTCAAATTCATAATTAAAATAACTTTTTAGAAATTCACTGATATTATCTTAATAATTTGAAACATTTTGTTTTTTATCCAAATTAGTTGAATATATATTTGTGTGCAGCTGGTTGGAATTATCTATTATCTTGAGTATTTTCAGATAAAGTTCATTGACTTTATAGAAAAAAGGAATACATCAACTCATTCCGAAAATGCGTATTCAATCCTTTAAATATAATATGTCGATTCTATTCTTTTAGAAATATATCGATCATATATTAGGACAGAGCCGGATTTATTGAAAGAATTTAATCAAATTTCCCATTTCTATTCAAATTAGGTGAAAAATTTCAAAACTCCATTAAAAATAAAAAAGAAAGTCATTTTTTGGCGTAACTTTTGATACAATTGGTCTTTAATAATGATTTAAATCAACGATGGTCATCAGATGGCCTATTGACCAGATTCGGTTCACAAAAGAGTCTACCCAGGTTCGCGAGATCTTTTTTAAAAGCAGTAATTTTCAACCAAAGTAGTATCATCTTTAATATAAACGATTTTGCCAGAATATTTATTCATAATTTGATATTAGAAAAATCATGATCTAGTGTGATTATTACAAATAATACATCAACTTTTTAAATTTAATACGTGAAACACTGGGTTGTGGACGAGAGGATTGAGGAACTTAAATCTATTTTTTCATCTTCCAAATACGGGAAATGATAATTGCGCCGACTTTGCATTAATTTTGATTAATTCTGCCGATTTGAAAAGTTCCAAATTTGGTTTGTAATGCAAAGTATATTCACTATTAATATGGCTTAAGTCATCCTTGTGAACAGCTCTACTCGAAAGTGAATTTTTCCTATCAAAATCTATACAGCACCAAAGGTCGCGTTAATTAAAATTATTTTCATTTCCACTTATTATTTTGTAATTAATAATGCTCACCCATTTTTTTATTACGTTGTAATTAAATGAATGTAGTTTTTAATTAACTTTGATTCATATATTTTTCCAATTTCAAATAAAGATGATGATGAAGTTGAAGGAGCATATTGTGAACTTACGTGTAAAGAAGAATTGTAAATGGAAAAGAGGTTGTATAGGAACTATTATTTCCTAATAATTAGCTAAAAAATCAGCTATTAAGTAAAAATAATGTCGTCGTCGACTCAAAATGCGCGACCTAGCAGACATAGGCATTTCAAAAAATGTGGTACATCGCATATTATTTGAAAATGGGAAAGCTGTGCGCAAGATAGGTGCCGTGTTTGTTCACAATGGAACAAAAACAGCGTCGTGAAGATGTTTACATCGAGTGTGGCAATGTTTCACAAAATAAAGCCGAAGTTTTCCGCCGTTTCATAACCAAGGATGAAACGTGGGTCCATCACTTCGCATCCGAAGCAAAAGAACAATCAAAGGAGGCAAAAACCGTACAACGGTGAATATTACGCTATCTAATTGTAATGTTTTAGCGAAGAAATCAAGCATAAATGACCGTATTTGGCTTAGAAGAAAGTGTTGTTTCATCATGTACCAGCTCACACATCCATTATTGCAATGGCCAAAATTAACGAATTAATGTTTAATCGTCAGATTTGGGTCCCATGAAAATTTTTTTGTTCCCACACTTGCAAAAATGATTCGGTGGTCAAGTATTTTCCAGAAAAGAAAACGTAATCTTGGCATTTAAGGGTTATTTTGAGAGGCTTGATGATTCTTATTATAAAAAGGATATCGAACTTATTATTTTCGGAAAAATACACCTCTAATACTATCTTTTTAGATAGGACAGTAATAAACATTTTGAATGCGTCTTTCCAGATACGTGCATATTGTTGAGTGCGTTTTGATTATTTTTATGTGGGTATGGTAAAAAATTAGCTATAACAAATCGAACATTCGATTCGACATAAAAATTTTATCGTTGTATTGTTGTTAGAAATAAACATCAATGTTTTGTATATGCCAACGACGTAGTATTCTTAGCAAGATCCAGGAAATAACTTGAAAATATTATCAAGTTACTGGAAGAGAAGTTAAGAGAATATGGCTTAGTGATCAACGAAAAAAAAACAAAGAGAGACAAGGAAAAAATCTTTCTTTGGATTTTATTGGATATATAGCTACAGAGGTGGGCGAGAGGACAGCATCCTTGATCTAATGGAAAACATCAACACGGACGGAGAAATTACGTATTGTGAACACGATGATGCTGAACACACGTTCTTCGTGTGTAACCACTGAAGGGGTTCGAGAGAGGAAGTAGAAAATACTTTTGTTAGCCTAAACACTGATAGCATCGTTCAGGTGATTCTGTACAAGATAGAATTTTGGCAATTGGTTACTATCCAAACAGAAAGAATTCTTAGACAAAAGAATATAGACGGCTGTCTGGTATGATGATATAATAGAAAATGAACCAATGGAACAGACATACACGTACAGATCCTCCAAGCAGAAGTAATATCACCATAGTTCCTGGTTGGACGGAGAGAGACAAGATGGCGGTTTAGTGGATAGGCTACGGGAGTCCCACACATTCCATCAGCTCTCCTGGTGGAATCCGTTAATTGGACCCCGTATCTTTTTAAAAAATTAGTTACAGAATAGAAAAAGTGGAAAAAATAGAATATAGCATGAAACGAAAGTGAGGGACTTTCGAAATTAGGCAAAAAATAGTTACAATGGAAAAGAAGAGTGGAAGATATCGAAGCTGAAACGGTATGAAACTTTTCGCATAGTTGTTTGTTTCTAATGTCCCTTGTTTTTCGTTCAATCTACAGGTTTCGGTTTAATTGACGTTCTGTGTGAAATGCAAACTTTTTAAATGATGAGTCAATAAATGAATATTACAGGTGATTTTTTTATTTACATATACGAGGTGAATAAATTTTTATAGCAGCAATTACTTAACGCCGCACCTATCTCAACTAGTATGTGTCATACACTCATGTATTGAGACAGGAAGTTTAATTCATACTATTACAGCCGCTTTAGTGAGATCATGTTTGCACTATTTGTAATGAAAAGTGATCATGAAATAATAAAATCTATTAAGGTGATAATGTAGAGTGTTTTGAGTGATTTAGAAGGTTTGATGATAGATTTATGGTTTTGAAGTATAATTATTTTCAAAAGTAATAAACAATGTGAGGTGGCATCATCAGCGTTTTTGAAGTGTGACGATTCTTTCGTGATTACTCGTCAACAATTTTGCTCTCACTTCGTTATCAGAAGATTCAGTGATGCACCAAATGTAACTTTAAATCGTTCCTGAGTGCAAAGGTAACTGCTTCTGCTATGGACACTCCTCGGTCAGAGTTTAGTCCATATGTAAGAACTGGAGGAACAGTGCAAATGCACGACTTTAATTACGAAAAAATGCAAGCTCATTCTAAGGTCAATTATCCATAAAATAAAAAAAATTAAATCCAAATCATCGAAGAGTTGAAACTGGTCTTTAATAATTAGTAACCCTCGACTGGAACACCGATTGGGATTATTGGACTTTTTTTGAAGCGCATGGGGCTAGGTGACCACTATCAATAGTGAGAACTAGGTCGTATGATTATGGTGTTCTGTGTACCGAACTTATGAACTCATCCATCATTCTTATCCCATGCATGGTTCCAACATCAGATGATGCGACCCCATGCTTTGATAAATTTGCTTGGACAGTTTTTCCTCATAAATTTATTAGTAGTTTTGAGGACATCTCATTGCCACTAAGGTCACCCATTTAATTCCCATCGATGTTTAAAAAAAGAGTTTAAAGTAAAGAAATAATTTCTAAACGGTGAAATCTGCATGCGTACTTTCATTTTTTATATGTATCTATATTAAAACGATATATCAATTAGTTATTTTTCATTTTAATTTTTAAAAGATAATGTCAGAAGAAGGGGAAATTAAATTAATAGTTAAGATGAGGAACGGTTCGATTCTAATCTTCTGTGTCTCAATAGCACCACCATTGACGTCGTCGAATCCGTAAAATTGGTAGGGCTTGTTGTGGACAATTCATTGAAATGGGTGTTAGATATTGCTGCATCATGTAAGAGATTAAGTTCTCCATGTTTTACGCTGCGATCAGTTTTCAAAGAACTGAACTTATCCATCTCCTTCACAGTCTATTATGCCCTTATTGAGTCGCATCTCCGATATGCCTTTTCTTTCTGGGGTGCGACTCAAGGTAAGCGAATCGTCAAACTACAAAAGAGAGCTGTTATATATTTACTCGGACTAAACAGCAGTGGTCACCACAAGGACTTCAAAGACTTTAAAGATTTAAAATTCTGACCCTTCCTTCCTGATTCATCATTGAATCCGTTTGCCCGCTTCTCCGACTTTAGAAAGATCGTTGCACGGCTATCCCCTTAGGAGCGCGGAGCACGACCTTCACCTACCTACTCCACGTTTAGAATTAGTTAAGGACTCAATATTTTACGATGCAAAAAAAATGAAAATCAAATCGATATCATCTTTGGAAAGTGCCTTCTACTCTGGATTTATATACTACTTATATATATATATATACTAATTATTACCCATTACTATCACCTATAATTTTGTTACTCATTCTAGTTTTCTTCTGTATATTGAAATTTTATTTTAATTTTTTATTTTTATGTTTGTTTTTTAGTTTTTACAAGCTTCTGTCTACAAATTATAATAATGCGACAATAAAGCATTTCTCTCTCTCTTGCTTTTTTCGTTAAAATGGAAACGTTTCGATACTCTCAATAACATTGAGAAGATAGAGACAGAGCAGATGAAATAACAGCCTTCAGAAATTCTTCTAGTCGTAGATTCAAATTTGGGATAAGTGCATGGCTAGCAAAGTGCACTAAATTGAATTAAATTTAAATCACACTTTTTCACTTTTCTTTTTTATAAAGTAAGTCATCCTATGTGTGGATCATATTTATATTATTTCCACGTTTACTCATTTTATAGAAGTCAACAATGGATTTTTTTACTGTCATACCAAAAATTCGGGTTTTTCTATTTCACAGAGAAATCAGGTAAAAACTTAAGCCGGTCCTTCATAAAATATATTAAAATGTTTTTATTGATTTCTCTTTTATTTTTATTTATTACCATAATATGCAGACCAAACATTAAATGTTTATTTTATCATACAGTATTAAAAGCAAACACATAGGGCAATGTATTGCAAGCTTCGAGTTAATATTGACTTTTTCTTATATACATAGGGCGAATTTGTAGGATAACGAAGAAAATCTAGCTGCATAAAAACCAGTCAGGGAAAATTAGAATCGAGCATAATCGTACGATTAATCCACCTTTAATAACTTTTGTAATACTGGTATTTAGAAAAAATCCAAAAACACGTCAATTTATGTTGGAAGGGGCAAGCATTATGGCTTATTTAAACTTACTGGAAAAGCCACCCCTCACCCCTAGCAGCATCCCCTTTATTTTTTTAAATTACTTTTCATATTTTTTATGTAAAATTTGGATACTCCTCTTTGAGCTGATTTCAAAAATGTATAATACTTGTAGGTTAAAGTGGTTAGTTTATGAGATAAACAATTTTTCTTTTAAGAGCACAAATTTTACTTATTATTTACTTTCACCTTATTTGCCTGTACTAAAATGGATTGTACAACAGTTCAAACTCTTTAATCTTTTTAACTGTGCTATTTATTATGAAGTTACAATAAGTGTTCAAAATGAGTACCATTCACTTCCATACAATGGTATAATCTATTTTGAAATGCCTCTCTGACATTGCTTAATACGGCTGGATTTAATTGTCGACATTCATTTTCTATCCTCTCTCGTAAATCATCCAGAGATTCTGGTTGGGTAGCATAAACTTTTGTTTTTAAATACCCCCATAAAAAGAAGTCTAGGGGTGTTAAATCCGGTGACCTAGGTGGCCACTCCATCATCTGCCCCCTTCTACCTATCCAACGAGCGGGGAATGTTTCGTTTAAAAATTGTCGGACAGGCATAGCATAGTGTGGGGGAGCTCCGTCTTGTTGAAATACCAGTAAATCTTCGGAAAGGTTATCATCATTTTCTATTATTGTTGTAATACGTGGGTCAACCCCTTCCCTGAGTAACTCAAGATATGATTCACCATTTAAATTTCCGTTGATGAAGAAAGGTCCGACAATGTGGTCACCTAGGATACCACACCAAACGTTTAACTTTTGGGGATGTTGTGTATGGAATTCACGCATAATATGTGGATCACTTTCAGCCCAATATCTACAATTATGCCTACTTACTAAGCCATTTAATGACCATGAGCATTCATCAGAAAAGCAAATATTGTTTAACACTTGTGGATTGTTATTGATAATTTGCGTCATTGATTCGCAAAACTCTAGACGACGATCAAAATCATCTTCATTCAACTCGTGCACCAACTTAACTTTGTATGGGTGGTACTTGAATTTATGTAGAACTCGGAAAACTGTAGAAGATGAAACACCGATCGCTCTACTTATTGTTGACAACGATTGGGGTTGTTGAGCCTCTAAGCTGACTTGCCCTAAAATTGCCACTTGGATTGCTTCGTTATTTACGAGTCCCTCTCGCTTATACACTTTATTGCAAACAGACCCTGTTGTGGTAAATTTCTCCATCAGTTGAATTACATACTTATGAGTTGCATGTCTTCCGTCATGTAATTCGTTAAATATTCTAGCAGCAGCTCTTGCACAATTATTATTTTGGTAGTATAAACCTACAATTTCAATTCTTTCTTGCAAAGAGTAAACCATTTCAGAAAAACAAAATAAATAATGTATCAAATTACACTATCAATAGTGACTACAAATTCTAGTTGAAAATGTCAAACTTTAATAAAAAGTAGAGTTTTTTGTTGTTTGGATTTTTTAAGTAGAATAAATAGCACAGTTAAAAAGATTAAAGAGTTTGAACTGTTGTACAACCCATTTTAGTACAGGCAAATAAGGTGAAAGTAAATAATTAGTAAAATTTGTGCTCTTAAAAGAAAAATTGTTTATCTCATAAACTAACCACTTTAACCTACAAGTATTATACGTTTTTGAAATCAGCTCAAAGAGGAGTATCCAAATTTTACATAAAAAATATGAAAAGTAATTTAAAAAAATAAAGGGGATGCTGCTAGGGGTGAGGGGGTGGCTTTTATAGTAAGTTTAAATAAGCCATAATGCTTGCCCCTTCCAACATAAATTGACGTGTTTTTGGATTTTTTCTAAATACCAGTATTACAAAAGTTATTAAAGGTGGATACTTTTATCTGAAAAGCACTATATATATATATATATATATATATTAATGCATCTCTAAATGTTCTTGATATAGATATAAATAAGCAAATTGTCTGTGTCAATATCATATTTTGATACAGACTTAAAGAAAAGTCGAAACGTCAAAATTTATCTTTCTTTTAAAAACTATAAAAAAACTAATTTTAAAATATTTAGATGCATTAATATATCAAAAGGTCTAAGAAATTGAGGAAATTTATATATATATATATATATATATAAATATAAATATTAAATATATATATTCCTATATTTTTTTAATTTATTCCTCTTAAATGGATATCTGCTGTTAATTTTCTTATTAAACTTTAGTGCATTGGGAGGGAGTAAATTTTCATCAGTGCACATAAAAAATAATTAAACATCTAGAATCGATTATGGGTTCAACTATATAACTATTATAGATGAATTTAAAGCACTAAAAAGTAATGAAAATCAAATTGAACATTCAGGACCTGGATCTGGTTCTGGTTTAAGATCCGGAATCAGCTGATGGTTGATCGACATGAATCTGGATTAAAAATCTTAAATCTTAATTAGAATTATTACTCGAAACAGAAAATATGTTCCAAATTAAGACACTGTTCTCTGAGGGTAGATAACACCTAAACCAGAACATCGTCAAGTTATATGGACCCAAGTATAGTTGTCGATTGTTTAGGCAACTGTTTCAAATGTACTCCTGTTTAAAACCTTTCGTAAACAGTAGTAGAAATAATTCAAAATTATGATCTTGAATAATTTTTGGCAAACCGTTATTAGAAAATATATTGGTAGGTAAAATTAAGTGTATTTCGGGACTCATATAATTAAAAGTATGAAATAACAAATCGCACTAACATCAAGTGTTTTATTCCAAAAATATTAGTATTAATTTAATTGTTAAAATAGAAATTTGTAGTCATTCTTATGACTAACTATATACCGTATATATTTGTTTCATCCTGATATATTATTTATATATTTTATACTGTTCATTTGCTCATGGTTTTCAATCAAAGAAAGTGATAGAAATGCTTTATTGTCACAAAATTGTTACAATTTAGAGACAAAAGCTTGTAAAAACTAAAAACCTAAGAAACAAATGTAAAAATAACTAACAGAATAAAACATCAATGAGTAATAAAATTATAGGTAATAGTAATAGGTAGTAATTAGTATATAAGTCTAAAATTAAACCAGTATGCAGCATGCCCGGCATTAAATATTATTATTAGAAGTCGGTACTTTCCAGTAAATATGACCTCAAAAATGCGGGAAAAGATGATATCGATTTGATTACAATTGGCAAGTGATTGTGCATTTTTTTGCACTGTAAAATAATGAGTTCTTAACTAATTAGTAAGCAGATGAAGATAATATAAATTAACAGCCCCTTTCCTCTATATTATATCAAACTCATGTACCACTCTCCTAGCTAAACTAGGACTATATATGATATGAATTAAAGAATTCTTTCAATACAGGAATCAGTTTTTTTGAAAATAATATACATATGTACAAAGGGATTACACAGCATAAATCTTCTCGAAATCCTCTTTTTAGTGTGGACCGATATCTATCATATAAATAGTTTCTCTGATCTTTTTCTTATTAGAGCTCTGTCGTCAGTTGTTCTGTTGTTCATATAATAATTCCTATCATTCTAAACTTCCCCTAATTCCTCCAGCCACTTCAGATCTCGGTATATCTACCACTTGGTTGTATTGTACCGTCGATTTCGCGCTGCGCTGTTTTGTTCTCCATATAAGGCCTTGTTATTTTATTCTTTGTAGTTTTCTCACTAGAGATATCCAGATCTAAGAAAGTTCGAATTTATAAGACACTGTTGAGACCCACCCTGACATACGCCTGTGAAATTTGGATAATAACTAAACAGAAATTGGATATCTGGGAGAGAAAAATATTAAGAAAAATTTTCGCAGGCAAGCTGATAGAGTTTGATCGGAGAGAAGATAAAATAATGAAATTTAAACACTTTCCAATGAGGCACCAATCACCGCGTTTATAAAGACAATGGCTAGGTCCTTGGATGAAGACAGGCTCATGAAACGAGTTGCATGGAAGACAAAAAGAGGTAGACCAAAGCGGTGGAAGAAGACCTTAGAGAAAGAAGTGGAGAGAATTTACAAGGCTATGGACCTAAATAGTCTGCATATCATTTCTCTTTTAGTTCATAGACTGCCTGTATTAATCGTGGTAAATTTTTATTAGCTCTAAATTTGTTCTTACTATTTTTCTTTCCACTATTTTTAGTTCTCTCTAGTTCCTCACAATTGCCTCTGCTACATAAATATATTATCACAGGTTTTATTGTGTTCTAGATATTAAGCTTGATGTTTGCTAATAAATAATTTTTCATTTGTACAGTTACGTTAGCTAGGTTTAAAGTAACAAGACTAATAAAAAGAATTTGAGATTACGTCATCTATTTTTAAAAATTTGTGGCAAGACTTCTGTGTTCACGTTACTTGTGATACCCTTCACTGATTCACAACCAATGCAATAATTATTTTTAAATAGTTTCTATCCCTTGCTCTTTCAGTCCTTTGATCAGTTTTCCTTTTTGTGACTATATTAAATAATTAATGGAAGTATATAAATAATATTTTTATGTTATCGTTATATTTTGTATTAACAGGTTGTTTCCACTATTTGCCTGGTAGTGTGAATGGCATCAATTATTGACTTTTACTGTGTAAATACACCTATTATGTTATTATGATTTGAAATTAAATATTGCTGATATTATTTTTTACGCCATATTAGAGAGAGTTATAGCTTTTGCTAAGTGTTGTTTGTCTTTTTATGTACTGTATCAATTTGTCCAATTTCCTATTCTTCATGCATTATCGCTTCTTTCCGAATGTTTCTAATAACCGATCTAGTATTTCATAGTTTATTAATTACATTTTCAATCTCCACGCCTATTTTGATTATTGCTATTAACTCGTTTTATCTGGATTTCTTCATTACATTTCCTTTGTTCACTTCTTTATCTCCTTTCTCTGTTACATTTTCCAAATCAACTTTATTTACCAGCAGCTTCCCTAAATATACTTTCCTAAATTTGTTTATATGGTTTTTTTCTAGTATCTTCTGTTTTGTTCATTTATTTTTCATAAACTATTTTTCTATTATGGTCTATGTTTATCCACTCTCTTTCAGTCTTTCAGCTCTTCGTATTATTTTTTGGAATTTTTTTATTTCCTCGTATTCTATTCTATATTCCGAGTAATTTTTACCTGTTTATTTCATTCTAGCATTTCTTTTGCATTCACCAATATTCACCGATATATTTTATTACAATGTACTATAACTATCTTTTCTTATACTTTCTTGTATGCGCTTTTTACATTTTGTTTTTAAATCGAACATAATGAAAATACAGAAATTCGAAATTCCAAAACTAACTACCACCGCTTGGTATAAAAATTCTTGTAATGTCTTGATTCGTACTACCAGTATTACGGTAACGTAAACAACCATGTGTTTATAAACAGTAGTCAAATTAATAGTTTTCCTAATAGATTCAATTTATTTATTTAATATTGTTGTAATTGTTGTGATAGTTTGAATATAACGATCCTGACTCTATGAAATAATGAAAATTATATGACAAAATCAAATACAGAGAAAATTCTTTTAAAATCAGTTGTGATTTCAAGTTGTTGCCCAATTACTCGGACTTGAACTGGGTTATACTAAATTCTGCTGTTTTCTGTGAAAATGATCATGAAAATGTATGTCCTACACGAACATTTTTAAGTCCAGAACAGATAAATGTGAAATATTCACCTCTTGTGGTTAGGTTAGGTTAGAATAGAATTGGATATTTTCGTCACTTCTCAAATCAGAGAGGTGCCATTCAAGATTCATTTTTCATACTCGTGATTGGATTTTTTTCCTAGGAATTTAAGAGTTGTGAACGATTAGCCCGGTGAGAGGTTCTATCAGACCATTTCACAAATGGAAAAGTACTATTAGGGCAAAAGGAACGCAAGAATGTTAAATTACTGTGGGACCTTGAAAAGGGATAATCCAGGAGCTAAATTTGTTAGATAATACCAAATGGTGAATTTGAATAGAATTTATATTTCTTACGGTTAAAATATTCAAATTACATTGATCAATAAAATTTTCGAGCATAAATTTTTTAGTTACTTATTCTTACTAACAATCATCGAGCAAAAGTAAAAAAATATGACTGAAATGTGTGTGGAATGACAAAGTTAAAATTGTGATTCTCTCCGTAATTAGACATTATAGTTACGATATGACTTCTGATAATACTTTTATATTTAACATCACCCCTCTACACTACACATTTCCTCTTAAAATTGTAAGGAGCGATACCTCTTTTAAAAAATCATGGCATCGTGTATTTTTTCAATTTTAACGTTTTTGTTGATTATAAATCCACTAATAATAATATATGTTACCAAAATAATGTGTATGAGTGTATGTAATATTTAGAGAATACTGAACTCAGCTTCAAAAATAAATTAATAGTACACCTGCACAGATGGCCAGATATGAATGCATACTATTCTCTCAATGATGCCAAAATTCTGTTGGCAACTGTTGTTTGTTGAATTGTATCACTGCCATTCCTTGTATCGCTAATAATACCAGTTAGTCAGGAAACTGACTCTATAACTTCCATCTAAATTTAGTAATATTATTTGGAGCAGTTGTTACACCTGTTGAGTTGTTACTCTTAAGAACAAAGAATATAAAGCAAACAAGTTATTTTTGGATTAGTATTTGCAATAGTCACCACGTTAAAAATATTCTGTAAGTGGTCATATACGTGAATATTTTGGCTCACTCACTGTACATGTGTACAGATTCGTAGAAACTAGACTTTATGGTGTGACGTGAAATTTTACGCCAACTTTAAATTGTTTGCTATTAATTCTTAAAAAAACATTTGATGTAACAATAAGGACATTTAAGATAATAATTAATTCAATCTAATTATATAGATTTGGAAAAACATATATGTTATACAAGAAGACCTTAATATTTGCTTCCCACATTTTCCCCAGTACTCAATCATAATAATGAATCGCTTTTTGTACTGAATGTCTTGTTTCTACCAAAAAGTATCTGGTACAAGCAGAGACGTGAATAACTTCTATAACTGCGCCCTCGTTTTTTTTTTAGATATTATAGATACCCTAGCTAGAGCAGTGATATATAACAGGTCTACTTTATTTCATGCATTTTTTATAAAACTAGAACTGATGTAGGCAAACAACCTGACGAGCTATTTAAGTGCGCCCTTCGCCTGTTATACCACCCGCTGGGTCTCACTAAAACCCAAATGTAAGTTCACTAGTATAAATGCGTTGCCCACCCTGATGCTTAAGCTTCAATTTCTGGGCTACTTTGGACTTCATAAGTCTATCATAATATAACACCCTGTACTACTTGTTATGGTAGTTTTGAATGAGGAAGAGAGCAGAATATAAATTGCGTTTAAGTATGAATTGGTGAAAAAACGTTTATTGGAAAATATTTGCAAATATTATTTACAATTAGACAATACACAAATGGATAGGTTCAAACAGTAAAGATGTATTAACACTAGAAGAGTCGGTGAACTTGCCATACCTTCAAAGACCGTCAAATTGACGGCATATGATGTGAACAGAATATTAGAGGTTTGTGATTAAAACTAAATCGTGAATTTTAATTATTGTTTTTATTCATATGTACTTTAATTACACAGAACATTTAAGAGAGTAAATTTTCTAAAGACTTGTTTTCGAATATGAACAACAGTTGCAGTTCTTTCGAATTCATTTTCCGTTAACGTCTTTTTTATGTAGAAGGCTGTTCTTAAGTAAAAACTATAATATTATCTGAACATAGAATGGTAATTGAACTCTCTTTTGCTACATGAGGAAAGCCGTCACACAGATATTTGCTCTTAACATCCACTAACAATCAGCCTGTGCGGATCGGTGTGTCCTCATAAACTCGCACGGCTTGACTCCGATAAACACCAATTACAAATACGGCCGTTTAATATATAAATCACTTATTCAAGGTTATGATTACATTACGATAATATACATTTTTAAGTTTTTAATAAATGACAACATTAGGAGTGAACATAGTACCCAAATTTAGTCTTCAGAGAGCTTGGTATCAGCTGTATGGGTTTAACAATCATTCATCATAGTAGAATTGGGCATATTCGTCTTATCCATGGATACCTAATGTCTCCCAGTTTACTAATGACTCACAGACTCACAGTTAAGGTGACCATAGGTCCCGCTTTCGATGGGACAATCCCACGGGGGCAGCCTAATGTCCAGTTATATAAGTTTGATTCAAATTTTGATATGATTTTTTCATTTTAAAATGTTTATGGAATAAGAATAAAAATTAGGAAATTATAATGGGGCTATTTTTTACAAAAGTTTAATCGTTAATGAACAAATTTTGTTGTTCAGTGTTTCAAACATTTTGAAATAAAATTAGGGCCGAGTGCTAGCCCTAAGGTTTTAGCTGAGCTGTAGCCCTGTCTGCCCGGTTTCAGAGAGTTTTCGCTCATATGACAAATTCTGGTCTGCAAACAAATCACCGTGCTAAGTGAAAAACAATTAAATGTATGCTGTTTCTAAAATATAACGTAAATTTAAGTTGTGCTCAGTTTTATTATAGCATCAAAGAAAATTCAAAGTTATTCACTCCTCTGATAAATATCAATAGTTTTCCACAATATTTTCTCAAGTAATTTTCTTATTTTTAAACACAATTTTTTCAATAAAATCACTGGTTTTCCATACAGGGTGCTCCGGAACTTGATGCAAGAAATTGTGTGAGTGAGTAGATGTGAAAATAATATAAAACATAAAAAAATTTCTCATACGACTCATCGCTTCTGAGTTATGGACTTTAAATTTGCGAAATCGGAACTTCTAAATTATACATTCGAACATTATGAATTTTTACGGGATGATTACATAAGGTCTTATGTAGAGTGTTTTACGGAATAAATAATTCTACACTACTATCTGATGGCTAGGATCACTTTTACAGGGACAACCTATACAATCTAAAGACTTTTTGTTTATGGTTTAGGTGATATGTATATTTTCAAATCGTTGTACATGCCAAGTAAATCGTTCGCCATAAAGAAACATTCTGGAGAATAATATCATAAATTGTAATTATTTATTGATAATACTTACAGGATGTATTAAAACACTGGTCTCTGGCCTTAATAGTAGTTTGCAACTTTAAAGGCTTATTACTCAGAAACGAGGGGTCGTATGAGAAAATGTTTTTCGTCACAGCATCATTTTCACGTCATCTACACACTTCCGAATTTTTGGAATCAAGTCCCGGAACACCTGTATATAACTAATAAATTGGTAATGTATGTGTGTGGGTATGATTACAAACCCTGCTTTACAATATAAAGTACTTTTCGGATCAGAACTTGGGTTGGTGTTTTAAAATTATGGTCGACTTTCTCACAGTCAAATAACTATTTATATAAGGTGATCATTTAGTATCGCTTTGTTTTAAGATTTGAATTGTTTCAAGTCCAAATAAATACAAATTGGTGGTCAAAATCCATTATGTGCCTCTTAAATTTCTTCTTAAACAAAATAGAATTATGTGCAGCGAAGTTATTATATATGAGATATCGATTAAAATGTATATCCAATAATGATTCCTTCATTTATTATTTTTATATACGATAGCTATAATATTATGATCAATTTATTTCGTATCATCAAATCAAAAATACATATTAACGAAAAGAGAGAAAGAAGCATGCTGAAATATATACCTAGGCAACGGCTTCATTTAACTTTTTACATCTCACTATATGCGCAGTTTATCTTGTAAATGTTTTGGAAAATTACATGTTTTTACTATTTAATTTATACGGCTTGGTTAGCGAAATGACACGTAATATAGAGTAAAAATGAGGTTACAACTGTTTGTACCTTTCGTTTTATACAGTGTTTTGGACCATTAAATTGTTAAAAACATTAGAGTGAACTTTTTCATTTTTTTAAATACTAATCTCCACAATAATTTGTTGTTTAAACTAGGTTGATAGTGTTGAGCTAGATAATTGAATAAATAATTATGTTATTTATTATGTGAATTATAATGTTTATATTTAAATGTAGTCTGCGACTGTAGATTAAAGAAGAATGTTCATAGTGATGCAATTTAATATCGATCAAAAATATAATAATAACATTACTTGGAAAATAATCATTCTCTTTGTTGTCGTATCTTTAAGCTTTTTAAGGCATCGTATCTGAACTCTGTGTCATTTTCCACTTATTTTTTCTACTTTCCTAGCTAGTAGTTCCATTTCTTTAAGTGTTTTTCCTTTATTTTGTCCTACCTCTTTCCAGCTGTTTTTTTTTTATTTTATTGAATATTATTGTTTAATGTGCCATTTTCCTTTTATGTCGGTTTCTGCTTTTGCCTCATTCCGTTTTTTTTTTATTTGTCCCACATCTATTTGTTTTTTATTAGTCTTTTTCTTGTTCACGATCAAAATAGTATTGGGCTTGAAGTAGCTTCACATTTTATTCCTTTCACTTTTACCAGACCTGTTATTTCCATATTTCCTATCTATCTATAGTATCAAATGCCGTACTACGATCTTTGTATATTCTTATGAGTTTTAGTTTATAGCAGCCTTCCAAATACGTAAAGTGTTTTGATAAAGTAATGCATAAAATTCATAGAACGTACAACGGCCAGTATTACAGCTAGCGTGATACTTATTTTATTATTATGGCTCTTCTAACTGAAACAGAAAGGATAGCAGCACAGTAAACAAAATTTAATGAAATGGGAAGCGCGAGAGATGCTCCAAAATCTGAAGGATGATACGAGGTTAGATATTTTGCTACCAAGTTCAACTCTCAGAAGATGATACGAACGCACGTTTGAAATTTTGTGAAATCTTCATGAGGCATTGTAATGAAAAGCCTAATTTTCTTTATAGTGAAGAATTTTCAGACGGGATAACGTTTTGTTTAAGTGGTACAGTAAATCGACAACATTGGAAACAAAACACACCCAGCCCACCCACAAAAATTAATGTTTGGGTAAGACTTATGTCAAAAGACGCGGAATAAAATGATTTGAAGAATTTTTGTATTTTTCAAAAATTTTCATGCTTGGTTACATATTGTCCACAACTATTCCTAATTTTCGTTAACTATCTTATTTATTCCTCTCCATAAGCGTTTCCCATTTTTATTTCATCTATTCTAGTTTCATCCCTTTTTATGTTATATTTTGGTAGAAAAATACCATAATGATTGGCCTAATATTATGAATTTCGTTGGTATAATCAACCATTCTCTTCCTGTATTTATCAACAATATTGTTTCTATGGAAGCAGTTTTTAGATGTGTAGAACGAAAGGTTGTTTTTTTTTTTCGATTTTTATTATATTTTAAAACATTCCTGGTCTTCCTTAATTAAGACAGAAGTTTCAGGGATGAAAAAGTTGGTGTTATCATAAGTAGCGCTGAACATCTAAGAATTGATATGAGAAAAAGTTAACTTATTGTTAGTAAAGAATAAGAATTAATATAAGCTACAGTCTTGTTAGAACTGATGACTGCTTGCTCAGAGTTTGTACACTGTGTATATGTAAGATATATTTGAACTTTTTCATGTTTTCATCCATCATTTCATTTCACTTTCGAAGTAGACCTATAGTATATCTGTATACAACACTTCTAATATAGTATTTTATGAATTTATTCATGATTTATGGTAGAGTAGATAATGTGTAAAAGTATGTCAAGTGAACGATTTAGTTGATTTCTATTGATATCGAACTGTCACTGTTACTCTCATCAACTTGTCTTGGATAACGTCTAACTAACATTATCATATAGTAATGGAGTGATACAATACAACTCTATTTTAACTGGATTGACTTTAAATGTAAGTTATGTTATCTCCATTCAATTCTAGGTGCAAAGATCATGCTACGTTTTTTGAGAAATTTATTGTCACTCATAAAACTTTAGCCAATACAGTCAAGTTTCCAAATCTACGCCTATGGCGATCACATAAACACTGTTGACAACGTTGGCAGTAAGTCCAAAGAGGTCTGCCTCTATCCCACCATTTAACAATTTCAAAACAATAACAGTCCATGGGATTTATGAACGAAACTTTTTCTCCCTGTAATGTCTTTGTTTACGTTCGAATTTGAAGATAAGGATGACGAGATCACAATTTAAGGCGATGCAAAATTGTCCACTACTTCTATTTATATTTATATACCCAATTTCCTCTTCGAATATTCATTTTCGTGTGTTTTGATAACCGCTACGAAATAAATTCAAAAACTTATTTTCGTACTTGTTATTCTACACACGTTTTCATCGATTGTAAAATAATATTAAAATGTAAACAACGTTCAGTAAATCTCAAGAACGCCAGTTTCAATAAGTTACATCAAAAATTGTTTACGTTAAGTGCATAATTAAAAAATGCGGAAGATTTACACTCCAGGAAATGTTACTCGCATCTTGTTTATTCAAACTGGAAATATGCATACCATGCATTGAAAATTTTCAAGATGCAGTTTTCTCATTCTAAATGTTCTCTTATATTTTTTATGGCCTTAACAATCGACAGATTTGATTTAAAAATTGGAACATAAATTAAATACTTTATTATAGTTATTTAACCAGTATAATAATCTTATCAATTTGATCAGTGAGATATGTTATACTAATTTTACTCACTACTAAACAACTTAAACTTAAGATTTACTCATGAATTTTATTCTTTAATTACTAGGGTACGAAACCTCTATTTCAATTCATTCGAATTGTCAGATACAGAGTTCCTCACATCCTTTCGGAAAAGAGTGGGATTAACAGTTATAGGCGTTCTACACGGTCGGGATCCACCACTTAAAATCAATAGTGTAGAAACTGGTTTTAAGGACCAATATTTGGTTAGCTGGTACACGACCAGGAACAACTTTGGTCATGAGCGCATCCCTCTCGACAAACTTAGTTCGTCTACGAATTGCGGAGAGGAATGATAAGTTGAGTCATCAATTCAACCGTGTAGAACGAAGCAACCAAAAGTCGACCCAACCAAGATCACCTCGGTTGGGTGGCCGATACCGATCAAGTAGAACGCTATTTAATCTGTAGATTATTCTATAGATTCATAATACTCTAATGACATATATAGAGTCCTTGAACTTCAATAAATTGACTACTATTATTGTGTACACTGACACTGTACTCTGCTTTTACACTTCTTTCCTCTTAAAGTGCTATTTTCGAACGAAGGTTGGCGACCATCATGACTATTTGTGTCCCTAGATATTTGTATTTATTTTCTTTTTCAAGGTGGTTATATCAAATTTGTAACTGTGCATTTTCGAGAAGTCCGTGTATTTAGTTTTATTTAAATTTATGTGTAGCCCATACTGCTTGCTGACTCTTCTTACCTTTTCTGTAATTCTTTGAAGATCTTCTATATTTTCCGCTATCAAGACAGTGTCGCCAGCATATCTTATGTTATTAACTGGGACTTCATTTACTCGAATCTATGCTTCCTTTTCTACTAGTGCTTCCTGGATAATTACTTTCGAATATATATTAAAAAGTATTGGTGATAATATGCAACTCTGCCTTACTCCACGTTTTATACATATTTCTTCTGTTAGTTCTCCCTCTATATTCATCTTGGTTGTCTGGTTATGATAAAATGTTTCTATTATTTTAAGGTCTCTGTAATATATTTGTTTTTCTTTCAGAATCTGTATCAATTCTTTTCGTAATCTATAAAGCTCGTATACACTTCTCTGTTAACATCAGGGATTAATACATTAAAACTGAAAAGGGCATTCCGAGTCACTTCCGAGGGTCACTCATACCCTTCTCCAGTTTTCGATAAATTCTATTGTGTATAACTTTCAAGAATGTCTTGAGCGTGTGACTCATTAGCATTTTCGGGCATTTGTTTTCTTGGGGATTGTTAGGAAAACGGATGTTAGCTAATCTGATGGGATAGTGCCTGTTTTATAAATAGTATTGAAAATATTTGCCACTATTTGTAACTGGTCTTCCTACCGGTAGTTTATCAGGTCCAGGTGCCTCGTTATTTTTCATATTTCTGAGTGCATATTTTAGTGCATTTCCACTAACGCGGCGTTAGTCTAACTCAAAGTCTGAAAACTGATTTAGTCCCCTTTTATTTGATTCTCCATAGCTTAGACCGTTTATTCATTTTAATAACTGAATTACAGTTTTATTGGCGCCTCCTCATGATCTTCACCTATTGTAATTATATTATAATTTTGATTCTGAAAGTTCTTTTAAAATATTGAACTCCAATAATTCTGCAGAAGTTTGCTCAATTTGTGACGTTCGATATTCTATTCAAATACCTGGGAAGACAGTTAATCAGTGTAATGAAACTTTATTTGTATTAGAATCAACAATAGTCTATAGCTAAGATAAGGTTTTTAAAATCCAATTTATTGATTTTGTTCGTTTAGATTAATATATATTACGCGTCGTTCAACCTTTTTTAGTTCTAATCAAGCTTTTCACAATATTTTCCAAAGTATACTATGAGGCAGCTCAGCTGAGATACAAGAACAAGTCTAGCGTCTTCGAGACATTGGAGGTTAAATTAAAAAGTCGAGCTTTAAGCAAATATGACCGCTTTGCGTCTAATTATCCAGAAAATTTGAAACATTAAGGACAATACTACATAGTCGAAAGTAAAAACCAACAAAGTTACGTTTCCTGAAAGAAATTTCGCACTTATTCATGTAGCAACTCTTTAAAAAGGCCTTTTGTAATAAAACTGAGAATAATGAGATCTAAAAACCAACAAATACCTTCACAAAGCAAATAAGTCTGCCCACAAAAGCTTACCGCGAAAGGATTTTGACTTAAAAGCTTTCAAGATTCAACTACAGGAATTACAGCTAAACGACCATAGCATGATATTCCAAATCAGTGTATAATAAACAGAATTGTCGCTTTTGGAGTGAAGGTGACCCGTAAGCTTTTGTCGAAAAATCATTTAATCCACAGAAAATGACTGTTTGATGCGGTTTGAGAGCTAGCAAAACCATTGGATCCCAAATCTCCGAAAATAGTGATAGTAAGAAAATCGGGAACGGTAAATAATGATGATTAGAAATTTTTTCGTACCTTAATTAGCTGGCCTTAATTTTGATGATATCTGGTTCCACTAGGACGAAGCCACGTGCTACACAGTGGGCGTTATAATTGATTCATTGAAGAAACTTTTGATGAAAATATATTTTGACTTTATGGACCAATTAGTTGTGTGATTCAACGCTATAAGATTATTTCCTTGAGTGTTATGTAATGTCAATAAACCAGTGTCAAGTGAATATCTGAACATCAACATATTGGCGAAATACTGCCACATATGCTACGAAAAATGTATGAAACTTGGTATTCAAATGTTAGTTATTGTGTTTTTAGCGATATTTTCCAACTAAATAACTGATTTTCTTGTTAATATGATGGAATGAACTTCTTCTCGGGATTGTGAAATATAAAGATATATATAAAGTCACAATACTATATAAATTGTTATAAATTTTAAGAAGCGATATGACATGTAAATGATAAATATTATGTGTTTCTATTGATTTGTCTTATCACTTTCCAAATAAAATTCATGATATTACAAGTTCAACAATATTTTAAAACTAGTCTGGTGATCACAGCAAAATCTTTTGTTCGTAAAATTGAACAACCTACAAAACATCATTATCTTATCTGTTCTAATTTGGAGATATTTTATACATTGCACCAAACTTTGTATTTAACTTAGTGCAATCAACTAAACAAATTCAAGTTCGATAAACTGTGAAAATAATAGAATAACTTAATAATTAAACTAGAAGATTCCGGTATTTACTGGTTTGTTGATGTTTCTCAAATCGATATTTTTAGGTATAACTCGATCATTCTTGCTTGGTAATTTGTACTTACACAAACGAAAAAGAAATTGATCAATCTCTTTTAAGTTTTAGCAAAAGAGTGTCTACTATTCAAGGTTAAGTCGAGAAAAATTGTGTGCGTTTTGAATGTGGAGTTGAAAAATTTGCGCTTTAACCTTTGTGTTCGCACGGGTGCACACCACGATACATGTTTGAATATAACCTGGTCAATTATAAAAACTCCGGCAAAAAACCTATAAAGTAAAGTATATATACGTCACGGACGCATCCAGGTACCCCGGTACCTACATTGGAAAAAAATCATTTTGAATTGATTATCGGGATAGATTTATTCAATTTTTATACGTTGAAAATGTTTTGTGATTATACAATATACATAAAAATAATAAAAATAAATGTGGAAAATGAATTGGGCCCTGCATTCATGATACTTTGCGAAGGTTGTAGAATGTTCTTCACAGAAGGGTTTGTTACAATCGCAGCATGACTTTCTCCTCTTCTTGATCATTCCTTTGTAGCAAATATGACAGGAGCCAGTGATTTAGATCCTCCCTTACATATCTCGTTCATTAGCAGGACCTGGAGCGATTTCCACGGGATTCAATGACCGCCCGATCACACTTTAAATGGCGATTTTCGTGTTATAATTTCGCATTATTTGAACTTTTTGCGACCGGTTCTCAATTGATGGCTTTGCGAGCTCCTCACACAATTGGCGCATAAATAGTCGTCGTTGGTTTGTTCTCTTCGGAAACATCTTGTTATTTTCGTAATAAATCAAATAGGACGCGAATGAGCTAATATCCAGCATGTTGAAGAACAAAGCTACCGGCTATCTCAGAGTCTGACGTTGCGTAGTGTATCGAGTGCACATTTGATCCATGATATCAACGCCAGCTTTATATGTATTGTAGTATGTTATAATATGAGGTTTTTTTAGTTCGTTTGCAAAATGGTTTTAATTCGTAATTTATTTTTAAAAAAGTCTGGGAGGTGTTCCTGATTATAAAAGTCTAGGATGACACTTGATATCTCTTGACGTTATTGTTTGAACAACGAAAAACTGCATTTTTGCATTTTTTGCAAGTATTAATCGAAATGCTATAATTTTGAATTTTTTATAACATATTCCAACTATATTAAGCAAAATAACCTAAATAGATTTGAAAAATTTGTTTTTGGATGTTTTATTCACATCGAGAGAAAGTATTTCTATCCCACTCTCATATCTAAGTATAAGATGAGTATGAGAAAGGCCGATGCGTTTAAAAAATTATTTGCTCAAAATTGCATACTTTGGGGGCTTCATTTGGGCTTGTATTTGGAAAAAATACAGATCAATTGTAATATGAACCCTTAGATTACTCTTGTTTTGGTATTATTCTTGTCATAACCAAATAAAACCATTGTTGGTAAAAAAACCACCATTACCTCAAAACTTAGCAAAACCGTGGATTGTAGAAAAAAGTATTCAACGAAAACTTGCTCGTGTCAAAAACTAAACTTGACGTTTATGGCGTTATGCGGATGCTCTAGTGAATGTTGCCAAAATCGATGGAGAAATTAATAAAATGTGCAAACTATTATTTTATGTAAAAAAGTTGGCAAATAAATATAATCAAAAAAAAATTACCAAGCATTTAAAAAAAAATTACTACTAATGTTACGTACTCTGCTTTAGAATAAAAGGTGTATTCATCGTATATATACGAGGATATATCGAAAAATTCTTAGCCTACTATAGAACCAAATAAAATTTCACTGCCAAAATATCCAAGAGAGCGTTGGAAGAGAATTTACGACTTTTTTCAGTTGAGGAAAGAGATGGTAGTCGGACGCAGCCAAATCTGGTGAATAAGGGGGGTGTTCTAGTAATTCAAACCCTAAATCACGAATTTTTTGCATGGCAACATGAGATTTGTTTGCAGGGTCGTTGTCTTTTGTTATTTTATTATAATTTATTGTGTAACTCTGGTTTACTTTTTTGACGTCAAACTTTACACTGACACTTCTAATAAGCTATTGTTCGTTGCTATGGTAACGCAAAATTTTGTTTATGCCTGGAGCTTGTCTAGGCTTACTAGATATCAATACATCCTCGTATTTGTCTTCTTTCATCTCATTGAAAATTATGAATTAGAAAAGTTTATTTTTAAGATAGATCCTGATAACGATTTTAAATAAAAATATTTCTGTATATATTTTCAATTTTAAAAATTCATTACAATTAATGGATTGGGGATACGGACTTCTTTTATTCGAAATATTGTAAATAATATTAAAAAAATTATTTGTTTGCAAAAAATGCATTTTAGTTTTTCGACAAAAGATATCAAATGTCGTCTTACACTTTTATAATCAGGAACACCTCCCGAACTTTTTTTTAAAAATAAATTACGAACTAAAGCAATTTTGTAAACGAATGCGCCCCTAAGCTCTTGTCTACAGCGATGAAATTGCGTTCATTTCCGTTGGATGCGACCAAATCGTACGATACCGCAGTATCGTGAGTGGCCTGCTTAACTGTGTTAGTTGTGAACAAGCCAGGACGAAAAATTTTTGAAATTAGAAATGATTAATGTTATGACATGTATACTCGATAGGTTCGATCCATAGATAGAATTATAATATGAACGGCTATTATCCTGACACTGTGCCTAACGCCCATTTTGATGCGCACGTTTTTGACCGCTATAAGTACACAAATGTACTAAGAGTGAAATGTTTTGACATTATTCCTGAGATTGAGACTCTAATCGAGAGCTAATGAAAGCTGCTATGTTTTTACTTTCTTTCTAAGAAATAATTTCTCCCAATTCACATCTGTTTATTATTATAGTATACTAGCTGACCCATATACGAGGTTATATCTACGAAATATTTTCTAGTTCAATACAAATAACTAACGTACTATAAGTGTGAAGGTATGTATTTATAATCTGGTTTAGATAATGAAAGTATGCTTTATTTAGATTAATAAATTAATCTTTATTAAAGTAACAAATTTATCTTAAATTACAATTCTCAATCTCTATCTAAACATCAAAAAAAATTATTATTCATATTTTTACTATTAATTGTGTCAGTTAAAAGAATAAAGATTAACCTCTCAGCGCAATAAAATGTACAATATTCTTGGTTAGTCCGTCTTTGGCCATCACTAAAAAACTGGATGGTTTTCCTACGCGAGAACATACCACATATAGGTGTCCGTGGGAAAAGCATGGTGTTTCCAAATCTAAGCCACATATAGACAATGTTTGGCCTTGTGCCTTATTGATCGTCATAGCGAATACCAATCTAATTGGGAATTGAGTGCGTTTGGCACATCTGTTCGCCTTGAAACTTTCCATTCAAAATTATGGCTTCAATAACGTTTTTCATTAATTCTGTAATGTCTAAACGTGTACCATTACACAGCCGTATTGGGTTCAAGTTATGAAGCAGAATGATCGGAAATCCAACCTTCAGCTGTAAATGGTGTGGTGGCATGCCTCATGACTGGTAAATTCTGTCTGTCAGCTACTTGTGGTTTTCATATTGTGTGTGTACATCGGGAATTATGTTGTCGATGATAGTATTTTGCGAGTCGATGATTGTGCAGACTGTTTTTTATGCATCTTGTATTTTCATGTACCGCAACGTTCCCATCCCCAATATCTAACAGTTGTTTAGTGAAAGCTTTGTCTTAATTAGTTATTAATAAATTATTATTGCAATGAAAAAATTCGTTCATTAGCGATTTATGTCTATTATGAAGGACTCAATATGAATTATGAATCTACTAAACTGAAAAAAACTATAAAAAACTTCTATTGTTAGAAACAACATATATTGCTAAAAACTGATTTAAATAACATTAGTATAATTTATGCATATCTCTTAGATTTTGAAAAAACAAATTATCTAAAAATTCAAGGCCATTAACAACCTAACAACTAACAACTAACCTAACCTAACCTATAAATTTTAACTTCAGTTATAACGACCTAGCCTATAAAATTTATTGTCATTTATATTCGAACCAATAAATATGAGAGAAATTTACGATGAGAGTGAAATTAACATGAGAATTGCACAGAAAAATCAATACGTATAACAGTCACTACTACGATCCATTCACAAATAAAACCAAAAAAAAAAAAATGGACGAAAAATGTATAGTGAGTAAGACAGGAAACCGGCTTCGTTCTCATTCCTACTCCGAGATGTTTTCTGGAGAAGTGACAATGGTAGACATCTGGCGGGGATTGATCGATTGATAATTGATCGGTTATCGACCCGCTAAGGAGTATGATCAAATTGAATTGAGAAAAAAATCATAATTAAAGGAAATTATTGAAAATAACAAAAAAAAATCGCGATTTTATTTTTAATTTAGGTTTGTATGTATTTTTTAATGCTGTATCATAAGAAAATAAAAATTTTATCTAAAAAATAAAAAAAATTGGGGTGGACTAACCGTAACATTTAAGGGGATGAAAAATAGATTTTGTTCGATTCTCAGACCTACCCAATATGCACACACAATTTCGGATGAAATGAGAATCGGTCAAACCGTTTTGGAGGAGTTCAATTACACCGCTACACGAGAATTTTATATATTAGAGAAGATAATCTATGGTATTCGAAATTGTTCTCCCTCAATCGCAATTTTTAGCCTAGTTGCAACATTTTTGGCAAAAACAAAATATTTCCAATATGTTTATTCATTTTTTATCAAATCATATTGTCAAATTTCCAATAACGTAAGTAGCAGACGCAATGTTTATTCCTAATAAAAAATCATGATAAATTTATTTTTCATCCAACGCATATATTTAATCTTACACAATATCTTCGTAGAAATGTATGTTATTAATAGAAAACAAAGGAAATTTTTCTATTGATGAGCTTCTGTCTGTTATAATCAAGTATTTACGCGAAAATGAAATATTAGGTCATATTACAAATACAATATATTTCTCTTTTACCTGTATTCCTAATTTTCGTATCTCTCTACTTTGCGATCTTAGCACCTCATGTGTGTAATTCCAATTCACCAAATATACTATATTTAGGTAACAACCGTATTCTCTTGACATAATTTATTTCTTTATTCATTCTTCTCAAAAACAGATTCGTATTTTGTGCTCTCAAGAAAACTCAAGAGATGATTCGCCTCCAGCAGGAGCTAAAACTTACAAGTATCAGTAAAAAACAAAATAAAGTATTAATTGTAGTCAACATGATAATACTAGAGTTGCTACCTGTGTTTTGACATAGACAAATAAAAACAAATATTTGTAATTGGATATGGTTTTATTGTTTTTCAAATTTTTTTCCATTGAGATCAACACACTTTTGCATGCGTTTGAACCAACCTCCAAAACATGTGACTTGAACGCATCAACCGCTTCTTCAGGTGTAGAAAAACGTTTACCTCTCAATTCATTTTTGATCTGCAGGAATAAGAAGAAATTATTGGGTGCCAAGAGCAGTACGGCGGATGACTCATCAATTGGTTGTTTTGACTGTTAAAAATCGTTTTTCTTTGAACTGATGTGTAAGAGCTCGCATTGTCGTGTTGGAGAATGATTCGAATTGGTTTCGCGATTGGTTGCCCTAATTTTTTCGAATACTTCTGGCAAACAAATGCTGGTGTACCATTCACATTTGACCGTTCTACGTTACTCTAATGGAACGATAGCGACATGTCCAGTTATTCCAAAGAAACAGAAAGAAACATCATTTGCTTCGAACAATGTATGTTGGACACAATCGATTGTTGTTTAGTTATGGGTTAATATGAATACATTCATGATCTCGTATAAGTCTTTTGAAGACGTGAGATCGATTTTTTTCAGTATTTCTTTGCACCAATCGATACTAGCGTTTTTTGAGCGATTGTCGAATTATGGGATATCCAACACGAACAAATCTTTTTGACAGCCGAATGTTCATGCAATATGTATGCAAGTGCACTATTTCCCAAGTATGTTTTAATCTTACGGTATATCACATGGTGATCTTGCAATATCAGTTCACGCACAGCATCGATGCTTTCTGACACAACAGCCGATTTTTGATGCCCTTCACGATCTTCATACGGTAAACAAGCTGAACACGGTGTTTCGAGATGAGGTTTCGTCTCCAAAAGCCGAATCGAGTTGATCGGCACACTGCTGTTGAAAGTTTAGAAAATCATTGCACTCGCACTCAAATAGTACTCGTATGACAACACGTTCTGAGTACTGTAACCTAAAAGGTCACATTTTGGGCTCCGACTAAGCTCATCATGTTCATGTGTGTTGTCAGGGTTCGTTGCAAGATTTTGTTGTATTTAATATGTACAGAAATTTGGTTACAAATGGGGCGCCACTCAGTTTTTTAACCTAAACTGAGAAAAGTATAGAAAAAGGTTGAGGTATCTTTAGGAATAAAGCTACTTGTTGAAAATAAAATACAATGATTTATATTTAAAATTATGAAGAAACAGGTTAAAAAAAGTTACCAGCAAAATAAATAAATTTCACAAAAAAACTAATAAGGAACCAAAGAAGTCCATTCAGTCAATCGTCTCGGACTAGGTAGTTCCACAAGTCAAAGTTTGACGTTAAATCCACATTAAGGTCGTTCAAGTTTTAAACCCCAATAAAAGTTCTATGTCCAAAACTAGGTCCCTTCCTTTTTAACGAAGGGAACTTCTACTTTTACTTCTTCTTATGTCAATTAAAAATTTAATATTTCAGAATTTCAGAAATCGGCGGTTAAATCCCGCTATTCAAAAATCTCTGGAGATATTGATCTTAACGCTACCACGGTCGCTGACCAAAAGAACAAGGTAACTACATCTCCAATCGTCAAATTCTTAGTCGGAAATATCACGACTTCTGTAAATATAAAATTTAAAAATTTATAATCAAATCCATAGTGAAAAATTCCACATCGGTTGACAGTAAAAAGGAAAATATGAGTGAAGTTAGCAGCAGAAGACTTCTTGAACAAAATCGGGTCACACGTCATGACGACAATCTAGCCAGGTGCAACAATAGCTCAATTTCAAAACACCAGCTAACAAATCACTCCTCAAAATAACCTTTCAACGGACTAAACAACCAAAAATCTATATCAACAAAATTTACAAAATACTGCACGAATAACTTAATTCGTGAACAGTTAACTAGATGTGGCTCTAACCTTTCGATGGGAAGTTACTTGGCTTTTAAAAGCAACATAATTCTGCAACCAGTTATACCACGTCTGGTAAATTTCGAATAATGCTTGTCTCCTTTTGACCAAGACTCAACCTCACTAAAATGACAAATTAAACTGTGCTAAATAATTTAAATTCCAGGAACCCAGTATGTCACCAACAAGTACATACAAAACTACAAATGAGATATGAAATATAATATGTAAATATATCTACTCAAAGATAATATGACAAAATATCTTATAAAGAAAATTATTTACAAGAAGAAGTTGGTAGGTTTATATCGTATAACGTTTATAACAACAAAAGTAACGCAAGCTGTGAGCAGTGAAAACGTTACAGTACGTTTAACATTAAAAAGCCGAACTTTATGATGGCAATGTAAGATTTGAAATACACACATAAGTGTTGTCATATCTGAAAACTTAAGTGGCAAGCTTCGTATAGTAATATAGCTATACTTATTAAAAGTGACAGGTGGATTTTCTTGTTTTTATTGTTGTAGTTCTTGATAATTGCTTCCACAATTTGTCTTTCTCAATTTTACTCTTTATTTATGTTGTCGTCAATGTAACTCCCGGCAACTACCGTTAATTTCCACTCACCTAGTTTTTCCACAACTTTTGTATTACCACAACTACTCACACAATTTCTTGCCAATGATCGAGGAAATGAATAAAACTTTAAATTGCCATTCTGGTTATTTAAAAATAGAGAAATTGGCATTGCATGAGTTTGTTGCGGTGGAAGTTATTTTTAACCAATTCCGTAAAGTTCACTTGACACGGTAAACCATCTAGATGAATTCGTTTTGGTATTAGGTTTATTGACTATACGAACTCCGTTGTGAGCTTCTACGAGTATATCTTCAATATTCATGAAATGTAACTGGTTAGTTCGCAGGTTTTTGTTAAACCTTCGATTAATGCAACCTGTGCACAATACTACAAAATTTAAAATTTCATGTTTGATGACTTTGTGAAATAAAATGGATGACCTGGCGCATCTTAAGAAATTTATTCATTTACGAAGACGTAAAAGTCTGGAATTTTATTGGTCGATGACCTTTAGACCCCAGGCAGCATCATATAATTTTCCGAATGGATGTTAAATATTCAAGGTACTTTTCAGCAAAACAAACGAGTAATAGAGAAAAAAATGTTTTTTACACCATAATAATGTAGTATGATTTAATATTTACGTAGTTTGACAGGCCATTACGTTTGAATAATATTATTGTATCAAATTTGATTCAATTGGGAGAGTGAGAAATGTAATTACTTCTCTTGGTACTTTGAGGACAATTGTAGAAAAAGTTATTTCTCTGTATTTATATCTTGGTGTTAATTTTAGTCATAGATAAGCATAGTATTTTAACTTGTGTAATGGCCAAAATTCACTACATGATTCACAAATTTGCTCTCTTAACATAAGCTCTCTTTAATAATATACAATTTATTTTCGCGGAATTAATTATTATTAACTTTACTAACTTTACTAAAAATTAGATTACTTTTTTCCCGATAATATTGTTAAGTTGTTTGTTAAATACAACACCAAATAAATCTTATTAATATTCCCTTTCCTCTTTTGTCGTCTTTGGCGGTACTAAATTTATCTGAAAAGATCTGAACTGAAGAATTATTCCTTTAATAATATTTTCTGAAAATATACTTCATTTATTTTTATTAGCTCTATGAATTTTTCGTGTACTTTTCACAAAACCATCCAAACCAAATATGAAGTTTGTTTTGAATTTAATTTGGGGGAGTCTTGTCAAAATGGAATTTTAAGAAAATTTTTTGATAAACATGAATCATAATTTTTTGCTTTCAATTCGCAACAAAACAGCGAAAAATCAATATTTCTTGATATTCTATGAAAATTTAATAGCATATTCTTCAACTATTTTGTGAAGTAACAAAAGCTGTTCGAAATTTCCAAAGCATTTTCCGGCCGAGCGGGAAACTTTGGAAAATTTTTTTCATGGTATTATCACCTCGCACATTGAAAAATAAACTTTGCGTGACAAAGTTTTTAATTATCCATCACTACATATACAATCTGTAAGTACATAGTCTAAAGAAGTTTTTCAGAAATTCAGCCTTTAATTTCTTAATTAGAAAAAAAGATTTTCGAGACATCTAGTTAGAGAAACCAGAAAACAAGCTTACTCAACTTCGCGGGATAATTGAATTAAATTTTTTTTTGTGTATTTGCACTTGCTAACTATGAATATGAACATTTTTTTGCATGTAGAATTTTTTAAATCATTATAACAGCGGACAGAAATATCACGTCTATGAATAAATTATTAAATAATAAATAATAAGAAGCAAGCGTAACATTTTCCATAAAAATGTCAATATATTTCACAAAGCAGATGGAAATTCCGAAACAAACAACTGCATTATGGCTCCTTCGACTGCGAGCACACTTGTATGCAAATTTTTTATACTCTTTTGAGTTTCAGGCTAGGTAGAAGCGATTAATTAAAAAATTTTGGCGATGAGAAAAAAATTTCGAACTTCGAGAAATTTAAAGATTGCTTCTTATTATTAATTTTTAATAATTTATTCATATTCGTGGTATTTCTGTTTGTTGTCAATTGGGATACAGTTTTATAACGATTTAAATAATTAAATCTAACATATAAAATTGTCGTGTCACGTTTTTAATTTTTTTGGCAAGATTTTTTTTGTCATGACAAGAATAAAAAATTCTTTATTATAATTTCAATTTCCTTTTTGTATCGATCGTAGCAGTGACTGTTATACGTATCATTTCGATTTTTCTGTGCTCTCATTTTAATTTTACTCTCATCGTAAATGTATCATTAAGTTCCAATGCAATAATTATTTATTAATAACTGAAAAGACAGTTTTTACTCTTATGTAAATAAACACGTTTTGTGAGCACCCGCTAATAATGGCCATTAACGTATCTGTAGATATTGTACTTAACATTTTTTGCAAATAGTGGTAAATCAAAACAGAAACGTGTACGTGCTTAATAAATATAAGTGTTTTATTATTGTGGAAGGTAAGTCAAATAAGCAAACGAATACAATATTGAGTCACTATTTCTCACAAATAAGTATTATAACTTGATTTATTTACAGGTTATTTGTTCATTCAGCAATGCCAGCAAGACTCAAGATTAGAGGAATTGACCAACAATGTTAAGTTCTTCGAGTATTTACATCAGATTTATTTCTTCGACTAGCATTCCAGTATCAGTCTGATATAGAATATTAGGCTCATTTGGAAGTGATTATTGGATTACTATATATGGCGTATTATCGCCCAATTGATGGTAAAAATATGAGTAACTATTTATCAAGAATTCTAACTTGATATATATTCGTTGCTTTACTAAAGAATAATTTATTAACCTAAGTAAAGCATACTTCCATTGTCTATGGAACGCTTTCGATTATAAGTAAATCCCTATACACTTATACTAAGTTAGTTATTTGTATTGAACTAGAACAATATTTCGTAAATATGATTTATATGGCAGAACAACGTTTGCCGGGTCAGCTAGTTATTTATAATAATTGAAAGAAATTTTTACTTCACGAAACTAGACGAAAAACGCACACGCTTGGTACTGCATGGAACTTGAAAAAGGGCTGAAATTTTTTAAAAAACTTCCTTAAACTATGTAGATACTTACAGATTTTATATCTAGTGATGAATAATTGAGAACTTTGTCACTCAACTTTTTTATTTCAATGTGCGAAGATTTTCTAAAATTTCCCACTCGACCGGAAAATGCTTTGGACATTTCGGACAGCTTTTATATTTTACAAAGTAGTTCAACTACATGTTATTAAATATTCATAAAGAAATATTGATTTTTCGCTGACTTGGCGCGAGTTGAATGCAAAAACTGATGACGATTGTGAATGTTTATCGATTTTTTTTTAAAATTCGATTTTGACAAGGTTCCCCCAAGTTTAATTTGATATAAACTTTATATTCAGATTCAGCGACATCGAAAACATGTAGATCGACCAGTACGAACTTGGTCACTACTTTCTATTTTTGGGGGTGGTTGCCGCTTGCCTAATAATTGTTCAAAAAGGTAATAGTCAATGTTGGGAAATATCACCAAAGAAATTATTTAAATTATTGTAACAGAGAAGAAGAACTATTTTCATACATCTGATTAACTTGGATCAAATGCAAACAATAAATCACTACGTTCTGAGACAAGCAAAAGTTACTTTGATTCCTCGTTACCAAAGATTGTTCTCATATTAACTTATTATTTCTGTACCTACTTGTCCTTTGTACTTATTTTGTACATTGTTGTCTGAATATTTTTCGATCCATTGTTGAAAGTGCATATTCAATTAGAAAAATATCAGGTTATTCACTAAAATCGAAGCAAAAAGTATAATATTGTAAGTAACAACGGTTTTGAAGAATGAATCATTACTAAACAATTAACAATAACTGATTAAAAAACTATTGTATGAATTGCATTCTCTTATACCCGTTTAGACACAACCGGATATGAATATAAATTGCTGTGAAAATTGTTCTTCACATTTGATTTGATAATAAAAAAATTCAAAACATCAATATTATGATTCCAGGTCTCTATGCTGATGTGTACCATAATTATTGAAAACTGTATTAATGTATATACGCAAAATTATGCACAAGAAACGAAAATTGGAAAAGTATGTTTCAAATAAAAAAAAAACTTCTACACAATCCCAGTATATATATATATATATATATATATATATATATATATATATATATAATGAGCTATAAATTTTACTTAAATTATTTAGATCTTTTTTATCATTTATAGCTTTTTCGTTCTTTGAATGTGAACCATTTCTAAAAATTCCCTTTGTGTATTAGATTCCGTTCCAAGAATTATTGAATTTTTATAATTGAATTATGTTTTTTTTATATTTTTTTATCGTATTGTTGAACTCTTAGTTTATTTAGAAAATACACAACCAGCGGCAGCTAATCAACCCAAAAACCGTACATATACGTAAATGTAGTTATAACTCGAACAATGGCTGGACACAAAACTTAAAATTCCCATATCATGCAATGAAATCTATGAAGAAGATACCAAAGCTTATTGGTGTATTACCAATATTGATGCAAAAGTGGCAGAACCAACGACAAGCAGAAAAAGAGTACTATGGTAAGCTGACTTAACCATTCTCTACTCAGCTCCAGTCTGGAGAGAAAGCATGTAGGAGGCAAAAAACCACAAAAAACTGAAATCTATATGCAGAAATATAGCAATTAGAGTCTGCAGTGCATACCGCATGAACTCCGCTGACGTAGTAGGAGCACCGCCAACTGCTTGCCCCTAGATGTATTACTTTCAGTTTGGAATCGAAAAAAAATTACCTTCATGCTAATATAGGAAATCACAAACAACTGGTTAGGAACACTCATTCAAATCTTGAGTAGATCAACAGGACACATGGCTAAAGGAATTTCTATCTTAGACACAGTATATAGAGATGGATGCTTCAAAACTTACCTATATCGTTTCCGATATATGCCAGAGAGAATTAAATCCATCCTTACTGTTGAAAACCGGACTTTGCTCACTGACAGAAACTGGACAATTTTTTCCACGATGATAAAAAAAGAGAGATAGAAATGCTTTATTGTCAAAAAAATTGTTACAATTTGTAGACAAAAGCTTGTAAAAAGTTAAAAACATACATGAAAATAACTGAATAAAATACAATATATTTCAATATACAGAAGAAAACCACAATGAGTAAAAAAATTATAGGTGATAGTAATAGGTAATAATTAGTATATAAGTCCATAGGAGAAATTAAACCAATGTGCGGCCCGTAATTAAATATTATTATTAGAATAGAAATCGTTTACACAGTAAAAAGCACTTTCTACTAAATATGCCCTCAAATTATTGCGGAAAAAATGATTTCGATTTAATTTCCATTGAAAAGTGATTGTGGATTTTTTTGCATTGTGAAATATTGGGCCCTTAACTAATTCTGAACGTGGAGTAGGTGAAGGTCGTGCTCCTAGTTCCTAAGCGGATAGCCGTGCAACGATCTTTCTGAAATTGGAGAAGCGTGCTTACGAATAAGGCAAACGGATTCAAAGCTGAGTAAGGAAGGAAGAGTCAGAATTTTTAATCTTTTAAAGAAGTCCCTGCGGTGAGACCTGCTGAATAGTCCGAGTAAATATCTAACAGGTCTCTTTTGTAGTTTGAAGATTTGCTCAAATTGAGTTGCACCACACCTACCTCAGGAGGGAAGGGCATATCGGAGATGCGACTCAATAAGGGATTAATAGACTTAAGGAGGTTGATAAGTTTAGTTCTTTGTGAACTGATCTCAGCTTATAACCGGAGGAACATTTTTTGGTAATATGTAACTCCCACTGAGCCTTGGGGCATTCCACATTTTATTGGCTTGCAAGAAGACATCGTTGTATCAACCCTTACAAGCTGACTTCTGTTAGTAAGGTATGACTTAAACCATGCGGGAGATCCTCGGAAACCGTAATACTTCAATTTGTTGATTAAAATATTATGATCAACACGATCGAAAGCTTTAGAAAAATCACAATAAGTTGTTGCAGTGGAGTGATGGTTATTTAGGCTAGAGTTTACTATTTAGGAGGGAGAAAACAGTATCATTTGTGCATTTGTGCAAATTGATGGGTAGAGAGTCTTGAAATAACGAGAGCTGACTTTCAATAAAGATACATAAGAACTCAACATTAACAAAAGAAGATAATAAATTAGATAACTTGAATTTTTGAATTAATGTTTACGCTGTTTAGGAAGGGGAAAGCAGAAGGAGGTAGGGTTTTAGTGGGTAGGCGCGAGTTTCACACATTGTACGTGAAAAGTATTTCCACAACTCTAAAAAAATATTTTTGCCAATCTTCAATATTATCGATTTGAATTGATTTTACCATTTTCGTATGAGGCTTTAATTGTGAAACAGCTTCGTGGTTCGTGAACGTGGCTTACAGTTCTATGGAATCCTATTTTTGAAAGCTAAAGAGATTTTGTTTTAAAAAACCACACTCTATTTGAACGCACTAAATAATAAAATAGTTATTTATGAAACAAGTGCGTGAAGTGATACTCGCTCGTGCCTTTCATTTTTGTAACTCGTGCATAAAAGTACTTCACGCATGAGTACTATACAATATTTTATCTACAACCACATTGGAAAAAACTTTTATGAAATATAATTATAACAATGTTTTAATTTAAAGATATGGTGTCCAATATTGAATAGGGGGACCATAACGTTGATGATTTCCTCTGACGTTGCATTGACTTTTCCGAGAAATATGCAATTGCACGCAATTTCTGCAATTTCAGGAGAAGTGCAATCAAATTCTTCTTTCTTGTTTATTTAGTTTAACAATCAGTATTTTATCAATCAAAATTTGTATTTTGCAAAATGACGATGGCGTTTTACAAAATTATTAGAAATTATCTAAGGTAATTTGATAAATATACAAATAGAAAAGAGTTATAATGATTATGCCATTTGAAAAGCATTGTACTTTTTCGCACTCTTTTGGATGTTACTTATAATGAAACTTCCATTTAAAAAGCATCATTGTTCCTTTTGGCATGGGTTTATACGTATGTATAATAAGTAATTTCACGTATTTATATGAGTTTTTAATGCTTAATTTAGATGATGGTCGTAGATAAAATATTTTTTAACGGAATCTTGATAGAATTGTTTTTTAAGGATGATTCAAATCAAAGATGATAATGATGACAAAGTTGAGGTTGTCATGCATACTAATATATGTTAAATTTGATGATGACGACAAAGTTGACATACATACGTATGTTAAGTTAAAATTACTAAGAAATGGTTGAATGTGTAAAAAAATAGACTACATGAACATAGTAATGTATCATAAAGTGTGGACCTTTCAAATGTTATCCTATCGCTCCCAAATTTATTATATGCGTGGACCGCTCACACTGTATAGTGTTTTTTGTTATTCTAGTATCCACTATGTAGTTAAAAACTGGTATATTTATATATAAATCTACAATATTCTAAATCTCAACGTTCTTTATGCTCATATATTTGATTTACGTTTAATATCTGGACCCTTATCCGTTCCTTCACATCTTTTTCTAAACAATCTAGAAATTAGGTAACAGTTTCAAATCTATGCTGATCTGTCTCAAAGTAGTTTTCTATTCAACGTTTTCTCTTTCTATATTCCTATATTTTCTTTCTTATATATTAATATAGAAACCTAATTCACTTGCTTCTCCGTTTTTTTATGGACTCTTCCTTTTCGATTTATCTGTAGACAATTTAAGTTTAATTTCATATTTGCTAGGTTTTCTCAATGTTTCATCACTTTTTTCGTGAGAATATCTTCTGGTTTGACACTACATCCAGAAGGTATGATCCATAAGCAAATGTTTCAAGAGTATTATTATTTATTTTGTTTATTTAGTTGAGTGTGCATACAACAGATAATATGTAATTGCGTAATCTAATTTGGCGTTTAGAGGCAAGCTTCCGTTTGAGTTATTATGAGTTATTACTAGAAAAAATAGCTGGATTTATTTTTAAACGATTTTCGTAGTTTTAGATGTATAAGCATTTACGTTATTTGGCAACCTTAATTATTTATAAACACATTAAAAATAATGTCACTTATTTCATTATTTAAAGAATGTAGATAGCAATTATTCATCGTCAAAAATGTCTACAAATTGAAGGAATCTACTCTAAACAACACAATATTGATTGGAATTATGCGGAAGTGGGGAGAAAAACAAGTGCCAGGAAATATTGTTCACTAGCTATTTATTCTACATAGCCAGGATTGTATTTAATTATCTGTTAAATCGTCGAGAAAGTACAGTATGACCTAAAAATAAGATGAACCCAAGCTGGATCTAAAAATGGTTCAATTGTAACGTAAACGTAATGGGCTGTAAGTAGCTAACATAAATAGGTACAATTATCAAAATGAAACGACTCAAATGTAGCATATTATCGGAAAATAATAGTTAAATCTAAATATCAAACATATTCACATGGAGATAAATTCTGTATTCAGAGAGAATTCGCTGTGGTTCACATATTTTTATGTATTTTTTTCATATTTTTCTACTTTCAATTATGATAAACCATAAAAAGCTTCATCATCTCTTGTGCAAATGTATTCAATTTTCATAGTTCTTAATTATTTGGCACTTTCATCTACTATCGGTTTTAACAAGTTCAAAAGGAGGCTCAAATGCTTGATATATATGTTACTTTAAGTAATTTCTAGGTTTTACTTCTTATTTAAATTACCAGTTATTTTTGGACAATTTTGGAAATTAATTCCTGGTAGGTAGTTTGGCTTCAACACATTTTCTGTACGTACTGAGGTTCCGGAGCATTACTGTAGGTTTTCTGGTTCTAGTACTGCAAGAAGCTGAATCAATTTTTCATTTTGGTAGCAAACGTGTTATTGATATAGATTTCAGCATCATAGCTGGATTTCCATCTCCCCATGGCGTTTTATAGTTATAAGATCTGCTCCTGCATTAAACAATGGCCTGTATAATTTTCCGAGTTCAGAAATCGAAATAATTTGCAATTGTGTCTGATTTTTTTGTACATTTGCCATTTTGCTAATTTAACAAAACGCTTGTTTCGTTCGTGCTTAGTCGAAGCTGTGCATATTTTTTTTTGTAAATTTTGTAGAATTTTCCTTTGAAGTTTCTAGGAACTTTAGTTTTGGTATAAGATAATTTTAATACAATTTTCGAATTGAAAGCTTCTATGTTATAAATTTTAAGTTCATCACAACGGCTTGTCCTTCTAAGGCCAATAGTTAAAGCAGCATGAATTTAAATGCAAAAATACAATACACATATAAATTATATATAATTTTCCTCAATTTCATATTTCTTAGACTTTTTATGCATGTTTATATTTCTAAATCATCTTAATTTCAGGTCTCTTCTGTTTTGAAATTAGATTTTTTTTATAATTTTTGACAGAAAGATGAAAATTGGACGTTTCGACTGTCTTTATCAAAATATTTTGATCATTCGTTGCGTGGAATGGGTAGATTGAGACCAGAGGATCGGATCACTTCTTACCTATGAACGAATAAACACTCCCCACCCTTCTCTTGATAATGGCTCCAAAGTGGGAGCCGAAATGTCCAGAATTTTCCAAATTCCATCGCGGATATATATGTAAAGATGTCTTTGCCAGCTATATTATGAGTAGTTTTTTATTGGGAACGTGGCAAGGAAACACTAAAGGGGACTAACTTCAATATACGAAAAGTTTCCGAGCTTTCGAATACTTATGTATTCATAGTCTGGGAAATAATTAATTACGACTTCCGGTGGTTTTGATATTATTAAAGCTTGTAAAAATTTTTAATTTCATGGAAATCAAAATTCAATATTCAAATTGAATTTTATAGAAATATTGAGACTTCTTTACGATTCACATACAAATATGGGATACTTCCAAACCATATCAAGAACTTATGGTCAATTAGCTGCTAAGAATATATATATATATATATATATATATATATATATATATATATATATACTGGGATTGTGTAGAAGTTTTTTTTTTATTTCAAACATATTTTTCCAATTTTCGTTTCTTGTGCATAATTTTGCGTATTTTGATACATTAATACAGTTTTCAATAATTATGGTAAACATCAGCATAGAGACCTGGAATCATAATATTAATGGTTTGAATTTTTTTATTAACTCCTCAAAATAAACAACCAAAGTTTTTATAGAAAAATAATTCACTTTGTATCCTTCTTTTCAAATAATAAGCATTGTCATTTTATCTTGATAGGCTGAATAACGAATTGCTACAAACATGAAATGCTTCTTGACCAATATTTGGAGGTGCATTATCAAACTCTAAATTTTCGTATTATCAACAAATCCAAATTGTTTTATAATAAATAAAACAATAAAACTTCGGGTTGGAAACTTGACAGCAACAATAATTGTGCAGTATTTTGGTCGTGTTGTTACGGAAAAGCCGGCAAATGTTTTCATTGCTTAAATAGAATATAGCACGCTAATCGTCAACATGAAAAAACACCTTATCAATTTGACATGTAACCATTCATGATTGATTTGAGTTATCATATAAACATCATATATAAACAGAAATAATTCGTCACTATAATTGTTGATATTTTTAAGTATGTGAGAAATTTTTCGTTTTCAACGTATGGAAGTGATGAGACAAGACATTTCATTGCACCTATATAAAAATTATTTACTTTTTACAAAATTCTTCATTGAAACGTCACTCTTTTGTCCAATCACCCTCGTATTATTTATTCGAATATTTTTTGTTTGTATTATCTATTCTATTGTCCATAAGGGACTTAGCAAGCATGATAAAATTTAGTTTTTAATTAACAGGAAATAATGTGGTATTTTGATTTATTCTATCACGCAAAACACGCGCTTCACACCGGGTCAAAACGGCTCTGATTAAAACTAATAAATTATAAATAAATACTTGGCAAATGGGAAAACTCAGAATGAGTTTAACCTGGAATTTTGTTGGCAGAATTATTATTTATATATCGAACACAACTACATATTTATCAAGTAGCATTCATTACGCGTTATTTACGAACGTTCCGTGTTGATACGTTAAAAATATCGGTAGTAAAATATATTGTAATTTTTTGTTGGCCACAAAAAACAACTTGTTAATATATTTTTAGGTTTTCGTATAGAAACAACACTATTATACTTCTTTTTTACGTCATTTGTCTTGACATTTTGGCTGGAGTTTCGAAAACAGGAACCCACCGATTGCCTCCAAGTATTGCCACCAGTATTCAATCACACACTAGATGATTTTACTTTAAAGGATTTTGAGCGTCTTTCAAGGAAATGGGATACAAAGAAATTTCCTAACCTAATCTAACCCAACCTAGACAACCTACTTATATTTTGTGCCTATATTTACATTTTTTATGACACAAAAAACTCCGAAATTTTTGCTTTTTGCAATATCTTTCTTCAAGTAAAAATCCGATTTCTTTACATCAAAGCAGAGTACTTTGAGATTTGGAGCTTATTTTCTAATGTAAATAAATTATATCTCTGTATAGTATGTTTTAAAGAATACCAGTTTCTATACTCCAACGCATCCAAAACACCTAATGACCTAGGAGCTGCAATAGTACTAGAGAACGAAATTCACACATTTAAACTATCCAAACCCAATTACACATTATCCGCCAATCCATGGCAAGCGTATCAATTATTTGGGTACCATCACACACAGGCATCCCAGGAAACGAAAAAGCAGACAAAGAAGTAGCAGATAACAACGAAGCAACAATTGTACGCGAAGTAATGGCAAACTACTTTAAACAAAAGTTAAGTGTAAGTGAGTGAAACAGATCGCAGGCGATGTTAAAATCTATGAACCCATCCGTCCAGCCATGGAAAAACAGTTTTAAAAATCGTACGGACCAAATAAAAATCGATCGTTCAAGGCTAGGAGACACTCATATTTATTTAATCGAGAAAACCATTCAATATGTGAAACTTGTAACGAGAATCTAAACGTGAAACACTTATTGTTGAACTGTCAAAAGTACAATAACGAAAGACTAACTAACAACTTTCCAAACACCACAATTTCGCTACTCAACAATAATTGTAATACCATAAACGTAATCAAATATCTAAAAGACACTCAACTGTATCATAAATTGTGAACAACTGATATGTCGCTAATAACCTTTGAAATAAATATATATAAAAAATATATCTATTGTACTGCATTTTCTATTACTTATAAATATTGTGAGCTCAAAAATAAAACGAGACGCCAAAAATCCTTTTCGGTACAATCATCTAGTGCGTATATATCTGGTAAAAATTTGAAGCCAATTGGCGGGTTCCCGTTTTCGGAATTCCAGCAGAGATTTTTGTATATTTATTCCATCTTCTGTTATACAAACAGTTTCAAAATTCCTATTTATTTTCGTTTCATTTAATGAATCAAATTGTAGTTAAAGTAGTCAATGGTTTCATTATTTTTACATACGGCAATCGATACAGTCATTAGCCACTAAAGTGTTTGTAAAATGAATTAATATTGTACATGCAAATATAGAAACATTTGCAATGGCAGCCACAAGGTCTACTATTTTGTCTTTTTAATCTTGGCAATCAACATTTAAATCGTCGTAATCTGATTTTGCTACACAGTAAGAAAAATGGAAATTATTTTTTCAACAGTACTTTAACATTCTTTCTTTCAGTTTTCACTTTTGTGATTTTTTTCTTTGTTTTGCTATTTTCTAAGTAATAGTCGACTTTTTACTATTAGCTTCTGTTTTCATTCTAATTTTAGTTTTTCTTGTTTCATATTTTCTTTCATTTCACATCTCTCAGGATTTTGACAATCCGATGAAGTTGGCACTCGTCTTCATCCTATTCAAATATATGTATTTGTTGAGCAATTTAGGAATACCCAAAATTACAAATGCTTGTACAAAATATGTTACACAAGAAGTGGATTTGATATTGAAGAAGATTTAGGAATGGAAAGAAACCAAACCCAGGAAATGAATATATTTGTTCATACAAGTAAATTAACTCATATTTATAAAAGAGAATTTAACAAGTTCAAATTTTCAATTCATGTAACAACAATATGCAAATGAAGTGAAACAGAATCAGAAATAAGAATACTATTTTTTTTTCTCCACACACCTGTATGCAAATATAAATCGTTATGTATTCTAACGCAACCAGATCTTAAATTTATATGGATGTCTATAGATACAATGTCACTCTAATCAAACAACAAGAAGAGACTAATAGCTTTCGACATATCATTAGAATAACCTCACTTGTCAAGAAGAGTAAACAAGAACGTAAAGAATCGTATTGGAGATATCACAGACACTTAAAAACTGAATTCAATAATCTACTCATCCGAATTTCGAAGTGATAGGTACTTCTGTTATTGGTAACTAATGTTTAACTATTCGGAAGGAATGGTACAATAACGTACATACTTGTGTTCGAAATATTATGTTTCTGTTTGATTAATATATTTGTTTGTGTTGTTAACTAATTTCAGAATTTCAAAACCACTTCTCGACTTGACACAGAAAGAGCCACAGAAAGCAGTTCACCTCGATGGCAATATTGATTAAATTTTAAGAAAATGCTGAAATAAATTGACGATACAGACATCTGTTATGTATGGACCCTGTATCTTCCACTCCACTAAGCCCTCTTTTTTAAATAGTGAATATATTACGTGCAGCTCAACAAGTTTGGTTTGGAAAGTTGTAATTTTTTGCCACATAATCTCGAGACTAGTAAACATACTTACATACCGTTAAATATAAAGTAATTTTTCTCCTTCCCATATAATTTATTCCTGGATTCTCGTTAATTTAATTCAATATAATAAGGTATAAATACAGCTTTAAGCGGTTTTTATAGCATAACAACTTAAAGCTAACTGTTTATTATCAAAAATGGAGAGTATTTGGATTGATCGATTTGTATGAGAACTAAATGGATATAGAAAAATATGCTTGTGTGTCCTTCAAAATGTATGAAGCAATATAGCAATACTAGACAAGAAGTCCATCTTTTTTATAAAGAAGAACTAAATTTGTATGAATTATTGTTGGTTTGACATTAAACTTGAAAAGACTATAATGTTTTTCGAATAAATAACACTTAAATATGGTTAATTCACTTACAACCCATCTTTAAAAGCAATCAGTAATCAACAACCTTGGTAATTGTTACTTAAGCTCTTTAAAAATAGATATCGCAACAACATTATGATTTTCTGTTTATTATGATATACGGATGATTATTTTAATCTGACCGCAAATTAGGGTTGCAGGCGCACACACACACACAAGCTCGTCAAAAAGACCATTCCTATAAGCATCCAGCCTCAGATAAATCCACGGATGGGTGGATTGACATCTTGGTTGTCTAGACGTGTGTGTATTTTCGCTGCCTTAGCTAAACCCCTTCTAACCTTTTTCGGGAAGTCTTTATAGCTTCACGTATCTCGTTGCTATTGCGGTATCGTTTGCATATGGAACTGTCATGGTGATAGTACCGCTCCTTGCGGTACTCCCGCTTACTGCTCTCCGTCTTCTGATTTCTTGTTCGCAACCTTCACCTGAAACTTTCTGTCTTTGAGGTACGTGCTCATTATTTTTATGAGCTGTTTAGTGTATGCTGCCTCTTTCATCTTGTAAAGCAAACTCTCGTGCCACACCCGATTGAAAGCTTTGCTAATGTCCAGGAAGATTACTCCTGTGCACTCTTTATAGTTGAAACTTTGAGTAATATATTCTACTAGTCTTAATATTTGCTGTTCGGTGCTGTAGTTTCTCCTAAAGCTGAACTGTTATGTTGGTATTGTATTCAGAATTCTTGCTTGTTCGCTCGTATCACTCTACTTAGGGGAGGTAGCAAACTTATCGGTCTATAGCTGCTGAAAATTAGGACTTTCCCTGGTGTCCTTAGGATGATGATATCTGCTTATTTCAATCTCAAAAGGTTCAAGTTGTTAAAGATGGTAAATATATAAGGTAGAAGAAAGAAAGTTAGCGCGCCACTAGTCACTAGTCAGATGAGGATAGTGACTGCCAGCTATACAACGCTTCAAGGCAATTGCGCATGCGAAACAATAACATTAGCGGGCACTTTTTGAATGATGCATTTTACAGTCAAGTACATTGTATTCTTTGTCACAGATAAAAGACGCCTTTATCGTTTTTTTCATCATTATTTCGATAATTTTTGGCATAAATAAAACGATCGTAATTAAAATAAATAAGAAGCATTTTACCCTCTAAAAACGCCAAAACAATCAACGATCGTAATAATATGCACCAGAAAACCTTCGAGTACGTTGTTGAAATAAAAGTAAATTAAAAAATGCGGCAGGACCTAAAAACTTGGCTCTCTTGACCGCTCGATAGGGAGGAACTTAAAATGTTCCACAAGCTTTGATTGGCTAAACCTTATTGTTAATTTGCGATTAATCTATGCGTTACAGACATGGTGATTATTAATCGATTTTTTTCGCTTAATGCAGTGATATAACTCGCATGCGAACGTTTCAAAACACCCTATATAATAATAAACATCTGTTAAGTTTAATTTATATAATTTTGTATGATATATAATTTCATGCACCACCTGCTATATACCTGCCTTTTTGTCTTTTTATAAGATTATTTTTTTGGTGATACCGGAAAAAAGGAACCAATTGTAAAGAGAAGTTCAAAATATACAGAAGTAAAATAAAAAGTGAAGTTAACGCATAGGGTCTCGTTTTCCTCATAACAAACTCAATCAATCGTGATATCAATCAAAGCAACAAACATAAAATACAGTCCTCGAACCAATTCAACTATATATAAATAATAAATTTACATTATGAACGTATAAATATGTCAAAATCCTACCTGTTTATGCCTGGTTGCAAAGAGGTATAGCCAAGTGCGCAATAGCAACCGTATTATATTAGTCTTCATTTATTGTCTATTCGAAAAACAAAGAATGAAATGGAATAAATTCACAATAAATTTTTATAGGCAATCTAATAGATATCATATAGAAATTCAATTTTTAGCAGCCAGATCCTATTACGAGGTCTGTCTATTAAATAACGATACTGCGAACCTAGAGGGCGCCCTAGATGGGTGGTGTAAAAAACGAGTAGAGCGTTGGGTATCTAGACATCTTGTCTATGCACGTCCCAAAACACGATTTCGTCACTTTTGTAGTATTTGTGAAGTGAAGACGAAAAATAGGAGTCTCAATAATTTCTCGTTAAATTGAAAAAAGCTCTGACTGACAGCTATAAATTGTTGCAAGAGGCTCGTGTTTTTGAGTAGTGTAAGCGCTTTAGTGAGGGCCGAGAGAGCAAATCAATATTCAAGGCAATGTTGATCGTTTTTTTTTGACACTAAAGATATCGTGGTGACTGAATGGGTTCCAGAGGGTCAGACTGTCAACTAGACTTACTATTTGTCAGTTTCGGCAACACTGCGAGATCGAGTTCGTAAAAATCGGCCCAATTTTGCACCAGGACAACGCACCTGCTCATAACGCGCTATCTGTGAAGCAATATTTGGGTAGTAAGCGCACTCCAGTGCTCGAACACCCGCCGTACTCACCAGATTTGGCACTCTTTTTTGTTGATAAAATCTGCTTTTAAGGGGACCCAATTTGAGTCGATAGAAACGACAAAGCAAAAAACGGCAGCGCTCCTACAGGCGCTTACCAAAGATAAAACGTATGGAAAGGTGTGTGTTTATAATAAAGCCTTTTTTTGTAACCAGTCTCGTTTTTTAACAACCAGAACTCGTATTACCAACGCATACAAATAATAGATGTTCATTATTTCTGACAGCAATGGTATTTTTTGCTTATGCTAGTTTATTTTTATTCTGATTGTTGCTCTTCTCTTCAGATTCAAAAGACTAACAAAAGAAGAAAACGCGTGCCTTTTAAGTTTTCAAAACAAATCTTTGAATCACTGTGTAACGTGTTGCTTTTGAAATATTATTTGTTGTTGCATTATTCCACATTAAATACAACTTGTTGCCATTAGCATTCCGATTTGGCTTGAAAATCATTTTTAACGCTATTAAGTTCATTTTGGAATAATGCGGTTAACTTTTGTAAGCCACCGATCCTATGGCTTCGTAGATATAATTTAATAATGTTTCGAACGATACATCAACAGTATATCTTGACTTATCAACACTTTTTAAAATGCAAATGAATGACATAAATGTATCGAAACCCAATTTAAAATGGTGGAATCTTAGCAACGTCAAATATGATTATTTCTTCAATTTATCGAAGCCGATGAACCATCTAACTTAAGTCTCACATTTATTTTGTAAACATCATTTTATATATAAAAAACATTTCAATATAAAAACTTTTCTATTCTGTTTTATATTCAGACGCCGCCAACCTACTTTTCCAACAAGATAATGAGTGACTACAGACTTGCGCTTATTTTGAAGACAATAAAGTTGATTGGTTGCCTTGGCTTCTTAGATTTCGCGCTCCTTCACCCATAAAATACGACAGAGACATTACGGAAAGAAGATTACTCAATTTATTTCTTCCTAGTATAACTTCGACATCAGGTACAAATGGCCTGGAAAGAGATACCTCAGAGGGAAATCGACTATCTTATTAGGAGTATGCTACGATGTGTGTATAAGATATAGTGAAATTTTTCACTTTTTTTCGGTTGGATTTTTCCAATTTTTTTTAGATCAATAGTTTAATATTTAGACACAATTATATAAAGTTATATGATACTTAGTATACAGGGTGTTTCAAAAAAGGTGATGATGTTTCTAGTATAGATAGAAAGAAAGAAAACTAAAAAATATTTGCTCCCTAAAAAATTTCCCCAACACCATCGGTATTCAGGATAAAGGGCGTTGAAGAAAAAAAATTACACATTTTTTACGATTTTACCGAAACTACTGGCAATATTGTTGTTTTGGAAACTGATACATCCAATGAATGTCTGTCTCTCATAGAGGGCACTAGTTACGTATACCAAGTGGTATTGAACATAACTTTTTCAATATTAGATGTATTGAGCAAAATTTTAAGTGAACTCAAACATCATTCAATTTAACACCAAAAAGGTACTCTTGTACTCTCTATACTGAATACTGTGTACCATTTTCGTATTTTGTTTTGACAATTATGAAGTAATAACTGGTTATGGTATGGTGTAATGATAAATATATTAATTAAACAAAATGTCCCTTTTTCAAAAGAATCCATTAATCTTCTAAACGGTTGTGATTCAGCTATAAGGTAATTAAAGTGACGTTGAATTCTGTCTTTCAATTCTTGAGGTGAATTTACCTTTGTGGCATAACACCGAAACGAATAAAGGGATTAAAATCGCATGAACGAGGAGGCCAATGAATTGGAGTTTCAGCACATCTACCAATCCATCGATCTTGGAAATGATTACTCAACCAATTACGACACCTATCAAAGCGCGGCGGAAGTCTATGAAAAATAGAGATCTTCGCTCGTTTAGTGTTAAATCTTCTATTATCTCGAATAAGTGATTGCTTAAGAAATCCAGGTACATATCACCATTTAAATTTCCAAGTAGAATGTGAACCTAACCTAACCTAAGTTATTAATTTGTTAACTAAAGTTGCTGCCCAAATATTAACTTTAAATGAGTGTTGGTAATGTAATACCCTTTTGTAATGTGGATTCTCCTCACACCAGTAGTGTGCATTATGGGAATTGAGCATACGTTGCCGCGTGAAAATGGCCTCGTCCGTAGAAATAATACATTTTAAAAAATTTGGATTGAGGGCTGTTCTATCTTTTAATGTTTGACAAAAATTCACTCTAACCGGTAGATCGTCTGGCAAGAGCTCTCGGACTTGTCTGTAATAATAATGATGTAGGTGTTGCTCTTTAAGTATCCTCCAAGTACTTCAAGAAGACGTATATGTTTGCCGTGCTGTATTCCCTACGCTAACTGCTATATTTTGATCAACTAAATTTAAAATCATATTTTCTTTATTAATGTTTCTTGTTGTTTTTAAAATTTATTTTTTCAGGTCTCACATTCCCAGTTTCTCGACAACGTCGTTCAATGGCTCTAAATTTATTTTTACTTGGTAACTTTCTTCGAGGAAACTTTCCTGCATAACGCGTAATAGATGTATTAGAGAGTCCTAAACACTCGCCTAAGGTTAATAACTTGTAAGTGTATTAAAAATTTGAGTACATTTTGTACATTAGTTAAATAATTTTGGGTACTCAGCTATTGGGGGAATTAGAATGAAACAAACAACAGTTTGAGTCCCAGAACCGCAATACATCATAATCAAATTGCTATTGATAATAATAATAAGTAATAATTTTATACCAGCATCGGTTATTACTAATTCATTCGAGAGCTTTGAGATGTATCTCGCTGTATACACTAGAAGAAGCAACTTTTTTTATCATTTAATTAATGGAAATAATAGGACCTTATTAGATCTCCTCTGTCAAAACCTGACGTGTCCTGATTATAATTCATTATTTCAGTTGATTTTGTCCTTTTTCTGTTATCGCTGTGTTGATCGGTGAGCTGTTTCTATAATATTTGGGTGATGAACTATTGTTAGACATAGCTTATATTTATTTGGATACATATATCTCGTTTTGGTGTCGTCATACATGTTCTCTTCTTCTAAGCTTATGACGTGTTGTTGTTAGATGATAGTAGACTTTTGTTATAGTTGTTTTTGAACAAATTATGGCCTTTGTTTAAATACGACTGCATAAATCGTATCACAAGACTATCAATAATTGTCATGCTTTTATTGTTTTCTCAATGGCCTTTGGATATTTCTATGTTCAAAAAACATAACCTTGAGCTGAACAATATTAGTAGTACTTAATTCTGCATTTTGTCGTTTTACCTTCTTCGAAAATAAAGCTTTCTTCGACAAAACAACAAAGATTTATATAATTATAATGTTTCATTTGGTGCATATGCAATCGCAAACTTTTGTATAAGGAAAACATTTTTCTCAAGTCATTTGAATTTTTTTCTTTTACCTAAGAAAGCATCTCAATATGTGCTCAAACCAGGTATTTGTGGAGGAAATGCTGGGTGGTAATGTTATAATGTAAAACAGGTTTTAATGCTGGAGAATTTTAGCTGGGACTGAAGGAAACATAAATTTAAAAACTTTTTCATATAGTCTGTGGCCAGGTTTTATTCCAAATTTTTTTCCGGCAAATTGTATAATCATATTCAGTACTTGGTCATTCCATATCTTTTCGAAAACCTGAATTGGAGAAGCATTTGCGTCTTTATTCCAGCGGCATCTTCTTCAAGAGAAAATTCTTGCAGTTATTATATTGGTATGCCATGTGTCTCATTTTCTGGTTCATTTTCATCTTAATTAGATGATTCGTTATCTTCACTAACTGAAGTGTTATTTTTAGCATTTTCATGGTTGCTACTCATTTCCTTAACATATTTATTTATTCATCATATTTACTGTTCACATTATCATTATTTAATTATATTTTAAATGTAAAATCATAAAAAATTGAGTCGTAAATATAAGCTACTATATAAGAAAATCCTAGATTTAATTTTTTTCTATTTCTATTTAAAGTATGAATTCAATAATAACAAATACTTACTACCTATAAACATTAAATATCATTAGATATAACTATAAATTTACGATCCAATTACGTTCACAACCCCGTATATACTTAAGTCTAAAAAATTGTGTCCAAAACTGGACACTAGGCTTCTACTTGCATTTGGTAAATGCACATTATTGTTGCTTTAACCATAATGTCGAAAAACGATTGTTTTATTTTGGACACCTATTAAAGGCATGCTATCTAGTGAAGTTCGATTGAACTGGCGGCTCTAGTGCTAGTTGTCTGTCAACGTGTTGAATGTTGAACATAACATTTAATGTGTAAAAATGCCTTGAACTGTTCTGTGTATAGTGAATTTTCTTTCTACTACAATAATCCTTCCAGTAAAATTTTATTTGAAATCAATCAATTTTTTATATAATGACGTTGAGTATATGTTTATATTGGAATCTATTCCGAGTCAAATATTGATGATAATGATAAACATCTTATACCCACATTTTACTACCTACAGTTATTGCTGGACAAATCATTAATAATTACATGGCCAATCGTGATGACACTGCAAATATTGTTTCATTTATAATTTATAACTGCTGAATATTTATCTAATCATCACCATCACTTCAATTATGATGTTTATATTCACTAATTGTCTTTGCTTAAAAACTTGAATCACGGTGATTCAATTCCATCGAATATCACCTATAATGTGAATAATTTTAAGCGATTAATATATGATTGCTAGGTGAAAGCTATCAAAGTTCACCGACCTGAAATGCATTCAATTAATTTTGTTGTTCAAAAAGTATTTGCCACCCATTTGCATGATAAACAAGCTCCGAGTCTAGGCCACTAGATTGTTAACTCAACAAATATTCATTATCTCAAACTCAGTTTTTCTAGTCCTATTTATAATGAGTATAATATTTTTTGTGGTTTAACTGTACCATGTAATTTGCATGTAGAAGTTATTATCATTTCTATTAAATTTTCGAAAGCTATTTCCACTTCTAATGGACGAAAATATATTATACAAGAAATTAATGAAGTGTTATTTTGTTGATAACTAATTATATTTGAATGACGAATAAAAGATTATTTTGAAATTGCTAATTAAAAAAAAAGCATTTCTTCTAATGGGAATTTTTTTCCAGTTTATCTGATCTATTTTGTGATTTTGCAGATTATAGATTTTGTAGGTTTTAGTTAAGAAAGAAATTATAGTATAGGGTCGGTCAAAAATTATATTTAGAACAAAACAAGATTCTAACGAAGTCAACTAACATAAATAACAGAAAAATTTGTTACAAAGTTCAAACCAAGCCATATACAGGATGCAATGGAAAAACTAGCTCAATCAATGCTAAAATACAACAGGAAAATTTTAATCAGCTTCAGATAAGAAGCCAGCAGGCTCAATAACTATTGTTGGTTCGTGGGCAAACAGTTTACCGTTTTAATCCAGTAGAATGATTGTGTTATTTAGGCTTGGCATTTATCTTTTTTATCTTTCCAACAATTTTCTCAATCCTAGAACATTTATATTATTTTTGAAAGCTAATTTTTAACCCTCAAAGTTTTGAATACCCTGAAAAAAAATTAGTTTAATTAGTTTTTATGGAATAAAATAATCATTTCTTTTACATTAGATCCTGTCCTCCCCTAAGCTGAGCTGCACAGAGTAGAGCATTACGAGACATTGATTCGTGGTATTCTTACTTTGAGGCACGCGCTTTAGCACGTTGAATACGGCGTCAAAATAAGTCGCCATTATTTGAAATTTAAACCATCAATTGTTGTATAAAACTAATATGAAAATCTTCACGACATGGTCAATTAACATTATTTAAATAGAAGGCAAAAATTTTGAAGACATTGGCAAGTTGAAATTCGAGTAACTAACCATACAGAAATAGAAATTTCATAATAATATAGTAGAATTGTTTTATAGTAACATAACAACAAACTTTTCTGATAATGGGAATTTAAATTCAATCATATATTCAATCATTCAATCAATTATAATTCAATCTTAAACTAAGATGAAATTTTCAGTAATCTATTTGAAGCAGCTGCTATAAGTAACCTGTACGCCTTTATTGTATACTAAATTTTCAAATTATCCGTTTCTCTCCAAATGCACTGTTGACTTCAATCACGTTTAGTGGAGTAATATGTTATTATAGTAGTTATCATGTTTTTTATGCCTCGTTAGCAGAATAATGCAAGAATTTTGTAAATGTTTTTCCCAACATTATCAATTGAACTCAAAAGTAGGCTTAAGTGACAATGTTCTGTTATTCTTAAATCTACTAATGAGTATCGGCATTAATGGAAGATTAAAATGTTCGCATTTCATTAACACAAGTTACAACTGACCTTATATCAATCACATTTCAATTTAACCTTTAATTACAGACGCACAAGTAGACGCGTGGTGTATTTTGTGTACCACCAAAACAATAAATTAAAATGAGTTAAATAAGAACAAATATGTATGCTATAAGTTTTACTCATCAAAACTTTATATAAAAATTAATGCACAATCTGTGAACAAATAAAAAAACTACAAAATATGCTTGTTTACACAAATTATACCTCCGAAGTATACCTAATTATTATCTATATGTTACCGGCAATGTGTATAATTCAGGTATTGTATACAATCCCTAGGTAATGTATACAATCCCTGGGGCGTCCAGGCAATGTATGAAATATCATGAATATCATTGTCCAATTCATACTTTACCTAGGTATTGTATACAACTCCTAGGGATTGTATAGAATACCTGCTGGTTCACCGGTAATATGTAAAATAAATAAATCTTAAGACTAAACTAATGTTAGGTAAGCCGGTTAATATCAATAAATCTTAACAGACTTACTTATCAAATAGCGGACAAATAAAACATGTTGTATTTACTTGAAATAAACTTTATTATAAACTTTAAAATCAGGAAAAAATAACAGGAAACTTAAAATTCTTCTTGTTTGTAACATAACATTACAAGTATCTTTTAACATAATATAAGTAATTTTGTAATTGAACTTCACAAACAAAACAATTCTCTTTATAACAAAAAGTAGGTCTAATAGGCATTCACAATTTTAAGTAAAAGTAGGTTTTATTTATTCTTACACGACAAATTATTATGGCACTTGACAACGCCTTGCTTTGTGCCTAGTTGATATAGATCGTCATCAGTTTTGTGTAATACTACAGCTAGTATATTGCGAGCATCACCACGACCTCTATCGACTTCTGTAACAGGAATGCGTACAGTGGTACCCAACGATACGGGAGGGAATTTTTTTTTTCAGAAGTTTTAAGCATTTTCTGAGCTTGTACTATCAAATTCTCTTTGGCTCTGATGCGGTTTTCTATCGAAAAGGCGTTTTTTGCGCATAAAGGACAAGCAACTTTGGATCCACAACCTTCTGCAATATTTTCTTTCGGAGCAGCACAAATAGTATGAATAGGCCTATTGCACATTCTGCACGAATGACCACCTGTTGTCTCCTCGGAACAAACACAGCATATAAGTGCACAACTCAATGACTCCTCTCGTACTGATACCAAATTCGGATCATGTAACGCTTGATCATTTACCTCACAAGGAATATTTTCGACATTCGTAGGCTCAACAACATTCTTAGTATTTGGGATAGCCATGTGTTCATCATGCGCACTTTGGACATTTGAAGCTTCCTTACCGATGTTAAAACTATCGAGTGCAGCGTTTTGTTGATCTGGTGCCTGTAGAGGTTGAGTTGCAAAGGATACCCGCATGCGGCGTACACTCGCGAGTCATGCTAAAACGATTCACTTCCATTAATGCTTGAAATGGCGCCTCTAGGAAGGGTGTCAGGGTTCTATGAAGCTTACCGTACTTATTTGTTTGTAATAACCACAATTGCGTTCGAGTGTTACATTACCTGCTGCAAGTTTAGCATTGTATAGAATAGCTAGGTAAAGTGTAAAATAAAATCTATTTCATACTTTACCTGCCCGTTTTAGGTATTTTATACATTGCCTAGGTATTGTATACAATACCGGATTATACACATTGCCGGTAACATATACACTAAATTTCATCTGCGATGTCTCCTTTATTGTTGTTCTGGACAAGTAATTACTGTATTTGCATGTTCTATCTACCGATCTATACATGACACTTCATCGTTGTCCATATTTTGATGCCTTCCGCAGGAAAAACAACTTACCCGTATTTTTGCTGATAGCTCATCTTCAAGCCGCTTTTCTTGAGGTCTTTATATCTTCTTAGAAAAAGACGAATATCGAATATGTCTTTATCTCTGCTCTTTCTTCAAGATGTGGCTTCATGAGTGATATAGTGCCACCTCCTTGTTCTCCTGGACACAGAATTATTACTACACATTTTATCCACTGCATGCTCTATTTTTTTTAGCAAGTATGACACAATAGTGACATCTTTTTGGAACTCAAAGATAGATGAGCCGACTTCTTTAGTTTTACGGGGTTTTACTCTGGTGGAAATTCCCTTTTATGTTTTCTCATTGTTCCATCAATTGCTGTTTTATCTTTTAAAATATTCACAGCTAAAGCTTATATACCAACTTTCGCATGTCAAATTTCGATTCTTTCCCAAACAATGCGTTATGTTATCCGGTGTGTTTGATTTCCTATATGAACCTTCTGGTTTTAACCACAATAAACCTCCAAATTACTTACATAAAATGTTTCACAATACAAACGCTTTTAGACCATACTTCGGCTGGTTTATACGGTACATACTGAATAAAACCGCATCATCATCCTCTAAAGGGAATCAGCATTTTATCTATTGTAGCATATGCGCCTAAACTATAATTATTTTTTCAGTTTTCTACGAAACGATCAAGAGCAAGTCTGGTTTTTTATCTTCGAATGACAGACAATAAAAAGAGAAATCGATTGCAGTTCATGCAACCTTTAAAGATTTCTGATCCTGTGCCATCTGTTATATGGTTTTGCTTTTTAGCTCCAGCTAGAATTAGTATTTCTATAAACACTTCATTTGTCGCTGCATTTTTTGCATCTAGCGGTCGATCGTAATTTAATCTCAACTTTTCGATTTACATATTTGTGAATTCGATATTATTATATTTTGAATAATATCATTCATAAAAAAATATTTCATAAGCACTTTTTTCAACTGTACTATATTTTGAACAACTAATAAAGCCAAGAAAGATTTTTGCAATATTTTTTTACTGATTTTCCTATATTTACTAGTAAGTGGATTTTTATTCCAGGTTGTTGTTTTATCTTTACCCAAAAAATATTCTTCCATGATTTCACTTTCTTCCTCTATTTCTTCGCCTATACTTAGTTCTTGTGTCTGTGTCATGATCACTTTCCTGCATATGCTCATCGTCATAGGTATCTGAACTAACTTCATCTTCATCCTCAGGTTCGTCACTAGGGCTGGGCAATTATCAAAAAATTAAATCGATTATCGATTATATAAAATAATTGATTTATCGAAAATAATAGATAAATCGAAAATAATCGATCAATCCAAAATATTCGATTAATCTAATATAATAAATTTTCGATTATTCAAAGAGCTTCAAAAGATCGATTGTGGTTTGATTCCTACAAAAAACAAGATAAAGAGCGAGTATACCACTAGGAACATACAGAAGACATTATGGTTTGATTCCCAATAAAAACAAGCCAAATAATGAACCTACAGAAGATATTTGGATGTAAGATTCTGATATTGAATTGTGTTGAAATAATTATTCAGAAAATGATTTTTTTAATCGTTAAATTGATTATTTTAACCATTGTAACAAAAATAGTGTGTATGCCATAGCCGCGGAACTTTTTAACGACCTGAAGATTATCTTATCGATATTTTTATATTTTCCGATTAATCGATATTTTCCAATTAATCGAAATTTTTCGATTATTTTCGTTTAATCGATTACCGACTATTTTTAAAAATATATATATAGATTAATCGATCACCCGATTACCGATTATTTTTAAAAATATATATAGATTAATCGATTATTCTGTCCACCCCTATTCGTCACATATAGCCTGAACCATAGCATGAATCTCATCTTCGGTAAGACGATTTGAGTTTTTCATGAGAATATCTAAAAATACTATTATAAACCCAAATATGCCATAAAAACAGTCTTTTATCAGTAATCAACCTATCTGTGCCAATGCAAGAACAAGACTGTCGGAACGTGTTAAGGACACTTCAATGATAGGTTAGATCCGCACTTAGCGTGAGGGAAAAGATCCCAAGGTCATTTACATTATGTTTACTATAAATGGTGTAGTTTTTGAGGTTAATAAAATTATGGCTAGTTTTAGTAATTTAGCCTCACTAATAATAAGCTCATGACTCCCATAAATATCTTATAATTAGAGAGCCACTCTGTAAATTTAACAATGCCACGAAACTAGAGAATTTCGAAACTGACATCACTGAAATTTTAAATATCAATTTCTCAAGAGAACATTGATTTACTACGATTTTAAGATTAGTTTAAGTGAATAGTTGCAACACGTAGTTGATGATAAAAGTCTTTCATCAGCAACTGTGGTTTGCTGGTATATCCAGTTCTTTAGGAAACATTGAGAGAGATACGTCCGATCGAAGAAGAAAATCCAAAATCTACTAAGTTACTGGAGGTGTTGGATCCGCAGTTAATTCAATTTAGCATGATACCATCTCAATCTATTTTTATCCATTAGGAGAGTTATATGTGGATTTGTGGAGATTCTTCAACATCATGGTCTAAAAGCGAAGGTCTGCCAAGAAAGCTCAAAGATAGTTACAGCTTACAACAAACTACAGTGGTTGACTAGTCAGCAGGCTGTGTAGAATTATTTATTTCGACTTATATGCAGTATACGACGTCTCTATATTGTCTCTAATTATGAAATATGGTATCAAATTTTAGAGACAAAAGATGAATAGCCTACAGGAGCGGGTTAATGTGGCATCACTATGTATCGTTATACAATGCACGATTGTTGAGTTTCTACGTAAAAATAATATAACAGTCATTGAACATCCACCCTATTCAATGATTTAGCCATAGGTGATTTCTTGTATCTAAATAAACAATTACTTGGTCTACGGTAGATGAAAAGCAATTCATTAATTGTTAAGAGCGTTCCAAAATATAAATTGCTTAAGTTTTCATGTTTTAGAAGCTTTGGTTACAAGTGCATAGATGTATGTGATTATTATTTTCAAAATAAATAGAATCATTTTCCAACAAATACTTGTTGTTTCCTGGTATTTCAACATATATAGCGTTCCTATTTATCAATTTTCACACACAAACTGAGGCTACTAAATAAGTAAACAAAACTGGTCATTAATAATCCAAAAAATTTAATAACAATAATTTAAATAATGAACAGTGGATAACTATACCTCTACATTAAATCAAATACTGGCTGACTGCCAGTGAGGCCTAAAACTAGATGTAGTAGGATTGTTGCATTGCAATTTACCGATTAAGAATGACGTAAGTTGCGAGTCCGTTGACCCCTACCTCACCGAGAGATTATGTAGATTAAAGAACGTCATAAAATATATAGGACATCATTTCCAATTGTGTGTTAATGTATGAGTGTTCAAGGAATATATGTTTATTGGTGAATAAATTTCATTAAATTGACTATTTCACATTAAAGAGAAATATCGAATTGCTGTTTTTTCATTTCATAATATTTGTACAAATGACAAGTTTTAAATAATTATATATAATTATGGATGAAGAAGTACAACTACAAATCTTAAAAGCGATTACCAGAAAGTCAAAAGTGAAAACTTGGTGAATCGATTTTTGCAAGTTGAAATCCATGTTAATTCGAAATTAAAGAAATAAAAGAGGAAGAAAATTAAAATGCCAGGTGTGATTAGGAAATACTGTGAATTGATTAATATTGAAGTAAAAATTAACTTCTAATTAATTTCCTTCGAAATACTTCTCTTCGTTAGATGCACTTATTCAAACTTTATATTGGGTGGAAGTGTTTTTTAACGATCTCTCCTGGAATCTGCTTTGCCGTAGGCTTCTCGTCATCATACCCTGCCAACAGAAGTCAGCTTGTAAGGATTGATATAACGATGTCATCTTGTCAGCCAATAGAATGTGGAGTGCCCCATGGCTCAGTACTAGGTCCTATTTTGTTTATTCTGTTTATAAACGACATCGTCTATCTAGATATCAGTGATAAAATATGTTTATTTGCAGACGACACTAGTTTTTCTTGGAGCAGCCCTGATCTCACGGCACTTCATAGGACTATATCTAGTGACCTAATCACCCTTAAATTATGGTGCGATTCTAGCCCTCTCTGTTTCTAAAACCAAAATTTTATCATATAAAAATACCTTCTTCCTGTTTTGCGCTGAGATCAGTTTCCAAAGAACTGAACTTATCCACCTTCTTCACAGTTTATTATGCCTTTATTGAGTCGCATCTCCGATATGCCCTTCCCTTCTGGGGTACGTGTGGTGCGTCTCCACTTGAGTGAATCTTCAAACTACGAAAGAGACCTGTTAAATATTTACTCGGACTAAACAAAAAGGTTCACTGCAGGTACTTCCTTAAAAGATTAAAAATTTTTACTCTTCCTTCCTTATTTACCTTTGAATCCGTTTGTCTAATTCGTAAGCACATTTCTCCAATTTGAGAAAGATCGTTGCACGGCTATCCACTTAGGAACGCGAAGCACGACCTTTACCTACGACTCCTATTCTAATAATAATATTTAATTCTGGACATGCTGCATACTGCTTTAATTTTTGCAATGGACTTATTTACTAATTATTATCTATTACTATTACCCCTAATTTGGTTACTCATTATGGTTATATTCTGTATATTGAAATTTTATTTCATTTGTTGTTGTTGTTAGAATTTTTTGATAGTAAAGCATTTCTCTCTCTCTCTCTCTCTCTCTATATATATATATATATATATATATATATATATACATATATATATCCTTTTAAAAAGTTTTAATTTACCAAAAAAAGCTAGAAGACGGTACTAAAACTGGTGAATAAGGAGATTTTGGTTGAAAGAAATACTTGCCATTCAAATCGACTTTTAACATAGTCTGTTATCATGATGAAGAAGGAAAAATTGACTTCTTGGAAAATTCCAATGCCTTCTTGTGAAATTATCCTTGGAACAACTACACACAAAAGTTGCTTAGTTCAAGTTTCTAGATTCGTTGGTGATATGTATACTGATCTTATTCTTCACCCCTACCATTACACCATTAAAAACCAAGCTATGGTAACTTCTTTATCAATGCGCACGTCAGACAGTGCAATAGTGAATGTTGGTGTAGAATGTAGTAGTCAATAGAGTGTTTAGTCGTTAGTCTGCAGTACACTGCAGTGACGTTTACCAAAGAACGAATATTTATAATAAGGGAGTTTAATAAACTTATAGGAAATAACCCCATCCCTGCTAACTAAAATTTCTCCTAATTTTCTTCCCTCGTCCCCCATGACCTTATAAGGTTAAAATAACGTTAAGCTTTTAAGAGCAAACGTGGCGAGGTCCACACTAGGAAGATAACTTTATTCAAAATATAAGGAACCTCCCAGAATCCCCTTATTAAAAAGAACAATATTTCTTATCAGGTTATCCTGACGAGGTTCACACTATGATCACATTAAGGTGACCCTATTGAAATTAAATTATTTTTCATCGGGTCTACCTTACTGGGAAAATGATATTTTTTCAAGAAATTTGGTCAATTCTTCCCGAATATTTTTATCATCAAATTACTCATTTGGAGCTCTCTAATTGGAATCTCCTATGAATATCAATACAACAGTAATCTCTGTATACTTTTAGAATTTGTTTATTCATTTGGCCGTTGAATCGGATATCAAACTAAAGTGTAGACTACTCAAAGAAAGGCAGTTCGTCAAAAAATTACAATTTGTAGACAAAAGCTTGTAAAAGTAAAAAACTAAAAAAGCAGAAATTAAAGCAATGTACAGCCCGGAATTAAATATTATTATTAGAAGAGGAATCGTTTAGAGTAAAAAGCACTTTCTACTAAATATGCCCTCAAATTATTGCGGAATGCGGGGAAAGATGATAGGTGAAGGTCATGCTCTGCATTTCTAAGTGGATAGCCGTGCAACGATCATTCTGCAATTGGAATAGCGTGCTTACGAATTAGGCAAACGGGCTCAATGGTGAATAAGGAAGAGTCAAAATTTTTAATCTTTTAAGGAAGTCCCTGCAGTGAGCTCTTCTGTTTAGTCCGAGTAAATATCTGATAGCTTTTTTTTGTAGTTTTAAGATTTGCTCAAATTGAGTCGCACTTCACGTACCCCAGAAGGAAAGGGCACATCGGAGATGCGACTCAATAAGGGCATAATAGACTGTTAAGGAGGTGGAGAAGTTCAGTTCTTTGGAAACTGATCTCAGCGCAAAAAAGGGGGAACTATATCTCCCATTTGAAGGAATTTTAAACAACAAGCTCTAAGAATTTTACAGATTCAACGACGTCAATGGTGGTTTCATTCAATAAAAACAAGATACAATCAATTTATTTTTTGTGATAAAATATATGATATTGTATGAAAAAATATGAAGATAAGTTGATATCATTCAAAATCAGACTAAATCTTTGCGTGAAAAGAAATTTCTGAATATAGAACAAATTAATATATAATATATCGCTTCTATTATTTCCTCCATGTTTATTTTGAAAGCGTTCGGATCTAAATAACGTTTTCTCTTATTGGTTTACATACAGTTTTATGACATTACTACTGTCAAATGTTAGCGCTGCTAATAATTTTCCTATTTATTTGCGAGTGAAAGTGTTTTATTAGAAATGTATCGTTTTCGCAAGTACTTTTTATGAAACAATAGAAAAACAAGTTCATTTTATACAATTATATACTTATTAACGTAATGCAAATGTATCGGAAATGTGGAAAATAACCTAAGGAAACATAGATGTTTGTTGAGGACCGAGCTTTGGAAAAATAAAATGAGCAGAACCTGACTTGCTCAGACTTGTCGCTCATATATATAACAACGGCTCGTTCCTACAGAGAGGAAAAATGTGCATTTGTTTTAGTTCTACTTTAAGTGGTAGTTGATACTATTAAAGAAAATGTGACCTCAACATTAAAATTTTATATATTATAGTACAAAGTATTTTATAACAAAATTAAATTGTGACAAAAATTATTCAAGTCTAGTGATCAAGAAAAGGTTTGTCGGAACAAGAGAAGCATTAACAAAATTAATGTTTTTGATTATTTGCAATTGGAAATTTTGGAAGAATAGGCAGTGTTTATGATTTTTTTGGTTTATCTAAAAATGTCCTATAAAAACCAGAAGGAAACTCTAATCAGGAATATGTTAGATAATCGTGATTAGACAGACCAAGGCAATCTTAATTAGGGCCATGTGAAGTAATCCTGACGAAAACCATCAACTAATCCTGATAAGGATCATATGAGGTGAACCTGATTACATTACTGATCTACCTTACATTATCATCAGATCCTTGTCAGATTATCCTCACCTATAACTTACCAGGCTGCGGGATTACCTGATAAGGTCCTTATCGGGTTCTGACAAAAAATATTAGTCGGGTGGGAACTAGCAATACTTTAGTGGGGAATCAAAAAACGATAATGTCGATAAGTTAATACACATTCAAAGATACCATAGGATACATATCCATAAGCTATTATCAACAAGATCTAAACTTATGAACACATCGGCGAACTTAGAGACATTAAACAATCTGATTCTTTCCAAATCAATAGACGTGCGAAGTAAGAAAAAGACACCAATTTATATTCAGCATTTTAAACGAAAACAACACATAGAAAGACTAAATGGGAAAATAGTGCAAAATCAGGTTATAGAGAACGATGATGAAGAAATAAATAAAAATCAAAGAAAATATAACAGAAATTGCAACAGAAGCCATATGAATATAAACAGTAAATACCAACGGAAAGAGATGCACAAAACCGTGTTTCATCAACGAATTAAAGGAATTGGTAGAAGAGAACAATGAATTATTATATGTAAAATGAAAGATATATAACTATTAGAAATCGACCAACAACTACATAAGACAAATAAATAAGGTATTTAAGGAAACATCCACGGTAGAAATGGAGACAGACAGATGTTCAGAAGAAGATGTGAAATATGCTACGTATCAGAGCGCAATATGCACAATAGGTATATAAATGAATAGAAAAATAGAATTCAACAAGCCCACGAGTAACGTCTTGAAAAATATACATTAAACATTAAAGATTTTAACTATCAAAATATTATAAAATTGATAATATAACAAGGATTAAAACCAGAACAAAACTATCAGTCTTAGCCCTACACTATTGAATATTATCATTAGCAGAATCATAGAAAGCGTTAATAAGGTTAATGCAAGCTATAAATTAGGAGATAGGTCGTTCAATGTTATATAATGCTGCTGATGGAGTAGTAATGGCAAAGAATAAAGTTGATCTACACCGCCCACAGCCAAAGATCTGGTTAGATGTGAACTAACTGTATACAGTAATAACAAACTAGGAAATTCAATTACTTTGGAGAGGCAATATTAAATTGAGAAAATACGATGAGGATGACTGGAATGGAAAAGTCAGCCTCAAAGATAGAATGTTAAATCAGGATATGATAAGATGGGTTAGAGAACGTACAAAGGTTGGAGAGATCAGAAAACAAATGGGGAAATGTGTAACAATACGGAAACTACTAGGCAGACCACCAAATACCAAAGATGATACGAAAACTCTATTGAATATGACAAGGTCCTATTAAAAGAAAAAGAAGAAGACTCTTACTCTTGACTGTGTGTTCCACCAGGTCAAACCGAGGCCGACAAAAGTATTACAGTATTTAGGAAAGTTAAAGAGCTCACTAGTTAAAAGATATTTTAACATTTTAGACCAATTTCCTAAAAAACTGTTCAAAGTCTCACTTTATTGAGCGAATCCACACCCTTATTATCAATTTTGCATGTAGAATCATTTTTGAGTTTTACAATCAAATTTTTACAATTCACCATTGAATCGTCATAGCAATAATCGTTATAGTTAACAAAACCTAATATTAGTTAATCGTATATGTTCTTTGAAATTGTCTAATATGAAATTTTGAAAATTTTGTGAGTTTGATCGTTATATAAATTAGTAGCTTCTTTCGAGATATTTTCAAAGTAAGCATCAGTACGATGCTTGGTGAACATAGTCAAACATACTTGCATAATTTCATCTGAAACAGTATGTAGTATCATCATTTTCAACAAAGCATGTCCTATTTTTCAAAAACATAAGAAATGTATTTTTTTGGTAACAGGAAAAGATTCACATGTAAACAGAAATCTACTGTTGATATATTTTTCTAAAATAGAAATTTTTTAGTATAAATTTTTGTGCATTCACACAGAAATTAGAAATTTTTTGTTGAAAAAAACGCTATCTTGTTGATACCACCCTTGAATAACGCCCACTAATACCCGACGGCCCTTCTTTCAACAATAGCTGATTTTAAGCTGTTAGTATTTTTCATTTTCTTTGCATTGCTTTTCACATTACAGAATAAGCAGCGCTATAGTAAAATGATTAATTAAAACTCTGAAATTAATACATCAAAACCTTTTGTATAATTTTTGCTTATTGTAGAATATATTTCAATTGCAAAGTTTGTTATTTAACATTAAAATAATTATTTCAACGATAACTCAAGGACAACTTTCATTATATAGCCGTCTCTTATTCATTTACACAGTAAGTGCAATTCTATGCAAATGCTATTCTGCTTGTTAAAATGAGTGATATTCACTGTCGCTTTAATGTAAAATTAAGTAAAAGTACTCTTCGACATTGATAATTTTATTTAATGAGCATTATGACTTGCATTGTCTGTAACAAAACAATTTATTGATTAACACAATTTCAATATAACCTGAATTTTAGCTATTTCCGAGTAATTTTATAGGAGGAAAAGTAAATTATGTTCTAGGGACCCATATACTTTTTCTTCATAATTTATTACTGCTAATTTTTCTACCGGAAGCTCTTCAATAATTAATAATGGCCAAAGAAAAAGTATATGTTCGAATTCAATGTACAAATTATTATTTCGAGAAATTACCGAAAAACTAGAGGGGTAAGCTTCGAAATCATTTAATCATGTGGATACTTTTTATTAATTATTCCACTCACACTTTTTTGGAAAACTATTCAAAAATTTCTAAAATCAGTACCGATATTTGAGCTATATGTTTCCAGGTGTTAATTGAGAGTAACTACCTTTTCGTACCATACAATCGTAGTCTACCAGAAGGTCTTGAATCAAATTGAAACACGAGTAATTAGGAATGCAGAGGCGTGGATAGCAGTTCTCAGCACGCAACGGTGTAAGCAAGAATGATTCTTGACTAAGTTACCTGCGATTCGTGGATAAATAAGCTGAAGCTCCAACGAACTTGGCTACTAACCTAACTCAGTTAGTGGTTCGTATTAATCACACCTTTCACTAAAAGAATTTTTGGTAGGATACAGACAAGAAAAATGTGTAGGTCAAAGAGCTGGAATACACTCTGTTGGCGAGGCACCTAAAAAATTGCTGAATTCCTCAATCTTGAGCATCCAGAAAAGTACACCGGACATTGCTTCAGAAGGATTTCGTTAACGCTATTGGCCAATGCTGGGGCTGATATCAATGTTTTAAAACGGCATGGTGGGTGGAATAGTTTATCAGTGGCTGAAAAATATGTGGAAAAATCCGTCGAAAGCAAAAAGGAAATAGCAAGAATGATACAAGGGGGTAAAACTTTTGGACAAGTGTTGAACCAAAACCACACATCTTTCAGCATTATTGAAAATAAAGAAGTACTTGCAGTAATTTCTACATTAAATGTTTTTAGTAACAGTAGTTGCACCATACCACTACTGTTAACATTAGAAAATTAGAATAAAAGTTTATTTATTGATGTTAATTGATTTTTTATTTCTAATTATTTCACGTGATTGGGAGAATTTAAGAGTACTGTATAGTCCAAGGATACCGTAAAGTACCATTTTCCGGACTCAAATTAGAACTGTAAATTCGATTTTATTGTACAGTATGAAAAAACAAAGAATTTAAATAAAGTTTGTGGCTTTCAGTGGTACATAGTTGATAGAATAGATACAATGAAGCACAGAGAAGTTGGAAGTTTAACTTGTTATGATAATGAGACGATTTACTTTTACATGTTGGCAGACGTGAAATTTTTTCGAGAAGTCCTCCATTTAGAAGTAAACGACAAGTAGCTATGTACGAGACAGTAATAAAACTTACTTGCTAATCTAAAACTAAAATAAATGTACCTTAGCTAATGGTCACTTATAACCATAAGTTGTACAGAAAAATAGAAAGAGGTTTTGATCTGTCAAAATTACGTTTAATCATTTTGCTACTTTGTTATTCATAAAAATAGACTAAAACAGTTTAAATGTTAATGTTAATATAATTTCAATGGTATTCGGGAGTATTATATACTGTATTTATTTTTTTGCAAAATTCGATGTTTTATCAGACGCTTTAACAGGTTAGTTTCAAAAATCAACCTCCATATCACCATTAAAAATTCGCAGTAACTGTCAGTCGAAAGCAGGGTGCGGTAATTCAAAGCGTCTTGTTTGGTTATTGTAAAAAATGACGAATAAATCAACGAAGGTACATCAATCTTTATTTTAATTTTCGAAAAGTTAGCGTGTTTTTAATGGGTGATAAATCATTATGAATTATAAACTAATAATTGCAAAACGGATATAAGACTGTATATTCTATTTTATTACTTAAAGGATGCATATGTTAGATTATCAACATGTCAATTTTCATTAATCTTTCATTTCTTCACTTTATTATTTTAGAACTCAATGTGTATTGATATAGTTTCATCTACATGTATTTAGAAGCTTTAAGAGTGTAGTGCCTTATGAATGCTCCGTAGTTACACATCTACAGGAAAACCTTGAATACATCCTTCTTACATGATCTATTTTTGTAATTACTATATTTCGTTATGTTTGGTCCATTGCTAGAACATATAATAACCATAGCCACCTTGCCACATGTAGGACTTTAAACTGTACCTCCTCCCTGATAGACTCGAATAGGACGAACATGTGCAAAATAATAGGTAAACTTACGGGGCTTTATATTGGGGGCTCACGCCATCTATTTACATTTATTTTTGAAATTAATGTTGAGTGATTTATAATGAACTGTTGCTCGCGACCTTACTCGTGCATTTTTGTGTAATCTTCAAAGAAAATAACATAAAATTTACTCTATACGTATTCGTTACTGCGAACTTTTTTTTTTATTTCAGGATTAGTAGTTTTGACTGTGTGATGATAAATCAGGTGGTGTGTCAGGACATGTAACATGTTATTAATGATGAGCAATTATATCAAAATTATATTAAATTGATTTGTCCACAATATATGAATCTAGAAATATCATTAATTTGATATTTTTCTTTGAAACCAATTTCCATCATCTATCTAATAGAGAAACGGAATATTATTAGTTTTCTAGATTCTAGAATATATACAACAAACACTACCAATTCTGTAATTGTGTAAAGCAATAGAGTCTATGGAGTAAATTGATTAATCTGTTTAGAACGTCACATTTACTGCGGATATCCGTGTATTCTTTTCATTTCATTAATCCGGTTCGTACACATCTGATTCTCTAGCTGTTCTGGTTGACTTATACATATTAAAATCCTTTGAATTAAAAACTATTCTATGAGTTACATTTATATTTAACCTCACAATAAAATCCTTCTATTATTAATAATATAATGTAAAATAAAAAAGAAATACAACAAACAATTGAAAATCACGGTTCAGTTAAATTAGAAGTTGATGATGGATATCTTTTGCGTTTTGATGTTTTGTACTGTTTTTCCAATATTCTAGCCGCTCTTACCGTTAACTTGGCTTGTTTTATCATGGTTTCATGAATGTTTTTGTGTCTTGAAAATATTTTCTCCACATCTTTTTTGTGAATTTTATATAGTTGACAAGTTTCTACAGCAATTACCGAGAATGGTCTAATATCTTTTTTCAAAACAAAAGAAATCTCTCCAAAATAAGCACCATCTTCCAAGTGACACAATTCTATACCAGAAAAAGTGTATATTGCAACTGTTCCACTATATATGAAGTATAAATATTCTGCAACATTTCCGGAATTAAAAACTAAATCTGCCGCAAGAATAATTTCTGGTATAAGAACACGTGCTATTTCATTCATTTCATCCGAAGAAAGCTCTTGGAATACTGGTATTCCCAAAATTAATGATCTACACGTCCACATTTTAACCTCTTGTCTAAGACGGCTTGACATTAAAAAAGTCAAAAATTCATCCTGAAAATATTTTCCTTGGTATTTGTAATGGTAATAGTTGATAATTTTACTTTTTATCTGATACGGAATTTTCTTTTGCTGCAAAAAGTCTTCAACTTGGGTCATAAACCTATGGTAACGTATTGTGACCATTCTAGTTGCCAGTATATTTACTGCTAGATTGGTCCACATTACAATTAAGAATATTTTACCAATTCCATAAGATAGTAATATCAGTATCTGTTCATCGACGCTTAGTTTTTGATAATAGTCTTGCGGAAGTGAAACTTGCAAGAAGTAAGCTGAGGCTCTGAATATGTATTCTGAATATACGGAAGCTATAGATCGTTGTTGCCATCTAAGAACCATATCGCAATCACCCATTTGAAAATATATTCCAGTGATACGTCCGATCGATATATGTAATACTGTTACATAGTGCATAGTATATCCAAATATTGCGAAATAATAAATTGCTATTGCTGCGGTATTGGATTTTATACCAGTATAGGTGTAAACACGCCATAATTTATCAAGAAATGAAAAAAATTTTATTCCCTTAGCTAAACAAAAAATATTTTGTACGCCCAAAATATACAACGGTGGGTTATCCATGAATAATCTTAGCGAGAACCTTGGAATTGATCCAATAACGTCGATAACAAAGAATGGTCCAAATAGGTATCTCTTTGCAATCTTTCTTGGATTGAGCTCAATTTTATCGGATTTTATACTATGAAAACCTATAAAAAATTGAGCCACGATATCGCTCCAACTCAATAAATCAACAGTTGTTGAAGTTATTGCATGAATTGTGAACATTTCGGTTCTATCTAAATATTTGAAATCTTTAGGCGTCGGACAATGCGCACTACCTCCATCTCGAATACATGCATCCAGAGGTTTCACAATTACTATTAGTACATACAGCATCAGAAGCCAAAAATCGTAAATCTGTATAAATTTACTGAAAGGATGAATTACATACCAATATCCTTTTTCTAGCTGTCGTATCTTTTCTGCTTTTATTTCTTTTCGACTTCTGAAATATTGCACCGAAAATGGATTTGTTTCAGATACCAAAGTCGAATTAAGATATCTTCTTGGTTTGTTTGGTGTTTTTTCCAACAAACTGATCATGCTATCATTTATAACATTATTTAACTTACATTTGTGGGGCATATTTGGATGAAATGACGTTATTACCTGAATCGTATTGTCTTTTTGACATTTTTTATCCATAACATTTTATGTATATATATACCACCTATTCTATAGACGGTAAACGCATATCACTCTAGGTCAAGTTTATTTTGTATTTACAGGGTTTACAGCCCTGGATGAATCTGCCGACGTTTATAACATTATATAATAATGAACATTCTTCTCGTACTATATGTAAGTGAAATATATTGAAACTTATTAATTATATATTATCTATTGTAAGTGTTAAATGAAAAGGCTCTATAATAAGACTCAATAGTATGTATTTGTGTACACAAATATTAGGAAAAAAAAGTACTTCCATTTTAAGTAAGTGTTTTTAGTTTGGAAATAATTTGAAATCAAAATCCACATTTTTCCACGAGATTGTGGATTCATTCCTAAACAAACAATTGAGCAAAGGGAAAACGAGTAAAAAAGTCGTCATACTCTCGGCGTGAGAGACTAAAGCGCATTTTGCACCCTTAGCAAATATTAATAAAAATCCTAATTTATAAAACGAAGTTTCCATGAGAAATAAAACAAGTAAAATATAAATAAATTCAATTATTTAATGAAAAATAACCTTAAATGACACGAAGCCAATTGACGCCTTTGTCATTTTATGTTGATCGATGTCTTATGATGTCTATTGACGTGGATTGATGTTGATTCATGTCATTTTAATCATTTGCCCAATGGGATCATATTTTGGTTAATTTAATCAATTTTTTCCTAACAATGCCCAGAATTTCTCTTGTTTTGGTTTATCTATAGCTATACAAGAATTAAATGCAAAAAAATCAAGCTTGCTACATGCTTTCTGTGAGGAGATATGGCTGCTATAGACAGATGGATGAACGGACAAACAAAACGCTAGTATTAGCGCATATTTAAAAAAAATGTGCTAAAAAGATTGTAATACAGAGTGAGTTTTATATAGGGAATGTCTCAATTATCTCGGAAACGGCTTATACGATTTTTATATATTTTTGTGTAAAAGGGCCGATATTATAGCGGTATTTAAATTGATGACAGATATTTCCTTTTACCGGAGAAATAATGAACTTTGTTATTTCAAATAGATCACCCTATATATGTTTCGCTTCTCGAAATCCTTGAGAAGTACTTTTTTAAATTATTTTTTATCTAATGTTCCCTAAATCTAAATGCCATAATTTCGGAGTTATAGCGACATTTGCGTTATCTCCGCCGAAGTTAAAATAATACATTTAGGTGGTTATTACTGCTACAGTAACAAATTTGACGTTTCAATAATTATTATTGTTGAAGTTTATTGAAAATCATAATGGATCGTTTATCTGAAAAAAAAAACGAATTGATATATTTTAATGATAATAGGATACGGTGATAGGCGTAGAAGTCAACAAGAAACGTGTAATATCTTTAATAATTCATTTCCTAACCGAAATCCTATAAGATCTACTGTTAGTAAATTAGTAAAAGAGTTTAACGAAACTGGTTCTGTAAAATATTTATCCAAATCAGAGCACAGAAAAACTGCATCAACTGAAAACAAATCTTTAGATGTTGTGTCCTGCTGGAAAACGATCCACACTTGAGCATTAGACAAATATTGAGGAAACTTGATATTTCGCAAACATCCGTAATGAAAATTTTACGTGATAATAAATTCCATCCATACAAAGTCAGAGAGTTGTTAGATAACAATTTTGATTGACGTGAAGAGTTTGCAGACCTAATGATGGAAAAATGTTACAATCAAAACGATGCTTTGCGATGAGGCCACTTTTTTTATAAATGTAAACGTAAATCGGCATAATTGTAGATACTGATCACGTAACAATCCTCATTGGATGCTTGAATCCTACACCCAAAATACCGAAAAACTGAATGTATGGACTGGAATAATAGGTGACAAAATAATTGGTCCCTTTTTCATTGAGGATAAATTAAATAGTTCGGCGTATTTAGATTAATTGGAAAATAGTATTATACCTGAGTTGGCTCGGATATTTCCAAATCCAAGTATGTAATTTCAATTACAAATAAAGAAAACTTTTAAGACAATAATAATATTCCAAATGATAATATTTTGCTACAGCAAGATGGTACCCCATCTCACTATGCGTGTGTGGTAAAGCAATACCTAAATAATGTGTTTCCCAAAAGATGGATTGGAAGGCGTGGTTTTATCGGATAGCCTCCGCAATCACCCGACATGAATCCCTTAGATTATTTCTTGTGGGATCACTTAAAAAACATTATTAATAAAACAATACCTGCCAATATTCAGGAATTAAAAGATAGGATTACCCACAGAGATAAGAAGAATTGAGCAGTCAGCCATGTTGCAAAATATCTTTAATAAATTGCACGGATTGTTGTATTGGAGTAAATGGACAACATTTTGAGCACTACTTTACAAATGTGGATCTAGTTCTGACATAACACAAACATTTAAAGATACATACATAAAACTCACTCTGTATATCAATCAAGTTAGTAAAAATGAACTGAGATCTACTTGTTAACATACAAATCCTTATTAACAACCTGTTGGATCTTACAATAAATGTCATCTGCTAGTCTCTTTAAGGTGAAACAGTGTCGATTTAGGCTTGACATGAGGTTAGTTTAGCACGGACAGCTTTAGTATATTAATACCAACTATTTGTGAACATAGTTAACTAGCTAACCACCTTTTATACATTATTTTGATGCATTTCCAATCCAGTTTTTATAATTCTGCTATTTGATATTGTTTCTTCGGCAAGGAAGAGCACCGACAGGGTAGATGATCGATCGTATTCCTTCCCTAACAATTTTTGCAATAGTTGTCACTCCCCATTTCTGAAGTTTTGTGTCAACAGTACAATTTATCTCTCCAATGATCTGGATTGAGTGTTTCGTGAATCTTATTGTTTTCCCTTCATTGATCCTAGGCCAAATAGGTCTGGATATGGTGCAATCACCATTTGACCAGATATTGTGAAGTTTGACGCTCTTCCACTTTATAGTGTCCAGCAGAGGCTTACTCCAGTGTCACGAATTTTTGATACTCAGTTCATTTAAAAACAAATCGGCTCCTGTTCTATATTTTGTTACCCTGTTCCATATTTTTTACCAAGCCATCTGTCAAGATAGAAAATTCTTTATCTTTTACGATGGATTCCTAATCCTATTTTGTTCTTGTAGGAATGTTTATTTGATGGTCTTTTGTATCAAAAAAATATTCGGTATAAGATTTGTAGCATTGATTTTATCGGCTTCCGTGCTGAAATGATGGATTTTTGGAATGATTGCTATACAAGAAAAATATGAGTCACCAAGATTATTTTACGTCTTTACCAAGGTCTTTAATAAACTTTACTACTTTACTTTCATTATCTTTAAAGATAAAGCGCAATGTTTCAATTTTCAAATATATTATGAACAACTTGAAGAAATTCACTACTTCCAGTAACTGAATCATTTGAGAGATTGTTCAGTAAAATATGGTATACGTCGAGAGTGTAGAACCTTAGTGCGGTGTTACAATATATTTCTTAAAAATTGAATTTATCCTCCTCCGTTTTTTTGGTCTGCAAATTGTATTATCACTCTTTCATCATTTTATTTAATTCGAGTATAAATTTTATTCCAATCGATGGCGTGGAAAAGGCTGTTAGCGATGCAAAACATCGTTCAGCCTCTAATGTTGTTATGGCAGTTATTACTACAATTTCTCTAATAGTAGAGTGCTGAGATCAGTTTCCAAAGAACTGAACATATCCACCTCATTAACAGTATATGCCCATCCCTTCTCGAGTACGTGTGGTGCGACTCAATTTGAGCGAATCTTTAAACTAGAAAAGAGAGCTACTCGGACTAAAGAACAAAGATTTAAAAAATCTGACTCTTCTTCCTTATTCATATTTGAATCCGTTTGCCTAATTCTTAAGCACGCTCCTCCAATTTCAGAAAGATCGTTGCACGGCTATCCACTTATGAACGCAGACCCCTCCTTTACCTACCTACTCCATATTCAGAATTACTAATTTTTATATGAGAAATTTGGTTATCTTGTAATTACAGTATAGTTTTCCTAGATTTGTTTAGATAGCTAGATTAGATAACTAGATAATAATTAACAAAAATCTCATTTCAAAAAATAATGTATCCACATATTATTTTTGAATTTATTGAATTAAGCGGCTTGAGAGCAGGGAACATGGTGTAATAAATATAGATAACGTTGGCTGCTACTGTTTCTACTTTAATTCTTTAGTAAACTTTAAGAGCAGGATGGATCTCAAGCGCTGTATATGGTTTATTATTAATGAAATGAATATCCAAAAGGATGGTCGGAAAAGGTTATGGATCCAAAAAACTTACTCCTACTACCTCTACATATATTGTTAGATGTCGTGAAACAGTTTCTGAAGACTTTGGCTAAAGATGTATAGTTTTCAAAGGCCGAACAAAAAAATACTCTTTTGTTGGACCTGAAGACTAACATTAGTCGTTATATGACAATAAATATGAGTATCATTGGAGAAATTCATTACAACGCTTTTGAGAAATGAAAATGATTATAAAATGTTACTTGCGGACAATTTGGGAGTTGTTAGAGTATAACAAAGTTAGTGTTTTCAGTAGAATATTAAGTTAAGAACAAACACCACCAACAAGAAGAGTGACTACTATTAGTCAATTCACAGAGAAAATTCAGTTCCTCGAGAGACTTGCAGATAAGGCGTTTTGACTTAAACTTGAAATGAACAAATTGAAAGAATTGCCCTTGTGTTTAAACATTGTATGTATAAGTGGAGGGCAAATACCGATGAGGTAGTTTGTATTTTCTTTCTCATCTATAAACCAACGGCATGTGGTACCTACAGCATAGAGATGGAATCTTAGAAGAGCGATGAATGACTAGTCGTAGGCCTTGTCTCTTTAAAGAATGTGGTAGAGCGAATTGCACGTGACTCCATCCATCTCCGTAAAGACTATGTGGCGAGCAGACTTTTCAACGATTTTATAGCTACACTAAGAATGAAGTCTGGTCACTCTGGTCATTTTATTGATCTCAATTTGACTAGCGAATCAGCCTTTCTAGGATTATTTCACAACTGAGACCTAAGTTGGCAGCTTGGTGAAGAAAAACTAGACAAACTTGCCTAAATTTGAGAATAAATAGAGAAAAGAAATATACTGTCCATTATATTGAATATATATAATGAAAATGTCAAACATGATTGATTGCATGATTTTATTCTCTTGTTATTAACAAATTATCATAATATTGAAAAACTGCTACATAATTTTACTATAACGATTGTCCAACATATCCATCATATACGCTTCTTCCAAGTTCTGAGCAGCTTGCAGCAACTTTTTTGCGTATGAATTAACTTTGCCATGTACGATTTTGTTTTTCATTAAAATTTTTTGGAAATTGGCTCTATCCATTTTATATACATTAGAATGTTCAATTGCAATGGCGGACAATGGCCGTATGGCCGATTCTATTAGAAGAGCGAGCTCTCCAAAATATCCCCCATCTTGAATATGACACAGTTCTTGTCCAGAAGGTGTATATAAGGCAACTGTACCACTAGCTATAAAATACATACAATCTCCTTGGTCTCCTGCATGATATATGGTATCAGATGCTAGAATAATCTCAGGTATAAGTACTTTTGTTACTTCCTTAATATCTTCTACTGAAAGATCATTGAAAATTATAACTTTATCTATGAACTGACTACATGAATGAAATGTCATCTCCTTTTTCAGTTGAGTTGATATTAAGGAAGTTAGTAGCTTTTCTTGATAATATTTCCCATGATATTTGTATTCGTAATATTGTAGAACTTTTTGTTTCAATTCATTGGGAACGTTTTTATTTGTCATGTATGCTTGAACTTGCTCAATTAGCATTTGATATTTCATATACAATGATCGTGATTGTAGAATAGTAGAAGCAATAATTATCCATGATATAATTATGTAGAATTTTCCAAAAATATAGGATACACTAAGAACAATACTCTCTTCGATTTCCATATTTTTGTAGAATTTTCTAGGAAGCATCGTAGCCAGTAAGTAAGCACAGGATCTGAACACGTATTTCATGTAAGTTCCTAACAAAGTTCTTTGTTCTTGTTTTATTACTTTCCAACAAGCTCCGTATCCAAAATAGACTCGTATAACGCGTATCATTCCTATATTGAACATTGTTACATAATGTATCCCAAAAATAGTGATAATAGAGCAATAAAAAGCTATGAAGCTTATTTTTGACGTTACACCTAGATATATTAACACTCGTGATGAGTTATTTAGTAGTGTGAAGAATCGAATTGCTTTTGCTAAACAGAATATATTCTGTATTCCCAGTATGTATAAAGGAGGCTGATCCATGAAGCATCTTAGTGTAAATCTTGGTAGAACGTTGAACACATCGATTAAAAAGAATGGACCAAAAACGTAATTTTTCGCTATGCTCTTCGGTCGAAGCTCAATGAACTTCTTCTCTTGATTTTCGTATCCAGTGAAAAATTGCATTATTATGTCACTCCAACAGAGTATGTCGACTATTGTTGAAATTATTGCATAACAACGAAAATTAAAGTCACGATCTTGGTACTTGAAACCTTCAGGAGCTGGACAGGATCCTGAACGACCATCTCTAATACCAACATCTAGGGGTTTAATTATTACGACCATCGCATAGAGGATTATAAGCCAAAACTCGTACGATTGCCTGAAGGAACTTAACGGGTGGATAACAAATGGATATTTAGTTAATTGTCTATACTTTTCCTCCTTAATTTGATTCTCGCTCTTGAAATAGATAATAGAAAATGGATGATTATGCGATACTAATGTGAAATTCAGAATGATTCTTAGTAATTTGAACCTGTGAATTTTTTCAAATGATAATATCGATTGGGTTGACTTAAGAGATAATTGACATACGTGAGGCATTTTCCAAGTTCAACGATAATATATTTCAGCGAACTATTCTTAGCACAAGTATTTGACAACTAATGTTAAGATTTATATACGATATGTCATTGTTGACAATGACACATTTCGTTAAATTTGGTTATAATATCAGAAGAGCGAATAATTTATTATTTTATGTGTTACGACAGCGTAGCTCGAACGGTTTTTTAGGCTGGTTTTACAATAAGTGGCTTGCCGTATGTCGTGTTTATGCGGTTTCACGTTGTCGTTTCTCGTTAAGGTCTCTCGCTGTCGTAAGACGTTATCATAATTCGAGTTACCCACCTCTCAACTTCTTCCGACTAGCACTAGCACTAAGAGATTTTTTCCGAAACGAACACTCGTGAAATATAGATATATGTGAATTAATTATTACTTTAGTGCGTGGAAAGGGGTGTCCCTATGACTAGACTAATGTGGAATATAAAAATTTGGTGGAAAAGAAACGTGTATTTCAAGCATTCAGCGAAAAATTGATATCCGATAATGGTATTGAACTTTCAGGTTCGTTTTGTCCAAATTATTTGTGTATAGAAATAAGAAATAGTTTTCCCTTCAATTTCTTCGACATTTATCATGAATTATATAGTCGTTACAGTTCTTTGATTAAGGAGAAAATACATAGAAGAATCAAAAAAGGAGCAGGACAAAAGTAAAAATAGCTTTGCAAGACACTAACATTAAATGAATGACTGAAACAAGAGATAAGCCAGAGTAAGAAGATTTTCTAGCCAAAAAATTAATACAGAAATATATAAAGGAGAAGAATAAAACGTGTTAGTACAAAATAAGGAATAGCACAATAAGATGTATGAGGCACAAAAACAAGAAAGAAAGATCGAGAAGGATAGAAGAAATTAGAATGGCATCTGACAGAAAGGCATTAGAATTGAGTGAGTAAGTGAGAACATTTCTTTAATTATAAGATGTAATAAGAGTGGCTTAGTGAGTTATATTCGAATATTAGATTGGTTTATATTCAGCAGTCAGGTTATGTACATCTGGACAATAAAGTTGATTTCAATTATCTCAAAAAACACAAATTACAAGTACAAAAATAACATTATAATAATTGAAAGGTCCAGCTTTACAGAATGTTCAAGAATATATCAACACTAATATCAATCGAATGAGTTTATGTGAATAAGTGTCCGACAAACAGAGAGGGTTTTGTTCTAATGTGTTTATTGTTTATTTCTGTTTGCTCATTGTTAATTTATTTTAACTATTTTCAAAGTATTAATCTCTAATAATGATGGAAAACGGTTAAATAGTGGACTAAAAAGGTATATAAAAACCAGCGTTTCAATACAAGTGATTTTTAATTTATTAAGCGAGCTGTGTGTCAAAATGGTCGAAATTGACAGAAAAAAGTACAAAGTTCGAGTTTACATGTGTAGTGAAAATTCCCTCATACTTGATCGTATATTCTTTTAATTGTAACTTTTTCATATCCCTTAGGGGATACAGTCGAGATTATGAAGTAGAATAAAATCAGAGTTATTCATAAGTTCATCGACCAACAAATCAACAAAATGAAATTGAAAAATGTACATAACTCTATCCCCTTTTCACCTCTTGGGTTTGAAATTATGGAACTTCCTAATATAACTGTGCATTATTTTCCAATTTTTAGTCTCAACACATAAGTTTAAGATTATACTTGTAGACTTTCTTACAAATTTTCTTGCTCTATTCAAGACCTTTAAATTTCTCCAAATGTTATGATTGTAGTTTCAATAGCTTATACTATACGATTAGACAGTCAAGACATGTTCTTTCATATATTTAGATTATTAATATTCTATTATCTATGTAAGAGAAGCAACGTGGTAATAAATTGGAGAAGATGAAGACTTTGCACAAAAAGCATCGTTGAAATAACCAGAATAAATTGGAGAGGGAATCAGCTATTGAGTGTATAGTGGACTCCAGCTCAGTCAGTAGCTTGTCTAACATCGGCATCCTCCTAATATTCCATAAATATCAAAGTCGGTCTTGTCCGAATATAGTGATTGACACCATAGTGATTGATATAATATTTTGTGGTATTGGCTACTTCGAAGGATCAATGAATTTGAATAATTAAAGTATACAATGATTTAATAGAACAATTTGTAAATTACTCTAGATTGTGATCATTTTAATGGAAGTCTACTTAATATAAGCAGGCAGACGCAGAGTGTAGTAAGAATAAACTTAATTAACAAACTTCTAGTTGAATTCACTTCGGATCTATTGACCGTACTTAAATTTAAATTTTTTGATTGGGTTTCGGAAACCGATTCAGCTTCTTTCTTTTCTAAAATGAATTTGTAAATTTTAGACAATATATTCCACTACTCCATTCTACAAAAATTACATTGCCCAATACTATGTTTTTACCTTCAATATTTTAAATCAAATTTTAGATAAAATTCTTTTCTTACTCATCACCGTAAAATTTTATCTAGTCTAATGCTCCCAAAACCTGGAAAATTATTTGGTTCAATTTTCCAATTATTTTTTCAGTATATAAGATTCGCAAGATCAAAATACTAACAGAGATAGGTTTTAGAGCAATTAACTGAATTTTTAAGGAATTGGCTAATTAAGATTCAGACTAATATGTGACACTTTTCATAAACAAGCGCAGCTTATAGTTGTGACTTGTAACTTTTTCCGATATGAAAGAAGTACTTTCTGTTCAAGAAAATTCTTATATCTCCACCAAGCAGATGTCTTATTATGTTCAGTTTACTACATAAAATACATATAAATATTATGCAAGAATTGGAAGATGATCCTGATAGAATAATACAGTTTTATGAACAAATTGTAGATCAACTAGATATGAATAACAATGATATAGATAATAATTTCTGATCAATATACATTTATGAGAATCTATATTTTATGAGCTAAGGCCGTATTCAACACACCGATATTAAAAACTTTTCCAAGAATAATTCTACCGCAACTGTTTCTTAACCCCGTACACTCTAATGTTTCGAAAAGAAATGTACGTGTATATCCCGATGCGAGAATGATAGGTATATGAGAGGGCACTATTGAAAGAGAGAAATGTTTTGTTATCAAAAGTCTATAGCAAAAATTAAACCAGTATGCAGCATGCCCGGAATTAAATATTATTACTAGAATAGAAATCGTTTACAGCATAATTGGAAAGTGATTTTGCATTTTTTTGCATTGTAAAATATTGAGCCCTTAACAAATTCTGAACATGGGTTCATCAGTGGATAGCCGTGCAACGACCTTTCTGACTTACAAATTAGGTAAACGGATCCAAAAATGAATAAGGAAGGAATAGTCAGGACACCAAGCAATGGAATCTTCAAAACCAAGTTTCTATTACTTTTTACAATCTTGTATTTGGCCGAAAAACAAATTTGATATTTTTCAGCACACACCCTATAAAAGTAAATATAAAAATGACCATTCAACAATATCAAATCTCGGAATCTTGGCAAATTGGGAAAATTTCTTCCATGTGTTATACGAGTACGTACAAAATATTAAATTCAGACTACTATTAACCTAATAGAAACTAATGAAATTTTATAATAAAATCAACTGAAATACAATATAAATAAGTTTTATTAGCATTAAACTCAACACACATCTAGAAAGTAAACCTATAAAAGCTCTGCTTGCCTGCTAGACATTTTATTAACATTCATAAATAAGAGCTCTATGTGAAAGGGTTGTTTGTGTAACATCTAAAATAACAAAAGGCTAGATATATATTTAGCCAAAGAGGAAAGATCTATTTAATGAAAAATTTACGAACATTCCTATGGAGAATATTCGGCTATAAACAAGACTTACAGAAGAACAATAGATTAATTACATCGTCCAATGAATAATCCAATATTATTCAAGTATGTAGGCGCAGGAAGAACATGGTTGTTACCCATTAAATTTACATATATGAATGAGAGGGTCGTTAATGATCATTACACGGTGTCCCAATGAATAGTACCCACCTTAAACAACTGCGGAGGTAATAATTTTCTACAAAGTGTTTAAATACATCGACATATTCAATTTATATAAAATTTCACTTTTCTCCTTACATAGTCGCACCCTTAAGAAATTTATATTATAAGAGAAGGTCTAGTAACACAAGATATTTGAATTCTATTTACAATCGGCTAAAAATTTTCATTAAATTTATACATACATGTATCCCAATAACTGTCTTAATCATTTTAGATTTGCAAAAAATAATTAATTCGGGGAAAAGAATTTTAATTATCGTATGTATTTTTCAAAATGACCCTTAACTCTTCTTAATATTGAAATTGTGTTGCGAATACTTTTGATCTTAAACGACCTCAGAAATCTAGAGGATTTGAATCGGGTGACCGAGTTAGCTACTCCATAAACTCGGTACAAAAAAATAGGACATCTCATTTGGTCTATGTGGTTATTTAATATTATTTCCATATTTTTACAGTTATACAAATTCAGTCACTACAAATTTTTCTATAGTACAACTTATATGAGGGCGGGAAATAAAGAAAACATATTGAACCTTGTATGCAGATAATCTATGAAAAAATCAAAAACTCCAAACCATTAAATGTCTCGGGGAAAATGGTATAACGGCATACTTCCTGAAATGGGGAGACGACTACCTATTAACAAATATCACACAATACAATAAATATTGAATCAAGAGGATACCAAGTGAATGAAATAGAACACTCATCTCTCATATACATAAAACAGGTGACCAAATTATCTGATTATCTGTGGGAAAAAGCGTTTCACTATTGGATGTTTGAGAAAAAATATCAAGAATATTTAGGAAGAGATTGAGAAATTGGCATTTGGATATTATTGGAGAATATCAAGCAGGGTTCAGGCAAAACAGACGACCCATTAACCAAAAGTATACTTAAACGCAATTACCATGTGTTAGTTATAAGCATAATATACAGCTACGCATTTTTTTTTTGATTTAAGCTGACGACCAGTTAGTATACGGACCACCCCAAATAATTGCGAAATTATCAATTGTTTCTAATTATTTATTTATTTATTAATTTAGTGAAATGGGTTAGTGTGTACACGGAGCATATATTAATAGAGCACGGAAAGATTTTGTTTAAATAGTGTTCTTGAGTAGAACCTAACCTAACATAACCTTACCTAACTTAACATAAAAACAATGACCTTCCATATATTGTAATTACCTCTATCTAACACCCACTATAACCCCAAGTCATTAGGGGGAGGGATGATTTTTAGATAATTACCGAAATTATTAAGAAAATGTTCATGTCAAATTATAGACGTTTTTTGTGATTCTGTCCACGATATTGAACTAATAGAGTAGAGCTTGATTTTGATCCTTATTATATTTCTGATATTCAGTTTTTTAATAAATTTAAATCTACCTCAAGACGAATAACTATAAAAAAACTATATGAAAGTATTAAGTTTGGATTATAAGTCGGTACTCAACTGAGGAATAAATTAATAATATATATAAAATAATATGATAATAATCTTAATTTGTCTGTAACTTGAACGAAATAATTTGAAAAACATTCGAACCAAAAATTTGTTCTTTTTTCGAACGATCTGAAATGTCAATTTGTGCTAACAAATCACTACTTCTCTTCATCAATGTTTGATCCAAATCTCAATCAACATCTGTGAGTTTAATACCATGTGCATGACCCATATTTTCTTTTGATGCCTTTGTTCAACTATTTCATTTAACGGACCCCTTTTTTTATGAATGGCATACGCGAATCAAAGCGAAAGCACCCAAAGGGCTGGCTTATTCACAGTCACATAATATAAGAAGGAAAAGAAAAAGAGTGGTAGTATTAAATGTGAACATAAAGCTAAATGGCTTTTAAAGAGAATATTTTTCAGCATGTAATTCGAACACATGAGATATTGTTGCTTGTGAGATTTTAGTATGGTGTCCTGGATGTAAATGGAAGAGGCGTCAATAATTTAGACAAATATTGCAGTAAATCTGTCAGTCATTTTCCTAAAGGCCGCTTGACATGATGCAACACAATGTGCAAAAAATTGTAAGCAAGATAAATTCAACGGACGAATATTGCACATTACTTGACATTATGCAAGTCCTTTGCCATCACGTCATGATTACCATTATTCGAAATTCCATAAGAAAAAGTAAACAATTTCGTTACCTCAAATTTTATTCAATATTTTGAGATCGGTTTAAAAATGAAAATAACCAATCTAAGTAAAATGAATAAGAAAGTGCACTCTATAAAATGAAACATATTTTCATTGTCCTATGATAAATACATAGTTATTCGAAAGCTTGGAATATATTTCAAAATTTATCTATTGATGCTTCATGGAGAGAAAAAACTTTCCAGAGTAACTATTATAAATATATTTGTAAGGATGTAAGCTGGCTGTACATAATTTCAAAGCAATGTATTAAAAAACGATACTTTTGAGTACGCACATTAGTAAATTCGGCCAGATATCAGGTAAATTCGGCCAAATAAATTTGGGATGTAAACTCGGTCAGATTTATACAATTCTCAGATAGGTAGGTATATGTAACTTAGAAAAATGTACAAATTCATAAAAAATGCAACAAAATTAGAAAAGTTCAGAAATAAATGATTTACACATGATTAGTAGAAGCAACCGATTCTACGAACTGAAACCTAACCTAAACTAACTTAACCCAACCTGTGATGAGTTTAAAATGACGTTTCGGGAATCCTAAGACAGGTAATTAATTCAGTCGAATTTATTTCCTTCCTTGACTGCATAAGTTTATATTTCTAAATTTTTAGAGTACTTTTGAAAGGATCTATAACTTTGCAATAACTAAATTGACTTGCAGCTACGCTTATTAACAATTCAATGATGATTCCTATTTCATATTCGTAGAATTTTCCAAGAATCGTTTCATAAAGAATATTGATTGACATGATCTGCTCTGTATTGTCCAAACAACTCAATTACGATTGTCAAATTTGTTTCTATTCTTAGAAGTAAAAATCCATTCGGACAAGGAGCCTCAGCAAAAATAAAAGAAATTTTCAAGTTTATTATGTTCTTTTGGTATAAGACTTTTCAAATGCTAAGATAATGTATTACGTTTAAACATAATGATTTTTGAAGACCACCAGAAAGTGGAGAATCATTATAGGCAACTTCAGAACTATCACATTATTCACTCCAACATAAATACGTCAGTCTGTGTTGTACTAGCGTCACGCAAGCATGCCTTCGTTATTGTGTTGTGAATTTTTACTTCGAACCTTTTTGACGTTTACGGAGATCCATTAAAAACAAACATCTGTCGTACAGCTCTGATTGAAAACGTGGCTTGGAGGATAATGCTTTCCAAATCGACGAATCTCTTCAAAACAACGTAAGCAGTGGCTGCAAATGGGAGTGCATTGGAAAACTTGGACCACAGATATGAAAAATATTTCCATCTATTTTGCAATTATGTTGCATTTTTGCAATTGATTGATTATGGGGATCTTGAGTCTTCAAAACTTTTTGTCTTTCATTATTAACCCTCCGGAGGTTAAAAAAAATAACTAGGAGCGAATCGAAAATCAAATAATTCCAAAAAGATTGCTTAATGTCAGGTTGATTCGAGAATCTATGAAATAAAAAATTTAAAGGTATTAAATTACTTTTATTTTGTATTAACATATTTGATCTCAAAATTATTGCAGTCAATAATAAGAAGAAAAATTGACTATTGTGATTCGCTTAGTATCCAAGTTGAATCAAGCGAATGAAACTGACTTAATACTATTTTAAGATGACAAAACTCTTGCAGATACAGTTCAAAGTACATATTTCATTATTTCCTCTTATATTTCAAGGTCCCTGTAGCTGTACTGTACTGTACTGTAAAAGTAGACAAAGCCTAACCGGTAAAACATATTAAAAGATTGTAATTATATTGATAATCATAGATTTAAAAATTATTTTTAAAATACACCTTATAAAAATTAATTTCAAAACTTGATTTCTTTCAATATGACCGTTGAACAAATTGAATTACCTAGTGAGAAAATTTAATGATGATTCTGTCTTATTGAAAAGAATGATTATGGTCCTAGTACAAACAGAATTATTGTACAAGAAATTAATCTCATATCCAAACTGAAACATCAGGTAATAAATGTACTTTAAGGCGCATCCTAAATAAAAATTATGATTGGATGGAAAATTCTCAATTGGCTAACAAGTGAATATGTTATTGGTGTTGGATTGTTGTTAAGGAAACTGTAGAAGAATAAGGGATCTCTCTTATGCCTCTGCTCTGTGAGGTTTCTTATGAGGAACACCCTGTGTATTGAGTGTCAAATGTAAAATGCTTGATATGAAGCTTCAATAGTATGTATTTAAGCAGTGCTTATTTTAATTATTAATTGAGGCTTAAGTGAGCTTCTGAAGCAAAATAAAAGGTTTCAAGTGTTTCAGAATCAAATCAAAGTTGTGTAATTGCGGATTTACTCATAATGAAGCCAACTCAAGAAGAGAATGTAATAATATATAATAGATTAATTTTTTTGTCAATAATGAAATAATAAAAGCTAAATAAATATTGTTTTTTATAATTATGTAATACATCTCATTTGGACTAGTGCTACAATAATAGCGTAGTAAATAGATTGATTGCTTTTTTAGTATGGTAGGCAACATTGTCTTTATAATGGAAATCAATAAGAAAAGAATTTAAATACGCAAAAACCAATTTCCAAGAACTCACATTTTTTCACCCGAAGCAAAAAATGCCACATATTCTTAAAAATACATTTATATTTTGTGAGGGTAGTGGGATCATAATAAAAAAGTTAATAGAAAATCCCGATGACTTATCAATATCTTTCCAGTTGAACGGATCCTTTTCCACATCGTAATAAAATTATCCTGAAACTTATGGCTACTATTGTTGCAGGAACTGAAACGGAATAGCCTATTTGTGGCAGAATCTGGAAGACGTGATTTGAATCACAATTTTATTTTACCTCTCGGTAGCAAAAACTTGATACAGCTGAAAGAACCAGGAAAAGAAGTAGATATATTATTCGAAAGTGAAACACTTTCTACACAAAGAAAAATGAGTTATTCAATGAATTCGTTTTAATGAAAACCTAACCAGATACGTTCCATTAGTCTCCCTGCTAAATGTTCTTATCACTTGTTATCACTAATTTTATATAATTTTACTTGTTAATATTTTATGTTATATCTTCTTTAAGATAAAGATAAACAAAAGTTCACATTTAGCTGTGAACTTAATGCAACACCCAAAATACAACTGTAAACAAATTAAATGAAAGATCACATTCAAATACTGCGTGTATATAGAAAGCAGATGTATAACCTTTACTAATTAACGCAGACTCACGAAAGTGTTCTAGAAACTCATTACATAACATTTGTAGGCAAATGACAAAACATGGAAAAGATACGTGGGTGGTCTGATAAATAGTAGCTTATAAAAGAAAAATGGAAATTTTGGAAGAGATGTTACAATTTCTACCACTATTTGAAGAAAGTACGGTCTACAAAGTGAGTCTACGGGGCAGCTATGACCTCATTCTAATCAAATGTATGTCCAGCGAATGACTTTCTCAAATCTAGAAACAGAAAGTCGAGCAATTTCATATAATGGTGGAAAACAATTTTTATTTTTCTAAATTTAATTTGCCTTTCTGGAGGTAGTCGATGAAGACCACATGAGTCCCAAAAAATTGGCCATCATATTTTCAGCAGATAGGACACTTCCACTGTTTCCACTGTTCTTTGGTATCTGATGTGTACCAGTAAATCCATGATTCTTTGACTGTCACGAAACGATTTAGAAAATTCTTCAAATTCTCTTAATCAGCATCAATTTCTGAAGTGGTCTCACGGTTGCGTTTGTAATCTAGAGTGGAGAATCCACCACTCCACTACTTTCTAATGTCGTTTATATTAATAAATTATACGCAGGATCTGACCGACGGGATATTTGAAAATGTTATGTCGCGTACCTTCATTCGGCGGTCTACTTATACGAGATTATGGATTTTTATTACCTTATCATCTGTGGTAGCCGATTTTGGGACCCCAGACGTGACAAAAACCTACGAACGATCACGTTTAATGTGGTTCAACCAATTTCTTATGGTCGCCATGTAAAAATATTTAAGATTCTTATCCTTATTCTTTAGTGAAATGTGACAATTTATTTTTATATATTGGAATATTTTTAATAGTTTTGATATGATCCAGAAATATGGCTGGATATTTTAATAAAGAAAACATTTTGTGACAACCCCTGTTTAGCAATCTGAGAAAGTTTATAGTGGATATAAGTATATTTAATAGTTATAGGTTTCTATCGCACTTTCCCAGACCTTTCATATTGAAGATGACCGCCAACTAATTTAAAGTACGGAGTGCAAAGATGTTTACTAGTCAGGTATTTAAGTGTAGTTTTGATTTTTTTATAGATATTAGGTGATTTGAAGGCTAAATGGAAACCATATCAAAGCTATTTGGTTCAAAAAATGCAGTCGTTGCTTCTTGAGCTCACCATCAAAACGTGTCAGCAAATTAGTATAATAATATTATTCAACGAACTTCAACATCATAATTTTACAAATGATGGACGGATAGGACGGAGCACTTTTAGAATAATATTCAGGTAGCCGTTCTCCGAATTCTTTAATTGTTTTGTCACAAAAAAATATAATTTTATTAATACTTGATATGCTTTTTTCTCCATGTTTACCCAATAACGGAAACAGCTTTTTCTTCAAGCGTATAATATCTATATTATTTTCGGCAACACAGATCGTAGAAATAACCTATTCTTTTACTAGTAAAATAATGAACGCTCATTGTTTTACTAGTAACAAAATAATCAGAAACGATAGCAACGTCTTATTATGGGCGTTGTTACCAAGTAGACAGGAACTGTCTTGGCAGTGCAAGAATTTGGGCTCAATGATAGCCTTCTATTCCTAGTTACAAAATGTACTATTAACATGACAGGGACTATTGAGATATCTTTAGTATAATTTCTCTCTAGTAAATCTACAAATTTTAACGAATATTAAAATATCTTGACGAAGACTGAAGTTAAGACGAAACGTCAATTTTTTATCAATCTCTTAACAAATATTTGAAAAATCTAATTTTAAAACAGAAAAGACCTAAAATCAAGAACATTTATACGCATTTATGTATATATTTATATAAGCGTTTCGTACTGGGATTGTAGGCAAAATTAAAAACCACAGTGTACTAACTCTAATATATTTCCGGCTTTCGATATTTATGTATTCATCGTCTGGGAATGAAATTGTGGTCAAGTACAATATAAAAATATGTATAGAAGAATAACAATCAAGACAAGCAATTTTTAGAACATGTTTTACAAAAATATTATAGCTGTAAATGTGTTAAAACAAAAAATTATTAGAAAACAATCAATCAAATTAACTAAAATCTTCCGAATAATATATTTTTAAGGTTAGATAACAGGAAAAAAGTCGCTGGTGGTCATATTTGGTGAATACGCTGAGTGGTATATCAATTCGAAGTGCAATTATTGAATACTAGCCATGGCGGCGATCACCTGTGAAAAAAAGCAGTGTCCTAATATAAAAGCATTTTATAATAAAAGGGGTCGCAATTCCTCCCTTAACCTTATCAATGAAGCTGACACTTTTTATTTATTGTTTTATTCGTTAAACACATCCCATGTCTACCCAAAATAACGGTCGCCATCACATTTCCGGTCGATGAAACCGTCTTTGTCTTTTGCGGAAGTGGTTGACTGTCTTGACTATTTTCTCGTAGTAGGAGTGTAGTGGTAGATCCAGATTTCATCTATAGTTATGGATCGACACAAAATATCCGACTCATTTTGTTTAAACTGTGTCAATATGGCCTGCGAAATGTTCAGTAGATGTGCTTATGTTCGAAATTGAGCAAACGAGACTTCCAACGCGCGGATAGCTTACGCATGCAGTTAGAATATGGCAAATGCGTCCTTTTGATATGCCGATAGCCTCTTTCTAATCTCCATCCGACGGTCGTCCAGTACCATTCATTTGAAAAATTTCTTAATGATATCACTGGTAAAAAAAAATATTAAAATTAATAAAACATTGTGTACCGAATATTCTGTTCAAATCTTGTTATACGAAAAAAATTGTATTTGGTTGTGTATCCAATCTTATTACCTCACGTGTAGTTCAAACATCCGTCAAATAAACTAAATACTAATATTCCCTGACGGTAAATATTGCTAAATTGGTTATTCTTTATTTATTTTATCTACTAGCATTCAAAGATGAAATCCACTCTATCAGATCTAAATAAACACCAGAAGCAATGATCGTAGATCTAGCAGATACGGCAATGTTAAGGATCGTTAAAAAAGGTTAACAAACCCATGATATATAATTGTTTTGTACTAAATTATTACAAAGTGACTGGTGGCGCTTGGTTTGAATTTTATTACCAACCAGTTTTCCAGCATTCGCTGGAAGCTATTCAACAATTGCATCACTTTCACAACGACTGCAAAACAATTGCCAATTATCAAACGATTTAATTAAAATCCATGGAGAAGGCTGCGGTTATTTATAATGTAGGTCAAATCGGAGCACGTATTCTTCGAGTACAAAAAAGAATATAATTATTAAACATAATACGAAAGTTAATATATGTATGAAATTCATAATAAATTTGTAATATAATCACTTATAATTAACAATGCGGCTAAAAGCCGTAGCTGTTGAAGTAAATTGAAAGAATAATATTGGAAGTTAAGTTTCTTATTTGTCACTTTTGAGTTATCAATGTAGAGCATATATGTATGTCTTACAATTTATTGCTCCTTCTCATTTTTTCATTCTATACATTTTAAATTATAGATATCCCCTATTTAATTCTGTGAGTAATAATTTTGTAATACAAACACAAACAATTTTAGTACGAAAATAATTATTTCAATGAGTAAAGTAATACTTTTTTTCACGAGTAGGTCGGTTTGACCACACGAGCCGAAAGCGAGTGCGGCAAACAAAGTTACTTTACTCACGAGATTCATACAAAAATTTTTCTACGTCCGTAGACTTAAAAAAATTCGACAAAACTTTTATCGATTTTTATTTTGTAATAGTAATATTAAAAGTACAGCTGTGAGCATTATTAGTTTGAAGTGAAGAAGGACTTACATTACTATTGATACTTAAATTGGCAAAATTTAACGAGTTCAAAGAAATAACATCGTCTATAGTTGTATTAGTACTTATTGGATTGTTGGTGGGATCGTGAACATTTACAATATTGCTTGAAGTCGAACTCGTTGTTCCCGATAAAATTTTCACGAAATCCATTTTTTCTATTGAGTCGTCTACGTACGGCACTTTTTTTCACGCTTTTCGACCGATTCAGAAATTACGTTCTTTATGAATGCAAATGAATGAAAAAAAAACGTGAATATTATAACGTACGTAGAAAAATATTTTTTTTCGAAATCGGCAGTAAACTGAAATATTAATGATCATTGGTCGATAAAAATCGGCAGCGGAATCACTTTTCAGCGTCTAGGCACTGAAGTAACTGAAATGTTATCCGTTTCGTGTTCGACAGCAGCCGATGACACTTCAACCAGCTTACAACCTTTTAACATTACGAGTAATTCAAACTTTTGTATTCAATATAAATAAATGAAAAGAAATAAGATTTAGATGCCGATTTTTGAAAAATTATCATATTATTCAGCAGTGTAACTAAACGCGATAGTCATAATCTATTGTGCTCGCCTCATCCTAAATATATTCGTATGAATTTTTGTATCTGGGCAATTTCGAAAAATATAATATCGAAAGCATCACTAAAGTATCTTTTCGTCACTCGTCTGGTAAGCTGCCGAAGCATTTAGCCAAGGCAACAAATCTCCAGCCTAGTGACAAAAAGTGTGACTTTAGTGCCTTGATATATAAATAACTATTCATGAATTCAGTCCAAATTGTTTCATGAATATGATCTATGTCACCAATCAATAATAAATTTTGAATTTTGTCGTCATTGGTTGAACATTATGGATTTTTTATTAATTTTGATATAAACATAAATAATTAATGACTTTTTATAAATGAAGTATTCGTATAAGTTCAAATAAATAGGACAATAGATCAGTTACAAATCTATAATGATTTCGAAGATTGCAAAATATTGTTTACCTATAATTGTGGGACGATATTTAGTCGACTATATAAAAACAATAATTTCTGGTTCACTCAGTTATCCGAGCTGCTATAAAATCCATCACGGGAGAAATGGTGGAATCTAGGATAGTGCTAAGGTGTTAAGGTGCAAAAATGTCCTATATGAACTCCTGGGCGACAAGGTTCAGCTAATTTAGATGTCCTCTGAATTGGGCAATGATGAGGCTGTGTTCATAAACCACCAATGGACCCAAAAATAATTTTTTTTAATCTAGCTGTCAGATCATTGGGAAACATAAATAGGTCTTCTGCCGCGATATGAATTGATGATATCGATCTTCTAAAATGCCATTTCCATGTTATACAGATGATATATAATGCCGTTGGTGTACGACGGATCTAGCAGAAGGTCTATGTTCACAACGATGATCGCCCAATCTACCTAATATAAACTATACTATATTTTCAAGCTAATCATCATCAGGCACACACTGAATAAGAATGTCCCAAAACCGATTCAGCTCTACTCATTCTATGTTAAGTTTTTTTTTTCAATAAAATACATGGATCTATAGATCAATAAGAATAGCAGCCAAATAAATCTATGGTCCTGTTGTGAGGCCTCAAATTTTGAGTCTTGTGACTTATTCCAACAATCAATTGATGACTGTAGCATTTTTTGATTTTTTGGAATACCATCTATTTTATCGCAGCCTCTTTATTGACAAAAAAAGTATCGAAAAGTTATGTACATTTTTTATTTCCAAGATATCCTACGGTGCACGACGCGTTATTAAGGTGTAGAAGGAAGCTGCTAACGTATTTTCCAGATTACTTCTTTCACATATGCTTTCCCGAAGGATAGAGTACGCCCTTAAAATTGGAGTCGTAATTCTCCAAATTTCCTACGTGATCGTTTTGATGGATTGTGCTATCTTTAGTGAGATATTCGTTGGATAGAATTTGGTAGGATATGGAAAATTTTAATAAGAGGAGGGCTTGTTGGCGTGGACCCTGATATAGGAAATACTCCTCTGATGACAGTGAGGAATAGATCAAGAAAAGACATGTAATTACTCGTAATATGGGAATCTAATATTCATATACTTCTCATCCTATGGTACAAATACAACGAAACACCTTGGTTTTGATTTTTTATGCCATATCCTGACGGCTCTTCAGTTGATTGAAAGAATGTGAACCAGAGCACTTTTGTGGAATATCGAAATACGATTGGCTGGACGTTACTCATTCGGCCGTCATGGCTCGACGGTCGCGCAATTTCATGTTTTAATATTTCGGCCTTAGAAAGCTCATAAAATATCATATTATGTATCTCTATCACCAGCTAACCATCCCGAATTGAGAAAAAAATTTAAAATGTGTGACAATAATTATGAGAGATACACTGGAAAGAGTGCTACAGTCGCTTGACGTACCGTGTGATGAATGGTGCTCATATTGAACACTTTCAGACAAACATATTGAGTGAGGTTGCTCTTTCGTTTGATAAAGCGTCGAAATTTCGCAACTTATTTTGATAATGTGACTTATTCACTTCTAAATAATTAAATATCAGCATCTTTTGAAAAACCGATTTTATATGGAAATTCAAAACGCAAAAGGGAGAGGCTCACCACGAAGTACTGCAAAGCCGCGTTTATATCCCAAAAAGGCGCTTCTATATGTTTGGTGAAGTGGTTACATTCCGAATTGTTAATCTTGGAGTGCTGAAAACTGTTGTTTATAATTATTAGATTCTTGAAATGATATTCTTGATTATAAATATCTATCTGAAGTGTTTAAACTAAATTTTACGTTTCTATTTAATTTGTTATAGTCTTGCATGCCAATAAACTGTTATGAAATTAATTGCTTAGTCAAAGTGAAATACATACATCATAATTATACATCGTTATATTCATAAACAAAAAATTGAGTCATTGACGACATGCTGCGAGTTAACCAGGAGAACACTAATATTTCACAAGGTAACTTCATTGAGCATTCATATCACAACGTTAAATGTTATTATATATTATATAAATAAATCTTAGCAACCATTTCAATTGGCAACCTGTAGTCTATTTATTTTAATGATTTTATTTGTTAATTGAACTGTCCCTGATTTTTCATATGCTATTTAGAAATGGCGTAATAGAGCAGGGTTTTATTATTTGATCTGTTTATCACCTGCTGATAACAATTCAAGATGCATCAGAATATTGCTTAACAATAAGTTTTAAAACAGTGGAAAAATTCTTCTAATAATACTCACCATATGAAGAGTGCGGAATTACTGCTAAAAATCTAATTTATAGCTACAACAATTGAAACATACCTATGAGGTCTTTTGAGAATAAAATACGTATCAAACAAATATATAAATATTCATATTTTAATTCCTCTCGTTTCTATAAAATATAAAAGGTATTTCAGATGAGAAATCGAAGAAAATAATAAATCTGAGTTATTACTCACCCTGTATCCTGTATGAATCTTAAGCAACATTAGGCTGTATTGAAATTTCTCTTGGAATAAACAGACTTTTTTATATCAAATCTCTGTAATACAAGGAGTTTAAATTACTGCAAAATGGATATGAATTCAGCTGAATTGATATATACCATCCATCCAAATTGATTAAATAAATCCTTCCAGTAGTAGATGAATTTTCCACAACAATTAGAAATTTGTTCGATATATTTGAGCACTTCAAAAATCAAATTAAGCACTATTAACAAACTTAATAAGATTATACATTAACTCAAAAGTTTACAGAACATATAAGAACTATCCTTTGAATCTGTTTATTTCATTGCAAATTGTTCCTCTCTGTATCAGTATATTTTTTTTTCGACTCTTCTGTACGGGAACGGTTATTGTATGCGATTAAATCATATTTTCTGCGAATCTTCGGCTATGCACGGTTCTGGTAACAGTACTTGCTATGAACCAAGTATCAAAAAGACCGTTCCTGAAACGGTTCACAAACGTAACTGACCGGTTGGAACACGTAATCTCTATTGCACAGAATCGTAACGGTACTAAAGACGGTTTTTTGATGGGTTGGAACAAACCTTTTATCTGAGAATTATGGCCAACATCGACCGGCAGATCACGACTATTCGTCCGGCAAGGCAAGATCGTGGCAAGGCAAAAAAGTAAATGTGTGGAACAACGTAATTACCACCTGCAATACTTATGTCATTTTTCAATGACCATTCCATAACATTACGAAATATTTAATTTTCGGGACACGATGAACTAAGTGGTAACCATGTGAAACACGAAAGCAGGGCGGCGGGTGTTATAGTTTACAGCTGTGATGAGTCGTTTAGGAACGATAAGTGAAAACATAAACGAACAGCTACGAGAAGACTCTGCCATCGAGTCAACAGATATCACTGATAGTGCACAATTACGTATTTTATTGGGATGCTTTTTGAAGGTTTCTCGACAATCTAGGCTTTTCCAGACTTCCTTATCTACTACTGCATAATTCAACAACTAATAGGCACTGGCTAGTATGAAAACAAAACATGTAATGGATATTTCTTTCAAAACTGTAAATTCTGTAGAATGAAAATTTCTTCAACGGCGGCTGCGTAAACAGCAATGAGCTTTGAAGGAACCAGATTTGAAATTGCACACTGACCTAAAATCGTTCTTGTAAAGATTTCGAGATATATTGGACGAACTAATAAAATTGCGTGATTTAGACTTGCAATGTGATTACTGAAAAAGTAAGCACATGAAATATGGAACTACTAGGCTAGATCAAAACAGTAACAGAAATTATGAGTTCAATTAGAGCATTTCAAATAGCGTCATATATTGCAACAAAAATAAAAAATCTCAGCAATTTGTAACCAACAAGGATCTTGTGGAAAAACAAACTACCTTAAACCTAAAGTGGTATCAGACTTCGAAAGTCGCTTTAACGTTTCTAAAAATATTGAACAATCGGTGGAATTCATCAGTTATCCCTTTAATAATTTCATTGATCATAGTAATATCTATGTACTGGCTATAAAATTTGCAGATAAATCTCAAATGAATCACAGTATACGTGAATTATTACTCGGCACGGCGACATATTTTTAGAAGCAAGGTCATCTTCAGGTCTATATTTCTGGAAATTGGTTTACACCGAGAAATATCCAAACTTGAAAAAATGTGTTAAGCAACATATTTATGTGAGTCAGCATTCTCCTACTTCAAACAAAGAAAAAATATAACACTCTCGCTGGATAGAAGGTCATACAATGCACTCTTTAAATTTAAATTTCCAACTGCAAACCTGAATTTGCTAATCCAGTGGAAGATGCTCAGACTCAATGTTCACACTAGTATGAATAAGTAGTTACTAAGAATAATTCTCATTATTATACTTTTCCTCTTTTTAAAATGAATAATACTACTTAATTTTGAACAGATCTATTCCATTCCATTTTAGATTAAGAGGTAGATGGTAGATCGCACATAATTCAGATTTGTAAGTTTTAGAATGGATAAAACCAAAAAACTATTGGTTGGAACTCGCGCATTAATTGCAAGTATTCGTAATTTAGAAAAAAAGTAACCATACCATTGCGGCCGAATTAAAAGTACCTCGACGTACCGTGGACGATAACGTAAAAATATAATGCAACCACCAGGAGCTTTGGCGATAGAAAACGTTCAGGGCGGCCTCGAAAAACCAGTACCGCTGAAGATAAACGTAGTCGAGAGATAGCAGCTCATATCGATGAATCTATGGATATTCTTTTGATACATCTGTAGTGAAAATGAACTAGAGAGAAGCTGGCCTTGTTGGAAGGGTGGAAGGGAAAAAACTTTTTTTTAAACATCAAAATAAAAGTAGGAGGTTACATAAATGCAAGAACATGAAAATTGAAGGCAATGTAATTGCCTTCAATATGCATATCTGTATAAATAGCTCCACTATTATTCATTAATATACTCCCTAATGTTGCTCTTAGTATCCCTATTGTTGGTTTTAAATAGATTGCTTATTTGCAAAATTAAAATCGTGACAGTAGAGAGTCTCATTATCTAATTGACTAAACTAATAGCAAACATTATTTCAAACGAGTTCTAAATGATAAATTATAGAATTGTTTAAATTGCTTCGATGAAGTCACACATGACAACAATATGTAAATTAAGTTAAAACAATAATTATTATTCCAATTAGCCGATTCACGATTACATATCATAAAATTACTTCCGCAAGGTTAGTTATTTACATTTATTTATTCAATATAAAATGTTTCAATACTCAGATATTTGCTTTTTTTATCTATTATAATAGGTAAAATATACAAATTGTTTCTATGTCCGTTTTACGAGGGGTAGGTACTATATTTTTATATGCCATAGAATTAGAGGACTTGCGGCTGGCAATTGAGTCTCTGCTATAACAAAGTGAATAATGGTATAAACGATTGGCTATCGAAATATGATTGAGAACATGTGCGCGCTATTATCAATCTCGGCGAAGTGAACAAGTCTTGAACGGCTCTAATGAATAGCCGGAAGCCCGGCTCTTCAGTGGGACATATTGAGGCAATTCTTGATGTTGGATCCACTATAGTAAATTAAATTCAACACGCTCATCTTCACATAAAAAAGCTTACTGGTTATGTGCTACGTTAACGCTTTCCGCAAGTAAGAACGAGTATTAAAAAAAGTGGCACAGAAACGTTATAAATATTATATAATGGTTTACATCGTGTTCTCTCTAAAATGGGCAATGAAACATAGATACAAGAAATATTTAGATGAAGGAATCAATCATGCGGAGATAGTTTTCGATCTCTGAAACAATCCATTATAAAAATTAAGTCAATTTATTTCTGACATTTAGAGCCAAACTTAGCAGTCTTGACTCTAAAAAATGATGAGAATAACTAATGAAGCTACCAGGTTGTCAAGTACATACAGTATAAAAAATTATGCACTCAGATAATATTAGACAAGAAAGTTGGTCGACTGCTCCTAAGAAATTCTCTAACTATTCAAAATAGAATCATATAACCTCAATATGTTTCATAACAGATGAAAGATATTTCTATCTTCGTTACATAATCCCGAACATTCCAATATAATGGCGTCATAGCTACGTTTTGCGCATGTTGACATTTCTGCAGTCCATGTTTTCTGAATATGCTAATCATTAGTGAACCTTATTTTCGAACATTTGAGCTAATACAATTCTGGTTGATGATGATATGAACATCAAGGTGTGTTTCTGATTGTTACGTAGCGTAGCAACAAACGCGAACATTAACAATAAATAAGTTTAATAGAAGCAGGTGAATGGTATCGTGCTCGGTAAACAAAAACACAAATATACAATCTGCGTATGGTTCAAAGGGTCACCGTTTGTAGCATTCAATATTTTTTGTTATTTCCGTGATGAAATTTCATAAAGTAATAAGTGAATACCATTATAAAGATAACATATTTGAAGCGCATTATTTATGATTTGAACTGACAAAAAAGTTAGTATCAAGACCAAGAACAGACTGCAACTAAATCAAGGAACGTTTTTTATTTAAAATTACATAGTTTTAAATGATAATGAGATATTTTTTATATCGATATTGACACAAGCTTCATTGGATTAAACATTGATGTTCAAATATAACTTAAACCACATTCACGTCTCAGCTCGCGCGTACAAGGCGCTATTTGGAACACCAATTTTCACAAACTTTTCGCAGCATATGACAGGGTATTTTACCAATAATGTAAACTCAGAAAAGTAACTCTACACACCCCGCAAAGAGGTTGAATCACACGATCTTGGTTATTGGTGGACAATTATTTACACCATTACGTGACATTATCCTTCCAACAAAAGTTTTTTTGAACAAATTAATGGTCACACCCGGTGGCATGTGGGTCCGTTCTGTTATAGCTACATGTCAATAAGATTAAGCGGTCTAACCCAAGTATGAAAAAATTTATTATCATGCTCTATACCGTCCACCATTGATAGCAAAATTCTGACTATCATGGTTTTTGTAGACATATGGACAAATGATTTAGCCAAATTCCTACAAAAAAGAACAAAATTTTGAATGGAAAATCAAAATCAATATGTATTTGGACTTCAATCTATTCCTGGAATTAGTGTCTTATACAATGTTCGTTAGACTTAAATTCTTCAAAAAATTGAGTTTTGGAAGATTTTAAGCCAAGATTCTTACGTAAAATTACCATGTGGAAGGATATAGTCGCAATTATATCGGCTGTACATCGGCTACAGTTTCAATAACGTACCCTGCATCTCACAGAATACATATTATTGTCATGAGTCAAAAAAGTGTCGAATAATGAAAACAAGATATTTTCATAATAGCGATGTTTGAATCGATAGGTACCGCCTGTAAAACTGATGATATTGTAGGAAGAATTAATAGAAATATACCACTAGTTAACAGTCACATCAAAGAAATTGATGTTTTTGGTTGCTTTACCACCTTGGCATCCTCATATTATTGGGTGCAACACTCACAATTAGAAAATCTTCTCCGTAGGGTACAATTCTGAGACTAGTTTCACAAAAAAGTTATTTGGTGTGATGAAGACTAGTTTTGCAAAATGGGTTATTTTATCGACATACTGTGTTTGGTCTAATGAAAATCCACATATCAGTAAATAACATTGTTTTCAGGTAGTTTTTATATTTTTTGTTCAATAACAGACGAAAAAATATTAGCATTAAAATTTGTTGAGATATCGTTAATCAATGTAGACTTTCATTTTTTTCATTTGTTTTGGTATAGATCATTGTGCACAAATCTTATTTATAATTTCATATAGCATTCGGAAATAAAATGAGAAAAACAAAGGCTTACAGTTTTGTAGTTTTGTAGAGATAGTGAACCTATTTTTTTTCAGATAGTAAAATACAATTAAACAATCAATTCACTACAGTTATGTTTAGTATTTATGTACAGTATTTTTCTATGTTGAATTTTTCAAAATAAAAAATGTACATTATATCAAAATAAGTCTTATTCATTGAGTTCATTAATCCTTTCTTTCCCATTTTCCGAATAAGCTCTAAAAGAGCCATCTAAAGTGAGATGGATGATACTGTTTCTCGGTGGGTTTCTTATTTAGGTAACTGAAATATAAACACGGATAGCTTAATTGGTAAAGCTTTCTATTGTGTAACCAATAGATCTGGGTTCCAATCCCATTTCTGGTCTTTGGTATTATTAGATTGGTGATTAACTTTACGTCAACACATTCCTGACGCTTCCTATGACCCAATGGATGTTTCATTAAACCCCCAAAATGAAACACCAATTTAGCCAGAGGAGTCACTTTCGTTCGTCTCCACCAAAGAAACTCAAACAAACGCCGTCGGCTAGAAAGATATGGCGACTACGTTATGGGATGAAAGGGAGTACCCCCTCATCGATTTCATGTAGCTTGGGAGGACAATAATATCAGATATTGTGAAATATTGACTAAACCCCAGCGTCGAGGAGTATAGTGCTTCCTCACGACAACGCTCCCACGCCGATTCGTAAAACACCGCAGATTTGAAAAAATTTCGACAGACTGTTATCTCCCTTTTATCGTATAAACCGGTACTATAGGTTATCAGCTCTTCCACAAGCTAAAGAAACACTTAGGTGATAAACGCATCACAAGTACGAGCAGAGGTCATAAGCTTCCTCTACGGACTTCTTCGACTTACGAATAAAAAAGCTGGAGCATCGTCTTCAAAATTGCGTTCAAAACATGGAAACTATATACAAAAGTGTAAGCTTTTCAACAATGTAAAAATTAATATTAATAAACAATGTAATAATGTATTTGTAATAAATATGGAAACCTCACTTTTGGTACAACCCTCGTATTATCGAATGAAAAATCGCTGATCTAGCCGCAACTATTATTATATGTATATATATTATTATATAACAAGACAGATGATATTTCAAAAATTTTGGACAGATAGAATATAGGAAATTAAATTTATACTATATAATTTAATAAAATATGTTCGAGTAGATACACATATAAACAAACACGTTACAATAAAAATACTGGATTCTCAAAAATGGAGCCTGTTTAAATTGGGTAACAAATAGTTAGCAAGCACACGATACAAGGTTAAGTATCCATCAGTCTTTTATTCTCTAAGATTAAAGAATGTGTCGGTCGAATTGATGTAAATTTGGAATGATGACATCAGAAAAGGGACAATATAATAAACCTCAGCTAAAGTATTGACTATCTCTGAAGAAGTGTCAGTCTTCCAAAAAACTGTCTTCGTTTAATAGAAATTAATTTGCATTTATATTGCAATTTCTGGGTGTAGATTCATATTAAAAAACTGTATTCCCTATTTCTATAAGTGATAAATGGATTCAAAGAAAATAAGTTATATTCCTAGAACTATAATTCACTGTGGTTATGCGAAAAATAAATCTACTTAAAATTTACATTTGTTGCTTTCCGCCTATCGTATAGCTTGCATTAATGATACGCTAATTGAGAAATAATTATATAACGAATAGCAAAAAAAGATTAGAACTACAAAAAATGTACAATCTAATTGAGAACATCTGGGAACGTAACCTTGAAACGACTTTTAAAGTCAAGGCTAACTCTTTCGTATTTGGCAGTGATTAAATTATTTTAGTGTACAACATTTTGGTGATGTAATAAGTGTTACCGAATAGTTTAGAATCATACATACACAATTATTTTTTGATTAGAGACGGACTAAGTAATTTTATTGGTGTACATTTGAGAGAAAAACTGAGGATTTAGACTAATCATAGACAAGCATATTTCTATTTTCTTTAAATGATCACAGTTTTTGAGTCCGAGTGCTGTAGTGCTGATACTGATTAATGATGTCGAACTGACGAAATGAAAATACTTTTATCTTACTGCAAAAGCGAGAAAAAAAGCATCGACAAATTAATATATTTATAGGTTAGGTTAGGTTACGTTTGCTTACGAATCACTGTCTTCATGCTTCAAGCTTTCTTTGTTTGTTTCGTGAATTTCACAATGATTTAATTAGTGTAAGAAACTTGTGTTTTTGTTAATAAAAATTATTTGAATTATGATATTCAACAGTATTTTTTCAAATTGTTGTTTTTTATGTACTTTCCGAAACAAAATTTGATATTCTTCGAAAAATCTACTAATTACAGTTGTCGGTGGCAAATCGGGAAATTTATGGTTTTTGGGTTATTTGTTGGCCATAAAGTGTTGGTTTCTTGCTTTCAGACCTTAAAGAGGAATTAATTGTCAAATATTTCAATACAACTTTTCTGGGACTATGCAATATCTATTATGGGATTATGGAATTTTCGGGTTGGAATGAATGTGGTATAATTCTATTAGAAATAGTGTTTCTCCATAAATTATACCAATCTTATTAACGATTCCTAGTTGATTGATATGAGGACTTAGGACCCTGGTAGAGCAATGTGCAAATGCCGTCAGCAATCGATTAAATAATAATTTTAAAATTATTAATTCGTCTTATATAGTTGTCTGTCATTAGTTTTCATAAGAAATGTACTTGTCAATTTACTGAGTCATGCGGTTTTCATACTTTTTGTCTTTTCAACTTAAAAATAACTCATTGTTATTAAACTTTGGATAATTTCATTTCATTCAATAATAATTTCATTCAATAATGATTATTAAGCATCTAGAATCTATTACAACTAAATAAATATCATCGAAAAAGAATTCACGAAAAATGTAATAGGTTTTTGTAGATAATGTACGTATAAAATTCCTACCGAAAATTGAACACGACATTCAGAAACTATGATCAAAATCTCGTTATGCCTTAGGATCCGCAATGAACTGATGTACCTAATCCAAAGGATGTGTTCGAAAAAAAGTAATTGGTCCAAAAATATTCACCTACTTTATTCATATAGATTGAACTTAAATTTCGTTAAGGCCGCTTGACATAGTGCAAGAAATTGCATGCAATTTTTTCAAAAGTCAAAATATTTCATAGATTAATATTTCACGTCGTTTGAAATTATGCCAGTCTCTTACCACTGCATTATAGCTGCACCTATCAAAAATTCCATAAGTAAATTAAGCAAATTTTTAACCTCAAACTTTATTCAACATGTTTTATTTCATTTAAAAATGAAAATAACAAAGCTAGTCAGTGAATAACTGGCAATAATGATATCTGCCGCTGCCTCGCTTTTGGAGCCAGAAGGACAGGTTGGTTGTTACGCGAAAGCTATTAGACTTCTTTCTAGAATTTCAACTTACACGCAATAAAAATTGTACCAAATCGATAATGTTGCTAGTGCCAGATTTTGCAAGAAACAATCAGCTGAATTTTATCTGCGCACGCTGGTGATCAAGAAATATTGCGTCTTGCATTGCATTGCACGTTGTATTGCATCATGTCAAGCTGCCTTTATGTATCACACATTCATTATCGAAAGTATAAAAATATATTGAGTCATAGGATATATCATTGTTTTATATTATTTACATATGTAGTTAAAAAGTGATTTATAAAACAAATTGGCTTTTTATTTTCAACATTATTTCAATAACAAAGTAAAAAGCCTACTCACATCTTTTGGCAAATCTTACCAAGGACTCTTCTATAAGAAATAGGTCTGTCTTTTTTCACTAACCCATACACTTTTTAGACGTCCCAAATTACAGTATGCTTGTAATCATCCTATAAAAGCTTTCGACTTTGAGACATTGACAAGAATAATGTGCTAATAATTTTTTATACTTTAAAAGCTACTCACATTGTATTCAACCAATTAAGAGAGGTTCACATGAAAGAAACCACATTATCCATTACATTGGTAAATAATGTTTTTTTCACATGAGCTTTGTGGTGTTTTTTATTTGTTTCATTAAAAAAAACTATAATTTTGTTCCAGCCACATTTAGTTTTTTTGTGACAGCTATATATTCTTTTCCGACTTCATTTACTTGTTTTTGTTTGAATAACTCGAAAGTGCTCTAATAACCCGGACAGTTTTTTGTTATTTGTATGGATAATTAACATTTACATCTCAACGTCGAAAACTTACCCCATTCATTGAAACATGCTATTTTCGTTTTCCTGGCCCATTCTTATTAGGTTGGGATAAACAAAAATCTAGACATTTGCTTTTGGTATATCAATGATTTGGACAGAACCAAAAGATCAAGTAAGTGATTGTTATTATGTTGCTATGTTTGATTCAGACAAACTGTCCAGTACCTAAACTTGTTATTGGCCAACAGACAAATTCTACATAGTGCCGAACTACCTGTTCTAGTTCTAGTCCGTAATTTGTTCTTAGTCAACCCAATAATTTCAAAAGAACGATTTAATTCGTGATTTGAAATTGTCTAAAAAACGAGCTGAGCTTTTAAGACGACTGGAGTTTATTTTCTCCTGGTACGAAAAGGTCTTACTTCCGACATCGTGATGATGAAATGAAACCTTACTTTTCTAAGAAGATGATTTAGTCTATTGTAATAACATTCCTATAGTTATGAATTTATTCAGCATTCAGAATGATTCAAGTCACTGGCGATTGTTCATTGACTCCTCAAAAACTAGTTTGAAAGCAGTGATGCTATGCAACGGAAACAAATGTCCTTCAGATTTACGAGAACAGGAAGTTCTTGAAAAAATTAAATACAGTGAATATTTTTGGAAAATTTGTGGAGATTTTAAAGTCATTGCTCTTTTGCTTGGGTTACTGCTTGGTTACACAAAATATGTTGTTTCATTTTCGAATAGGACAGAAGAAACATAGGAAGTATGGTCCAAGCGTTTATCACTTAATCCAGGGCAGAAGAATGTTTAAAATAATCCTTTAGTGAACCCTGACGATATACTTTCACCATCGTTGCATATAAAGCTTGGCCTGGTAAAAATTTTTTTAAAAGCTATGCTTTGAGATGGTAGTGGATTCTAATACTTGAAGAAATTTTCCAAACTCAGCAAGGCAACAATTGAAGAGGGAATAATTGTTGGTATATAATGAGGGATATGAACTTTGAGGTTCAGGAATGCTAGGAGATTACTGTTGAAGACTTAAAAGGGTCCTATCAGAAGCCAAACGTTAACATTAATCATAGCTATCTATACTAGCTACATACATATATTTCAAGGAATAAGTGAGGTAATGTCGTGTAATTGTTGAAGTCAAAGACAGTCAACAGATTTGGTTTTTTAGACCATTATATTCTTTGTAGAAGAGTTCTGAGTGTTCACATTTTTAGAGATGTAATATTATGGTTATCAATTAACCAAGTTATCGGAAAAAACGCAGTGTAGAATTGTGAGTGTATAATGTATTCAATACAATCTATCCATTGAGAATTGAAAAATTTGCTATCATAGGTGGCTTCAAGATGTAGACAAATATGAAATGTTTGACAAAGGTTTGGTTGTTGTGTGGAAGATTACTCATTGAGCGATTATACCTATCGTAATGTTTCCTTACTAATTATCTAAAGAATCTGCATATACATATATTTACATTTGCATAATTTTAGCAAATACATTCAAAACTAGAAACCGCATTTAGTTTGTTTACTTAGAATACGAAATAAGATAGCGATTTCGTCTAACAATGTCAGAGCAATAAAACGTGTAGAATTCAGAATAAATAACAAAATTCAAGGTCGGATGACTCCCGCATACAAAATGCGATAATTAAAAAGTTAACATTGTTTTTTAAACCCGTTTGCATGAAAATATGATTAATTTATAGTCTGAAAACCATCCAATTAATGAAATTTCATTTCCTCATATTCAATTTTGATGTTTTAACACAAACTATATAATTAGCTATTAGGTACTATCTGATCATTAAAGAATTTGCTTTTGATTTGTAGTTAGCTAAAGGATATTTAATTAATAGCGAAATTCATTATTGAAAATGATAATTATCACTTTATTAAATAAATTGTTCGCCGTTCTGCCTAGTTTGTCATAAACTTCGTGCTCATTGGAAACTTAAAAACATACATAATAAAACAACTAGGTACCTCAAAATTATTTCTTTGTCTTTTGATTCTTACTCCAGTTTTTTCTTACTATAGTAGCTTTCTATTTACTGTTCCGTGAAAGCTTTTGAAATGTTAGAAATAGAATCTATACATGGTGATAACGTAGAAACATGAAGAGTGTTAACAACTTAGAGTAATAATCAATTAGATGAAGACGAGTAACGGGCGGAACGGTCTTCGTCTTCATGCATTGTAAAATATTGATCCCTTAACTAATTCTGAACACGGAGTAGGTAGGTAAAGGTCGTGCTCCGCGTTCCTAAGTGAATAGCCGTGCAACAACCTTTCTGAAATTGGAGAAGCGTGCTTACGAATTAGGCAAACGGATTCAAAGATAAATATGGAAGAGTCAGAATTTTTAAGAAGTCCCTGCAATGAGCTCTGCTGTTTAGTCCGAGTAAATATCTATCAGCTCTCTTTTGTAGTTTGAAGATTAGTGTTTTTATGAATCTAGAAAATTCGAAGTTCATATCACCAGAGAGCTTGTTCCAGTCAGTTGTTTGACAACGGTGCTTGAAGTTTTGAAAATTTATTTCCGAAAAGAAACGGCATAATTTGCGAGATGCTTTTTTAGTATTGGACTTTATCGAAAATTTTGTTAACACTGCTTCATGATCGGAGACCTGAATCAAAGACAGTATACTCGGTGGATTCTGGATCATACGATAACACGACATGTATAGTACTAGAACTGGTCTTAGTTATTTTGGTTGGTGCCGTTATATGCATGACCATAACCTTGAGTAAAATATTAACAATCACCTCGTCCTAAAAAAAACCGTCAAGCAAAATCGAACATCAATGTAATAATCACAGTTTTCTTCGGTTGAGGGGTACAGTGCAAGTTAATTCCAAGGGGAACAAATAAAAACGAAAGTTAAAAGAGATACTGGAACGTTTTTTTTTGTAATGATTCCAGTCCCCAAGTTTCGTACAAAAAATCTCAAAATAATTAAAACAGACTTATAACTGTATTTTTTCGGATGTCTTGTTTGTCAGGCGCCCCTAAGTCTATAGTTAACAATATGTGTTTTGTTTGAAAAGTTAAAAGAAAGTCAAATTGAAACTTATGTAAGAATACATAATTTTGATATTAGTATCAATAACTTAACCTAACCCAACCTAACTATTTAGATACTATTGTATAAATGTAGCTTTTGAATGATAAACTACTCTAAGAGAAGTGCACACAATTTGTGTAACCACCGACTTCATACTATTCCAGTGTATAACAATAGTTATACTTGAGCAACTATACTACAAAGAAATACAAATATAGAAAATTAAGGAGGTAGAATCTATAAAAAGGTACAAAAACTAGAGTTGGAAAAAATGATTTAAAACCTAATAATAAAATGATATAATCATATTTGTGTTAATTTCAGGTTAACGTGCCTTGATAGCGCTATAATCATTGCCACACAACTAAAAAATACGAAAATAACATAATAAATTACATAATACACCACATTAATAAATTACTAACAATTATTAATGTCTTCTTTTTATAGAAATGACAGCAGAAGAACAAAAAATTGTTGCATGAATTTTGATTAAAGAATAAAATATTAAATCAACGATTTCTAAATCTGGGGAGTCTTTTTTTATATATAACGTGCGGAGAAATAAAATTCCAATTTCTACGCCAGGATCTATAATTTTGATAGAGTAAAACAAAATGTACTACATGTTTAAATCGCAACAGTTGACGACATCTTATGGTCAAATGCGGAAACGGGTTAGTCTATAACGGATAGGCTAGTATCAGTTATAAAGTTCAGAAAAAATCGATTAGTTAACAAGTAACAAGACATTTTTAAGGATTATGTCGAATTACGAGTGACAATAATAATCAATTATTTTAGATTAGTCGATTAGTTATAGTTACGATTACATAATGAATAGATTGATAGGAATAAGTTAATGATTATTTATTACTATTTAGCACACAATTTTCCTAGGTAATTTGTGCTACATTGTTATCTGGATTTGGAGATGAGAACAATCGATTCGGTCAACTTTTCTGTAGTAGATGCATTGGACACTTGTTCTGAAATTCTTTGTTTGACGCTCACCATTTAGATATAACGTGGTGGTGAGGATTTCTTCGCCAAGTGCAGTTTTGGGATATATAGCTTCGTATTCATTCTCAATCTCGAAATTGTCTAGGTTTAAAGTTACTTCGTTGTCATGCAACGGTAGATATTTGGTAGAACTTAGCTATCTTTATAATCTATATATTTATGTTAGCCATTTAGTACAGTCAGTAATGCTGAAAATCAGGTGTAACCTCCGACTTTTTTGAAACTGATTGTATTAGCATGAAAATTTAGAATAACTTTCATCTTACGCTCAATATCAAAGAGACATAAGTCCGATTGACGATTTTTATTTTTTAAGGGCAAAAACTACACCTAAAAAATAAGTTTACATCATTTTACCGATGTTTCATATTCTGGAACGTGTTTATTGTTTAAAACCCCTTATGTAACCCTCAAAAACAGCCCCTTGGCAAAATAATGACAAAAAATTACTATTTAAAGATTTGAGTCGAGCTCGGAAGCAAACTGGAATTATAGTCTGTATGTAGACACTCACACACATAGCGGAAATATAAATATATATATATTATATATATATATATATATATATATATATATATATATATATATATATATATATAAGTAATGTATAGTCGTCCACAAATATCTGCCTATATAAACGTTTCCAATAGCTTACGCGCACTCAAATCCTAATATTTTACTCTAAAGATAAGAAAGACTATTTTGATCCAAAAAAGTCATTGGTTTCCTAACCGTAACTCGATGAATTTTAAAACTATAACATCATATAAAAAAGAATTTTAAAGGAAATTTCAAGAGCTATAAGCTCATGAAAAATATTTTAAGCCCTTTATTTCTTAAAGAGAAAGGGTTGAGGACTAGAAACAGGTCATTTCTCCACTGAAGAAGATAATTTAAACGGCAATATCTCCTTTACTTTCTAAATTACAGACATAAAAAAACCAAAATATTCATTGAAAAAAAAAAAAGCTACAGCTTTGCTCTGTATAAATTTTTACGTATTTTCTATAGTTTCAGACTTATTATGTAATTATTGCAGTTTTTTTTTTGAAAAACTAAAAATACATTTGTACGAACTTTTACCGTATATTTTTGAAAAAATACATATTCTAAGCCGGTCTAACTTCAGGATCGTATGAATAACACTAGAATAAAACGAATTGTAAAAGGTTCACGTTTAATTTTAATTCTGGTGCAAATGGTGCAGTTGTAACTGCTCATTTTTCTTTATCTTCATTTTGACTATAACTTCTTCAATCCAACTCACTTTTGTAAGTGCTCATTATAAAGGTCTTTTTGAGTACTACAACTGGCATTATGCACGTAATATTAATCTCCTTTCCGTTATTTGAAGTTGAACGCATTGGTTCGAGTATTCTTCCCAAAATAAGTCTCCTTTCACTAAACATATATTGCTTTATATTGCACGTAGAACATTTTATAAAATATTCTTTTCTTTGTTTTTTTCATGAGCTATAATTTTGTTTATTAGCCTTTTTCAATAAAATGCGTAGTTTTTGAGTTATTCGCGAAGAATAATTTGAAAATGTTTTTATCATTCAAAATTCCAAGTTTTCAATCATGAATAACTAAAAGTCTATTGAATTCTCGAAAAAATAAATAATCAACTCTGAAATAAAAGTCAGTCAACGTTATATTTTTCATAGAAGATGGAGAAAAAAGGGCTCTATTCGCTCAGTTGATATGATTGGCATTTGTGGAACCTAAAAGTACTTGGATTTTTACCTAGAATTACAACTTTCAAGCAAGAAAGAATGACCAAACTGATAAAGACTATGTGATACAACACGAAGTAATCCTAGACGCAATATATTTTGATCAAAAGCCCGATGTGCAGCTTACGCTCAGTGGATGAGTTATGCAAGATCCTGCACTTAGCACTGTATCAATTTGGTCAAATCAGATCGACTGAAGCATATTTGTAAAACTTTTCCGGCTTCTGTCTAAATCTAAGTTTCTGGATCGTTATTGTTTCTGTTGGCATTGATTTACATTAGGTTTCATTTTGGAGAAGTTTTATTAAGTGGCAGCCATCAATGACAACATCCATTCTTAAGGTCATACAACGTCTTAGACCATACAGTTACATGCTACTTATACTGTTTTTCCCAACAGAAGAAAAGTAGCAAAACATCTATTAGAGCTACCAGGAAATTCAGTTTTTTTCACTGTTCACTTACATTTTCATTATCAAAAGAGAATGGAAAATGTTTAAAAAAATTTTTTGGGAATTAATAATCCACCTCGATGTCTTGAAGAGAATAGAAATAATTTCCGATCCTACTGAAACAATTGAAATCATTTTCAATCAGCGCCGGTGCAAGGTTCAGAACATTGGGGCAGGTGAAAAAAATTTGTCCTATTTAACCGTCAATATGGGTTAGTAAATTAAAGGATTAAAGGATTAAAAAAAATTTATAATTTGCCTCGCTGGCCTCACCAAATCAATTGTCTCTGTAAATACAGGAACAATATTTTTTATACTTCACAAATAGATGGATACTTTTGTCCTATATAGAGATTCATAAAATAAATCATTTAATTTTGGTTTCTCTTGAATCATTTGCTTTTTATGTAAAAAGCAAATATAAGTGGGTAAACCCTATTATACTCGAGTAGCTCGAGTGGTGGGTGCCGTGTAGAAATACCTGGGATATTGAACTTCTGTGCCTTGGTAGCTAATAACATTGTAAAGGAAATTAACCTAATATCCCATGTTGTACTTTGATGCATCTTTTCAAAAACATCCTACTAGACATTTTTTGCAGTTTTGCGAACATCACACTTGAGAAAACTCACACATAGTCGGTGTTGTCCGACGTTCCTCGCCAACGTAGCAATGTAGTCGTTAAGATGCTATTTGGGAAGCTAGTACTTCAAAACCTTAATACATCAGTGGATTTACAGCCCTTGAGAACTTTTTTTATCCCTATATTTTTTATAGTGACTCTAATGCTCTTAGTATGCTTCAATCTACTATTTTATCATCTTCAAGATTTGATTAACATTTTCGAAATTATATTTTTTCCTTTTCCACTTTCTATTGAATCAGTAAATTTACTTTCATTTATATCTTCAGTGCGCATCTTCATTTATTTTGTTTTCTCTTCATTTCTTTGTAAGCCAAATTGACTTGTTTCACCTCGAATTTCCAAAAAATCATTTCTCTTTTGGATCTTGTCAGTATCACTATATCATTGGCGTCATTCACTATGGTGAAAAATGGCATTGCTGGTATTGGTCAAGGTAATTTTAAAATATTCAGGGTGCTCCGGGACTTGATGCAAAAAATATTCGGAAGAAAGTAGATGATGTGAAAATAATGCTGTGACATAAAAAAATTCATACGACCCACGTTTCTGATTTAAAGGCCTTTGTTGCGAAATAAGAACGTATTTAGGAATATTTTCTAAATTGTGTATGTCCAGGTAGTGTGTTTGACTGAATAAATAATTCTACAATACTATCTGAAATCCAGGGCTGGCTCATGCTCAATGGATAACAATCCGTAACTTTTATAGGTACAATCTAAACATAGCAATTTTTTAACTCGATGATATTCATGGTTCAGGAGATATGTATATTTTTAAATCGTTGTACATGCCAAAGAAACCGTTCGCTATAAAGAGACATTCTGAAGAAAATTATCTTAAATTGTAATTATTTATTGAAATAGATATTAAAGCACGGTAAAACATTTATAACTGAGCTGCATACTGGATTTAATTCAGGGAAATGTGGTGGCTGTGCAAATGGACCTCCACGACCAATCCAACTATTAGAAAAAATGTTATTAAAATGATTTTTTACATCATTTAGGAAGTAGGAAGGGGCTGTATCGTGCATGAACCACATTTCTTTGCGAATATTTATAGTCATGTCCAATAACATGGGTGGGAAATCATTTTAAAGAAATTCCAAGTATCGCAAACTATTCAGGTTATTATCAATATTATAATATGGAGGGACTAAGCTATTACCCACTATTCCTGTCTACGCATTAACACCAAAAGTTGTATGCTGACCAACTAAATATTTCTACATTCCAATTTTTCCTAATATAAGTAACACGATGTTCGACAAAATGTAGTTCAATTAGAAATGTTTAATTGTGTTTTAATAACTCCTGTAAGTATTTTCCATAAAAAATTTCAAAATTTCTCTTTATGTACAACGATCTAAAAATCTACATGTCTCCTAAACCATAAATTTTATCAAGTTAAACAAAAAACATGGAAAATTCATTTTTGCTATCTTTATATTCTACAGGTTGTCCCAATAAAAGTCTCTGGCCTTCAGATGGTTGTGTAGAATTATTTATTCCGTCAAACACATGGATATACGTAATCCATCAAAAATTCATAATAATCGAATGTATAATTTAGAAAATATACTTAAATATAAGTTGTGATTTCGCAATTTTGAACGCCTATAACTCGAGGGGTCATATGAGAAATTTTTTATAACCCTGTATAACCAAATTATTATTGAGTAAATGCTGCGGGGATTCAACAATAAACAAAATAACATTTTCACGAGCGTAATTGTTGTTGTGCAACTCATTGTCAAATTGAAAGTCTATTGCTGGTATTGGTCAGGGCAATTTTAGATTTTGGCTAAAAATTGCTTGGTTACGCAGATCCACGCCCCTTACCCCTTTTACTTTCTCTTATTTCCATGCTTTAAAAGGATATCGATTCTACAACACTGAAGAGGTGAACTAAAAAATGCGGAAGGAACTGTCAATAATTTCTACAGATAAGTACAAAATATATTTCGACAAATATTTCAGTTGTAATGGAGAGTATTTTAGAAGGAATAAAATTGTCTTCTTCTACTTCTTGGAGATCTGTCGATCTGTTAATTCTGAAGCTGCCTCTGCATCTTTTCCTGAGAGGTGGATTACCAACTATCTTTTCACCTTTTGGGTGGTCTTCCGGGAGGCCTTGAGCCGGGCGGGTTATTTTCTAGGACTATTCTCGTCCATCCGTCTTACATGATTGTACCACTGCCTCTTTCGTTGTCTTCCCCATCTCTTGTTTCCCGCATTGCTCTTTGACACCTGTATTTCTTACTCTTTCTCTTCTTGTTTTCCCCACTATTGTTCTCATTGTTTTCATATCGGCCACCCTCAGCATTTGTTTCGTCATGTTGATGTCCTCGCGGACTTCCGTGCCGTACGTCATGATGGGTCTGATACAAGTCTTGTAGATTCTACTTTTACTATCTCTGCGCATATACGGATTGGACCAGACTATCTCGTAGGCATCCTAATAGTGCGGATGCTTTGTCTGGCTTCTTAGGTCTTTAACTGGGTCGTGGGTACTTGATATGTTTATGCCCATATATCTGAATTGCGTAACTTGTTCGATGGGATTGTTCTTCACCACCAGCTTACAACTGAGCGGATCCTTCGCGATTGTCATACATTTGGTTTTGTTAATAAAAATATTCATATTGAGTTGGCGGCTTACCAAGAAGAACTGGAAGAGTTGTCGCTGTAGGTTGTTTTCTGATCCGGCGATGATTGCTGCATACCATACCAACTCTTTCCTGTATCCAAGGTTGAGACATGTTACTTTTTTTATAATTTTATCCATGAGGAGATTAAACAAGAAGGGACTTAGACTGTCACCCTGTCTAATTCCTCCCGGTGTTGGGATATTTTCAGTGAATTGAACTCCTACCTTGACCTTTGTTACGTTATTGTTATTTAGGTGATGGATTATCTTCGTTATGTTTGCTGGTGCCTTATTTTCCATCAATTTATGCAAAATGTCTCCCAGCCGGACCCTATCAAACACCTTTGTTAGGTCAATGAAGCAGATATACGCTGGCATATTGTACTCTGTAGCCTTTTCTTTTATTTGTTTTATTTTGAACACTGCGTCTGTTATTGACCGGTCTTTGTAAAGCCCTGTTGTTCTTCAGCATTCTTAATTTGTGTTTCCAGTTTGTCCTTGAGAATACTCGTGAAAATTTTCATTACCGTATTCAAGAGAGTTATTCCTCTATAGTTTTCTGTGCAGGTTTTTAGTCCTTTCTTGAATTTCTGTTTCGTATTCGTTTATATTCGGCATTTTCGGCATCGTAAAGCTCTTTATAATGCTGAGAAATAAAATTGTCTGTAGAAAAATTGAAATCAAAATTTTTCTACTCATCAGAAGCGAATGGGGTTTTTAAGATGTTGTAGAACCACATTCATCTGATGTATCATCAGATATTTCCAACAAACCACAGAATATCTTTTCCAGACCTAAAAAATTGTGTAATTATGTAAGTATTTCTGGTGCTTACAGATAGAAATAAGAAATGCAATCCAGGTTGTTTTGTTTTATAAATAATCTCTGTTTTCAGTTATCACATTAATTAGTGAAACACGTTTCTCGACAAACATGTATCACGAGTTTTTAATTAAAGTAATTTTAATATTAATAATTTGCGTTCAAGTAAATACCTAGTGTATTATTACAACTTAATCCTTCGTCAACGAAATTATCACGAAAACATATATACAATATTTAAATATATGAAATAATAGACACACCACAAAAATTACCCACGACACATGAAAAGACCTAGGAGAAGCCGCTACGAGAAAAATTGTAGGAATAGGCTGCTTATAATGATGATGATATGAAAAGAGTCAATTCGGAGAATAATAAGACAATTATGACATATTTTTGTATCCGTCATCAAAATGTCATCGGCGCAAAGTAAAATGAATGAAAAACAACACCGGCATATAAATAAATACACTTCAGTTTATACATGTTTTTTGTCCTTCAATTGAATAAGCAGACACAAAGACGCTAAAACTCATTTATTCTAAGCAACGTAAAGATCAATCAAGTTAATTCTAAACTAACCACGTGTAATAATATGAATAACAATGTCAAGGTTACCAGTAATTGTGTTGGACTTTTTATAAATTAAGCCGTTGCTATTCTAGTTTTTAGTTAAGGGTCAATTGTATCTTGTCCAATTAACCATAAATTGAAATAAAATTCGAATAAAATACTACCGCGACAAATCTAAATTTTAATTATTATTCATCAGAACTGCATCAAAACAAAACAAGTAGCACACAATCAAAAAATTTTCTTTAATGTTCTGTAAAATATATAGAATAAAGGAGAATAGACAATTTCATTTTTATCGTCATTTTCATTTATCCTCATTTCTATTTCTCTCGAAATATATATTAATGTAATAAAATTGTTGAACACAATGCAAAAATTTGCATGTTTTATACTAAAAATTAATTAATAAGTTCAACAGATTTATATCACCAATTTAAATTTCAAAACAGTTTTAAAATGATCAATGTTTTGCCATCTATTGGCGAACTTCTTAACAGAAGCTGTAGTAAAAACTTTTAAAAGACAATTCTTTTATATTCAAGTAACTTCAGCCTATGACCGATATTTATTATCTAAACAATAATTTAAGTATTAAATTATTAGTGATATTTAATTGATTTTCTTCTCATTGATAATTACAATATGTAGTAGGAAACTATAAAAATTTTCATATAGTTTACTTTACTCATTTTATCTTTGGATTTCTCTCACCAGATGGCAAAAACAGTAGTAGGAAACTGTAAGGAATTATTAGCAAATTAGTTTATAGATGATAATGAAATTTTTGTAGAAAACTATATAGTATATAATGAACTAATTATATCTTCGAAAATTAATGAGTAGATGGAGAGAAAAATGAGTTTTTCTTGTGGTAAAATGTAAGATATTGTGAAACGGTCCACATGATTTATCTTGACGCCAAAAATATATATTTATTCACTGGATATTGTTTGCTAATTATTATATTACTATTCAGTCTGAAGTAAAAGGTTTTGTTTAACTAATTAGTTATAGTGAGTGAATTTTTGGTTATTTTCATTAAGAATGCATGTATCGAATTTTCCGAAAAAAATAGTTGAATGAATTATAATTTAATTACTAATAACAGGTTTTAAATAGTCCTAGCTGTGGGCATTGGAAATGACGTTTCCTACACTACCTTAAAATTTTACTCCCAACTAAAAGTTTACTTCTCCTTGGTATTGAAATTATCTAGGTGACTATTCTAAATAAATTCAGATATGTTAAACTCAAACTTGATTCATTGACCTTCTTTGACAGTTATAAAAACAAAACAAATACATGTCTAATGAATAATAGAGGAAAGTTGAAAAATAATAAGTAATCATAACAATTTTTTTAATCGCCACGTTCACAGAATAAAAAATGTTTAAAATAAACAGTTCAATACTTTGTGGAACCGCCCCTGGCTCGTTATTAATGATAAAGTGTTGAGGTGTTGCGTCACAAATTACTAACTCATTAGCCACTTGTAATCTTTGGGGGAGACTATACAAGTTGGTTTAACTGCCTGGACATTTCAGCCCAAACTTCAATAATCTATACAATCCTTGCAAGGTAGCTACGGTAGAGCCAGTCATTAGCATCAATATAAACAGATCTGTCGCTTACTCCACCAGCAAATAGCACAGTTATCGTCTGCCATTATTTGATTAATAATTGAGATAAATTATGATAAACATTGAAACTATTCACATAATGGTGTTGAACGACCGTCTAATTGGGGTTAGAGAAGTGAATATCGGTATATAAAAAAACACCAGATACTTACTGAATAAGTATGCATGCGTAAGTTATTCACGTTTGCTTACTTTGGATCAAAAGGGCATTCGAATGAATATTTCCCAAGCCTTATGGACGCGGTTTGAGCAAAAGATTAAGCTTATTTGCGTCGATTCACAACTCCTTTTTATAAATCCTGGATCTATCACAACACTTCTGATATGAAAAAAATGCAAGACAATGTATTGTAAACAGGGAACCTGCTCCGAACAAGGTAAAAACGGTTTCATCTGCCGGAAAAGTGATGGGATAGTCAAGGGATGTGTTTATCGACGGTCTTCAAAATAGTAACGTAATCAAAGTAGAGTATTATGCATCATTCCTTGGTATGTTGAAGGGTCAAATGAATGTATTTGAAGAAAAGAAAATGTCTTTCCATCAGGACAACGCACTTCGCATTCACGAATTACACTTAGAATGGGTGAACATCCACCGTATTCAGGAGATCTGGACCCAAGCAACTTTTGCCTTTTTTCCAGCTTTTGTGTTATATAAAGAGATGTTAATCAGACGAAGATGTTATCGCAAAGGTAAACGCTTATTGTGAAATGGAAGACGACAACTATTATTTTGAAGAATTAACGAGGCTAGAGCATTGTTGAACTATGTTTATGATACAGAAAACTTTTCAGAAAACCCTCGTATGGCATCCTTTAAAGAAAAACATAACAATTTGTGGATTAACATTAACGTCCAATTTATGAACTCCCTAAATTCTACACGACACGTGATATGATAGTATTCACATACTCTTGCCTATTTAATTCACTTGATTTATTAGTATTTATTGGAAATTGTCTCAAAATATTTGTTTAATAGCACTAATGCGAAATATTATTAAAATCGCGTAAACCCTTTTTATTTTATAATAAAAACATAGCGCCCAAACTAAGCGACTGTAAACGATTTATTCGATCCAATACGTAGTCATTGTATAGAAGACCTTTTACATACATCATGTATAATACTATATTCACCAGTTCCTTGATACCTAGTTGATTTATCTAAAGTAAACCAATAACAATAACAAAGCAAAGTCTTCCGCGGCGGAACTAAACTACATTCACCAACATTTATATAAATCTCTCTCAATAACATATCAAAATTCTTTTTGCTTTCTAAGTGGTAACGGCTATTTAAGTGATTCCTTAGACTGTACGACGTGCCCGATTCCTTCACAATAATTGTTTAAATAATTTACATCAATTGAATGAGGTAAAGAGCGCATGCGGGTATTGTAAACTGTTACGTAGAAATTGCAATAACAAAATAACATATCGTATCTGTTATAATTCTATGTTAGTGTTGTAGTTTTAATGTATGGTGGTGTGATCATTATATATTCACGTTTGTAAGGTAATTAACATTTTATGTGTCCGTTAAAATAATTTTGGTGAATAAGTTTTGGAGTCGATTTAACTATTCCTTATGTGATCGTACCTAAGAGAAAGTCGGCGTTGAATTATATTGATGCATTACTTAGTTTATATCTACCCAAGTAGGTAATCGTTCTATTGGGGAAAAGTTATTTATTGAATTGACTTTTTAAGAATGAAGTTCATATAAAATGAAACATAAATTATTAGAAATATGTTTTATATGGTATTATTAATTTATTACTTTACACCATAAAAATAAATAAATCCAAAAATGGAAACAAGACAAAGTTTTGAACGGCTATTAAAATTTGGGGATCTAAATGCTTCTAAGATACTATACTAAAATGTGAATAAACAAATATATTGTATATGAAAAATGTTTTATACAGTTATTCAATGCAAAAATTGATTTCTATTTGAAATTCAGTGAGTGAACTTTCTATTTTAATAAAACATCACTCAATAAGTCGTATGACTAAGACAAATACATTTTTTGTAGAAAGTTTTGTCTTTTGTCTCAAAATAGGTTTCAGATTCAACAATTGCTTCTTCATTTGAGCCGAATTTCTTACCGGCTAGTATTTTTTTGAGATCAGTGAATAGCCGGTGTCACCGGAGGCCATATCCGTACTATACGGTGGATGAGAAAGTAAATCTTAGTGTAATTTGTTTAATTAAACCATCGTTGCTATCGACTTGTGAATCGGTGAATTATCTTGGTTAAACAGTGGTTTTTTCTTCGGCACATGAGGCCATTTTTTCTTGATTTTTGCATTCAAACGATCCAACAACTTTTTTGTAGTATTCGCTATTGATTGTCTCTCTCTTTTGGAAATAGTCGAAGAACAATATTCCATGCGCATCTCAATATACTAAAGTCATAAACTTCCAAGTTAACTGTTGTGTCTTTGGACGCTTCAGACGTGGTCCACAGGCTGCATTCCATATCATTTTGATTCCGGAGTCAAGTTATGGATCCATGTTTCTCATGGTAAAATGTTCATGCATAATTATAAACACACTGCCTGATATCTTTACAGCCCCAATTATCTCAAGGAATTTCAATTTATGATTAAATTTAACCAATTTGTGGTTGTTTTTGATGTTGTCTGTAGTAACCATCTTGGACGACCAGAGCGTTCACCATCATCAGTGTCTGTACGTACGACCATGTTTAAATTCACTAAACTAATAACAAATGGTTCATTTCGATAGAGCAGATAACATCTTTGAAGCCATTGCTGAGATTGTACAATGTTTTTTTTTTCATCAAGAAGCAATGATAATTTAACATACGAAATTGTTTTGAATCCATTTTTTTGAAAATAAAAAAGTAGCTTCACTCAAATGACTGTCACTTTTTCTCTGACTAATAGAAATTTTCCACATAGCCTTTTGCAAATTGGTTCTTCATAAACGTCATACGGATTAGACAAAGGCAGCGTCATCTGTGTGTCAGCCACACGACTTATTGAGTGATGTAATAATATAAAATAATTATGGAAACATAATTATCTAACATTTTATCAAGCTAAAAGTTCAATACTTATGACGGTGACTTGCTGCTATTCACGATGACAGCGTTAGTAAAATGACGAATTAAATTTCCACAAAGGTAAAAACTTGTAGTTTCGGGAACCCTACTATTACACTTTAATCAACGTACTTTATTAGTTTGGAAGTAACTTTCTAATAAAATTATCACCAATTTTTAATCCACGTATTGACATGACATTCCTTCTTTGACCAGAGCCGATAATTGCTGAAACGAAAAAAAATATAAGTAGGATGAAACCCATAGAAAACGATTAGGATATAACAAAAAAGAAAGGAAAATAATTTACGGTCGGGAAGGGGAAGGGTAAAAATCGTCTTATCTATATTTCTGGCAAAACTACAAGTACTAGGGAAAGAAGTCAAACATCAAAGTTGTAGGTAATGAAAATATCTATAACTTTTTCACATAACCTCAAAGCTATGTAAAAAATTAAAAACAGTTTTTAGTTTTTATCTTTTATAACAACATTTTTCTCACAGAATTTGGTAGAATCTTACCCTAATTTTCAATTGGAATCCTCCCATCCAAATATCAGCTTTTTTGAAAAAGTCACTGAGATTTTTGTTTGTTGAAATCTCTTCTGTTTGAGGATGTGAAAAATATTACCATCACCAGTGAGTTTTCTCATCAAAGGCAAAAAAAAAACAAGTCGCATCCGAAATTTCTTTCTTAATCATTTGTATAATTTTGGATTATTTACTGAACTCTCTAATTATACGAAAAATGTTAGATTCCATGTTGCATTGATAAAAATAAGTAGTCTAAAATTTTAATGAATATCTCAAAATTTTACATAAGGATTGAAACAAATTTGCGAATACGGTTTTGTTTGCCTTTTCTATGAAAATTTACTATGGTGATGGTAATATTTTTTCACACCATCAAAAAGTAGAGATTTCAACGAAGAAAAAACTCACCGACTTTTTAAGAAAAGTTTATATTATGACAAAAGAATTTTCGATTGAAAATGACCGTGTTTTTTCGATATTAAGTCAGATTAAAGGCGAATGATGAAAAATGAATATTTCAAATGAAATAAATTACAGTAAAAATAAAAGATAAAATCCAGTTTTTAAAATAAATTTTGAGGTTATGTGAAAAAAGTGTGAATACAAAAATTTTAGATCTTTCTATTACCTACCTTGGAATAGCATTAGTAAATATAAATCGATTTTATTTTTTTTACAGACCTTGACAAGATAAAGAAGAATACTTTTTTATTTCTTAGTGCTAGTACCAACGGGTCAAAATAAAATTTAGACCACACCTGCATCTCTAAAAATTTACAGAAAACAATATCTTGATAACGGTAAGGTTTAGGTAGAGAAAAATACACATGAATTTGTCTTGTTTTTTACCCCTGAATGCATTAAAACAGAAAAAACCGGGTGGTTATATTTAAAAAAATAAAGAAATTTCACATTTTGAAGTTAAATTTTGAACACTTTTTATACACACCCTGTATAGAATGAGAAATTTTTCAATATAGATTCAAATACGTCTAATCTTGCTAAAAACAACCGAACAGAAGTCATTTTAATATCTTTAAGGGTATCCTTGTAAAAAAATAATTTATAGGGGTTTGCAACGGTCAAATTTAAAAAAAAAAATTAATAACTCAAAAAGTATGCATTTCTAGAAAAAAGTTTTTTGAACAGAAGTATACTATAGTTTTACCTAATATTCAAAAATTTATTAATATTTAAAATAACAAAGTTACAGTCGATTTCCGGTAGAATGGGAAGACGGGCATATTTGAAATATTTTAGTTAAAAAGATCGTATCCGAAAACCCGTAGACATTTTCATGATTTTACTATAAGTATTTTGCCATATACAGATAGTTTTAACTTGTCGTGGGACACCCTGTATACTTCCTTGCTTTTTACGACAATACAAGATTCCATAAAAAATTTGTGAAATATTTAATCATATTGCGAAAATTAACAATGTAATTTATGTATAAAACATAGTGTTCTATGTATTTTTTGACAATAGAAAGGAATGAAGATATATACGAAGGAGGATTGATAATATTTAGATGAAATATGACTAAATGCTGGTCATACAACTACAAAAACTAGAGTGATCATCAAAAATAGCATTTTTAGACAAGTTTCAACAGGGACTCAAAAATCATGCAGTTTCATCTGTCAATAACACCTTTCCAAAGTCCCTATGTTCTCGCACCTACTGGAAACGAGGAAGTTGTCTAGGAAGAAGAGTGGATTAAAGTTTTTTTAGAACGGCAAAACATAACTAGACTTATGAACTATTCGCACAAAAGTTGAACTGGGATAACTTAATCTCATGATATTTAATTATTGAAATAACCTGTATCGAGAGGAAACAATATTCGTAGAAATATTTATACAAAGAGGAGGAGGAGAAAAAGCTCTTTATCAATATCAATTTATTGTTTTATTTGTTCAGAAATAGGTTTAATAGATGTTAAAAAACACTTGAAAGACAGTGTAACCACTAAGTTCCTATTATATGGTAAACTTTTTTATTATTAAAATTAAAACCGTTTTGCAATTTATTTAAAAAAATTTAACCAGTATCGTTAACTCAATTGTTTTGAACATTGATCATATTGGAATATACTCAAATAAACATGATTAATTTTTGTTTACAGAATGATTATAAAATATGTGTGTGAGGATAATCATTAACACTTTATAATATTTTATGTTCAACTTGTACATAAATAGGATCAAAGTGCAAAGTTAGATTTCCATTTATACTTAAATACGCACTAACGTTTGAATTTTGAATATTATTTACGTAAAAAGATACGTAGTAATACATCATGAATAATTATACTTTGGATTTGGATCTAAATTTTTCAACAGCTAATCAATCCAATGAAAGTTTATTTTGATTGATACAATTAAAGTCTTCCTTCTGTAGATTGTACGAAAAGATTGGGGAACCAACGTGACAATTTTTTAAAAGTACATATAATTATGTAAAGTTACCGTCGTCCTGTGAAGCTATATGGCTGCTTACTGCTAATCAAAAATCATTTGCGGTTTTTCACCATGTGATGAACCAGATGAAGCCGCTTATTTTTAATTCTAAAAATTGTCTGACACTTTAAAGAATGCAGAATCACCTGAAACATGTTTCACATATTGAGCAGTGTTAGTTTCCGTTGTTAATATTTTTCTCCGAAAGTAGTAATAAATCATGACTTCTTCTGCATTCTGTCACTCATACGCCTTAGAAAAATATTTTAAACCTGACTTTGGCGCTGAGACTGTTATCGAATGATTTACAACTGCAGTTTCTCGGTATTTCTGCAGGTATTATCTGTTTCACAAAATATAATCGTGTGTGGCTAAAATTTGAGGTTATAAGATCTTGTAACTTTTCGATCAAAATAATACTCGTGCTGAAGTGCCTGTTTCAGGTTCTCCTGAGTGACACATAGTATATAGTGATGTTATAATTAAGACAATTATTGTTGTGTTCTTCTGTGTGATTTTTTTGGCAAAACGATGTAAAAGCGAAGCTTTCGTTACTTTGTACGTGAATATAAAGAAAAGATCTCATTCAGTAAAATCTGGTATTAAGAGAGTGTATAGATAGATAACGAGTTTGGATATATGTTTTTAAAATTGGACAAAGGGTGTTTGGATATATGAAAGTATATTTCAACGAGGAAGACCAGTTGAAATGAATTGAAATTTTTGCTGATCACTTTTCTTTCAATCAAAGTTTTTATAGATTTCGGCAAGAATACTCATTCAAAATCAAAACATGTTCAAAGGTAAACTGATTACCTTACTCTATGATAATTTGGTTATAAAGCGCGTCAGAATATGTACTTGTGACTGTGTAGTGTGCTCAGTATAAATATCACCAACGGATCCAGAATATTATTGCAGTAAAAATACTTCATCTCAATTGTTCCCAATGTTTCGACATCGAGACGTCTTCGATTTGAAAGAAAATGAAACTGGATTCTATAGACTGTGTAAGGTTACGCAGAAAGACAACTTCTCCGGCAACGATAACGCTTGATGATGGCAAAATCTTTTCTGGAGATAAATGATAGACCTCCGTTGCTCTTCTGGAAAACTGTCAGAGAAGAAAATAAACGCAATTGAATCTGCAGAGGACCACGGACCCACCGACAAATGCATAATGAATAGATGTAGCTATGAAAAAATTAACAAGTTTATAGTCGTTATTATGATGCAAGAAATACCCAAAAGGTACATGAGCATATCAAGGTTGTAAGGAAAAATTTATATTTTCATGCAATGTTTTTTTCATATAATTAAGTGAAATCATAATGAAATAATTTACTGTTAAGCAAAGTTATACATGTTTTTTGTAGAAAAATAAATTCTGTTATTTTATCAACAATAACCAAAATATTCTCGGACAATGGCTGCCATAATTATAGAATTTAAATCCATTCGGTCCTCGTTTTTCTCATGGATTAGAATTTTGTATCTGCTAATGGTACTCAAAATGTTCGATCTTCACAATAGTCTCCGATCAACTCTAGACAATAATTCCAATATTCCTCTCACAATTCAAAGCATTCTTGGTAATCATTAGAGGTTAATCCATTTAGAACCATTGTCAGTGTCATTGACCTCCTTCACGCCACCATCATGAGTTCCTTCGAGATGTTATTTAATTTTAGACGTTGAAGAAAGTCGCAGGGAGAAATATTGATTTAAAGTATAGTGTTGTTGAAACGCCTTTTTCCCAAACGCTCTTGATTAATTGGATATGAATGGGGCAGTGCATTGTCATGGTGTAAGATTCAGCCTAGCTTGGCGCTTAAAGGTCGTAAACTGGAAACGTCGATGAACATTGCCTTCATTTACCATATCCTCGCAACTGTTCGACGTTCTCCACCCATTTCTAACCACTGCTGCCAATATGTACGGGTTTCGGTAACATATTCAAATATCATGGATGAGAGCTCTTGGTACCATCTTGCGGAAACACTCTCCATGTTTCAATCCTTTTGAAACATATAGTGAGCGGCTCTTTTGCTAATATTTGGATAACGCACAAATGCTTAGTTGCCGCCGGTACAGATCTCCAGATAATTACACCTGGAAGCGTATGAAATATTAAATGTCAGCTAAAGCCTTTCCATATTCTAATCTTTTTGAAAGGTGTGGTATTAAAGGATCAGCTATAAACATCGAGTATCCCTCCAATACCACAACACGAAAAGATGACAAAAAATGAAAAAGATTCTTTGGGTCACAAAGTACATAACAGTCTGAATTACAACATATTTACGTACATATGTGATTGTTTAGCTAACTAAAATAGATTCTTATTTCCACTGAATCTTGAAAGTTTAATTTGAAGTTAATGTACGTGGGACGTATGTTTGGATTATAATTTTTTCTGTGGACGGCTACGTAGGAAAATACAGAATAAACAGTTTGGCAATAAATTCACAAAAGTATTTCTACGTTTTATGCGTTGATTTTATTTTACGTAATTCAAAATAGTATTAGTTATTTATGCAGCAAGTGAGTGAAGTAATACTTTTTTCACGAGTAGAACGGTTTGACCGCACGAGCCGATGCGATGGTAGACTTAAAAAAATCGACAAAACTTTTAACAATTTTTATTTTGTAATAGTAATATTAAAAGTACAGCTGTGAGCATTATTAATTTGAAGTGAAGAAGAAGTTACATTACTATTGATACTTGAATTGGTAACATTTAACGAGTTCAAAGAAATAACATCGTCTATATTTGTATTAGTACTAATTGGATTGTTGGTAGGATCGTGAACATTTACCATGTTGTTGACTAGTCGAACTAGTTGTTGAGATCAAAATTTTCACTGCGGAATCAATTTTGTTTTTTATTGAGTCCTCTACGTAATTCTCGTCAACTGTGTTGGATTTCCACCTACCGTGCTTCTTTAGTTAAATTATTGATTAGGTAAATTCAAAAATGTTGCGATAAGCGAGGGAATTTTTGAAAATGTACCTACAACTTGGGTTTTGCATTTTCCATTACTATACTGCAAAAAATGATTTGTTTTGACATTTCTGGCTCTTTTTTTATGTTCTCTTATAAATGTTTACCAAGTTTAATCTATTGTCATATATTTCACCAATAACAGTAAATCGTGGAACATAAATTTTTGTATCAAATACTGTGATAATTAAAATATTTCCGGAATTATTAATATCGTCACACTTCATTTTATACAATTCCTCCCTCCGTAGAGCTCCTGTGATTCCGAATATTAAAACAACCTGAAGGATGTTCTCAATAATATCTAAGCTTACATTAAAATTTTTTGCTGTCATACCTTATGGATAAGGTAATGATCATCTGGAGCTTGCAACAGAAGGTTATTAATTTCTTCACGGTCAAATCAAATTTTTTGGGACTATACAAAGTGATTTATTTTTCAAATATGTAATGAGTTTCGAATATTTACTGATGTCTACGTCGTTATTTACCATTAGGGTGCCTTTCGGTTTTGAATAAGTCGACCAAAGTGTGGAAGACCACATTTTGGATTTAGTTTCAAAGTAAGCTAGTAACGGAACTGTTCATGCCTTTTTTAGTACGCCACTCCATAAAATAATAACTTTTAAAAAAGTACATGTAATAATTTTGTACCAAAGCTTTAAATAATATCTAACGTATTTTCAAAATCACATTGTCACACTGTTGATTGTGTAAATGTTAGATGATATTTGACAAATTATCCATTCATATAAATTAAAATATGTAAATACCAATAATATAGTCTTTCGAAACAACAAGTTATTCCTTGTTTCGTGGGGTACTGGTCATTTCGGTGAGATGGTCACTTTTCCTAATTGGACAATTAATAAACTCTTAAATGGTACAAGACAGTTGACTGCTTCTCCCAGATAAGCAGAGGAAAAAAGTACACATATCTGCCTTATCAAACAAGTTTTCTATTTTGCACATTATATTGTGAACTAAATGGAATGTATGTAAAGTGCGTAATGAAAAAAGTTAATAATGTATAATAAATACACGTTTTGCAAATATAAAGAAATAGTGGCATTACTTGTGAATGCACAAAAAGAGGAATTTGTAAAGCGTCAATTTGTGTGAACAAATTAGAATTTTAGTCTCGGTCCTGAAACGTTGAAAACGTGTGAACGTCCGTCAGTTTTGAAATTAGGTACTTTCAATGTTGTGTTTATACTAGAAATTGAGAAGATAATGAACAAGTATATTAAGATTCTTCATAATTTCATCCCGCGAGGGATGAAAAAGGGGATATGATGTGAAAAAGTAGTTTCAATTTGAAAATTACCCAATTTATTGATAGTAATAAAAAATATAGAAACAAATTTTTAAATTTTCTTTTTAGAAGAAGTGTAATGAGAAACTATATCTTTCAAACTCCCTTCTTTATTAAATATCATTAGAAATTAAAGGTTTACGAATACCCACCAATTTCTTTTATGTTATTGTGTCATTCCTATAATAAACCCAATATCACAAGAAAATATCTCTATTTCCCTAATGAAATAACAAAACGAGCTTCTGTTTTTCTCTTTGTTATAACAATAGAAGTAATTAAAGATATATGGTTATAATTTGATAAGCATAGTTTTAATGATAATCACCAGTTTGATTTGATATTTTGTCAGTAACGAAACTGAACAATTTTTCTTTTCTTCTCCTTTAAATTGAAATAATATTAACTTATTCCTATAGGTATAGTATTTTGAAGTACATTTTGGAGAAGGTTCTTAGCTCATATCTTTAGTTTTCCAATCTCATCGTGCATAACGTTGTTATAAGAAAACAATGACACAACTGCTAAGCCAGAAATTTTACAAGAGACCAACATGAAAATGGTGGTTCAAATATGTACCAAAACTTTGTTATAAAAAATTTCATTATTAAGTTACTGAGCGGAACTTTTTCACAGTTTTTCTAGATAGTAGGACTTATCCAGTTTGGAATATTGAATATGCTATAAGATAACGGCGAAGATGTTAAAAATCAAAGCTCAGTGAGTTGAGTAGTTGAAATATGTATGGAAAAAAGGAACAAAATCTATACCATACAATATAAAGCAGAGTAAGAGCTAGAAACTTGCAGGAAAGGACATGAAATACGAAGTTGTGACGAGAAATAAGCGAGAGGGTGTAGAAATGGATTAAAGCAACTGATCCACCCCATCAAGAGGATCTATAGGACGTTTTTACGGCGCAATACCATAGCGGTGTTAAGCCAGTATTATTAACAGCAAGGTTAAATAAAGCTATGACAATAAGAATGGTAATAATACTAATAATGACATAAAATAGACGACACTCGAATTTTGGTCGATGTAGTGACAATTTATTGTCTTCCTCTACAATTACCATCCACTGTTTCTCTAGCGAGTATACACATTTACTCAACTGGCACTAGTGACGATGTTCTCCTGACTTTTTGCATCAGGTTTCTCAATAACCATTCCGACAATATAGACTCGAGTATCCCCATTTAGCCTCATAAAACTTGTTAAAAAGAATAATCATAAGCAATACAAACTCCATTTGGTACCTATTTGAAAAAAAAATTTAAATACATGTTTCCTTATTTCATGAATTCTCTTCTACCAAATAGAAGTCAGTTGGTTATACACGTTGGATCTCTTTCACTTTATCGTCAATGTACTCATACTCTTTTTTATTGTTATTTAGACATTATCAGAAAATAATGAATTAGTTCGAATCACTAATGTTCTAGGTACGTGCTTTCGCACAAAATCCAATTTAATAATTCGGTGATTGTAGAAAAGCGACGCTCTAATAGCCCTAATTTGACGAGACATTCCACCAGCATGCTGTCCGCGTTGACTCTAAATTCGAGCACTACAGTATAATAAATCAATAATTGTGGATGTACAGTTTGACAATTAGATTTCATTTAAAATTTAAAAAATAATCTGATCCTCTGCATTGCTCTTACTTTTTTACAGACACTATATTTGAAATTGAGTACAATTTATTGTTAATAAGGTACCTGGAAATTCATGGCTTATTGATTTTTTTTAACAAATTGAAGCTTTCTGGAGTTTATCTGAGTTTTCAAGGTTTGATTTTGAACAGGTGTCTTTATTTTATATTTATTATTTGAAATAGTGCCAAAATTTCGGCGTCAACAGAGTTCATGACCTAATAAAAAGATTCTGCATAAAAATACACTAATTTCTAAACGTCATAATGGATCTTCTCATATGTTGATCATTGACAAAACACAATGAATCAAACAAAAAGAATAATTTGAAACTGAATACGTTTCAGTTGAAATAAAGAAATCAAGCATAGAAAGAAATGCAATTGAAATTGCAGAAAATGAAAAAAAATATATGGGTTTTACTCGAGAGTGATTTTTCACTCACTTTTTGATGGTAATTATACCGGGTGTTTCGGAACTTGATGTCAAAAATTTGGGAGTGAGTAGATAACGTGAAATAATGCTGTAACATGATACAAATTTTCTCATACGACCCCTCGTTTCTGAGTTATACGCCTTCAAAATTACAACTTATATTTAAGTATATTTTCTAAATTATACATTCGAACATACATACGTATTTTTAATGGATGATAACGTATGGTTAATAATCCGTAACTTGTACAGGGACATCCTGTCAATCTGAAAATAGCAAAAATGAATGCTTTAATCGATTTTTCAATAAAACAATAAAAGTTACTCTTTGTTTAACTCGATAAAATTTATTAGGATTAGGAAATATGTAGATTTTTAGATCGTCGTACATGCCAAGGAAACCGTTAGCCATGAAGAGACATTCTGGAGAAAATTATTATAAATTGTAATTATTTATTGAAAATGCTTACAGGAGATATTAAAACACAATCAAACATTTCTAACTACATTTTGTCGAACATCGGGCTACTTACATTAGGAAAAATTGAAATGTAGAAGAATTTAGTTGGTCACCATAAAACGTTTTGTGTTAATGTGTGGACGGGAATAGTGGGTAATAATTTAGTAGGTCTACATTTTTTTATAATAACATGAATGGTCAGTGATACTTAGAATTTCTCACCCATATTCTGTACTATTCCTTTAAACATTCGCAAAGACATGTGGTTATGCAAGATGGAGCATTTTCTAAATAATGCGAGGATTGCTCTGGATAGTCCAATTACATGGCCACCAAGTTCCTTTTAATTAAATAAAATGGATTCATTTTATTGAGGATAACTTAAAAATTTGGTATATGCAACACTGCTAAGCACAAGAAACGAAATCATCGATACATAAATACAGTATGCAGTTTATTTATAATTGTATGATTGTGTTTTAATACCTCCTATAAGTATTTTCGATAAATAATTACAAAATATGCCTCTTTATGGCGGACGGTTTTCTTGGCATGTACAACGATCTAAAAATCTACATATCTCTTAAGCCATAAATTTTATCGTGTTAAAGAATGTAGAAAAATCGAATGTAAAATTTATTGTTGTTATCTTTAGATTGTACAGGTTGTCCCTATAAAATTTACGAATTATTAACCATTGGACATGAGCCGCTCTGGCCTTCAGATAGTAGTGTACAATTATTTATTCCATCAAAGACACTATACATAGACATACGTAATCATTAATTCATATTGTTTGAATTTATAATTTAGAAAATTAACTGAAATATAAGTTCAAGGTCTATATCAAATTTTTGACGTAAACCGAGAGATTCTTTGTTGGGTATATATAAGAATTTCTAATTCATACACGGTAAAACTGTCGAAAAGTTATCATTCACTTCAGATACACCTAGGAATGGTTCATAAATCCGTGTACATGCATTTAGTGCTCTGTGGTCGGTATTAAATATTTTTGTTGTGAGATTTGTTCACTTTACTTCACTAATTTTGGAGGATTGGCAATCACACAGAAAGAAATGACAACAAAAAAAAGAAGTGGAAGAGAAAATACTTGATATCCTTAATATGTAATAAGTTCATCTGTTAACAGTCCTTCATTTTAATAAACTTAACCAATCATATACTGCATAGTTTGATTTATTTCTGATGATTTTATAATATTGTCTTTTATGTTAGTTTTATACAATTCTACCGATGGAAGTTGAATTACATTCCCTGTTCTCGACAATGTCGTTCAATAGCTTTAAATGTATTTTCACTTAGTAAGTTTTCATAGGAAAATTTTCTGCATAACGAGTAATAGCTGGTTTCTTGTATACTTGCCTACACTGAATAACATGTCAGTTTATCCAACCTTTCAGTACATTTTAATAAAGAATATCAAATTTTAGGAATAACAAGGTTACAAAAATCTAATTACTGTTGACTTATCGTCATAACTATTGATAAATATCACTTTACCATAGCAAATTTACAGAAAATTGGATTTAAGTAAAACGTTACAAAGAAAAACAAAGTTTTGAATTCCAATTTCTTACCATGTATTCGTTTTATCGATGAGATCTCATTTCCGCGACAAAACATTTTTCACATAACGCATATTACCTAATGATTAATAATTCCATCATTATTAGTTATATTCAATACTATTTGGTACAAACCGTGGAACTAGGTCCATGTTTGAGAGACAGATACAAAAATAAATGCATGGGATGTATCAGCTTCAGATATATTCGTATAAAGTTTCATTACAATCTCAATAGTTTCGATAAAATCGTAAAATATGTATTTTTCCTCAACGCCTTTTATTTTGAATAAGAATAAGAATAAATTTTTACCATACAATGCCCAGTTATTTCTTAGTTTTCCACCTATCCTAAATATAGGATCACCTTTTGTGGAGACGCTCTTTATAATTTCCATTAGTCACACATATTTAGCTTCATTTCTTGCCATGGTACTAAATTTAATAAATACCATGGGACATTTTCCAAGAACCGACCAACAATGCTGTTAATAAGTCTCTTCAGGACTTAAGGCTTTTAATCGTTCTGGAACATATTTGTCTGATTTTAGTTTTCAAAAATGCGAGTAGATATTAAAAACGATATTAATTCGACATTTAACAACTCTTAGTTAACGTTAGTTATGATTTTAAACGTATTGAAACGAATCCGAAAATTGGAAATTTTATAACTTCCTCAAAATTAACTGTTGTCGGTTATCATACAGTAAAGTAAATGACTACCTGAATTTTGTATATTAGATTCCGTGCCAATGGCGTTCAATGATCTACTTTTCAACCATTTCCTGTTTATAATGACAATATATCACCGTTGGACAGACAGTTCGTAAAATAATAATAAGAATGCGTACAATGCGAAACAATAGAATCAACTAATAGATCAAATGTTAACTTTCCGCCTATAAAATGTATTCAATTTTCATAATGAGTGGATGGACATAAGCTTACATTGTTTGTAAATTTTTGAATGTAAATATTTTTATACGTCAAATTGATTCTTGCCAACAAAATATTTTTCTCTAATCACTCACCAGCCATTTCAGCCAATTTCTATTTATCTCTGATATACTACACATAGGCGCTCTTTTTAAAGGGATACGAACAAAAATGAATACTTTTTACACTCAACCTTTAAAGAGTACACACTTTTCGCTACTCAATCTTCTAACAGTACACATGAACTCTTTAATCAACAACAAACTTTTGATGAATGCTTGAAATCATGAAATACTTTCTAAAAATACTACTCAGCTTCGTTAATGGCAACAACGCCATAGATCAGTTTCATAAAACAGGAACCAGAATTTTTTCGACAAACATTTTTTTTCTTCATTGATCTTCGATATGATGGTTTCAATTCCAGTATAATTCTTCCAGTATCAATTGCAGAAGACAGTTATGCCAGAAACAATTAATATTTCATAAATACGCATGGCACTTATAGCAAATTAAGGAATGATAAATAATGTTTACTGCCCGTATAAAATTCAGTGAACATCTAACAAACCGTCAGTCCGTGTGGACTCATCATCTCCACTGTTTACCAATGAAAACATCGAATTGTAAACATAAATGCATTTCTATTGGCCGAAGCTGTCGGAAGGCCAATGTACACAATTTATTTGAAATATTCCTACTAGACAGTCTGCGGTAAGCAGTGGCGTGGATTGGTGAGATACATTCAATTCATAACTTTCTTTAAATAAATAGAAATATGGCGTTCGTTAGACCAGGGGAGAAAAAAGAAAGAAAAAAGACAGAAAGCATAGTGTAGTGAGAATAAGGACACGTATGAATTTAATAATAAAGATTTAGATATACAAGCCATCAAGTTACTTTAAATATATTCGATTCTTAAAAAAAGAAAATGTTCAGAAATCTGAATGCAATCATAATAAGAATTGCTGAATTAACTATAGAAAATAAATTTTCCATTTATTAAGTAGTCACAAAAGGGGTTGATGTGTTTCATCCACAGAACCGAAAAACATGTAAAGAAAAACTGGAATCAGTTGACAAAGCTACTCAAGATGTTATACGTAGGACAAGTTATAGTTTATATAAGGAAAGCATCGTTGCGACATTAGAATTAATACAGCAAAAGCTAGAAATTTATCAAGAAAACAATTATACCTATTTAGAAATATTGCGTCAAGTTTTGTCAGCCTGTTTTAAACACAAAAAACTGAATAAACGCATGGCAATAACCGAATCGTCAGGGTTAGTTCGATGACGACAATATTATTTGTGTCAGATAAAAGACTACCTAAGTTCTATTAGAAGAATGGAGTACAAAAAGGGCCCAGTTCACATCTGGTACCCTATTTAAACCAAACTCCCTCACAGGTACACTTTACTCGTCTATTTACGTTTTATCATTTAATATTCAGTTGTAGCAAGTTAACGAGGTATAATAATGATTCCAAGTTCCAAGTAGGACTAAAATTAAGTGCATTTGTCGAAATATATTCTCGCTTAATATATACATATTTTTAAAAGTATATATAAAAATAATATATTTATAAAATGAGGTATCTACGTCCATGGTAGATAGATCAAACAAAATTGTCAGCAAGGGTTTTTATAATCTGGAATTGATATTGGAAGAACCATAACTGGCGACAAATAATAAATATAAGTGAGATGAGAATAGTAATAGTGAACCGGATATCAAGAGGAAACGTCATAATTTGATACCTGAAAAAAATCATCATCAGAAATGTGTTTGAAGGATTCAGCGCCAGAGAACAAAATATGATTGTTAGTGAGGTAGTTACATTATATATTATTCACAAAAAATTCTGAAGCTAGTGTGCATAAATTATATCGTCGGGATACTGCAAGAAGTCATTAATTGCAATCATATCGAAACTCCCTATGTCCTTTTACCTTATAGCAAGAAGTTATTTATCTCTCTAACTTATAATTTCGATGTCATACTCTATGTATAAAATCATTAAAGCATTACTCTGGTGTTATGTTTTTATAGAAAATCATTATTATGCAAAAGTACTTTATCGAAAATTTTCCATATAGGTATTCTTGATTTTTAATGTTGCCAAAACTCATTAAAGCAATAAATGACTTTTAGTATACATAACAATACACACTTCCAGCTAATTAGTACTACTAAAACTCACTATAGTGTATTAATGATTTATGGTAAAACTATATAATCAGATAAACTGAGAGCTACATAGTACTACTAAAACTCACTAGAGGGTGTAAATGATTTTTGGTGAAATTACACAACAAAGAAATCATGTAGTGGTTTTTATTCTATTTTATTGCATGAATATACACGTGCTAACTGCAGTGATTAGTTTTCATTCGAAAGGATGAGGAACTACATCGGCGTCATATAAAATTGAGGTTATAATAATTATTATAAAAATGGATAAAAGTGAATTTTTAAGAGGTCGGGGTGCACAAATACTAGATGCACTTAAACGTCAGGAGAATATGCATTTTATGCATATCAAATGGACCTGTGAACAAAGTATTTTCGGAAGTAGGAAGTTCAGGAAACTTTGGAGGTAAGGGTAAAAGGGGTGCTCAAAACAAGCAGATGTTGATTTCGTTAAACGCCACATTGAGTCATTCCCGAAAATGGAGTCTCATTATTGCAGGAAGACTTCTAGCAAGCAGTATTTGGACAGCAACCTTTCTATATCCAAAATGTATTCTTTGTATGTAGAAACAAGTCAAACACCAGTCTCTATGAATGTTTATAGAAAAATATTTGCTACTTAGTATAATCTTGACTTCCACAAACCTAAAAAAGCTTTATGCTTACTTTGCCATAAATATGATTCTTTCAAAAAGATCAATTCGCGTGATATTGCTACTCTTCAAGAAGAATACGATCATCACTTTGATTTAAAAAATTATATTGCAGAAAATAAAGATTTCGAATAAGATTCGAGCAGATAATGATGCCACATTGAATTCTATAACTTTAGATTTACAACAGGTGTTACACATACCTACTCATAACTTGTATTTACGCAAATTAAATCTATATAATGCACCAATATACGAAGCTATTTATGGACTGATGTAAATGGTAAAAAAGTAAGCAATAAAGTAGGTACTGCACTTTATAAATGGATATTAGTTGTATCGCAGACTGTAAGTGAAATATCAATTTTCTCGCACACGTGTGGAGGCCAAAATCTAAATCAATATCTTGCGTCATTATTGCTATATCTGGTTCAGAAAACACATATTAATGTCATCGAACACAAGTTTCTCGAGTCAGGTCACTCTCATATGGAAGTCGACAGCGTTCATAGTGCCATAGAGGCACAAATGAAAGACACCCATCTTTTCTATGATAGATGTTTGCAATATTATCCGATTAGCAGATCAAATAGGACAGCTTAAGTCAAGAAAAACAGTACTATTAAACAACCTTACACTCCAGTGGAGATAATGTTTTCGGATATCCTTGATTTAAAAGAATTGAACAAAAAATTAATGAAAAACCGAAATATTTCAAATGATGGCAAGATTGTACAGTGAGTAAAAGTAAAATGTTTTAAATTTGAAAAACAAATGCCAAATATTATACAATTCCATTATGATTATCATTCAACATATGAAGAATTAGATGTCAGTTCATCTATTTCCAAGCAGAATGAACTGAAAACCTTAATTTTCGATGGAGAAAGGTCCAAGAAAAGCCTCAGAAGGCGCCGACTTCTCGAAGAAGTGAAGTTTTATTTTAATTATCAATATTATAAAATCAAACATGCGTATAGTAATAGTATATAGTAATAATATATTACCTATAAAAAAATAGAAAAAAAGATTTGTTGAAAATGTGTGAGGAAAAAATTATTCTGCAAGAACTCTATGAGTGGTTTAAAAACTTGCCAGAAAAAGCAGGACGTGATTTTCTTCCTGATGAAGATGATCCTTGTTCGGCGGAAGAAACAGACTGATCTTTCAATATCTATTTTGTTTTTTTTTGAACTTTTTCTTATGTTACTAATATTGGTAGATCTGCTTTTTTAATATAAAAAATGTTATTTTTTCTAATGTTTATTTATTCATTATAATTTGTGTTTCTTGCGGAAGAAATCACTAAATATTTATGTATAACGAATTTCACTAGAAGAATTCACTAACTATTGTTTCATTGTTTTTATATGCAAAAATATTGAATCAGAGTTGATTTTTTATTTTAGTTTATAAGTAAATATACTTGTTTTTATTGCGCCAGTTCAACATTGCTCTTGAAGTTTCAAAGTCTTGTAATATAACACTTTTTTAAGTCCCACTTTTATTTTCTCTTATTTCTCGAAAGTGTCACTTATGGAGTTAATGACTTCTTGCAATAAACCAACTATATATAATGATAAAAGAGTGGATTTAACAATTATATTAATACTTCAAAAGCTAGAAGAAAAAACAAATTTAATTGGACGATACAACCAAACAGGTAATTCGTCGTGCAATACACGAATTAGGGATTACAAATTGTGAAGAAAATCCTCTTCTCTTTTCATTATGAAAAAAATCTCCCAAACATATCCATACGTGGCTAGTTATGCAAAAGTACATTATACAGATGAAGCTTAGTTGAATGAAAGACAACGTGAAAAAAATTTGGCGGGAGATAAAGGTAAAAATTGTATATCAAGATATTGTAGGTGGTTTAACCACAGCTTCATCCATATGCAAACTAGTAGGTGTTCAGGATTTTTTGACAGTGTCTTAAACGCATGCATCTCTAGAAAAACTGGAGATTATCATGACGAAATGGATGTAGAACTTTATGAAAAATGGTTTCTGATATTTTCTTAAGAATCGAATTATAGTTATTTGTTGAGACTTAAACCAATATTGAAAATCGAATTACTAAACTTAGCAAGATGTCATAAAGATAGATGTATGAAATCTAATATATGGAATTGCGCTAGAATGAGACGTTATTGTACTTCTATTGATATCCTGTGAGTTAAATCCAGTAGAAGTTAAAGGAAATCAAACTATAATTACTTTCAAATAAATGATGTAAAAAACCTCACAGTCGTGGATAAAATATCTATAGCATGTACTGAAAAAAATGAACATATGTAATCTTGATCATATCATTTAAATTACCATCGAACCCGCAAAGATACCACTGATGAAACTAAAGATGACAGATTGTCATATAAAATGAAACGACTGGTAAAAAACGTATATACATACTCGTATAAAGTGATAAAAAACTGGAGTTACTTGAATTGATTATTGATATCTTTGGAAATATATCTACAGTTAATATCAATATTTTGCAATCAAATTCCGTTTTCCTCGTTGACTATTTAAAAACTTTTCAAAAGACGTTCATTCTATATTTAAGTAAATAGACCGCTAATTTCATTATTGATCACAATAAATATTTCTTAATATTTAAAAAGTATTATATATGAATAAATTTGTTACCGTACTTATTATAGTCACTATAATGTATTCTGAGTTTATCTAATCACATTATCACTTACTGTACATACACAATATATGTTGGTGTAGGTCTATTCTATCGTATGATGTTTTTTCTCATTTTATACTTTTTTATCAATTTTCTAGCAAATATTTAAATCAGTTTCCAAAGAACTGAACTTCTCGACCTCCTTAACAGTTTATTATGCCCTTATTGAGTCTCATGTCCGATGTGCCCTTCCCTTCTGGGGTAATGTGGTGCGACTCAGTTTGAGCGAATCTTCAAACTACAAAAGAGAGCTGTTAGATATTTACTCGGCAGGGCTCACTGATGAGACTGCTTTGAAAAATTCTGACTCTTACTTCCTTACTCATCTTTGAATCCGTTTGCCTAATTCGTAAGCACGCTTCTCTAATTTCAGAAAGATCGTTGCACGGCTTTCCACTTAAGAACGCGGAGCACGTTCAGAATTAGTTAAGAGCTTAAATTGCACAATCACTTGCCAATTGAAATCAAATCGATATCATCTTTTCCCGCATTCCGCAATAATTTGAGGGCATATTTACTGGAAAGTGCCTTCTATTCTGTAAACGACTTCTATTCTAATAATAATATTTAACTCCGGGCATGCTACATACAGGTTTAATGTTTGCTATAGACTTATATAGAAATTATATTATTACCTATAATTTTGTTACTCATTGTGTATATTTAAATTCTATTTTATTTGTATCTTTATTAAGTTATTTTTATGTTTGTTTTTTATTTTTAACAAGCTTTTGCCTACAAATTGTAACAATTTTTTGACAATAAAGGATTTCTCTCTCTAAATATTTTACTACATGAAGAATTTCTGTAAAAAACTATGTATGTCACAACAGTTATGAGAAATGAGAGAGATAGTAAAAAGATGAAATTCCACCTTAGTAAGCTTTTTGAAAGACAAAATTGAAATAATTTCAAATGATTTCGAATTTTCGGATATTAAAACAAATACTGTATTTTATCGTTAACAATTCTAAATGTACTTGTTTAATATCTTGATTTATCAAACTCTGATTCACATTTTTATTGTTATCCAGAGTTTGTAATCAACTCTGTGTGTCCGTTTCACATTTTATAATAAATTTCTCTACACTAGCGCTACAATTTTCTTATGAGACGAGAGGACAAAATAACTATATCATCAAAGTTTTATCCATCATATGGTAACGGTAGTGAAATGTCTTTAGTTCATTGCGATCACATTTCCAGTTAGTACCTTGAGTGCGATTGAAATATTGGCCTCAAAAATCAAACGGAGACATCTACTGATATGGAAGAAAATATTGCAACTTCTAACGCGGTCTGTTCCAGAGCTACGATCTGTAACTAGAGTACCTCCGTAACTGAAGACGAATGTGTCGAAGGGTGAAATAATAAACGAAATATTTAGCTTAAATTCACATGATCGATATATTTGTTACCCAAATATATACAAACGAAAATGAAAATAAATCTTTGGAATTTTAAGTTAGTAATTAATCCACTTTAATAATACATTGTAGGTCAAAAATAATGGTATTATCGTGTATATTATACAAAAAATTTGGTACTTGCTACTCATTTTACAGCAAGCGGATGGATATCCATGGTGTTTTTATTAATACTTTAAACATCTCAAATGCTTTTCGAATAAGAGGCTTAGTTTAGCCATCATAAAATAGGAACTACAATCTCCACGTGAAAATAGATATTGTTTGCACAAATATATAATTTTAAGGCTTGATGTTAGCTTTTACATTTGACACTCAATGTATATTATATATTTGAGTTTAATTTTACTTAGATACATTTCACAATAAATAGTAATAATAGCATACAATGACTGATTGTGACAAATACTGTCAATTTTGCTGTCAATACAAATATACTAAAGTCATTATTGGATTTAAATTATGATGCTGCTTCTAGTTACCTACATGGTATTAATTGACACCGTTTACACCTAACCAGCGAAAAGTAGCGCTCCGCGGCACGTTAGATGAAGAAAAGTGGTTCAGGTAATTGTTAATAGTTGTAATTTGTACAAAAATGAACGATGAAAATTAAAGACATAGTTTACGTGTCAGTTAATTTAACCCAATGTTAATTAAAAAATTGTAGTAAGCAAAATAGAAGAGAAAACATGAAAACGTGTGTTTCTCTCATAAGGACCATATGACTTTGTCAAAATGTAGTAATCTACTTACTTTAGCTACAATAATTAATTGAAATAAGTAATATAATATAGCATATAATGGAGCATTTTTATGTGTGACTGTCAAAAAGACTGTTAGTTTTTGCTGTCCATACGAATATTTTCTAGTCCTTATCAAATTAAATTTAGATTCTAATATACTACATTTGCGTTTGCACAACAAACCTAACCAAACACCGATAATTTTTATGTAGAATTGATGTTTTCATATAGAATTATTCTGTTTCATAATACAGAACAGAAATAAATTCTCTAACAATCTAAAAAGGAAAATTTAATTCATTCTACTGACGGATTTAAAGAAAAGAAGGTTTATATAGGTTTGAATGAAAAGTACATTACGTAGGTACTTATGTATACTTAATTTATTTCTGTAAACTATTTTTCCTAAAAGTGTGATATTGTAAAAATAACTTCTGCGGCACTTCTCTCTAGATCCATCATCATCCTGTTTTATGAGTTTTAAATGAGTTTCTCAACATCATATCTTTCCTCTTAAAAATATAAATACATATAAATGTAAAGTATTAATCTTCTTCTTCCTCTTCTTTTTTGTAGTTGGCATTTTCAAAATATGGTAAATGAAAATTTCGTGAGAAAAAAGTGATATTGAGCGCGGTTTCAGCAATATGAAAAATCGCATGTTTGCCTAGTTTTTTTTTTATTCTAAATAATTACCTCTATTTCGCCAATAGCACCGCTAATGACCGCACGTAACATGTATATTATTAGATTTTTAAGTGAAGTTGAATTGTTGGACAGTTTAAAATGAATTGATTCAGTTTTCAGTCAATACAAACTGAGCACAAAGTAAAAATAATACCTTGCGTAAAAAGTAATAATACTTTGTTCTTTACAGACCTCCAATTCAAACTCCAAATTCGGGAATAACTAATAAAGATAATATTATCAAGATATTCTTATCGTATCTGTTTACCGAAACTAATAGTGAACGCAAATTCATTTTTTTGTGGTTGTGTGAAACAATCGGGTGATATGGAAGTGGAACAATTTTCCTTAAAGGAACCGGAATGGATATTGGATAGAAAAGATTCAGGACCTCTTTTTTGGAGAAGAGATTCATCACAAAGAGCCAGGTATGTAATTCACCTTCCATTTTCTTTTTTAATGAAAATTATTAGCAAGAACTCAGATTTATGTGAGTTTTCATTGATGATTAGGTTTTATGGTCTGTGCTGGAATTTATTTGTTAATTTTGTGATAAGAAATAGTTTAAAAGATGATAATTAATTCAATTTCTCAGTTTTTTATGATTTCATTATGCTAATAACTTGGTTCTTACTCTTTGAATAATAAGAAGAATGAAAGTAGTAACTTTTATTTACATATACAAAAAAGATAATATTTTACGATATACTTTGCAATAATTGAAGAACTAGCTATTCGATTAAATTAACAAAAGTACAGGAGGTTCAGGAATAAAATTATTATTTTTCATTTTTTACCAGTTTCAAAGCTTAGGAGAAATGCGGAAAGTTTTGACCAAAAACTACGTTGTTTTGAATTTTTCAATATTTTTGTAAGGCGCCAATTAAAAATCTTGAATTTGTTTCTTGATTTTAATAAGGTATAAAATAAGTCATATTTCATTAATATTCATAAATACGATAGATTTTCTTTACAATTAAACGGTAGTGATATTGTAAAACAATTGTGAATTTTATCAATGACCTATTTTCATAAAGTCCAATCATTTTAGTTTTTATCTCCGGAAAAATTCCTAGTCTACTAAATTTTATTATTAATTTTTGTCATATTTGTAAGCTTACGTGGGTTCGTTAGAACACTTGTTTTGAGACGTCGGTCACTTAGAATAAGTGGAATAGTCAATATCACAGGACCTCCAGCACGTGGGTCATCCTCTAAACATTCTTGGTCCTTGCGGAACAGCTTAGACCAATGTTTAATTATTGTTGAAAATAATGGACAAAAGTCACCGTTAAAAGATTCTATTCTGGTTTTAATTTGTGGTGGTATTAATCCTTGTTAATTGTCTCAAATATTTTTTATCTATTTTGTTAACTACATTATGACATTTGCAAATTTTCTGATTTGCTCACATTTTTCTAGATATGATGTCATTCAACACTCCTTTATCCTCTCTCACCATGTGTCCACTAGATTATCAGTCTTATCCCAGCTTCCAGTCCAGCCCTCCATATATGTCTCAGCTATCTTACTTTTGCTTTTTCTCCATTTTCTCCATCCAGCCCTTCTTCTCTTTCTTTACTTGTTGTTCTATTGCATGCTCATTATACTTTTTTTGTTTCTATAATAGTACGCATACATTCCTTTTTATTCTCAGTATTATTATATCATTTTTCTTCACGATAGTCTTTGTCTCTGGAACATGTCATGATGGGCCTTATTGTTGTTTTAGATATTTCAATTTTTGTGTTTATTTTTATTCTTTTGCTCTTTAACATTTCTCTATTTGTACCAAGTGCTCTATTCACTGCTTGTATCTTCTCTCTTACTTCTTCTATTCTATCTCCATCGTTCATTATCGTTACATCTAGGCACATGAATTTCTTCACCACTTAGACTTACATCGTCCAATATTCACATTTTCCCTTCTTTCTTTCTGTATTCCGTATAATCAATATTATTTTGTATATTTTCTATAATCGATGATTATATTTATTGTTTTTCGCCATAGCAGTTACTTCTAACTATTTTTTCATGAAAAGTAGTTTGTTATATAATATAGAAAATATGCGTTCTTATATTAAATTTAAATTTTGTAAAGTAATATGTACTTCATACTAGTGTAACTGGTAAAAATTATTGTTCATCCAAAGCAAATTGTTTAAGGTAATTTCTAATAGTTGCACTCATTACTACTTAACCTTCAGATTAGGTTTCTGTTGTTGATGAGAAATTGACTTATCGATACAAAGGTCATGTGAATGGTAACAAACAACTTACATTACATTTTTAGATCATCTATTATTATTGATATAATAATTGGGTTTCTCATGCGCAGATTATTATACAAAGCATTACAATTTGATTAGTGATAAATGATTAAAATGAAACACTGAGTAGACTGAAGCTGAAAAAGATTCTGAGAATAATTTGGATAAGCGGGTGTCAGTATTTTCTTTAGAGATCCACTCATATGTCAAATAAGTATCAATACCATATTCAATAGCTTCTACTTTGGACTATTCTAATGAATCTTTATAAGAGTGATTCAAAAAAAAAAACTCACCGAAGATTAGCCCTATAACTCAATTGTAAGGGGTCGCATTTGATTACCATAAGAAAATTTATTTCCTCTTTTATTAAAAATAAATTTTATATTCTCAAAGATGGGTTTTCGAAAAACTCTACAATAATGTATGATTTCCTTGCTACAAAGACTAGCTATTAAGAAAATTAGTAAATTTTGAAATTTGTGGAAATATCTTATAATATTCATTTTTTGTATAATTTCTTAAAATTTTCACCCGAATTAATGGTCACTTTCATATTTTTATGGATTATACATTTTGAAAATGGTTGTCAGGACGTAGTATAGGTAGCAGCACTCAGGATAATAAAATAATGTTTTTATGAGCACTAGAGGAGCTGAAGCTCGGAAATTGATCCACGATTCAATGAAAAAAGTTAACTACTGTGCTATAAATAAATATATTATAATGATAACCCGGGAATTCGAAATATCGTAAACCGGTTTAATTCTATGGCGACCATTTAAAGCAAAATGAAAGCTCGTTTGTGTAGAATACTCAATTGTTCCATAGTGCATGGTTATGAAAGAATGTCAATTCATTAACTCTATACGACTTGGGAAGTTCTTGAAAATGTAAAGGTCTTCTTGTCTACTACTAGGCCAGTTGTATTCATATATCTCGATAATATGCGCAACTTCAGCAAGACGTTCTCTGTCAATTAGGCGTCCATGTTTTGTTCGCATGATACATGATCATATCAAGCTAACACAACTTGGGAAACCTGAATCGAGCAGTCGATTCTGAGAATATGTTTCCAAGAAGCAAGTACAGATTTTTCGGATACAAAATTGTGAACAAAACTGGGACATAATGAAATGGTTATCAAAAAATATCAGAAAATGCGATATATAGGATTATACGTACTATTTTGGAAAAAAAAAATAAGTGGATATTTCCCAAAAATAATGTATTCACCTCACTTTTTGAGTTCGATTTGCCGTATGTGGGCCATAGAGTTTATATTAAAGATAGACAGAGCGTCACGTAAGTTGAATTGTATTATTGGAATAGAGACAAAGAATATCCCTTCACTACTCTCTATTTTTATTTATCTATATATCTGTTTAAGTTACAATTCTTATTTTCATTTCTCGAGCAATTGATATAGGTTTGGTTCAAAATTAGCATACATGGCTTTTTTGGCGGCGGATTAATGTTATTAGAGTTTGGTTGAAAACAAATGAATATTTCGAAGCGACTGAATGAAATTTCACATGTAGGTTCAATTAGTTGCGAGATGATTTCCTGTCTAAGGTCGAAACTTCCATCTCCACCCCTCTCCATTTTATGGTCATTTTTGTTATATTTTCTTATTTTTTGGCCAGAAAAAGTTTAACTGGAGGGTTCCAACTTCGCATGCAAGTAGGGGTGATGTTGAAGAATTGTCTTTCTCAAGTTCAAAGTTTTCTTCTTCAGTTCTTCTAGCACAAAACGACAGAAATTGAACAAGAGGGTTCGAGACTACCGGGTCTATTGAAATTATGAATTTTCATTCGAGAGAGTTAACTTGTGAAATGAAAAGTTATTGAGGAATAGCAAATTTTCCATATAAAGAAATAAGATTGAGAATTCATATAATTTCCAAGAAATTCATTTTATGGAAAGATGTGTTTGTGTATTAGTTAAATTCTTCATTGAACGAAAAATTCGACTTTCGTGATGGATTTCTGCTGCTCACGGCTTTTTTTTCCTAATATATCAGGAATTCGGAATAACTTGAACAAGCTCCCATATATCGATCTGTCCATCTATAATATATCAATGATGTGCGCAGATATTATCGATAAGCATGGAAAATCTTCAATTAATAACGTAATCGTGATTCGTCTGTTTTCTTTTTGAATCAAGTCATCGGTAATTATCAAAGGTCACCTACTTTATCTATTTTATGAATGTTTAAAGGCTCATTTTAGCATCATTCAAGCAAAGTCAAGTGCTTTAAAGGTTTAATACTGAGAAAACGTATTCAAGCAAGTAGTTCGCAATCGGATGAATTCTTAATAGGTGAGGCCATTTTAATGTAATGTGAACATATGTTGTAAGGTTGTAAGGATGATTCCGTGATAGCGTTTCTACTTTTTCGCATGAGCTAAGCGGCAACTACAGGTTTGTAGCGACGTAATATACCTTAAAAACACGCCGTGTAGTATAAAAATATGTTGTTTACAGTCTGTATTATTGAATTGATGTTATATTAATACTTTTGTTCTTCTTATCCGTATCATCCGATTGTATAGTCTGATAAACTAATAAATAATATGTCGATCTTAATGCCAGGTACTTAAAGTTTATTACGATAATACTCACAGCCCACAGTATTTCTTATTCAATACGTAAATACTTAATTTCTATATATACACAGTAGTAATTCTAGGAACAACAAAAATACCTTTTTCCATTAATCATGGTAGTGTATTTAATTTTTTTATTGTTTTGTCGAAAGACGTAAATCGAAAGTGCGTTGTAATCATTTTTTTTTTATTTTTAAGTATATTTTGTGAATAACATATTTAGTTTCAAAATTATTTGTTCTCTTCTTCCCATACATACATACAAATAATGATATAAAAATTAGTTTTCGAATATTAATTTTATAATGATAATCCTAAACATATGACATAGATTAATGTATTTGTGCAAAAAATTCATTATCACGGGAATATTATAGTGTTTATTTGAACTATTATGGCTAAAGTCACCTTTTCAAATTACATTCACAAACAAACAAACAACGGAGAAAAAATAAGGAAAAACTGTAATAAAAAGTTACAAACAAAATCAAATATTTATAATTGGCTAGATTAATACAGTTTTGCATCTGTTTGAACCATTTTCTCGAATTTGAGTACCTCCAAAACATGTGATTTGAACACTTTCTCAGGTGTAGAAAAACGTTCACCTCGCAATTTATTTTTGATCTGCGGTAATAAGAAGAAATCGTTGGATGAGAGATGTGTAAAGCCGCGTTTACACCGGAGTTAATAACACAAGTTTTTAAAATTTTTTTTATTAACTGATGTTAATAACAAAAGTCATTAACATATGTTATGTTTAAAACATAACACATTTCCTTTGATCTTTACCGACTCTGGATGGATAACATAAATCTTGTTAATAACATGGAATTTTCTGTTGAAAACACGAGTTAATAACTTTTTGTTAAAAACTCGTGTTATTAACTCCGGTGTAAACGCGGCTTAAAAGCTCGCTTTGTCATGATGGTGAATCATTCGTCTTTTCGATTGGTTTCCTTGATTTTTTCGAGAGCTTCCTGCAAACGAATGATGGTGTACAATTCAAAATTGACCGTTCTATATCTGTGTATATGTACGGTTTTTAGCGGACAATTTTTTTTTATTATAGCCATATAAACATCAATTACAGCGACTATATAAAATTAATTCCAGTCATACCGGACATACCAAACACGTTCCCAATAGTAGATGGAGTACTATACACAATATTTTTGACGTACTGACATAAAAAGAACTCAATCAAGTCAGAACTGTGGATCTGGGTGGTCAACTGCATGGACCTCCCTCTCTCATCCACCTATTTGGAAATTTTCTATTCAGATAATTTCTTACAGCCACTTCTTTGCTCTAATATTTGGAGGAATATCTAGAAACTATCTTCCATTCAAATGACCATTGAAAAACTGAAGACATATTACGTGATTCTCTACAACCTCACCAAAAACATTTATAGTCAATCGATTCTAACGATTACAGAAAATGGTAAAAGTACCTATTTTCAATGTTATAAGAACTCATAAGCAAAAGTTTATTTTGTGGAAAGTCATTGCCGTATAAATATTTCCTTGCTGCTGTTAATGTTATATGTTTCACACCCAGGGGTCGTTCAGGGTGACTAACTTAAAAGCAAGGTAGACCACAGTGCAGGTAGGAACAGGTTTGTTTGTTTGAGTAACAAAAGAGACGAAACTAACTAGGTGCAATCTTTCAATGAAGTTTTATTACAATGTTGAAGACAGTCACCTTATTTAATGGCAGTAAGCTCATTAAGTTAAATGGAGGTAAGACATCGATTTTTATTAGGTTCTCATACATTACCTCTCTATGCTGCATATACCTATTAAATTCAAAAAAATGTGTTCCAAGTCGCATATACGGTTACAACCACCGCACTAGTTGGAATCCCACTATATTTATTTTATTAAGGTGTGCTGGATAGCAAAAAGCCCATAAGCAAAAGCCTATTATGTGGTAAATAAGAATATGATAGGGATGATATTTCCGAGAAATCCATGATTAATTTATACCTGTATGTCTGGCAATATTTCTGCTGCTTTTATATTCAACTACTGATCCTAATACCAATAATTCATCGTAACTGTTATGGTTTTCTTTTACTTCGTGTAAGCAATATTATGTGTATCCCGAAACTTTACCAGTAGAATTTCAAAACTCATCTTTTGTGGACGGCCTCTTTCAGGATATGTTTGTGCATTTATCCTTGACCTTTACGGTCGGCAGTCGCGTATGGTACAACTAATTTATTATTGAAGAGAATATTTATCTTTTAAAAAATATTTGGCACATCATGATTTGAAAACATTACTAATGAGAAAAATACAAATAGAGACATTGTAAATATAGTTGACCCACCATGTACATAAATAAATTTTGTGATTGTGTTATTATAAAAAATATGTTTTTTTTTCAATTAAAATATTTTTAAATATATCTAAAGTTAAAGTAGTACTGATACATTAATATTGAATCATTATTATATCATCCATTATTGATTATATTTTTTTAGAGTGAAATTTCGCTATGAAGTAGATGTTAAAGAATTCCAGAGAAGTGAACATGAATTCGAAGACCAGTTTTGTCCACAGCCAGAATCCACAGTAATATCTACGAGTATGAGTGTTATGATATGCATAACTGTGACAGTTTTATTACCATGGTTCCTGTTTGCAGAAAGAGGATTTTGATAAGTTTCCCGTTAGATACACAGAAATATTATTTGTTGTCAAATCGGTGATTTTAGAAGATGAGTTCTTGTACCAAAGTAATGGAATATGAAATCGATTAATATTTAGTATTTTAATGTTGTGGTTAATTTTTCTAAAACTATAACTGGAAATCTATTTATGGACGATAGCTTTTATTTTAATTTGGTTCCTTATGTTATCGCTTATCACATTAGAATGGCCAATCAGAGATTTAGAAAAGTTTCTATAGAACAAATGAAAAATATAATGAAATCAAACCCAACAAAACTTTGAAAATTATTTTTTTTTAAATGTGAAATTTCCAATTCACTTATCTTGCATCTACTGCACTAATTGCTAAAATAATGGCCTAGTAATTAAGAAAATATCAAAAAATAGTTTTTCAAACCGTTTTTACTTATGCGATAGGATATAGAAAATGACACAGATTTTGCCAATATGTTATATAAACAATTTTATTGTATTACGAGAACTTGATTCAGCTATAGTGACTTTTCCAACGATTAACATCTATGGAAATGGAATTTACATTGACCTTCGTGCAAATTTGAAATCTTCTGGTGGAAAATAAAAATTATTACCAAAAACTTATGGCTATAACTCCATCACATTTACACTTATCTCATTAAGCCTAGCGCTTCAGCTGGTACTTTCGTTGGACTAAAATCATATCACTAAAATATATGTTCAGCTTTGGCCCGAATTTTTTTGAAGATTGTTTCCAAAAGAAAACATTTTTCTATTAAGCGTCAATATTTTTGCTAAATTTATACCGAGAATACAATGCATCAATTAGTCCTTGCTGGTTATTTTACATCCATTCTTGTGATTGAAAAATTATAACCACTAAATCTGAATTTGCATATTTTAACAATTTCGAGTTTTTCTCATAACATATATTGAGTAATAATTTTTTCACAAATACATAACATATATTTGCTCTAGGTTGTTCAAAGTTTATATTTCAAGGGTTGATAGTGTATCATCATATTGCTATATGAGTAATTTCAGAATACCAAGCAAAAACTATTATAAATAACTAATGTCGCATTTGTTGAATGAAATAAAGGTGCTTGTAGAACTGTTAACATCGCCCGACGTAGATCAAGGTATTGTGCTAAAAATTGCAAAAGAGAATTCACACCTTCAGGAACATATTTATTAGCAACAACTACAGCATGTATCCGTTATTTTCTAACATAACCTTATTGTATCGTGAGATCAATTTTTGTATTCCACTGTGGTATAACTATATTGCCTGTGAATGCAACCAGCGTGTCAGAGCTCTTCGGCGTTGACTCATCACTCACCTGAGTACAGGAATGTCTTGAGGTGAGAAAACGTGAAAATCTCTGGGAGCAAGATCCGTGCTGTTGGTAGATCACCAAACAACCCTCATCCAAATGTAGTAAAAACAGTTGTTATGCGATGAGCCATATGAACACTGACATTTTCATGATAAGCACAACACCATCGTTTACTGTTTCACCATGGGGAAAAAATGGTTGGTTGTTGAACCAAAGGTAACTAGATTTTGTCCCTAAAGTTGCAGCTTTCATGCAATAAAAATGGTACTGAAAATATAAAATTGCAAGTTCGAGATTTTGTATTAATTACAATTAACTGACCATCATTCGCGCACGATATGTTCTATTCTAAGCATGTTATTTTACTACTTGGTCAACATCCTCTAATGAGTAGCATAGCTGATCTATCTTGTTTTACTGAGATTCTCAGTCCTCATCTCATTAAAAATAAGTTTTAGAATAATGAATTACATCATCTAGGCACCAGTTATGATTTTTAATTTCAGATTTGTTTTCATAATATCATTATTTGATAAACGTAACTGTTTTACCTTGAATTGTTAATAACTAAATCATATCTAATAACGTCACTTGCTCGTAATATCTAACAACACAAAATTAAAAAAAGCTTTTTAAAATTCAAAACATTCTAATTGTCTAAATTATGTGAAATAAATAACTTTATAATGATTTTACGAATAAAAATGGCGATTAAATTGCCATAATAATTTTTTTCTAATTTAGAGAACAATGTGGACATTATTATTTGGTTTTCGGTTACTAATAAACGGAAATATTTATTAGAATACGTGAATACTCTACAATCCAATGTCTCGAATATTTGATGTTAAGCTTTTAACATAACGTAAACATTTGATTAAAATTAGCACAGGGAACTCAAAGTTCTCTCTGAAATTAGTAGTAAGAAGTAATCTTTATTTTCTATGCTGGAAGCAAAAATCAAGCGTAGTTTCTATTTTGAGACATATAATTCTATAATCTATAAATAAAAGAAATGTTTACGTTCATTTTATTGATTAGATATAAAATGACAATTGGAAGCGATACTAAAATAATATATTTATTACACAATACGAGAAGTAATAAATGATAAAGTGTATTCTTTTATTGAAAACAAAGCATAAGTAGGAACAGATTTTTACGTTGTTTTCATGCTTTGAAGAATTTCTGGAAGGATTCTTTATAAGTGCCTTTCATATATTATATCCCGGCTCTCTCCATACTAGAAATAGTTTTAAAACGTTATCTTTCGAATACATTTTTTAATTTTGTCACATAGTATTAAATCTGGTAAGTGGGGCAGATGTAGATACAAAATTCGCGAATCAGAAACCACGCGTCGCTGGTCGGTTGTCATATCAAATAAGAAAACTAGGCCCCTTAAGGACCAAATAATAGAAAAAAAATAAATGAATGAAATAAATTTCTTTATAAAATAGATAAGAAGGTTACTATGAAATAAAAGAGATCGTAGTGAAAAAAATTATCATGTATTTTACTATAATGTTTTTCAATTTTTTTCTTGAATATTTTTTGGCAAAAACAATAAAACAAATTTTATCTAAAACATCAGATTCAATGTATCAATAAAAAATTGTTTCGATACAGAGACACAGCATAAATTTCATTTTTTAGTTAGTTTTTAGTTGATAAAGCTGTAAGAATTTATTTATTTCTTTAAGATTATGTAATGAGAACCTTTTTTTAGAAAATGGTGCCACTATATATTAGGCCTAGCGTCCTTTAGCCTTGACGTCGAAAAGTCAATGTTACAACAACGAATATGTTTGCACACAGAGAGATTTTAATAATTCGTAGCGCTTTTTTCCAACTTTAAACAATGTGTTTGCGTTGTTCAAGATCCATATTTGTCACTTTTCACTTCTAGTAGCAAAAGTGATCAATTCACCGTATTATATCACGCATACGCCATAATTAAATGTTATTGAGAATTGATAATTTTTAGTTCTATCATCCTACTCTTTCCATTATCATCCAAAGGATGAAGTACACTATTTATATTTGATTCAGCAGTTGTTTCCATGCTTGCCTATCCTGAGCAATATTTTTGGCATGATGCAGTCGCATATTTATCAAGGGTTTTGTTTGGTCTACCCATCTAGTTGAAGATCTGCCTCTAGGGCGTTTGCTTTCTACTTTCACTACCGTTCCATTGTTCCCGATCTTCTGGCTTTATGACCCTGGTACTGCATAATACATGCGATTTATTCTGGTTAGCCTTGTACATGGATCAATTTCTTGTAATACGGATACGTTGGTTCGTTGTTCTCTCCCTGATACTCGTAAGAGTCTATAAACCCACATTTCGAAAGCCTCTATTCGGAGCATCAACTAGACGGAGTTTTTTTCGTGATAGATTTGTCTTTCTCTCTCATAACGTATTCGCTATAAACGTTGAATAAAGTAGGTGAAAGAATGCAACCCTGTCTAACTCCTGCGGCCGTTCTAAAGGTCCCCGAGTAAACCCTGTCGATTCTGGCTTCCGTTGTTTTTCTGATAGAGGGTGCGCACTAGTTGAACCAGGTGTTTTGGCGTTCCCATTTCCTCCATTATGGTCCAAAGATGGCTACAGTTAACTTTATCAAACGATTTTTGATAATCTACAAGACAGAGATATAGTGGAATATTAAATTCTATAGCCTTTTTAATAAGTTGTCTGATAATTAATATTTGTTCTCTACTTCCCTTTCCTGGCATAAAACCTTCTTGCTCCTCTGACAGCTGTGGCCAAAATAATGGTTTGAGACGGTTATGCAAGATATGCAGGAAGATCTTACTAACGTAAGAGATAAGAGAAACCGTTCTGTAGTTGCTGTACTCCAAGGGCAAACTTTTTTTGAATATTGGAACAGCGACTCTCCCCAATCTTCAGGCCACTATCCTGTTTTCTACATAAGGCTGCAGATTTTGTGCAATATTTTGATTCCCTCCTTGCCCATAGCCTTTAAGACCTCTACCATTATTTGATCCGCACCTGGTGATTTTTTGTTTCGGAAAAGTTTTAAGGCATTTTCAACTTCCGATCTTAGTATATTAGGCTCTTGAGGGGTATTTATTTATTCTGGCAGTTGTTCTAAATTACTTTTGTAAAGTTTTTCACAATATACTTTCCAAACTTTTGCTATACCATTGGCATTGTTTATAATTTCTCCTTCCTCATTTTTTATTACTTGTATGCGCAGTTTGAATTCTTTGGAGAAATATCATACTTTATTAAACATTTCTCGAGACTCATGTTTGTTGGAATGTTCCTCAAGTTCTCTGCATACCACTACGATGTGGTCATTTTTATCTCCCTTGCTTGCGGCTTTGATCTTTTTGTTGTTTGATTTTATACAGGTTCTATTCATGTGGAGCTAGCTTCAATTGCCTCCGTTGGTCGACGAGTTGTAATGTGAGAATATTTCGATATTATAGAAATAAACTAAATCTTCCATTTCCGTATATTGTGCATCTTTATATAATTTTTCTACATGGGATGGAACAGTTCAAATATAAAAACTCTAAGAATTCTAAATTTTTGTTATTGTAAAGTGTGTACGGTTTTCCGGGAATGAAAGGAATATTTCATGCCTATAATTTAAAAATTTAAAAGCTTTTAAAATACTGCAATGTAGGTACACTATTCTAAATAACTGTGAAAATATAATAATCGAGATAATTACGGCGAAAGCACTTATTTATCTTCTATGTATCATCTACTCAACTGAAATATTTTCATAATTTTTGATTTATACATTGTTTATGTTTTTAATTACTTTGTAAATATACTAATTAATTCATCATATTGATGCTTGTGATAATAGATGTAGGTTTCAATCTACTGTAGATTTATTGGAATATCATTTTAGTTAATTACCTCTATGCGCTATTTATATTACATAGTACTTAATGCTTCTTACCTTTTACAGGCGCAAACTTCAGTAAAATACGGTGTATTTTATTTCTTACAAAAACATTTTAAGATTTGCCACTAAACGGCAATAAGTTGGCCACCAAACGGTAATAAGTTTTGGTATCGTATTTCTCTCAGCAACAATTCTTCTTCAAAGTCGTGTTTGAGAGCTGTATTGCATTTTGTGGTTACTGAACTTCCAGATTAACTTAGTATATTTTTTTAACCAATGGTCCACGACGTAGCTTTGGTATCTCTATTACAACTGCAGGAAATTTTTTTAATGAGTGTGTTTTTATTTGTTGAGTACATATTTTTTATACCCTATACCTACAATTCATCATTTGATACGAGTAACATGAATACATATTCATTGTTGCAAACCACTCATAAAAATAAAATTTGTTCTTCCATTTGTAAATTATATTTTGGAGGCGCTGTCTATGAACGAAAAAAGGAAGTAAGGTAACGGGTTTCCAAAGAAGCTATCACTGCTGATGAACACGATGGTTGCTGCAAATCGCGGTAACAGTTCTTTGCATGCGATAACTATGTACACAAAAGTAGCTGTAAGCTTAAAGATTTAGAGTATAAATCGTCATCAATTGAAGGTGTTGCCGGAGAACAAGATGATCGTTGACTTTTTCCTCGTTATTTTTTTTTATAGTTCAAAATATATAGTGCAAAATAGCAGGTGACTACAAACCATTTAAGAATTCAAGAGCTTTGTAAACGAAACTTGACTCGTATTAGCTTTATGCTACTAGTAAAAGGGTGGGTGAGCCGTTCTTAATCGCGTTTACATACAAACACTATCTACAACTCACCCATCTTATCCCATGTTAGTATTCCGTGATGCTCTCTAACTTACTTCAATGGATTTAGTGGAGGTTTCCGGCTATGCTACTCTTTTCGAGGTAGTGCCCTGTCATATTCCGTATTTTTCGTGTTGCTATTATTCATGGGAGTATGTTTATTTTCAGAGCCTATAAAGTGTGAATACCGAATATTACAACTGAAAACGACTTTAAAATGTAAATCCACTTGCTAAAGCTTTTTCTATTCGAATTTCTTCTGATTGACAGGATCACTATTAGATGGTGGCCCCTTTTTCTGTTTTCTTCTTTTTGTCTTGACTGCCCTGGCAGGCTTTGGATGTCTGGCGTAATCTTCACTTGTATACTCCGTCAATTCCTAACTGGATGTTGGAACGTGTCATGGTGTGGTGGTTTCAACCTCTCTAGGTAGATCTTCTCCACTCCTAGCCTAGATTGTCTTTAATAAGTCCTATCATTTGCACTGTCTCCTTTCTCCTCTTATCTACTAGACATTCGTGGTTACCCTTGGTCCTTAGTCATTGGTCCATTTGGTCATTTTACTCTGTTTCTTCAAATTTATACCGTTTTTGCTCACCCCCTCATCTCACCTTATCGAGAAAACATCATAGAATCTTCAGAAATGTCCGGCAAGTTCTTTTATGATGAGAATACAAAAATACTAAAACTAAGAACCGGTAAGATACTGATTTACAAAAGTGTTGATAGGTGGGATCCATCCAATTTTTAAAGTTCTTCGTTTATTAAACATTTGAAAGGTATTTCTGGAAAGAACTTGGAGAAAACCGTTTTACGGATGTAATCACACAACTTTTGGATTCTCCAGTGAGAGATTTTGTAGAATGCTCTCAGTATTTGAAGATTCCATCTAGGAAGACTGAGAAAATCTATTTTTATTTTACTATTTTGGTTGCGTACTTATACGATTATATAAATATCAAGTAATTGCGACTGTTGTTACACTATGCACTGTAATGAAATATTGATATTTTTGCTTCAGTTATACACTATAGCTTTGTTCGCGGATCAAATACAGAATCAGTTCACTTCACCCCCCGCGAACCACAATTTTGAAAGTGCTTGGCTCTTAAACTTATTCGGAATTTAACTCGTGAACAAAGGTAATGTATCTAAAAATAGACCTGTTTTTACTGATAACTTCCAAGATTTATTGGATATATTCATAGACACAAAGTACTATTCAATTATTTCAACCGCTTCTGGTTTTTAGATGCATAAAACGTGATTATATAAAATACTTTTAAAATTTTGTATAGGTAATGTTATGGAGGTAATTAATACATGCGCTTCGGTATAACTATTTATGTAGTTTATAATTTTATACTGATTGTATTTTATGTGCTATTCATGTTTATGATTTGGAATAAAATACAGATGTTTATGTTTTCTTCTTATTTTATGAAATCATTTGCTGTAATATAATTTATGTTACTATTTTATTTGTGTTTCTACTGCTACCTATTTAAAATTTCAGTTTTCATGAATTAAACACAAGTTGATACATTTATCACACCTATAATACGTTTATTCAATAAATAAACTGAGGAAACAAACGGTAGCAAATATCTTGTTGTATATTAAAGGTAATAGTCCAAGAGATGTAATAACAAACTATCCTCTTCCATCAGCTCTCCTATCCGCAACCTGTAGAGGTAATAATTTGCCGCGTTCAGCATTTATTCATTGTTTCCTGTTTAGCTTGTCTCCAGTTTATGTTTCATCTTTTTGCGTGTGCCTCTTCTCTTCTTTTTGTTTATTTCCGTTTCCTATAGATAGATTTACAATATGAAAGAATTGAATTATTCAATTAAATTAGAAATAATTTAATTGAAGATTTTTTTATAATTTATTATTTTAAATTTAGTGATATCCTTGCGCTTGATGATTGCGGCACAGAGATTTTATGGTAGATTATAATTTGGTTAGCTTCCGTCTCAAGTCTTCCCGTTCTTATATATCCAGGCGACTTCTTTTTCTTCTTACTAGTAAATCATTGAAACGGTAATAATAGTTTTTGTACATTTGGATAAATTTTGTTATGTAATATCTGTTTCCTCACAATGACATGCCATCGCTCCTTTCATATTAATTTAAGTTTTAATTGACTCATCATTTTCCATTTTACTAGTTTTTCTTGGTACTGTATATTTGATATATCAGACAAAACAATTAATTTTGACTGCAACTTTCCTGCGAAATTATGTACGAGTTGCCTTATCTAACCTTATCTAACCGATTTTATTCATGTTATGTTTTCATTATTTTTCGAGAAAATTTACATTTTTTATGTCTTCAAAAATGAACATTCAGCCATTTTATAACGTTTTTATTACAGAAAATATGAAAAAGTTTTACAAAATTAAATTCCACTTCCAAATAAAAAAAAATCTTCTAAAACAATGAAAAACGCAATAAATCTTCTAAAGAAAATAAATACTATACTTTAGGAACTTTATGTATGGAACCTTAGGAAACAATTTTTGTCTTTTGTTAGTCACAAGAGCACTGCGGGATTTTCCTTTGCATCCCGGTAATTTGCAGCGCGTTCCTGATTCGAAGTCATGAGCTGGAAAGTGACCAACGCTATCTTGAGTTATTTCAGTTGACGGACGCAGTTCTCCCGGTCTTTTTGGAACAATTATCGGTAAAGAACTGCTGCAACTACTTGGTCGACCCCTTTTTGGAACTAAAATCTTATTTCGGAGAACTCAACTTTGAGCTAGGTGTTGGCGAAAATAAAGAAGTGTAAGCCGTTTTGCTTTAAGTATTCCGAGCAAATCGATATCTGTCTGATATTCACGATAGGCTTGAACGACTACCAGATCTGAAGTATGAATAATCATCCGCAAAGGTCACTTCTTCGATTTTAAGTCCTATAATAGCTCATTAATTGATCTAGTAGATCAACACCTCTCATCGCGTGATTGTACTTTTTGACTTTTTCAGGCCTCTCAAGTTCTATAAATCTTTTTTCTGTCTTTAACCATCTTTTCATCATATCTTTTTCTCCTATACCAATAAAGCTAGATGCTAAGTCGCCTGGCTTGTTATCTATCCGTAGTAACCGTAGTAACATCCCCATCAGTACTAGTAATCTCTTCTGCAAAACCTGTAGGATGCTTTTTTATATCTTTATAACTGACCAATGGTGGTTTTGCAAATCTATTGACACGAGCAGTGTAGAGTTTTGATATATTATAAAATCATATGCTCGGCTATTCTTGCCACACGGGAAGAACAGTTTGATTCCCCATGGACAAGGTTTGCCTTTTACATATTGTTTATCAGAATGTTTCCTTGTAAAAGGAACTATTTGTTCATCGACACACAGTTCTCTCGCTAATGGCAGTTCGAAGCAACGGCTTCGAATTGCATCGGTTAACAAGGGTTAACTTAATGACGTTATTTTTGTTTTGTCAAACGAATTTATAATATTTATTGACCGCAATTATTTGAAAATTACCTTTTTTCTTTCACTTGGGGCACTGGAATCTAGCACTGAATTTAAATGGTCCAGAGCAAAAGCATTAAACTCGTATACAGTTCATTTTCGAATTGCCCACCTTCACATTCAAATTTTCCCGTAATGCGTTGGCAACCACGGATCTAGAATATTGTTGTTCAATATTTTGCACAGTACTTACTACAACAAGTGTAATTGTGTCGTTCCAAATTTCTTCTAGTCTCCTCACTTCCACTATTTTTTCTGTATCTCCACTCCACACGTTGGTATATTCTGCTTCAATCTGTTGGTTAGCACCAAGTATTTACAACCATATATCAGCACTGTCAACATTAATGACTCGTTGAGATTGTGAGATTTTGTACGTTATCTCTTTTGATAAAAATACTCTGTACACTGGTATGTATGTAGATATTTTCTTGTCCTTCCATATTATTCCACAAATGTTCCTAGATACTTCAGCCTGTTAACGATCTTCTTCATCTGTTCATGTACTTGTATAGTTATTTCTTCTGTTACTTTTGATATTTTGCTATTCCTATCATCACTTCTCTATTCTGTTTGGAACTCTACCTTTGTGCTAGAAACACATGTATAGACTGTCGGAATACATTAGAACCTTATGTTGATTGTTCTCAGTCTTTTATCTCCTATGTATATTTCCTCTATAATTAGAAACAATATAGGTCTTAGAATGCATCCTTCTTTTACTGTGAATATTCAGTCTTCTGGAAAACAGATAATATGTTAATTTATTATTTCGTGAAGAGACGATATGAAGAAGCTGTCTCAAATGCCGAAGAAAACTCTTTAGCCAAAACCACATCTGGCTTCAAGCGACTACTGGCTGTTCTCAGATAAAAATGAAAAATATGCTAGAAGGAAAGAAATTAGAAAGTAATAACCGATTTTGATACCATAGAAATAGCGTTATAAAAAAGGTTGCAGAAAAGATAGATTAATTGTATTATTATCATGTTGAATAACTGACAGGCAATAGTAATTACTCTCTGGGCAAGGGCGTCGTCAGCTTAAAACTAAGGGGGCGGGGGCAATGGTACAGTCGAGAGGATGAAGCATTACACTTTGGAAGTCTTTGCCTCGACGACGATCGTAATACACTTTTAAACACCGTAATAATAATTTATTTTAACCAAAATAATATTTAATTAAAACATAACCTGCGGGGATTTTTTGCAAAACTTTCAACTACTTCATAATTAAAATTTTTCAAGTTTTTATTTCTATAGCTCTGTGTATACTCATCCTGGGCAGACCATTGAGGTGATCTTCTGCCATGGTGCTTCAAGCCATAGCTGCGGCTGCTAAAGGATCGCTCTACTGTACAGGTCGTGCATGGTAAAGCGAAATTTTGAATGCTCCTGTCAAGTTCGATTTCATTCTTTATGTTCGGTAAATGATAAAACTGGGCAATAAATTCACAAGTTTGTTTCAGATTTTCAGTTGTTATCTTTTACATCTGCGCCGGATGTAACTTAAATAATGCGAATGATGGGGTGTTTTTTTCAGCAAAACGATCGCTTCCAATTAAAAAGTGACTCGCTCGCAGCGGTTCACGTCTTTAAATACGCAAATGAACATCATACTAGAATGTATGGTAACATCCTACTGCTGTATATAATTTTCTATTCTTAAATCTACTACAGTACATAATCTTTGCATTCTACTTGGTCTAGTACCTACTACCAAATTACAGAGAGTTCATTGATCAAGCGTTATCTAGCGTCGAGTAGCAATACTTGGTTTCACATGGATTGTAGTCGATTTGTCCGTAAGTGTTTCTTATGAACACTTACAGATGGCATTGTCCACGATAAGCAAATAAAATTGTCTGTTCGTAACAATAACTTCTATTTTTGGTAGGTCGCACACAAATTATACCAAACTAACGTGAATGCTGGTGAACGGCTGTCTTAGAAAGAAATGCAATGCACACACACACGCCAATAGCTACCCTACATATTTTACAAATCGTATATAGTCGTGATGAACATGACGGTGATTATAAAAACTGATGTCAAAATCTTAATGTTATTCTAAATATTTCAATACTTTCTAGAACATACATTAAACGTTATTTTGTCATGCGGAATTTATTAATAGATAAGGAAGTCAATTGCTTGCACGGCCTTAGGACTTTGGTCGCTCTGCGGCAAGCTACATTTGATCTCTCGCCCCCCCCCCCCTTGGCGACGACCTTATCTCTGGGCTTTATGAGGTACAGCCTCTAACGATGAATAAGCATTGAACTTAAAACTAAAGAATTCTTCGATTACCTACAGACTAATACAATCAATAGTACTATTTTTTGAGCATCTCAATAAACTAACACTAATTAATATGTCTCAGTCAAATTTGAAGTGACTGCTCTGTTATATTAAGAAGTTTGTTCCATCCTGCTAATCTGGATAAGTCTTGGAACGATTATTGTAAGCATTTAAATGATATTATCTGCGCAATCTCCGGCTATGTAAGGCTCTTTAACAATAGCTCTCAATTATGACCGTCTCAGAAACGGTTCACAAACGATATCCAAGTCGGTTGGAATACAAAACAGAATCGTTCGTATAACGGTAACTGTCCGATTGGAATCTATATTGGGCAGAATCGTTACCGTACCAAGGACGGTTTTTGATGGGTTGGAACGTACTTTAGGACTCATTAGTTGTACCTGTTATTATACCTGTTATAATTTCATTCTTTATTTGAATGCCCTTATATACACTTTGATATATTCTAAGGTTATGAAAATGAAACTCAGTTTTTCGAAATGTACAAAGTACCCTTCTTTTTATTTTGTCTGCGTTAATTGAGATCAATAATAAATTATATACATTTACAGACATTATAGTCACATCATTGGAAACTATGCTGAATTCATTAATTTGATAATATTCGTCGACTGGTTCAATAAATAATACTGATTAAGGTTAATAGAAAATCACAGTGGAGTTTAATATTTCCCGCCGTAGCATTGCAATGTCTGAAGAGAGCAACCATGGCAGCGGTCGTCTATCGTGCTGCACATCATACCTTCACCGCATTGTCCTAAGATATCCAGAGGACCACCACATCGATCTCCGGGTCCCTGTAACAAATCATAAAAGTGATAGACAAAGCGCGCAATAATAAGATTTTTTTTGTCAAAAATTTTGAATTGTCAAATTGATACCACATATTCCATAATTGCATCTAAATTATATGATATGACAGGTAAGGTAACTTCACAGAAATAAATTATTTTACGTAACAATTTACATTAATTCAAATTATAATAGCTTTATGATTATACAGGGTGCGATATAATAACTTTCAAATGCGCTCCATTTAGTCGATTGATGTCGCCGCGGGGCACTAGTCTCATTAGAGAGACAGTGTTATGAAGTTTTGCCCAACATAGTTCCGTCGCCATAATGCGTTATACCAGTGAGAAGCATGAGTTTGCCGTCGAACGGATGTTCCGCGATTAGAACCCAGCGCGCCTTTCGGAAGCGCTTTAATTTTAGTCCAGTTGGCATTCAAATTTTATTGTTTACTGAATCACTACGTTAAAAAAATTACCAATGCGAAAACCTTAGAATAGGAGTCCGTCGGCTCTTTAAATTAGCTGGGAACATTGAAGCAGTAAGAGCTTCAATATTGCGATTTTCACAGCATTCTTTGAGCAAACATGCTTCAGAAGCTGGACTTCCCTCTCTTTCTATAAGGAGTTCTCAATGTAGACCTACATGTCCATTCATACAAGGTAGCAATTGTGCGAAAGCTATCAGAACATGACTAAAATTCTTGAAGGAAGGCGTGTGAGGTTCTTTTAAATGTGTTTCCTGTGGAATGTCCTTTGAATTTACCTGAAGTAATTATCATAGCAGCAATTCTTGGCCCCAGAGTCTTTGAGGAGAATTAAGTCTCAGTATCAGTAATTTCGTTACGATATATAAATATGTACAGGATTATTTTTCCACAGCTAGATGAATTTAACTTGACATTTGGTTCAAACAAGACGGTGGAGCGGCATACCCCGCAAAAGCATTGACGGTTATTTTAACTTTCCAGAACCTTTGTCCACTTAAAAAATTTTTTTATGGGATTTTTGAAATGTGTAGGTTTATATTAACCAATCCTAAATTCAAATGTTGAAGGTTGTAAGGTTTAAAAATTGTCACCTACTAAACGGACCAATAGGCTAAGAGTCAATGTTTCAAAGAATGAGGACATATTGTGGAAAGTGAAGAGTACTATACTTTTGTGATGTATATGAAGTAGAAAAAAAGTTTAAATAGCTTATTTATGCTAATACTTAATAGATTGATTAATTGATGTTTCGATTTAGCTAGTAGATGTGTTTTAACAGGTTTTGGTTCACATTTTTCGTTTAGCAAAAACAAGAAATATGAATTCAAGAAATGCATCGTATTGTCATAAGACAAATGTAATCATGAATTACAGATGATGATTGTGAAACAAAATGTTTATGTTATACCAATAACATTTTTCGAAATTCACTTGGTGACTATGTATCAATTCATCATTATATTCATTATAAATGTTACGAAATAATAATTTTTCTCATACCAGCTTTTAATAAGTAAGAAATTTGATTTAATGTGTACTCACCTTTGCACAGATTCTTCTATCGCAAGCATTTCGCACTTCACCCCAAATACAGACGTCAGCTGGCTCAGCGTTGCATTCAGCTTTGTCCTTGCACGGTTTACAGACCCATACACTTCCCATACACCTACAATAAGAAGAAAATTAATAACATTTTTTTATTTCTATTCTTGCTTAGGTTCGTAATTAGAATTCACATTTTTTTAGTATTCGATTAGACAGTTGAAATAGCTCAATTTAATATCCACAACGCAGGACCAGCAGTAATTGGTGAAACCGCGGGTAGACGATTGTGTATAAAACCACCACGTAAATAAAAGTTGCAAAAATTGTAGCAAAACGATTGGCAATTATTCTAATAGAAAATATCCAATGTGAAACAGGAAGTGAAACCTTGACCCGGTTAATTAGCAATTATTCACGGGCCTTATGTAAGACAATTCATGAGTTGGAAGGAGCACAGATTATGAGGAATTATTTCGCGTGCTCTTATTCTACACATATCTATTTCCTTTTTCTTCAATGTGTGTCTCCCATGCTATTTACAAAATGGCTTCTCGAACACCCCTAAAAGGAGCGTATTAGAACATTACATATGGTAGAATTTCCTCTTTTCTTTTGCATCTTTGAGATTGAGCATCAAGTGTGATGCCCATTATCTTGAAGTGCTTTGACGTATACCAGTGGCCAATAATCAACCCAATGATCAGCCTTAGTTGACTACTTTCGAGTTGGATCTGACAGTACAGCAGTATCTTGGATGCCCTCTTGAAGAGGATTTTGGTTTGATGCTTGCCTGTGATTTACAGACACCAAACTATAATATCAGGTGATAAGTATGCAATTACATACAACTTTAGGGCGCATCCTATATAAAAATTATCAGTCCGTTAGTACTGTTTTCGTAAACAAAAGGAAATTATTTGAATTTAGTGGAAAATATATTGACTGAAAAATATAAAAGACGTAATATCAACCCTCAAAAATATGTATTTGGGGAGAGAATATTCGTTTCTACGTGGCAATTATGGTGGTTATTTTAATTGATTATTGAGGCTGAAGTGAAAATTTATTAATCAAAATAGAATATTGAGAAAAAAGAATACATCCATCTTAAGTGTTCTGAGTTTGAAAAGGATTTGGGTCGGCAAATATGTCCAAATTCGAGTCAAATAGCAAATCAAAGTGAAGAAAAAGTGTGATGAATACACATTAATGAGAATAAACTTGAAAAATAATTATTTTGGCTAGTGCAGTGTTTTTTAAATTTCCTACTATCTTTCAAAATAATTATTTCAAAAGGTATTTGACTTGCATTAACCTTGAGACGGTCAACGTATCTAATCAAAGAATGGCATTTAGCCGTTTGACGCTTAACAATAATACAGACTGATTTATCTGGGAATGAAACAAAATTTTAGTGTATCTTCACCACCAATTACCTAAATAAATCCAGGACGATATCTATGTCTTATTAGTTATTAAAGAGTTATTATAATCATTATTCTAGGGGAGAAGTTCCATAAATTCAATTATATAACTCCAAAAAAATTTAATGGTTCAAATATTTCCATTTGTATTTTCAGTCATTTTCACATAACATATTGATGTAATCAGGGTGTTCCAATTTAGAGATATGACGTTATAGTTGATTATGTTAAATAACAATGTAACGTTAATAGCTATTTTTATATAGATAGCTGCTAAATATTGAATATTTTTCTATAATATAGAAGGAAAATGGAATCAAACAAAAGATTTTTTTGATATATACTTTATCATGTTATAAAAAACCACGGGGAGCGGAAAGTAATGTAGTTTTTGTGTTAATCGATATTTTTCAGTTCATTGTCTACTTTCTACTGTCTACTTTTAATTTAATATTAGATTTTGAAATTTGTAATTGCGACTAACAACATTAGTGATTTTAATCCAAGACTTTTGTATGAAATAATTGATTATTGAAATTTCACAAAAGATTAGGGCAAGAGCACGTTACCTATCTATTCAGTTTAGGGGAATGGGCAAGCAAGAAAAACCAGTTCGAATCAACAAACTCTCTTTAAGGAAAGTATCAAAATATCTGTTCAACACTATATTTATATTTGTACGATGATTCTGATTGAATAATTTAACACTACTACAATATTTGGAATTATTTTAAGAAGAATTGACTAATTTGCTTCTTAGACTTTCCAAATAGAGACATATGGATGTGTTTCATTTCTTTGTGATTATATAGATATTGTCTTTCAAACCGGTGGATGAAGAGGATCTATCAAATCGATTTCCAGATTCTAATCTTTTGAAGTTCTTTTTATAGGGGTGCTTGGATTTCAAAAATTTCAAGACCAAACCGATAGAGAGACAAATAATAAATAAGTGCAGATTAAGTTGAATGGTAATTAGGATAACGTTAAATAGTCAACTACGAGGATTTATTCATATTTACGTTACTGCAGACCTTTATAACCCATGACTATTCTCACCGTTCCTCAATTCATCTCTACAGGTTGCGAACCTTCACCTTTACACTCCAGTTCGATTGTACCTACCTAATACCCTTTAACACCGCACACAACAATTTTTTTTGGCTTTCCTATTCTTTGTTATCTCCTTCCCTTTCATTAACTATCAATTTAAAATATATATTTTCTAGTATCCTTGTGATATGCCCAACCATCTCACTCATTGAGCATTTATGAATCTTCAAGATTTTGTTTGTAATTGTGAGAATTTATTAAGAAATGATTAAATTCAATTCTTTGATTATCATGTGATTGGTAAATTATGAAAATTTGATATTTAGGACGTTATATGGGTATGGGTATACACTATTATTGTTTGTAAACAATCGTAATTGAAAGTAGTATTTGTATTATTGAATTTAATTCATATTACATACCCCTTCTCAATACGAGAATTATACTTACATATCAGGGTGTAACAAAAAAATGACAGAGATTATCAACATCATTAAAGTAATTGCAGAGTTCATTTTTGTGATGTCAAAATTTTCTTTCGAAGTACTTGTCCTGAAACAAATAAAAACTAATTATTTACTGCTCAAATATTTCCGTCAGATTTTTATTGGAAACCAGACAAATAGTATATAATAAGAACTGCTGAATTTATGAGGAAAATGATTTATGTATGTGAAAGTTTTGATGTTAAACTTACTGAACATTTTAGCTATAGAAAAATCCAGTCTATAATACAACCATTTTGTATATTAGTATGCATGACTAAACAAACTTTACTCATTAGGGGATTAGCAGCTAATTTTTAACAAGTAAAACGTTTTATACAACCATTTTTCTTTTATACGTTCACAATATCTTTTGACTTTATAATTATCTATTATTTAAATAATTTTAAAAACCAATTGTACCAAAATTTACTCTAAAAGTTTCATTTATAGTGCATTCTAAAATAAATGAAGTGTAGTTTCTAATTTTAATAGGAATTAATTTTTTTTTTCTATAAGATCGAAAATAATTTTAGAATAAAAATTAAATTAAAAGTTGTAAATTGTAAGCTGCCTTTCCGAACTTTGAACTCAAATTATTTTATATTTGAAGCTTTGATTCGGTATTGTTTATTTTACATAAAAAAATAATAAAAATTTGAATTTCGAGGTAGTTTAATGAACAATACTATTATATAATGACAAAAAGGCCAAATAGCACATTCTGTTTAATGAAAAGATTCAAGTGATATAAAATATTTCAATTTTTTTTTATTTAAGAAGCGAGAAAGTAAGCGGAAGCTGATTAAGAGTGATGAAACTTTGATTAGAAAATTTCATTTAAACAGACAGGAAAACTAACAAAAAATGTAATAAATAGACATGAATATTACAATCTAGTATTTAAGGAAATTTGAAAAAGGAAAAAAATAGATTTCACATTTAGCTACTCAACATATTCTAAACAGAAAGACAAACTAAGAGATAAACAGAATAATTAAGATATGAAAAAAGAAAATGTTAGAGAAAAATAGTAGTATCAATGAATGCGTGTTAATGATGTATCCATGATTAGGTTTACAAATAATCCGAAGTGAAGGAACCTTAAACTTAAGTACAACTAATTATTCCATACTTAGCGAAAGAGATTCGTGAAAATATGTATATTTTAAACATAATGCACAAGTAAGAATTTGAGGTTTTTAAGTAAAATTCTTCATTTTCAGTTGGTATTACCATTTCCCATAAGTATAAAAAGTCACCAAGTGAATATAACTACCATATATGCCCATCAGAGAACGAGAAAATTTAGTTTACTATCTGACAAAGTTCATCATAGTTTCTTGAGGAGTTTTACTATTAAATAATTTGTACAGGTTAGAGCATTTGGAGAATTTACCTCTATCGATTGTCTTTGGAACTACATATTTTTCCCAAAGAAAACTTTAGAGGTAATTGAACATAAATTTTTAGAATGCTGCTAGTCTTATATCGAATTTGATTCCATGGATACAGATTTCTCAGATTCAGGAAAGTTCTACTTTCATAGAAAACAGAAAACAACGATATAGATGTAAAAGGAAATGGGATTAAATGTATCTAAATAATATGTTTAAGTTCTTGAAAACAGAGCCCCAAGAAAAGTACAAGATAGCTTAGATATTGATAGCTCATCAAATGGAAGAACATGTAGTTATAACAATTTACAATTGAAATTATCAAAGGACAAAGAGCTTGCTTCAGCTTTGAGAGAAACTAATCATTCCAAATGTGGTCCAGCAGCGGTATAGAAATTTACTTTCTCTATAAACTTGTTGAGACAGTTCCAGAGCCTTGTATAGCTGATACCAACCAAGAAGAATGTACTAACGTTTGAAACTAACATACATGTTGGACTCATTATGTGCGAAAATACAATTTTCTATTACTATGAGTCAAGTGTTAATTCCAAAAAAGGTATTTTACACTTAGTTTTAAAGAAATATTTGATTGGAAATTGTGATTGATTTATCATTGTCCTATTTTTAATTATATATATTTTCGTTTTTTGGCTCTCCTGATAAATTTGATTTAGTTATTTAATGATTTGTACCTTCAGCCGATTTTCAAAGCTATACTTAAGTTCTATAAATTGCAAATGATGATAAAAACAGATTTCGCTTCACAGAAAAGAGAATAAAAACATAAAAATTGTAGATGTAAGATTAATGTAATCAAGAAGAAACCTGGATAAAACTTAAATCAACAGAAGTAGTTGAAATATGGTATAATAAGTATATGGTATATTTTCGATTAATAGTCTATACTAACCCTTAATTTTAGACGTGAATGAAGCACAACTGAAGTCACTAAGAATAGATTGTTGAATTATTCATGTCACAATCAAATTAAGTGTTTGAATTAATAAGCGATTTTCATGCTGTAACAATTAATTTATAAATTTTCATATTAAGAAATCAAATAATAATTGAAAAATTGAATCATATCATTGAAGGTATCAACAAAGCTATAAAAAATAGTCATTATTAGTTATTTATAGAGCCCATTACAATAAGAACAAAACTATGTTTTCAATCCTTAAAAAAACATAATAAAACTAACTATCGACTGATAACGTCATAAATCAATGTTGCACCAGCGTTTGCTTAATGTTTTGAGCAAAAATGAAATTAATAGCTTAATTGTTATATATTATCAATTTTTAATTACTTCCTGTTTGATAATAGAATTGGTGATAGATCTGTTAATTGTTAATAGTTATAATTAAGTTATTGTTATAAAAGAATCAATAAGATTGTCCATAAAATTATTCATAAGTTTCAAACTATTGGAACAAAACTTTCAATGCAACAAACCAAGCTAGATAATACCGTATCGTCTTTATATCCCATAAATATTGGGGGACCGGTAAGTAATGTCGAATATGTGCATGCTGATACCCAATTGTCATTTGTCAGCTAATTGTATACTTTAAATTCAAATAAAAGACATTTTAACTTTTTCGCAATTTGAGTTGAAATGGTCAGTCAAATACTAAAAAAAACAAATCCGGAATTGTATGATTTTTGATTTTCCCTAGACTAGAAATACAACAATGCCTAAATGGTTCTCTGAGTTCATATCAGGTAATTTTGATCTCTCTGACTTCTATCGATCATATTCCCCATAATCTGTCTGGTGAGAACCGACACATGCTACTTATTGCTTTAAAGGTACCAAACTGAACCATTTTTTCATCGTTTGATCACTGAAAACGAAAATTGAGTCCTATATGACAAATATATAAAACAAAAAAGGCAGTATCCCTCTAAAAATGGATCACCCCGAAGTATCGCGAAGTAGATTTGTTCAATTTGAAGTGCCGAAACTTGAATATACTCTTAATACAGATCTTTACTGTGTACAATCTTTAATCGAAAAGTATCCGTCGATTATCAACAGAAAAAAGTATTATCCTGCAACACCACAAAACTAGACCGCATTGTGTAGACAGAAAAATTATTAATTGAGTTTAAAGATATTGCATCGCCAACCAAACTACATATTGATTGTGACAAAGCTAAAGTAAGAAACACCAAAAAACTAAGAAAGGACATCAGATCTCAGGACATATGAAGTAGGCAGCTTAAAGAACTACCTTGTAGCTGAACAATTTCATAATGTTATGTCCTCAACTTCAGAGAATAAGCTAACGTGAGAATAAGTCGAAATGGAATGGCGAGAAATAGAAAAAGAAATGAAGGAATGAATGGTTTGATGAAGATCGCTGAAAAGCATTGAGAATAAGAGACAGGGCAAGATAATTGATGTTAAATAATCCGTCTGATGAAACAAATAAGGAGTATGCAGATCAAAGGAAAAATGTAAAAATGTTTGCAGAAGTAAAAAACGGCAAAAATTAGAAAAACTAATAAAAGAACTTTATATAAATAAAGGTATAAGAAATTTCCACCAAGATGCAAAAAGAAGCAAGAGATCAGTCGTAGTTGGGCAGATATACTATCGACGTACAAACGGATGTCTAATAAGAAACAAAAGGAAAAGTTTATAAGTGGAGGCAATACTTTAATGAACCTCCAAATGAACAGGAAAACGCAATTATTTGCCCCATGCATAAGAAGGGAGATAAGGCTGACTGCAGAAATTACAGGGACATTACTTTACTGGATGTTGTGTATAAAGTGCTGGAGAGAATCATAGGAAACCGATTAGACAAATACTACTAACAAGTGAAAGAGTATTAAGGCGAGTATCAAAATAGAAAGATCGAGTAGCAATCAAATTTTTGTGTTAAAAAAAAATACAGAAAGAGCATTGACTTAATTTGAAGCTATTATTTATCGACGTTAAATAGGCATATGATTCAATATCAATATAATACCTGCTCTAGCAAAACTTGGAATACCTAAAAAATTAATATGTTTGGTGAAACTGACACTAAGGAAAACATCGTATCCATAGAAGGAAGCTTATCAACAGTTTTGTTTAATTTCTTAGTGGTAGTGGATTACGATTCCAAGGAATGATTCATAATAATAAAAGGCAAGTCCTACTACAAAAACATTTTCTTACTATTTGAAAAGACAGCATAAAGATATGGGCTACGTCTCAACGAACATAAGACCAAGCATATGGAAATGGGTAAAGACTTTTTAAGTGACAACCAATTAAAAATGACAACAGACCAAAACAAGGAGTTCCGATTCGATCGAGTCCAAGAGTTTGAATACCCGGGAGTCACGGCAAACATGTAAAGGGGACGAAGAGATTGTCAAGAGACAATTAAACAGCTGGAGCTCTAGGAATTCTAGCGAATCTAAGAGTGTGTGTAAGCACAGTTATACAACCTACGGTGTTATATGATAGTGAATTCTGTGTCACGAAAAAGAAAAAGTAAAACAGGCATGGGAGAGAGGAGAATTGAGAAAAATTAAGGGTACGAGCAGAACAAGATCAATGGAGAAGAAGAACGAAGGCAGAGATTGAAAAGTTATATGGTCAAGCAGACACCGGCTATATATTAAGGGAAAAAATATTACGTTGGTTGGGGCATATAGACAGAAAATAGGTGGGTGAAGAGAGTGTAGAAGGCGCAAAAGAAAGAAGAGAGCATCCACGTAGAAAATGGCTAGATGCTTGTTAAGAAGACTTACATAAGACTGGCGCAATGCAGCTGTGAACAAAAGGAATTGGAGAAAAGTGAAAAACGATGAAGACTTAGTGAAAAGGTGATGCGCTACTAATAATTATAGCAATTGATTCCAGATGTACATATAACCATATTACAATATCATATTTTGTTTTATTATTTGAATATGAAGAAATTAATACAGAAAAAAATTTGAGTTTCCTCAATGATACTATTCGTTTTATTCTTGTAAAACGGCGTCGAGAAATGATTGAATTTCTGTTCAAACCATTTCTCAATTCAGTTTCTTTTGGAGCCTGGATGGGAAAAAAATCTTACGATTTACAAGGTATTAGATTAAAGAGTTTCAATTAATTAAAAAAGGAGGTATTTAGAGCACAAAATAAATAATATTTGAAGCAAAGATAGTAAACATCAATGGTTGTTGCCGTTTTCAAAACTATTGAACCGTCAGCAACATCTTTAAGATATTGTCATCTTCTCGACATCAGTTTCAAGTACTTTTTTCCATATATCATTGTTTATAATATTTCTAGAGATTAGGGATGTGATCAAAAATATGGAGAATGAATTCTTCTAACTTGCATCTATTATAATTGTTACTGGAGGTGAAAGTTGCTCGATGGAAAATCGAACTAAAAAGCCAAGTGAAAATCGAACCTCAATGTCATGAGTTTGTTCCCAGGACAAAAACTGTGAGCAAATTTTACAAATAGACGCTGGAATATTTACCCAAGCGATATGCGCAAATGGAAAGACTTTGAAATGAGTCCACAGCTTTTTATTTTTAAATGACATTTTGGCTACTAAAAGTCTTACTGATAGTCGATATCCGGCTCACCCACCATGCGACTATTGCTTCTAATAAAGTGAACAAATGTGATGCAAACGTTGTAGTATCATTTCTAGTATGCATCAAACTTTGGGATACGTGCATTGCTAGTCAAAGTCAGAAATTCGAAGGAGATTAATTAAAATTTCGCGTTACCTTTTCACTTCGTTTTTAATAAAATAATTCACAATATTTTTTAATACACTTTGTATAGAAGGAGAATGCAACTAACACTGAATGAATGTAGTTAGACTCGTATATTTTCGGATTAGTCTTTTTTGGATTTTTCACTTCTCTTATGAATCCATGATTTTTGGTCCAATTTAACATAAGTATATTTTTCAGTATTTCCAAAGTTTGATTATATATTTTCTTTTCATAATTTTTAGCTTTTGGTAACATATCAAACCTTGTTTTAATTCAGATAACATCTTACCATTTAATACATTGAACGAATATTCTTATGTAATCTACTTATTCAACTTATTTTCAAATTGGGTTTTTGAACTTTTTATATAATTGTTCACGCAACCGAGTCACTGACTGATTTATTGACACTGACATTTGTTTATTTGCGGAATTGTAAAATTCATGTTTCTTACAATCTGTTGTTTCTGCAAAACAACGACAATGACCCTAAATATAAGCAAATGTTATTATTTAGTATTTTTCCTAAGTTATTTACTGTTTCTAGGCGAATACCTTACCTGAAAGAAAATCCATGTTTGAACTTTTAACCTCGATATACAGATAAATGAACGCAAGGTTTAGTTTTAATTGAAATGAAGTATTTATGTCAAGAATTTTACCATTTGGTTGAGTAATAAATAATGAAATAAAATAGTGTAGAGTAAACAGAAACTAAGTAATCGCTTTCATTTTACCAATAAAAAACAAAAATTATGACAACAGTAATTATATAAAAATTCCATTCACCGATATGCAAACGATTTATATTCTTCCTTATAGCATTTAAATCCGGTATTATGTCATACATATACAGATGCAGTTTTTGTGTATTTTAAGTTTGTTTTAGCATCATAGATAAAAAAGGCATCAAAAACAACATAAAATCACTAGTGGGCAATAATTTAGTATACAAGGTATGCAGAGGCGGCTTTTCATAAATGCAATAGAGCTGAAAAATTAAAATGTGAATTAAATGTTAATAACATTATTTTAATAATAATTCAAATTGATATATTTCCTATTATTTATTTAGAAGTAAATTTTTAATATTCAACGGAAATTATAAGTGAGACTGATGTAAGAAAGAAAACTACATTAAAAATTCACTCAAAATATTTATGCCAAAAAATTGGATTTAAGGCTTGAATTAAAAAAATTCATAATATTATTTCCCCTGCATACTTTGTGTGGGCGAGAAAGCTTGTATGGAAATAGGGGTCACCGATCTAGAGTACTTGAACGAAAATTCGAAAAACCACCTTCATAATTCTGAGTATTGATTAAATATACACATGCATAAAGAAAATGTGTTGAGAAATGGATATATTTTGCCAAAAATCATTAATCATGGGTTAAAATTTCTTCTGTTGATGCAACTCTAAATGAGTCCCGAAACATAGTTTAGTGAACAATGAATATGCTTAAGTTAATTTTTGGAAGGCAAAGAAAGCAAGATAACAAACTATAGCAAAGACCTTGGTGAAGACGAAAAGTTTGGTATTCATATATTCCTTATGTGTCAACCATCCATCATTTCAGTATGGAAACTAATAGAATCAATACGATTTTTAAAAAGGCAACAAACCTTCTAGAAAGTGAGTTCTTTAGAAACATTGGAGTATAATTTAAATTTTTTACCACGAGCCACTAAGTTTTCGTCATTGGCAATCCTCTCAACAAAATCAACGCACACGTTTATTGAATCATGATCCTTGTGTTCACTTTTGAGGTTTTTAGGTCTGTCAAAATTTGATGTACGGTGAAGTTGTTTACATTTAATTGTTCACTCATCATCGTTTTCGTTCAACGACGGTCTGATTTCAAGTTTTTGTCAGTTTACCAAAAAAAGAATTTGGGGTTGGCAATAACTTGTATTCTTGTTAAGCTATTTTACCCATAGGTATGTTTCATCTATTCCTCGAAGTTTCAAAAAGCTATGGCACTATCAAAAATAACTTGGGCTGATGAACAAACTAGTCTAGCACAAGCTAATGTGACATAAATGTGTCAGATTTTTAGTCTCATAACTTGTACTTGTCTAATAGTACATGTTTCGTATTCATGAATGGATTATCTCTAATTTGGAATGAAATATAACTCAAAAATGTCAAATATCAATTTCTGAAATAATAATAAAACAAAAATCAAGATTCCTTTGAAGAAAGGTTTTTCAATTGAATTGACAATTCATGCTTCAATGTATTTAATTACTTATTTGTGGAACTATTTCCTTACGCTTTCAAACTATTACTGAGAAACTTGATCACATGGAAAACGGTTTCGAATTTATAATGTAATAATAATAATAATACCTGTTGATCAGAAGTATCCTGACTATTTGTTATATCTAAATGAAGACTTTCATAATGTGTACTATTCATTATGTGATTCGCAAAAATAAAGCTTCGCAAAACTCTATCACTATCTCTAGCAAATTCTTACAGTACATTATGGCATGTATTTATCACGATTAATTGTGAAAAAAATGTTCAAGATCAAAAAATTAGTCGAAGTATGATATGACACGACTAGAAACATTTAGAAGCCAATATTCTGGAAGCGTCATCCCTACTCAATGTGAATCCTTTCCTGTCTACAAATTTTTCAAGACTAATTCGTTATCTCAAACATAACAATTTCATCTTTCGGAGAGAATTTTGAGCAGATCACACAACACTTGAAGAAAAGAAAACCCGTTTACGTCTCTTTCACTTTTCATGGCCCACTATTTTGGTATTGGATTTGTTGGAAAGCGCCAAACCTGTACTTTGTGGAAAGGTGAAGGTTACAAACAATTCATCCTCTCATTTTCTGTAAGAATACTTTTTCTTTTCTGCAATGTTCCTTAATTAACTCACTGATAATATATAGTTTTCTTAGTGGACGTAATTTTTAAATTCAGTGGAAGTGATTCAATGAAATTGATTGTTATTTATTAACTATACAAACATATCGTTGTATACGTGATAATAAACTACTGTGGACTCTTACATGTAATTATTAATTTAGACCCTGGTTAATCTTTGAATTTTCAATGAGATAATTGAACGAGACTTGTATTGCGGCTAGCCGCAATGTCTGTGCTTCGTAATAATATCCGCGATAAGAACTAATAAATATATTGGATTACTTTTATATTATTTTCAATGCTAGCATGGTAGATTTGTACTATTTATAGCAGCTAGTGACAAGACTTTCTTCATGAATCTACATCAGACTGAAAGAAACAAAGGTACAAAGTACTTTTTAACCATCTAATGCCTAAATTATCTTGAAAGTGATGAAGAAATAAAAGAGAAGAACCATGAGCTGGAGAGAGTAAATGCTCGAAGAAACCAACAATCAATGAAAAACGACTAATTAGTATACGCTAATTATCTACTAAGAGCTGCAAAAACATGTTTAAGAGAATGGGAGGAGGAAATGTAGACACATAGATAAAGAAGGGCTCTGAGAATGTAATTAAATATCAAACATTGCAAATGAATAGTACTGAAGTGTGAAAGGAAATACAAGAAATATCTAATAATGGAAAGAAAAAAATTAGGTGACCATATTGAAAATATAAAAATGAAATTATGTAACAGTATCTACTATAATATATGGAAGTGAGATCTGACTCATGAACAAAAAGACGCAGACTAAAGTAATAGTAACACAGATGAAACAACTGATGAAAATAGGGTAAAAGAAAATGGAGAGGATAAGAAATGAGGACATTCTAGAAAACCTCAAACAGGAGAGAATGATAAACAAAATAGCTGAAAGAGTTTGAAACTGATACGGACATATAAAGAGAAGAAATTCACAAAGCTTTTCAAGAAAAATGATAGAAGCAAAACTACATAAGAAAAGAAGAAAAGGAGGACCTTTAGCTGGAGCAAGTAGCAGAGGAAGCAAGAAGAAAGAGAAACAATACAATCAATGAATGCAGTAGCCAAGGATCGGAAAGAGTGGAAAACATAGATGAGAGGAGATTGAAAATTAAAACCCCAACACTCTGATGCTTGAAAGAGTAGGAAAAGTTCTAGAAGATAACAAGATGAAAATGGATATAAAATATCAAAATATCTCTAACAATATCTCTGAGAATAACAATTTTAACGGATAAATATACCATCAATATGGGTATTTACTGCGAGTAATACAGAAGTAGAAGAATTGAGGCAAAAATAATTTCTATCCTAGCCGAAAAAGATCTACTATGCATTAGTTGATGAAGGGTTTAGGTATTGTGTGTCGAAATTATGGTATAGAAAGCTGCATCAAGTATAAACAATGATTTAGATGGTTTAAAGATGATCCACATTTGAGCACCAGATCTGACATTTTGGAAAAATCCGTATAGAGAATTTTATTTGTTAATAAATTCTAACGTGATAATAGTTCTCAGATGATGATTTCGATAGTCGTGAATATCCATATTATTTGAAATATTGATAGATAAGAACACTTTTTATTCTGATGAAAATCGGCATAATTGTAGATTATAACGTAACGTTATCTTAATGGTAAGAGACTTAAAGCTTCATATTCACGAAAGAGTAATATATAGCGACAAAAATAATTCATCCATGTTATTTTTGATTTAAATGGTTCGACGTATTCAAATTTGTTGGTTATTAGTATTATATCTCACTTTACTTATTATCACCAAATCCATCAGGAGCTTCATTATTTAAGGCAACGTCCTAAATATCCCAAAACTCATACATCTTAGAATGAACATTTTTGGATATCAAAGACAAAGACATCATTTCTCACAGAATTCTCTTTCATTTGGAATGGTTATTTCATATAAATAAACTACCCCTTCACTCATAAATTTGAAAGTTTAGCGGTAGTTTTCACCCCATGCGGTAAACCGTCGGGATGGATTTTTTTTTGTATTTGGGACAATACAAACTACGTGTTTACCAAATTTCTCGCAGTTACAGGGATAAACTTCTCCTGACTGGATTATATATTGAACATTCAATGGCGTTTGGGACTTTTGACATGGAGTATAAAATATTATTCAATCGAATAGTCAGTAACATTCAATTGACAAGAATAAGAGCCATAATAGTGACAGTTGTAGATAATCGGGTATGATATAATTTGGTTTTGACGTGAAACTTAATTCAGTAGCATTACATTTAATAGTAAAACTATTATTGATAATGAAGTAATATAATTGTTAGTCTGAACAGTCCAGTTTGTGAGTAAAAATAATCACTGACAAATGGATATAGAAGAATTCTTAAAAGCTATACTAGTGGATTTTCAAAATTAATTGAATACTTCCAGGATTGATTTCTAGGAACAATAATGTCACTGTTATAAAGTTCGTCATGTCTGCAAAGCATTTTTGTTTTGTGTCACAGTGTCACTTTTAGGTGAATGAACTGCTCCATTTAATTTTCAACGTCGGGAATAAGTTGAAATAAATGTTCAGTTCAAATTTCCTGAAATAAAAGTCTATAAAGACGTTCTGCAGACTGCTAAGTAGTAAGAATTTACGAAGCGTAACGTCTTTATGTTTGAAAGGGGCGGTTGTCTTATCATAATACTTATGTATTCTTATATTTTACTTTGAGCTATTCAAAACATCAAAGGCAGCGAGTTTTATTGGATTGCAACAAACTAACGAACATGATAAAATTCGTCAATGATACTGTTTGTGTGAGATCTTCTGTGATGAATAACTTCATATTACGTTCATAATAGTAGACAATTATTGTATAAATAATAATAAGAAATTCTGTAAATTTGTTAAGCAAAATGGTAACCAGCGTATTACATTGTAATTGAAATTGACAGTATTATTATGAGGATTTCACAATGAATAACAGTAATAAGATCATATATATGCATCAGTACCTAGAAAAAAAGGTTAGGTTGGAATTTCTGGAACCGTTGGCGATATACATACTGAATACACTGTTTACACCAGTACTAAACCAACACTCACAACTACACTGTCTGATAACCAAGTTATCCTCTTCAGAGACTGAAGGTAAGTTCACCTTCAGTCACTGAAACTTTGTTATCGATACGCGAGTCAGACAATGTAATTATGAGTGTTGGTGTAGAGGCGGTGCAAACAGTGTATTCAGTAGACAAAAAGATACTCAAACTTTTTTTAGTACATAGTGGACCACAGGAAACAGTCCACCTACTATCGTAAGCCCTTATTTTTAAATAGGGAAAATGTATGTCACTGTGGGAACTGACAAATGTCTGTATCGAGAAAATGTGTCCTTAGTATAAAAATTACACTGTCTTAATAATGATAATGTCTCGGACTATTCATCGTGGCAGGCATTGCGCACGGCTGTGGACAAACATGGGCGATGATGAGCCCTTGTGTAGAAAGAAGTCTACAATAGAAGCGACCAATTTTGCAAAATACTCTGATGATTGTCATGATATAAAATGAAAGGTCTGAAATAGTCAGATAATGGTTGCGATACAAAGTTACAAAATTATACAAGATTTTCCATAGAATATTTGATTAGGTTCTTGTTGAGACACTAACAAAAGAAGAATGTTGAAGAATCACATTCAGATGAGAAACTATGTATTATGAAAAGTTGAGTTCTATATATCTTGAGAAACCTTATTGTTATCATGACATTGATAAGCTTGATGACTTATGCTGGACAAATAACGGCAACTGATTATAATTATTAAGAATACCACGTAAAAATGTAATTTATCTAGATTATCATTCTGCATACAATTATTGCCAATAAATAAAAGAGGAACCACAAAATACCCAAATATTTAATAAGCTATTCGACCATTTCCATATCCAGACAGCTTACCACTTTCTACTCCACCCCAAATTTATAAGTTGGAATTAAACAAGAAGACGATGTAGCAGAGAAGAATCCAATTTGTCGTTAATTTATTATGTTGAAAAAAGGATCATCAACAACACAAATTCATCCACTCGCAGTGTGAGGATTATCTGAATCACAATTTTGATTAACCAGACTCTCCATCTACTGGTTGTCGGCTTTGAAAAATTAAATAATTAGATTTTCTGTTGTTATATCAATATTCATTAAGGACTTGTATGAAAATTTGGATTCGATATATCTTGATAAACCCATTGTTATTATGACATTGATAACCTTGATTACTTATGTTGGACAAATAAGGTGGTAAAATGATTGATCTTGAAGACGCACCAGAAATAGGTTGTTATTGTTTGTACTTTGATTTTCTGTGATATCTTGAGTACTGTCCTCTATCACGGGAATATTCTCCATGGTCAAAGGATTCGATGACCGAATGGAAATATTATAAAGAAGCAATGCTTGCAGGTTACTGTTGGTGCAAATGTAGATATGTTACATGAGAAAGAACGGATGTGACTGCAACTGATACATCGTAAATTTACCCATCTGTTGAAATTAGAACCTAAACAAAGAATTTAGTTTCCAAAATTCTTAACTTGAGATTCATAGGAATCTTTAGTTGGACAGTGTTAATTTTTCTAGATTTTTTTTATTTATTGTGGAATAAATCATGATTAATCAAATTATTATTAAGAAATACATCAACCAATGGGTAACATGTTTATGTAGAAATAGTGACTATTTCGAAGCATAGTGAAAGTTGTCTCATATTTCGCAAGCAATATGTGGGGGCTCATAATTGGAGTAAATTTTTTCATAATAAATGACAATGAATAAATAATGACGTTTAAAAAAAATATTAATATACCTTCCAAATGAAAGCATTACATAGATAAAGTTTTATATAAGGAATGATGCAAGGTTGATACGAACACGTTTGTTGAAGTAGATTACATTGAATTCATTTAAAAATTGGAACAGAGCCTTTTTGAATTACTTGATTATTTAAATTCTAACATAACCTTTGAATAAAATCTACCATGGATTATAAACAGTTTCTTTCTTTGATTTTAAAGTGACCTTAATATTATTTCTATAATATCATTTCGAATATATACAGTGTAACTCATTTATATTAGAAACGCACATGTGACTTTACCAGTACTCAAAAGGGAACCACTTTTATTTTAATATGTTCTGATTTAACATATAATATTTTGGAAACACTATGAAAAGTGCGAGGAAAAACGAGAAGTTATTAAAAAGGTGTTTTAATGGATACAGATATACAGAAGGGAGAAGGTACCGTAAAATATATAGAGGTATACAACTCTTTTTTCCTGGTGAAAACCACCGATTTGAATATTGAATACATCAAAAATAATCTCATTCCTTGTTTTCCAAATTTGGCTCTGGTATTAGGAATTGTTTGAATCCCTGTCTCTTCAGGGAAGAGGAGTTCTAGTAAACTATTGAAAATTACTTAAGAAATGGTAAGACATAATAAATGCTTACAAATTTGATCAATCTCTATAGAATCCGAATTTTCTTAGAAAATTTAGTTCACCGAAAATATTCACACATTTTCTATCTAGAAAATAAGAAAATTTAGTTTATAGTTAATTGTTAGGTATAGCTAGTCTTCTAGGACTAATTTATTAACTCTGCGTTTCACGAGATTCATGTTTATTATTTTATTATCTATTTGCCACTATTACAATCTGGTTGCCAAAAAAATTCCTCACTCATCAAAGAGCAAAATAGTAAATTTTCAAGTTTACTAACTGCAAAAAAATTATCGCGTTAACTATTACATTTGAAGACTTTTTTAACAGCAATGAAATCCGCTGAAGAGTAGGCAGTAGTCTCTTCCTGTGCAATTTTTGCTTATGAAGAAGTAACAACAAAAACACCATGTTCAAGAACTAAAAGTTCAGCGAAAATAGGCAAAAATATATGTTTAAATAAATCTCGAATCCTTATTATGGCTTCAAGAGATATAATAAATACGTACGAGATACGTTTAAGATGAAACTATAAGACAGTCTTGTCTAATGAAACAAGTAAGTAAACCAATTATTTCTAGTTGCTGGTTGCTAGAAAATGTTTTCAAAATCCCAATGCTTTCTGATCTCTCAGACTGTATTAAGTATATTTATCATATCAATATTTAATGACATTTTTCTTCAAATTTCTTCGGATAATTCAACTGTGATCGTCTCTGTTAAAACTGAATGAAATACTTACTGTTCAATATTGAATTCACAAAACAATGAAAATGAAAAATTATAACAAATAGGAACTATGGAATACAGTATGTTGATGTAATATTTCTATCTAATTTATATTCTACATAATAAATTGTTGAATCTGCTGTCACTCAATGGAACTCAAAAACATTATTAAGTTAAGTAATTCAATAGAAAAACAATTTTTTTGAAATTGTCACAAACACTATTCATGTATACAAACACGTTTTAATAATATAATCTATTAGAAAATAATAGCAGGATTATTGTAAATAATCAATAAATTTCTTACAAAAAGATGTATGTTACAAAAACTATATCTAATATTTTTGTAATCGAACTAATAATTGGGAATTAATTAACAAAAAAAGCTGCAACTAGGAAGCGACATCAAAAAGAGTGACTTGATACAAAAAAAATTTAAGAAAATTGAATTCTATTTTCCATTGTTCCAGAAAGATATATTTACCTATTGGCATTTGATTGGAGAAACAGGCTCGAAAAAATATTTTCTTTCGACAACAAAAAATATACTTTTTGGATACTTCTCGCATAATCACATTATTCCAAAAAACATGGTCTTTGCACATTCGTCTTTTCAAAAATTCTTTCAAAGATACAAACGTCTACAATCACATGTTACACGAACAACAAACGTTTGCACGGTCATCAATTGATGGACGGCAAACAACTTCTACTTGAGTCAAATAACGACTGAAGTATCACTATCTAGTATAAAAGTTGACATTTCTTGAGTCGGTTCCTTATCGCAGAGGGGATTTCAACGTGGTAGATTTTTACTACTAATAGTTAACGAAAGAAAATAAGATAGTACGAGAAAACGCCATAATATTATAGACTCTCTGATAATGAACTATAACAAATCAGAGCACACCCATGTTGTTAAAAGAGTGAGAAACCCCATATACCTTTGATGGTATTTTTCTGGGAAAACACAATAGAATATCTGAAAAATTTTGAAAAACTAGTTTAAATGATATGAACTTCTAATTTGACATGCAAAATTATTATAATAATTTTTTATATTATAATCACTTGTAAACAATTAACATTATATTGTTTGTTTGTTTTTCTGTTATAACATATATTATAAGTGGTGTAAAGTGCGTCAGTATACTTATACTCCATTGAAATCACCTGAAAAAGTATTTATTCACTTAACTAGAGCAACAAAGGAACGAACAAAGTAGTTACAGCTTGCAGGAAGAGATCCAGGGACTTTATGGACGATAACTTCGAAATATATCTGTGAAGATCACTTTAATTATGAACTGTTTTATTGTTGGTAACTACAAAAAAATAAAATTGCTGGTGTACTGATATCCAAAGCAAATCGTTTTTAACAAATAATGTTTTGAGACTTTGAACGATGAATAAAAATCAATCTAGATTTTACACCACTATCTAATACTCAAGGTTATTAATAAACAGACTGTGACTATTTTTGAATATACGTATGGGGCATCTCTAGAGTCAAAATGTCCGTACATCGCAATTTTAAATTTATTGTCGCTGTTAAATCTTTCACCCATTAACCTTTCAGTTTTGTGAGGAAAAAATAGTTTGACAGGGGCCAGATCAAGGCTATATGGTAGGTTTTCAATCTATGTGAAGTCACATTCATGTTCACTAACCTTGTTATGAAACAAGCGTACACCTCGGTTGATTTTTCCGCGTATTTTTTTGGATAATTTTTCGACGCAACTGCCTTAGTAAGTAAGAATAATATGCCGCGTTCACTGTTTGTCTTTGACTCTTTAAAGAGAATCAAAAGGATTCCTTCGCAGACCTTTGCTTTTTTTGGCCCGGACTCTCCTTTCCGATGACTCCTTTTCGACTCTTTGGAACCTCTTTTGAATGTCGAATCGTAGTAAAAGACCATAGTTCCATCCCCAGTAACAATGAATCGGATTACATTTTCTTGGTCCTCGCAGCAAAGCTATAAAAACCGCTCACGTTCTACTCGACGTTGCTTTTGCACTGAGCTGAGAAATCGAAGCATCCACCTTTTTTCATAATTTTCTTTAGCTTTATAAATATAACTTAGTAACGCCATAAGTCGTCTTGAATCTTTTAACGTGATGTATTAGTAAAATTTCAAAGCTTGTTTCGAAATTTATGATACATTCTGTTTCGTATAAAAATTAAATTAATCAGTTCAAGGGATATTATTAAATATTTGAGCAAATTTTTTAGAATCGTGTATTGTTATCAATAACACGAAAGTATGTGAAATTTCCAGTTGGTTAAAAGTCATTGAAGGTTTGATGACAAAATTCCACATAAGTAGATAAACAAACAAAATAACAGAGTAAGTTGAATAAAGTGTGGAAAAACACAAAGATCGTACTGCTGAATTTCTAGGAATAGTGGTAGTTATACCAAAAATATACCAAAGAATTGAAAAGGAGACATGCCAAAAATAAGTGAGGATTCATAGAAGGTGATAGCTTTGATCATATTCTTATTTTTCTAAGAGGGAAATGTCCCAGATAGGACCAAAATATCTTTTAGACTTGACACGAAGAAAAACTATTGTTTCCAAATAATTTATGTAAACGTGTTGTTTGAAATTTATTATAAAAATCAAACCATCATGTTGTTGATTTCTTTTAATAATATGCACGTTTTTGTTGTGGACCTACCAATTTTCGATGTTGTTTATATTAAAAATACGCATGGACTTATTAACATTTTGGTAGGACTTGATTATACCGAGCTCCGATAGAAATCTTAAAAGATATACACTTTTTCAAAACAATTTCTTGAAAGGTATTGTTCAGTATTTAGTTGTAAATGCCTGAGAGAATATCATTTAGAGTTTCTCAATGTTTGTTTAGTCATTTTATACAATTTTAATATATGTTCAAAGAGTGAAAATTTGAATGAAAATTTTTCAAAATTATTTAGACCGCTTGAATTAGTCGATTACGAATATAATGAGATCACCTTTTCTCAAAAATGAGTTATTTTGCGAAATAGTACACACAAAATATTACGTGGGCTGAAAATTTCGTAGGCTGACAATTAGATGGTGCTACAAGTAATAAATCCATATCTTTTCCAGTTAGCCTTAACCATTAAAACACAAGTTTATCAATTTGATAGGTGTCTTACCATTAGTTTGTAACTTACAGCATTTTGAGTGAAGCACCTTTTGTTAATAAAGCATTGTTTTTTGTCAATTAAATAGTATTGAAGCCAAGGCTTAGATTGATAAACATTATTCGGACATAGCCACAGGATAATCAATCGATAAAAGTTTAAACGACGCGAAATGAGCACCGAGAAGGATGCACGTAGTGGACGTCTCAAAGCAGCTGTCACCGACGAAAACATCAAACAAACAAAATGATTTCGGATAACCATAAGTGTTGGCAATATTGAAATATTGTAATGAGTGTTTTGGTTGCCTTACCGCGTGGTCACTCAATTGTAAAATAACAACGAATATTCTGAGTAATGTTTGAAGTTGTTCATTGGAAGAAATTTGAATTTTGACTTAACAAATGTGAGTATGGATGGAACATGTCTCTATCATTTCATACAGGAGCTCAATCTACAGTCTGCCGAGTGTATTGCAAGTCTTGAGCCGACCAAGAAGTAAAGAAACGTCAGCTGGCGAAGTTATGGCATCATTATTTGGGGATACGCATGGTAAAATATTAATACATTATCTAAAAATCGGTAATACCATAATCTACGACTATTTGAAGGACGAAATCGCTCCATTGGCATAAGAATGGTGCACCATGTCACAAATCAATTGAAACGATAGCAAACTGCTTCCTGATTCACATCTGGGCGCCAGCGACGTCTGGTTCTCAGATCTCAAAAGGATACACATAGGATAGAAATTTTGCGCCGTTAAAGAGGTTATCGTACTATAAGTTATCGAAAACTTGTAAGCCGGCTCTAATTGACATCTAAGGCGACTGTATTTGATAATAAAATTTAAAGAAAAAAATATTTTTTTCATGCTATCCTACCAATTCAGCCAGTAATATTTTCAGTTTTTCCTAATATAATAGAATAATTAATAACTTTGTAGACCCATAATTTTTCCATTCTACAGTTAATGGAAAGAAATAATATTTGTTCACAAAAAGAATCAACAAAAGCAAATAATTAATTATATATTCAAATTGTCTTCTATTATATAGTCTATTATAAAAAGCTGGAATGTATTTCGATTTGTTGGAAACTGCTTATGATTCAGCTTCAACTAAGTCAGAGGGAACAATCCTACGTTTAATAATATTCCTACAGGAATACTATGCATTAATTCCGAATCGAACAACCCCAATTATTTAGTCTTATCTCATAAATTCATTGTTAACTCTAGGTTTAAGTTTTCTTTGCTCGTGTCGTAAAATGTTAGATTTCATGTTCATATTGATGGTGAAAATATAAATTTGTAGTCAGTAATATAACGTAAATTTTGATATCTATTTATCAATGAACTATGATTCATATTTAGCGAAACCTGATTTGATTCACGTATCAACTTCAAGGAAATTTTTTCATGCTCACAGCATTTGCCAAGTCCACATGCTTATAAAATCGAGAACAGTCCATTTTGAACAAAACGTTATCCCTATCAAAATGTAAAGAATATATTTCAAAAGCGCATTTCCAAAATTAACAATAATTATCTTCATTTAACTGTTTCTAAAAAAAATATCGTTATATTTTAAATGATTTAGAAAGATCAACTTTTGCCTATGACTTCCAGCAATCTCTGTGATGGCATGCATAGACTCAGCCTCAAGAATGACCTCAGTCCTTCAATTTTGAATCAATAATAATTCTATTCACTGAAAAGAAAAACACAGAAGCAACAATTTTTTTTTCATTGCATCTATCTAAATGTGTTTTTGGTAAACATGTTAATTTATATACTTCCTTTGTAACTTGTGGAGCAATAATTATTGGTTAGGAACCAAATGAAATCTCAAAAAAGAATTTTTTAATTTACATTTGTGCATAAAATACGAAACTGCAAAAAGCTATGTGTAGAAAATGAAAAGTCTCACTTGACAACCCATTTTTATTTGAAACAATTGGGCATTGTTATATCTGTACGCTTTTGTTGGGTCACTCTATATATGTTTCCTTTCACTATTAGCACGTGTTCTTAGTAGACATATCCAATTTTAGACATGGTCAACTGTAATGGTATTAACCTAAAAAATCTAATCGATTCTTTGACCTCAATCATTGTTTTTTCAAGTTTTTTTTTAATTAAATCTAGATCAAATATTTCTAGAATATAATCTCATTCCTATATAGATGAAAAAAAAATTTGTACCCCTGGTGGGACTCGAACCCACAGTCCCCGGCTTAGGAGGCCGATGCCTTATCCATTAGGCCACAGGGGCTTATATATTAATCTGCCGATTCCTCATAATTATACTACGTTGATTACTTTATGAATGCTTCTGAAAGCATTTTGTCTATAATTAATAATGGAATTGAGGTTAAACTAATTTTATAACTATGTACTTAAACATTTTTATACCATTTTCGTAGCCTGCAGTCTACAAAAAGAGCGTTCATAATTTATAAAATTGTTATATAAGGATCATATTTAATACAGGTCAAGGACGATATAATTGGCGGTTTGTAAAACATCAAAGCGGGAAACATGCACTAAATTTGTTTCAATTTTTGGTTTATTAAGAAATTAGCATGACGAATAATTAACATCGTTGATTTAGACGTCATGTTTGAACTCATATAAAAATATGGGTGAATGGTTAATGGCCTATAAGGTAGACTACATCTGTGGTACTTATAAAAAAGTTCCAAATAGAACTCTGCAGGTGTTTCTGATGATACCATCAGTTCACATATATATACAAGGGGAAGTCAAAACTTACTATATATACTGACTATAAAAATACAGAGGCATCAATAAGAGAGCTGTCTAATTGAAATGTGAACAAATAATGTTAAACTCCTAACATTTCACATAAGCACTTTTGAGTTATACCAGATTAATTAATATCCTAAGAAATGCTTACAAAACCTAATGAAATGGCATTTAACTTGGTGATGTAATTGGTTACATTGTAGTCAACCAGTACTTATCTAAGAGTTCTAACATGTGATTTTTAGGCTATAAATTTTTTAAATCTAAACTAAATAAGTTACGTTCAAATTATATGGCGTTCTACAAAATAAGAATACTAATACTTAGTACTGGATAAATCAATGTACATTTTTAATCATTGCATTGCATTTTGAAGAGATAAGAAACGTAACCTACCTCAACAGCTTCAATAATAATTTATGAAACGTGATTTTTCAAATTGACTAGATACAAATTTGATTACTAGCCAAGACTGTTGAAGACCGTGGTGAATCGATGATAGGAAATATTCCCACGCTCTTAGAAAATTACACAAACCGATCTATAGTTGATATTTAAAACAGAATCAAATTTTATCAACAGCTCGTTAAAAAACATTCCAGCATATAATGCTATTTTCCATCACATTATTTCATAACAAAGCAATATATTGTTCCTATTTTACAGAGGAAAATTTTTCAATATCTGAATAAATATGAAAAGAATATTTGATTACAGAAAGAATAAGATACATATTTGTTTGTGAACTAAGGTTTTTTTCGGTTTAAACGACTCACTGATTAAATGTAATCATGAGGACAATTTTTTTTTAGTGGTTTTGGCACGACTATGAAAAAAGTTACTTCTAACGAATTTACTAAACTTTTATTTTGATACAATGACTCATCTTTTTAAAATGCACTATCGAAATGAAATTGGTATATTTAAATAGTTAATTTGAAATTTCCTGAAAAGGAAATAGATAGAATCAAAGTTAGAACAAATAATAACCTAAACCTAATAACATCAAAATTTTTCGGAGGCTTCGTTTTATGTTCCTTTTATGTGACATTCACTATCCATCGAAAATATAAGTAGATTCTTAATTTTATAAAGCTTTGCATAGTATTAATCATATTATTTTAAGTAACAAATTTCACTAGTACGGTTTCAGGGGAACATCTCTCGCATGGTTTAACTGATACCTTACCAACAGAAGTCAGATCGTAAGGGTTGATACAACGATGCCTTCTTGAAAGTCAATAGAATGTGGAGTGCCTCGAGGCTCAGTACTAGGCAGTATTTTGTTTCTTCTGTTTATCAACGACGTTGCCTATACAGACATCAGTGGTAAAATATGTCTTTTTACAAACGAAGTTTCTCTTAGAGCAGCCCTAACCTCACGACACTTCATAATCACCCTTAAATGTTGGTGTGATTCTAAACTTCTGTTTCTTAACGATTCTAAAACTAAATAAACTAAAACTAAACTAAACAAATAACACCACAATTGATGTAGTTGAATCTGTAAAGTCTTAGGGTTTGTTGTAGACAATCAGTTTCCAAAGAACTTCGAAAAAGAGCTGTTAGATATGAACTCAGACTAAACAGCGGGACTCACTGCCGAGATTTAAAATATTGACTCTTCCTTCCTTATTCGTCTTTGAATACGTTTGCCTAATACGTAAGCACGCTACCATTTGAACAAGATAACGCATAAATATCTACTGAAAGTTTATCTAAAGAAGTTATATTTTTCGTGAAATTATCTTCATATGCAAGACAAAGTCACATTTGACACTAAATTTTTGTAATATGTACATGGTTAAATTGAATTTCTTCTATTTTCCAAACCCAATTTTTATAACTTGTTAGCAGAGAATGGACAATGAAGCGTCTTCACAATTCCAAGACCTTCATTTTCAGCATTTTCAGATAAACTATAAACAGTAGAAATTTGATAAAATTAAAGTCTATCTTGATACGTATGGGCTATCGCTATGATTATGAAGAGTCATGTTTTATCAGAAATATTGTAGAGAATTTTCAGGCTAGAAATTGTTTTGATGGCACGAAAGAATCTGATGACTCGACTGCATAATTTGTACTTTGTCTTATTTACAAGAATATTCATTTCTCGAAATCAACACGTAGCAATAAACAGCCAGAGACGATGCTTGTTTTCATTTAGAATTCCTCATAAATATTTAAGTTTAAAAATACTTTCGTATTCTTGATAAAAATTTTATATATAGAGAGGAATACATTCAGGAATCATCCGAATTCTCAATGTCCTTCTTTAACCTGTTTAAATGAGTATATTTTTAGTTTACTTTTGATTTGAAAGGAGTACTAAGAGCAATGCTAATCCATTTCCGATTTCATTCCACCAAAAAACTCAATATGAATGGAAAATTCAATGTCTAGACAATTGAGAGTATTTAAAAATATAGAAAATTCTAGGAACCAACATATTAAATGCAATTTAATATGTTTTATAGAAATGTCCAATTCGAGATTTGACTCTTGTTATTGCATTAATTAAAAGAAAATTTATCAAATTCTATAACTCCTTCTCATGATCCGCTTTCATATCTTCCTGATTCTAACTTACACAGTTTCTTCTTCATACTCGTAGTTTTAGTAGAGCTTCGCAGTACAATTAATGACATCAAACATAAATACTCATCTGGAACTAAATCGAGTCTGCCCGATTTCACATTGAATCATTTAACCACTTTAATTAACGTGTCTTTTCAAAATTGCACTTTTCCTTAAGACGGCTATAATTATACCTCTGCATATAGGAGGAGATGAAAATCAAACATCGAATTATCTCTCACAATTGCACTCCTTCTCACGTTATCTAACATCATTGAAAGATTGGTTAAAAAGAGGCTTTCATCATTTCTATTTAATATTTTATTAAATATAATCAATCAATTTTCTATATTTTATGAAATATGAATGATTATCATATTGGGTCCTATATTAAAAGGTGATAAATATCTGCTATTATAGCTCATACTCAAAGGCAAACTTGAGGGTACGATAGATTTGGAAGAAAGCTCAGAAATATTCGAAATGGACCGGCATAAGAAAGGCTGGTGAACCATATAGCATAGTGATCGCCAACGTTAGGGAGACAAGGCACATGGAGAGCAAAAGAATAAAACTCAGGGGTCATCCATGAATTATGTCATACAACTTTATAATTATTAGACTGTACTCTATGCGGTATTTTATGTGTAATAAATGACCTTCTCCTTGTCACATCATATCATACTGAATTACTTTCTCCCCTTCACTTTTCACTTAATACAATCTTTGGATGGCCCCTTATAAGTCACGTTTTGAAACCTTTTTTGAGAATAGTAAAAGTTCATTGCTCCGTCTTGCTGGAACAAATAGTGAGTACTACGATTAACTACGTCACAGATATATTAACAATAACTTCCTATGTTTATTATATGTTTGGTGGAATATTTATTATTATCCGAATATATCCCAAAATTCTATCAAAATAACTTTTCTCTGATAAAAAAATTCTCCACTGGTTAATGTTAATAGACTGATCCATTCAACGGCCTCGCGAAATTTCAAAAAACAAAAACGTAATAAAGTGAAAACATGTTTACCTAGCCCGAAATAAAAATAACACAGTATGTGTTAGTAAACCCATGAGCTCAGTTTGATTCACAAATTGTCTGCTGCCAAGAGATTTGCGATGTTGTCGAGAATTCTTAGTAGGAATTAATGAGAGAAAATAAGATGCTCATTGACAATTTTTACCTATATATAATGAGACATATGATAAATTTTCAAATAGAGTCGCTCCACATGATCATTTTTCAATTATCGAATCATTTTTATTAAAAGTGACTCGATCCACTCATGCACATGAAAAAGGGTCGTTTCAAATTGCCATTTTTGATTTTGATATGTCATAATTTCCATTTGGTAAGCTTTTTTCTCAAAAAGCGAAAGCTATTAAAATTGCCATAATTCAGTTTTCTTGGGTATATCAGAGAATAGAACTGATAACCATAATAGTAATGACACAATTTGATCTATATTTGAGTCTTGAGTGTTTTCGATCAAAACACTAATTGTTCTATTAACTGATGGCATCAGTTGGGGCTTTATTAACATTGCCATAATTGAGTTTTCTTGCGTAATCTAAGAAGAATACAGCTCATAACCATAACAGCTATTCCCAATCCTTGTTTTTTATTGAAAAGTGATTAGTTCTACTTGGGAGCATGAGGAAGCTTTATCATAATTTTACCATAACCTTTTGGTATTTCAAAATAAATAAAGGTGAGGACACAACCTAATCTATTTCCATTTAGTGATGGTAGGTTATCAATTTAGGTCATTTTACTCGAGAACATGAATTAGAGGCGTATTAGAATTACCATAATCAAATTACGTAGGGTACCCAAAAAGCTGCACAGTGACAGTGAAAAAAAAACAAGATAATTGAAAAATTTTGTTACCATTTTTTAACTACTGAATAATACCCATTCTTCCTCCAAGATTGTTTAGATTTATCAGTGAATTTTGTAAATATTTTTAAAACACTCTTTATAATTCGTTCATCTTTTCTCTCCACCTTTTCATTAATTGGAACTAATACATTGGAACTATTTAGTTTAACGGTGTACAATATAAGGACTTCTTATAATTTTCTAGGAACCACATTGCTACATGATTCTTGGGATAATCACAATTATTTGGAAACTAACAAGATATCATATATTTTCGAAAATATATCTGCCTAATTTTTTGAAAAATTGCACAACTCTGAGGTGTTTTTAAAGAGGATATCTTTTATTAAATACCCTATGTATAATAAAAGGTGGTTTGAATTATGTGTTTTCCGATTAAGATTGTTTATTGGAATGAGGTTTACATTTGTATTTTACCCAGATAAAATGGTTATTATATGTAATGTCCTAGAAAGAGGACGATTTCATTGTAAGATATATAATCATGCCGTGACTTCTGAACAAACAATTTCAATAAACAAATTTGTTATTTTAAAATTATGTCATATACATTCATGCTTCAAAATATTGATTCTTATCATCTATTGGCGCCACTGCTGAGATAGAGAGCCTCGTACCTCGTACCTTTCTGTCTACAAATTAATAAACGATTTTTCCAGCTGGCGGAATAATTATAATTGTTCTGTTATAATTATTTTGTAATCAAGGTCTGGAAAAGTTTGAAATTGCTGTACAGTTCTATGATATCATGAGACAAAATGTCTACTCAAAATTAAAAAACTGAAATCAGATAATCTGCTAATAATCCACTTCGAGGTTGAAATATTTCAGATTGGATAATTGGACATTATATAAATCTTTTATCAAAAATAATATTTAGTATTTAGTTCTTTATAATATTGTCCTGTTAAAAAGCTACTTTTGAGCCTCTTTCTTAAGATGATGTGGCTCAGCTTTTTCGGTGATCTGGCCTACAACTATCCTGCAGAGAATAGTTGAAACAGGAGGACGAAGTTTAATATGGTAATGAGCTACAGAGAGGCTTCCTGATACTAAAATAGGGTAATTAAAGTGCATAAAGTGGGAGGCTACCGTAGCGATACAGTGCTACCACAGAAAAATCATAATTAAAAAAATAGATTTAGCTACAGTCAAATAGATATTCAGGTTCGCTTGGCAAAAAAACAATGAAAAGAACACAAAAAATTATAAGATTCACGGAATACTCAATCCAGAACTGATCACTGGACAATGTACTGTTGACACAAAACTCCAAAAATGAGGAGTGAAACGAAAAACGAACAACTACACGAACAGAGGATAGACCTTCTGCTCTAGTGGTCTAATGTCTCATTAGAAAGACAACGTCAAATTTTAGGGAGATTATATTAGATTGTCACGAAGGAATAGCAGATTAAGAAAAAAGAAAAGTGGTTCACTGGTTTAGAAATGCTTAAAAATAAACTATAAATAAGAAAAAGATAGTAACATGATTAGATACTTAGCTAATCTTCCAAATTGTAGGAAATGAAGGGTAATATAATGGATCCCAGGCATCTAAGTGAACAACGACTAATTTAAGTCGAAGCCTGTATCTACTTAACATTCAGCTACCCCATTCTATCTACATAATCTCTTAAATCTTATTCTGCTTGAGCGCATGTGTAAGAGTTGTATTAAAATTGCCATAATTGAGTTTTATTTGATATTATAAAGTGAATAAATCTGATTCGAGCATTTATTACGTAGATGTCAATATCAGGTAGTGAATCAGTAATCTGATTCACTATCTGATCGGATGCATACAATTCGTAAATTCTATAATGCTATATGCAAATTGAATTTCGATTTTCACTTAGGTGTTTTAGAGCGTTTTTAATCGTCTCCAAAGCACTTGGGAGCAGATTTGTTATATCAGATGCTATCTGTCTCATAATAAAATTACATCAATTCTGGATCTCTTTTTTTGAAAGCTTCTTCACTTACAACAGTCGTGGTAATTTCTTTGGTCAGCTTTTTTATAGTTTAGAACAATAATTAGGAAAATTATGCTGTGATATCTTTTATGGTCCGAATAGCTATACCATTTTCAGAGGCACTAAGTTGAAAAGGACTATAAAATGAATCATCCTCATACTGTCATAATTGGATACCATAAAGACTTTGGTTTCCAATTTTCCGATCGTCTTCAGGGAAATGGAAGTTATGCATCTAATTCCATTCTTTACTATCAATATTTGTGTCAATAATTAAAAAAATTATTGCTTATTAATAGTGTAATGAATAAAATTAACGTTTAACGAATTTATTTCATTCTAAACATGTTCATATTTGAGAACATTTTGAAATGTTAGTATAGAAAATCTGACAACATCGCAAACAAAAGACGCAAATAACCCCTCTAAATTTTTGTTCGTGCAAAATTCCACGTACTAACTCTCCAGTGGGATAAATATTTATCAATTCATAATATAACGTGGCTGGTATATCGTGAACCAAAAGAAGCTGCCTTCATAGTGAATTCAACAAATTCTATTTCAGTTTCCTTGTAACGTCAGAAAATTGAAAACGTGGAAGTTTTGTGTCAAGATATTGAGAAGTGTTGGAAGTTTTCGGTTTGGTGGTATGATTTTTTGAGAAATGGGTATGATTACAAGGGTAAGAGGAAGGTTAAGAAGTTTACACACATTACCAAAGCTCGATCCCCAAGAAAGGGATGAGAAAATAGCTGAAACAGGTGAGTTTAATATATTGTTATTATATTATAGTTTTTATTTTGATATCATTTGAAAAAAATACCAATCAAGATATTTTTTTGCATATTTTGAAAAGTATTTAAAAATATTACCTAAAGCGGTAAATGAAGAAAACATTGAAAATTTATAATATTCACTTATTTTTTTGTGTACCCTCACCTAACAAAGGATTTTATTATTTAAAGACGTAAGTTGTTTTTAACCGGTATCATTTGCAGAACGAAAACAAAATTCATTTCCTGGTCCTAAAAATCTAATTCTGGAAGACAAGAAAATTAAGGTTTTGATTCGATCTCAGTTAACGACAATTGTTCATAAAATTAATATTAATGGTTACTTCATTCATAGGCGCCCACTAAACAAAATAAAAGACATTATTCAATTTGGAACATTTTATTTTGTTTGGTTCGAATTACTTGGAGCCAAAGTCGTAACCTGAAAATATTGACAGCACTAAAATAAACAATTCCACAATTTATTTATTCTAATTATGAAATAGAAATGGAGCATATCAATTAATCAATTGTATGAATTGCTAAAAATATTATACAGAAGAATTTGAAAGTTGAGTTGACAAACATATTCAGTGAAACTCACAATACGCTTCTGTGAAACTACTTTTTTGAACTACTGCAAATTAAAGTCCAAAGTTCGATATGAGACGATTTCACACGAGTGTTAATATTGTAAACGTGCAGCAAGCCGATTGAAACAATATACTTATGAAAGAAAATTACTATCTATCGAGTTATGTACGCTATTTATTTAGCGTATAAATACTTATTTAAGTAAATAAAGAGGGTGTCTTGCTTCACTTTTTTAACTGTTCTCTCTATTGTTTATTGACGACGCAGTAAGTTTTTTTAATAAATAGTATGTAGTGAAATGATACATTATTAAGACATTATAGGAAACAAAAGTTGAAAGCAGCCATGGCCCCCAGGAGAATATGTGAAAATGAAGGAAAAGACTTTCTATTTCCAAACTTAAAAAATGGCTTGTCGGAAAGCGATGTAAGAGAAATGAAAAGGTGATAGATAAACGCCTATTTTCAAAAATAATAAGAATGTTTCTATATTAAAGTGACGTTTTTATTGAAAAGTGACTCTTCCATTAAATCGCCCACGTATTAATGCTACAACATAGTTATGCTTTTGTAGCAATTAGGGAAGGTTAGTTATCAACGCAGTAATCATTCGATCTGCTCATTCAAATGCTTCACGACTTCAAATGAAATGGAAATACAGAAATTGACAGTACAGGTTCTATAAATAAAATCAAAGTACTTCAAGAAACATTGGAAAGAAGCGATTTTGCTATTTTCAGAGGAGTTAATGACATTGATTCTATTCGTATAGAGATAGTAATTGAAATAATTGATAAATTCAACATTGTTTTTGATAGTAAATAGTAACGACACGTCTTGTATTCATCTTCACCCACCATACCTCAAATTAGCTTTTCGTTAAACTAAAATGTGAAAATATCAGTCTAAAAATAGAAAATGGTAAATACTGTAATGTTTTATTGGCACGTAATAGAAATTAAAAATATAAATATTATTGTTGCAAGTTGCTTAGTGTATAGAATGTATAACTTCTACTGAAATAGATATAAGTATAAATATTAACATGTTTGTTATTTGAAGAATGCAGATTTGAAGTGAAGCGTTAAGTAAAAAAATTGAATAAACCACAATTTTTCGAGAATTCTTTACCTCTAGAATGAAACTTAGAGATTATTTCACTATTAGATTAGATTAGATTGCTCCACAAAAAGAGTTGTAGCATCGCAACATTTTAGTATTTCAAAGTGCGATAATGGCTTACAGTGCATTGGTCAAATATTAACAAAATTATTTCCTTTGTCATTAATAGTTACCGAACAATAAATATGCCCATTTCAAACTTATTAAAGAATATCCAGGGTGAGCCATGCATTTATGAACTTTTTAAGTCTGGGATGGTTTCGCTTGCTGGAAATTCAATCAAAATGAACAACCATGCGCGCTCTGTGTAAGACAATTTTACTAAAACAATGATTCTCACGTCATTTCTCTTCAGCTATTTCGATTGTATCATCACATAATACTAATGAGTGATCAATTGTAAATTCAATTAAATTATGAGTTAAAAACTTTAATGTAACCGACTCTTAATAAAAAAATAGGGTGACAACGTAGCAGGAGACAGTGGCGAAAGTAAAAAGTCTGTACTAATAATTTAGCGTTGGATATTGAAGCTTGACTTGAATTGTATTTCTTCAAGATACAGTTAGTGCATGAATTGAAAAATGAAAGGATTACATTTCAATAAAATAAAATTTTCTTCTCGGACGAAGCCTACTTTCACTTAAATGGAGATGTTAACAAACAGAATTGCAGAAGACCATAAATTGAAACACTAAAAACGTCTAAAGTCTCCCCAAAAGTAATGGTTTGGACAGTAATATCTTCAAAGGGATTAATTGACCCCAACTTCTTTGAAATACATGCACAATTCAGTAACTCTTAACTCATAGAATATGAGAAAATAATACTAGATTTTTTTAGAACAGTTATATTATTTTGAGGGCTACAACAATAGAACATGGAAGGTTTTCTCGTGGTCGAAGAAATACTCCCAAACAAATTTATCTCGCGCAGGAGATATTCCGTAGCCTCTCCGCAGTCCAGAGCTATCTCCAGCTGATTTATTTCCAAGAAGTTTTCTTAATAATCGAATATACGTACATAAACCAAGACAAAAATTTTATGGCAATTTCAAAAGTGCAAAATGAATGATCTGACTTCAAACTGATTGTAGCAATACACCACCAGCTGTAATGTGAGGAGCTTTTTTTATATTATATTCTATTATATTCTATCTCACACGAGGTTATTGCTTAAACCACCACAATTAAATCAGTTTGAAAATAGAAATTGAGAACTCAAATGGAAACACTGTGTCAAGGGAAATCTAATGAAATGAAATTAATTTGACAGCAATATTTTTCCTAAAAAACTTCCAGGTATTTATTATTCCAGCAATGAATGTACAATAAACATACCAAAATATTAACAAATTCGAATATCTGGATGGGAAAAAAAAATATTAGAATCTCATTTCCTGGTAATTATCTTAACGTAATAATAGCTAGAATTAAATTTTTAACAAGATTCATTGAAGCAAATTTTACAAACCAAAAAAACTGCGACTGATACATCGAATGGCTAAAAATGTAGATATTACAATTGAATACATTTTACACAAACTATTATAAAGAGATAACATAATTTAATGAAATTGATATAAGTGGAAAGAAGTCAGTAAGGCAATAATGAATTAACTCATGGAAATTGTATAAACATTTCAAAGGGAGAAGACTTACTCCATTATATTATTCTCCTCCTCTGTATTATGACAATTTTATATTTCAAAACTACAAAATGTAGTAAGATTTGACAAATGCATTTTGAAAATTTTGACATATTGTTCGTATCAGATTCATCAGGCTTATTGATTTCCTTCATGAGATTTACCAATCGTGAGACATTCAGTACCGGAAGATCGCGTTCAATTATTAGTGATTGAAAACTGTCATTTGGATAAGTACCCCCAGGATAACACGAAAAAGAATCTTTCCTAGAAAATATCCCATCGTTCATATGAGGCTCATCAAGATTAACCTGAAAACATGAAGAAGTGGAGTCTATTATATCTGCGGGGTTAATAAATCCATAACTTAATATACATTCACTGCCGTAAGATGGCGCCAAATTATTAGAAACATTTACTGATTGAAAACTGTCATTCTGCATTGAGCATCGACCGTTCACACGATGCCAAGCTGTACGCTTAATTGATTTGCCTTTCATCTCAGTTTTTTGCTGCTGGACAATCTTATGTAGTAGCACATACGGTGCATAAACATTTTTTCAACTAATCCGCATTTCGCTTTGAAACAAAGTATAAGTATTAGATCAACGACATTAATATTCTCAATTCAGTCATTTTATTCTTTCGATAAAAATTTCCAGATTCCAGATAGATATAATTTATTAATCGGATATTTGTCGATACTTCAAACAAAATATTCTTTGTACAGAAAATAAAAGGAAATTTATTGGTCAGTTGGGATGGCGATTCATTCAAAAAAATATCGATTCTTAAAAATCAATTTTGTTTGTAAAAAGCGCTCACAAGTAACAGATGATCCCCACGATACTTATGGTGATAAATATAGTTCTTGCCAGTAAAGTATTAAATGTGTAGGTGCACAACTGCCTACGATCAATAATGTTTACATTCTTTTTCCTTTCCAGTATAAGTGTATTACATGTAGTGAGTTGCTTTTTTACAAGCAACGGAAAGTGAACACACATCCATCTCGAGTTTGTGAGTAATTAACCCTTCAGTACATTCAGATAACTGTAAATAATTTAATGGTTTTTACCAAAACAGAAAAAATTGAATGTCGATTTTTGAGGGTGAAAAATCGATTCAGTACAACATATAATATTTGATCCGAGGAATTGATTCTTCGATTAATTGGTTTCAGATCGTCGTGTCTACTACCATCTCTTCTTCTTCTTCTTCTTGTAGTAGGACGAGGTCCTGTCAGGTCTGTCATCTGCCCTCTTGTGACGCCGATGTCCAGCTATCGTACCAGCGTTTTGGGGGCCTACCGATTGGGCGTCTTGTGTCTGGTTTCTGTGTTTTGGCCCATTTGGCAATCCGTTCTGGAGCCATTCGTTCTACATGGTCTCTCCATTGTCGGCGTCTTGCTCTTACCCATCTAACGACATCTTGTACTCCCAGTTCTCTTAAGGTATCTGTGTTGGGTATTCTATCGTGGAGTGTGGTACCCTTTATTGTTCGTAATATCTTATATGAGGTGAAAAAAAAAGAAGAGCAATTTCTTATGTTTAACAGTAAATGTATAATTATATTACCAACTATTTGGAGTTTTCCTGACTCGTCATTAGTCAATGCTAGTGCTGAACCCGTAAAATATGTTACAATATTTTTCTTATATAAAATATTTAAATTATAACTATTTTTTTGTAGAAAGGCTCTCGTGAAATTAGGGTAACGGATTTTTAATATTCATTATTCTGTATAAGAATTGCCTTACATCCCTAAAATGCGACGCCTATGTAATTGTGTATGGTTCACTGGTCATAAATAATATTTGAGGACATATATACAACATGAGGGCATCAGAAGTAGTACATTTGTCCTTTATTGTATACACGAATTGTTTCTGCTATAAATAACTACAATTCTCACGTATCATCTAAAAATACGTTGAATTTAATTTTACTACTGATGAATATAAACTGAAATTAATATTAATTGCATTGATTTAAAAAATATGAAAATAAGAATATAATACTGAAAACACAGTTGCCAAGAATTATATTGTTTAAAAATACCTCACACGTAAAATATATTTAGGTTTATTGAGCTCAGTCTGAAAAAACTTATTTTTCGCATCGATATCAAATCAAGATAAGTTTTGAATTAAGAATTTATTTTAAAAAAATGTATAAGTCCTCAGAATTATTGTGATTCATTCTTTTTTTGTTACAGTTTGTTTACTTTCCGTGCTTTTTCTACTACCATACTGTTCAAGAGGCCACTCGCCATTAATTTTAAGTTTGGGAGGATGGTGCCTAGCAAGTTATTCATTTTTGGTACTTCCTGTATTAATATCAGCGAATTATAAATATCCGATGAGATGGTTGCGGCAACTTGGTAATAAAATCGTAGGTAAGGAGGTAACGAATCATAATACCAAACTATCTATTAGTTAGAAGAACATTTTTTGTCACATGAAAATTTATATCAAATTTTGAATGTACAAGTGCCTCCCAATAATAATATGTGAATGACACAAAATTTACACGCCATGTTTCCTTGTGATTTCAAAACATATATTTTCGTATAAAGTACAAACATCAACCACATTTAGAGATATTATTGCTAATATGGAAAAAATACTTTTAGTGAATATTCGGTTTTTGTTAGCACTTTTCTGAGTCTCCAAAAATAATCTGTTAGCATTCCTGAACTCCATTTCCTTTGATAGCGGGATAATAAAGAATTGGCTTAATGGAACCACTCGTGTTGTTCGTTATACTCAAATTTTCCGCTAACGAATTCAAATGAGAGTTCATCATATGTAATTGGTTTTTCCAATTTCCCAATTTATGCTTTCCTAGAAAACTTTGGACGTTTCCAAATTTTTTCAGGTGATTTTTTCCCTCAGTTTTTTCAAAGCTTTTATATTATATCGTTTTCCGCATTTGTAGACCTTCAAATATTTTGGGAAATTTCTCTTTTAGATATACAATTCTTTTTTAGACATTTAGAAAATTTTCATCAGGTCAAGCTTTTTATGTAACGGTGATTGGAGAATGATAATTTTTAACATTATTATGGCCTGGAGTGAGTGATTTACTCTTGGACCACACTTTCTTTGTATATACTGCCCCATTCGCAAATGAAAAATCATAATTTTATGTAACCATTTGTAGTCCAAGAAAAAGTGCCATGACTTTAAAATCGTCACAATTTCACCTCTCACATCAGAACTATGAGCAACCGGAACTGAAGGAAGTTTATTTTCGTTATTCAGAGATACTGACCTTAAATTAGTTTTTAAAGAGTCTCCAGTGATTGGGATCATATTCAAAGTTTCAAATTCTTCACAACAGAAACGATATTATAATAAACTAAATTACCCGCTTTTAGAAAGTGGGGTTTCATTTCATTATCACGAAACCCCAAAAAAAATGGGAACAATTTGTAGTCAAAAGTTTGTAAAAACTAGAAAACAAACATAAAAATAATTAAAAAATATATAAATAAAAATGAAATTTTTATATACAGAAAGAAACCACATTGAGTAGCATAACAATAGGTAATAGTAATAGGTGATAAAATTAGTATATAAGTCCATAACAAAAATTAAACAAGTGTGCAGCATGCCCGGAATTAAATATTATTATTATTAGAATAGTCGTTTACAGAGTAGAAGGCACTTTCTAGTAAATATGCCCTCAAATTATTGCGGACTGCGGGAAAAGATGATATATATTTGATTTCAATTGGCAAGTAATTGTGCATTTTTTGGATTGTAAAATATTGAGCCCTTAATTAATAATGAACGTGCTCCGCGTTCCTAAGAGGATAGCCGTGCAACGATCTTTCTGAAATTGGAGAAGCGTGCTTACGAATTAGGCAAATTGATTAAAAGATGAATAACGAAGGGAAAGTCAGAATGTTTGATGTTTTGAAGAAGTCTCTGCAGTGAGCCTCGCTGTTTAGTCCGAGTAAATATCTAACAGCTCTTTTTTGTAGTTTGAAGAATCAAATCACGTACTAAATCGTTTATATTGCTTTATGTCAGTAAGTGCGGTTCTTTTGATGTTGATGGTTCATAACTTAGGTCACTAACTTCAGATACCTTATCGTGCTGATTTAGAATAAGTTCCGGAGTAGAATCCTGGCTTTATGATCGATTTGGAGGTTTGGCTTTGGATTTGGGTCTGTTGGCTGAAGACAAGTTTGGATACTAAATAGTGTGTTTGGAGTTGCTTATAATGCCTTTGGTTTGAATCAAACAATCACTAACATGATTCTCTGGTTCGGTCCAAATCATTGGGATTGCAAATGACTAATGTATCAGTTCTTCTTTAGCCCAATCTAATAGCAGACTTAGATACGTTGTGTGGTACCCAAGAATTATCTTGATTCCTCACAGGAAATCCAAAATAGTCTAATAACACCATTCAATTAAAGATGTGAAATTTTGACTCTAAGATGTTTGGAATGTTTACGAAAAAACAAACTTATATAATATGTAAGTTAGTAGAATGCAAAAGTGATATATTCGTCTAAATTAAGGCACGTAATAAAATGAATATGTAGCTCTCACAAAAAACTGAACGTGGTTGAAACAATATTATCTATTTTATCTATATATTGTCAATGAGTGCACAAGATCATGATCAATCATTACAAAATTCATGTAACAAAAAGTTTCTTCACTAGTGTAACCTTCAAAAAGAAAAACGGTCATTCCTATCTTTTATTAGAGAAAATGTAATGATATCAATATTCTAAAATCATTATATACATAAGTTTTCCATATAAATGAAAAATTTTAATAGACAATATATGAAAAGTAGTGTCTTAGTATTCTTAAAAATAACACTAAATAACAATTTAATTTCAAAATCAGGGTCGAATAATCTATAGAAACAAAATGTGGTGCGTAGGGTATCAATAATTGATACCTATATAATGTGTTCATAAAGTTAACTGTCTAATTTCTGTTGTGCTTACAAACAAATACTAGATAAAAATTTTTTCCAGTGCAAATGTATATGTCTCAAATTTGCAACAGTACTAATGAATTGAAATATTTAAAAATTTGTAACTCGATACGTGTATGCTATAGTGGTTATGTCCCAAAATTCAATGATTATCGCATGCGAAATTGGTTGCCCTGCGTTGTATGCGCTTTGTCATACATAAGTAAGTATATGGTAAGTATCTGTAATTGCAAAGTAGTTAAAAAGGAAGAAATTGGCCTAGATATTGCATAGGAAAACTATATGTTGATGGTGGAATAATTTAAAGTAATTGGACGATGAAAATGTTCTACACAATTTTGTCGATATGAATTGTTATTACCTGTATTTTACGACGTTATTTTCCATAACTACGATAATTAACAAACTCATTAATGAGACACCGACACCAAACCCACTAAGTGTCAAGCGATTATGCAATCAACAAGTAACAGATAATGCGTCAATGTTGCTTCAAATGCGGAATTGCCCGTCTATAAGAGGTTACTAGAAATTAGAGATCATTTGCGTGTTAAATGGTGAATAAGAGGTTCAACAATTTGTCATTCGGGACGCAGTATAAAGTTAGAATATCGAAAAATGTGTTAACTCATACCAATTTTATATTGTGAGTGTATTGGTAACAAATAAAAGGGATCAGTCTACGTAGTTTTATCTTTTTTCAACATTTGTAAAGAACTAGTCTACAACACTAATGATTTGAACACGTATGCTATAAAATGGTTAATGTTTAAAGAGAAAGAACAAGTACTAGTAAAACAAGCACAATATTTAATGAAATCATTATCATTCCCAAAATTTATAAAGTAACGATTATTTCAAAAACTTCTAGAAATCGTCTTTATCATACAAAAATTCGAGTAACATCCGAAAATAAATTATTTTTACCACTCTGACATAACATAATATAAAACGATTGCTTATGACTAGTTATAAGTTTATTATTATCCTAAAATAATTTTAGTAGACTTTTAAATTGTTTTGGGACGCGGATCATAAATTTTTAATTACTGGTAGTATTATATGATTGTTGATAATCAGTTATAATCCAATATGTAACGAGAGTGTAGGTTCAAAGAGCTATTGATATTTATATCTTTCAACAAAATAATAAATTTGGTATAACAAAAATAGGTTATTGTAGATAAAGTCGATATTACCACAAAGGTCAAATAAATATATTTTTATAATAAAGAAACAAAAGTAAAATAATTGAAAAACTGAGACTACAGTAGTTTGTTGTGTTATAAAGTAAATAATTTGATAATCCCATAACTGATTGGTTATCAGCATCAAGTTCCGAGGTGTGAGGAACTATAAATGAAATTGATTAAAATTTTTTTATGAAGAAACACATTTTATTTAAATTGTACTGAAATCTACAACACAAAATTTTTGGCTTGAGTTTTGATACTTTTTTATCGTTATGATGCTTGTGATAACAACATTGAAAAAGTATATGGTGAGCATATAGGCAAAGAAATGTGAAGAAAAGTTAATAATCAGTTGAAAAATCTGCTATTTATATGATATTACTATATTGATTCACTCTATTCACTATTTTTTAGATATAAAGAACATGTTAACTTCATCACTTTATTCGTAATTAATCAACACAATGAATTTTAACTTCACTCGATAGCGGTTTTCTCAGCTAATAGTTAATTCCATTCAAATTTCTGTACCTATTTGTTCACAATATACTTTTTTAACTTCGTCATCTTCAGCATATATTATTTAAATCATTCAGATTTACGCCCAAAAATTTAATTTTAATTTTTTGTGTATTTCATTTTATTTAGCTAAAAACTCAAATAACTGATTTACTTCACAAAAATGGTTATAAAATTTGTAAAATGAAATTAATTTTATTAAAATTACTCTTATGGAATGACAAAAATTCAAAATAAAACATACCGTTTCATTTAAAAATTAAATTGATTAATTGTCATTGAAAACGAAAAAGTATGCGAAAATCAATAGGTTGATTAAAAGTGAAAATTCGATTACAAAATTCCTTCTTAACTGACCAGAATACTAGCGGAATTCGCCAAGCGTCGGATTGTCCTCCCATTAATAACGAACTGTACCAGTTGTTTGAAGACGCTAGTTGACGAAAATACTTATATAGATAGATAGAAAATCGGATTTGGAGAAAAAATTTAGTACCAAAAACTTATCCTCAACCCCCCTCTCGATTTTGATTGCTCGAAAGTTTGTTTTCTATTTTTCAACTATAGTTTCTCACCAAATCATTAAGTAAAGAATCGTTTTTGATTTGTAGACAATATGGTTGTAAACTTAATGATTACATGTCTACCATAATTTTGTGACAAGTAATTTTTTAACTCTAAACTGTCTTCATCTGACCTACGTTTCTAAATCTCCAAATCATTTTCTTCATTTATCAGTAATCAATAATTCTTCAAATTTAGTAAAATCACTACTATCTCAACACTATCCCACTATATTTTATAAAATTCAATCCCTGGATAAACTATTTGATCGTGATAATCAACATCATTAAGTTCAAAATTTTGAAAAATGTACTTGTAGAAAACGCTAAAGGAACAGAGATTTGTCCTTGTGATAAAGTATTTTCACATGAGTACGTAAGTATAATTATATTAGTTTCTATATTATGTGAGAAAATTTGCATATGATATTTACAAAAAATAAAAGAGAATGAAATTTGGGAAAATCTAATGAAATATGTAATTATATCTATATTCATGTCAGAAGCCTTTATTTTTCATATTGACAATAACAGGAAGTTAAACGGTTTCAAAATAGTTTGCTAAGCAGTAGCGAAATTTATCATCTATCCATAAATACCTCGATAAAAAAAAGAAAATATGAACAAAAATAACTTCCATATAAATGAATATATAGATGAAAATATTATAGCTGTTCTGAGAAAATGGGAGTTCGGTTCTTCCACTAGAAAATATCCAGAGAAATGGAAAAGACTAGAACTACAGATGTGTATAAGAACCTTTAAGTTAAATCTATAACTTTCATGTTGAAATAGCATCAAAGTTGGAGTTTCAGGCTACTATTTTTCTTCGTTGCCATTAGCAGCAGAAGATTTTTACAAGAAAATTGAGCGGTTTGAAAATAATATGATCGGCTCTTCAAATCTTTCGAAATTTTTTAAGTGGAAGTCAAAGTACCATTTTCCATAGTTCAAAATAATTGTATATCTATAAACACCTCGAAGAAAGAAAGCTTGAGCAAAATAATTTTCCTATTAGGTATTGGTCCAAATATGATGAGCAATGGATCAAATCTGTAAGACAGAAATAGTTCATACATCCAGTTTTGGATGAAGATAAAATTAAGAGAAATTGATGAATAAATGGAGAAAGTGATACAACTAAAAATGCACATAAATAACATACTATATATATATATATATATATATATATATATATATATATATATATATATTATTGATGAAAGTAAACTTTTTTAAACAATATTGTGTATTAAAATAACTTACGTTGGAAGAAGGGTGTTTGTAGCTTTGAAGAAGTAGTTACTAGTAGTGAGAATGATTCCTGATAAAATTTCTTTTTATAGTCCTTCATCCACCCTCAACTTGACGTCTTGACGCTTTAATTCAAGAAAAAAATGACACTTTTTAATGAGTCTTTTCCAGTAGCGTAGATTTATGAAAAAAACTCATTTCTTGATATTGTCATCAGTATAACATATTGATGATTACAGATGTATTATTTTACACTTGTAAATTACAAATATACTTTACAAAATAATTTAATGATGCGTTCCACAAAATATACAGTCACACTTTTTGGCATCTGAATCAACATACTACAAACCATTATTTGTAAATATTAGTATATCTAATATATACATACATAGATAATTTCATATTTTGGAATCGAATAGGGCTAGGAACAGACGAAATTTGAAATAAACAAAAGTCACTGTTTCAATTTTTTACAAACTGTTTACTTCTACACCATTGCTTACAATTACCCAGCTATCGTCTTCAGAAACTGTAGGTAAACCTACCTATATCTGTTCTTTTTTTTCCTTTTCAAAATATTCTTACATTTAACAGTCTCAATACAACTGTATCCAACAATTTATTGTTGCATACGTTTTTTAAGAATTTTACATTATTTATATCTGTTTTATGACTATGATTCGGCATTGCCCGTTATTTCTGTCTGTCCGTATTTTGAATGAGCTAGGTGCTATTTATACCAGACATTAACAGAACTCTTAGTTTCCCCTATATACTTCTTTAATAATTATCTGACAGTATATTTCATGTGTTGATGTGTAATAAAAGAATATTGGTGGCACAAATTTGTTCATAAAAAATATCACAAACTTAAACTGACTTCCAAAATTTTTAATTTTATTGTCTTTTCTTTATCTCCCATTTTTATTTTAGGTTCCTCTTCCAGTCTTTTCAGTATAATCAATAGAATTTTATTATAAATAATGTTAGATCTAGATGTTAACAGACTTTCTTCCGGTTATTTTAAGTCAAATCACCTTTCTTCGTCTTCCATTTGTATTTCAAGATCCTCCTCTATTTTTCACATCATAATATGTCGACAGAAACTTGCACGTTTCTGCTGCTGGTCTTGCTTGAACCACTTATTTTAAGTTGATGCTTCTGTCAACACTAACACAATTTCTATGAATGTATTGAAATAAAGTAGCGTTCAATTTAATATATATATATCAATATTTAATTATTGATTTTCGGTTCCTCAGACGCTATGCTTCTTTCTCTTTAAACTTCTAGAGATTCTCTCACGGCTGCAAATATTTAGAATTGTTTTTACCTGGGAATGGATACAACGTCATATATTTTTTCTACTTTTTTTGTTTTCATTGTTCTTTACATAAAGGGAAAATATTTCGAATTATTTACTGCTGTGTAATTTATATTTGTTATCAGGAGAAAAATAGAGGGTGTATGTTTTGAAAAATTCGACTTGCATTTCATATGTTATCTACCGGTATTCTATAATATAAGATATTTTACGATATTTTATGTGTATCTCAATTACTTCTCGAACTACCTGTAAGATGAAATTATAATGGAAAACACAGTACAGAAACAAATGGATAAGAGTTTTATCGAAGAATTATTTGATGAAAATTATTGGTATTATCAGTATTAATTAGATAGAAGTAAGACAGATGTCGAAAAATATGCTCTAACTATTGTCCATTAGTAGTTATTCAAGGCCATCTACTCACCCACTATTTCCTGTTTTTCAAATATATTATATCTGAAACTGGGAAAGAGCCAAATAATAAAGTCAACAAAGTTCGTTGAATGAAACTAAAATACAATAAGTTATTGTTGATTATAACAAAAAAATTATTGATATATTTGAAAAATAAGTATTGGTTCAGATCTATCATGAAATATGACATGACAAAACAACTTTAAAAGTTTGTAATTCATCTAATTCTGTAGAAATAAATATTTAGGTAGTGATCTTCTGAATACTTTGTTAATCAGCGATCTTTTCAGTTTTGTTCCTGGAAGATAATTCACATTTTTAGTTATACTAAATACACTGTTTACAGCACCACTATATCAACACTCACAATTAAACTGTCTGACGCGCGTTTCGATAACCAAGTTATCTTCTTCAGAGACTGAAGGTAAGGTAAGTTAAGGTAAGGTAATGTGTTGTAGTTGGTGTAGTGGTGGTGTAAACAGTGTGTTTAGTATGAATATCACCTACGGTTCCAGAAATTCCAACTTAATTTTTATTTATGATAAATAGGGAGAAAATTTGAGAAAATTTTCTAAAACTAGAATTAGTGCTCTGAGATTAATCAAATAATCAAGAAGTAGACAGTATTTTTCCGGATATGAACACCAGACACTCCATAAACTTTATATAAACAAGAGGTAGAAATATTCTTATATTGAGAAGATTGTTATTCATATTATAGGCTCCAGCAACACTGACTGTCACCGACTTCATATTTTTCAACTTAACCTTAATCTGTTGCAGTTAATTTAAAAGTGCAGTTCTTAGTAAAAAATTGAAAGGACCCGTGAACATAATATTTTCCAAAATTGTCAGCATGAATTTTTACAAGAAGGCTTAAGCAAACTTGACACATAATATGGCGTTGAAGTCACAACTCACAACAGTGTAAAACATTGTTATAATAAATTCAAACTTGGCCATTTTCATTCCAGTATACAATTCTATCGAATATCTGTCCTGTCATTGTGCCTGAGAGGATCGTCTCTGAGATTGAGACATGTTTGGGTATGACTAGCAATTTTAAGCCGTTAATAAATATATTCCAGTTGTAATTGATTGGAAAGAAGACTGGTGCGTTAAATGTAAAACACATTTATTAAATTAATCTTGGCAAAACCCAGTGAGTCGGTTTTTCAAGATGAGCCAAATTCAATAAGGGTTATTGGCGGAACAAGCACATCGAAGTAAATTGTTGCTCTTTTATTTGGTATTACCTTTCAGGGTGGGAATAGAGTACCGTAAGACGATAAACTTCGATATTTATTTTCAAGTCACTACCATTATTTTAATTCAACATTAACCTGCGAATATTGACTAACTCAAGAACTTCGGTAAACCTTTTGTGATAAAGCAGCCTGCTTCAAACTTAATGGCTTTTGCCCATTGTTAATGTTGGTGACTCTTAATCAATCATCCACACACGATTCTTCTGACAGATAGGAATATGATAAAATGGTATACATGTTTCATTACCTGTTGTTATTTTAGAAAGGATACAATATTCCTCAGTATTCAACATCTTTAACATTTCATGCATGATCTTCACTCTCTTTGCCTTTTGGACATTGTAATTTTCGAACACTCGCCTCGATAGCCGCCCTCTTAAATTTGTTATACAAGTGAAACATAGTTGCTCAGGAGAGTTTCATCACTAATTCATATTTCGAAGACAAATCGTATGTGATACTATTTACTCTGTGATAGTAGTGACTCAACTGCAGTCGGAGATTGCTGTGTAGCCCATCTCGGTAAATCTTATACTAGTAAAAGCCTACTCGAAACATTTATATTGGGATTATTTTGTTTACATCTTCTGATTGTTCTCTCTCAGCATATGTACCTCTTTCTAAAAGTGTATGACCTCTAAAATGATTAATTCGTTTATGTGTTATAATGATAAATAATTTGAGGAATAACAGAGGATCACTTGAAAACAGATGAGAATATTTATTTAAAACATTAATTACAATATTTACAACAATAACAACAAGATGAAGAATCAAAGGCTATGTTATCTAAACACAAGAGTATGTCAACAACATAGAAAAACAATGCTATACTACTTGGAATAGTAATAATAATTGTGTCAACATCAAAGCAGAGAAAGTAAATGAACTTTGTGTTTTCCAGATTATGCAACTTGAATTAAAAATAAAACCGTCTAGGATTCCATTTATAAGAATGATAATTCTATGTACTGCTGCAAGATACGACGAGATTTCCTGGTAACATATATCAGCGTTGTTTATTGTTATTTTTTCAATGATGATAATAATAGTCTGATGCTTGAACTATTTAGTGACAGGTCCAATAACGATAATAATTGTTATTGATATGTACCACTGAGTAAATATCACCTATAAATTTTTTATTTGATAAATAGGCCAGAAATATAGTTTCAAATTACTCCCAGATCGTTTAGTCCACTGACATTTTACCATCGAAATTGAATGGAATTCTTTCTTTACCCATCTACACTTCAAATCAAAGTAAATTTTAGTGAATTTGTGGTGATTCTATCTTTTATATTGGCTGGTAAGTTTTTCTTTGTTTTTTTTTGCTGTGCTCACAAAAAATTTCAGTTATCGTTATGGATTTCCTTTTATTCTAAGTAAATTTTGTGTGATAGTTTTCATATAAATTCGTATTTTCTATTCGTTATGTTATGCAGAAAATATGAATTTATATGAAGTACCAAAGAAAATTTGCTTAAAACAAAAGGAAATCCATAAATAAATCTGAAATTTTTGTGAGCACAATAAAAAATATGCAAAGAGAAACTTACCAGCGAATGAAGTGGGAAGTTAATTTGTTCAAAAACTCGAATGCTAGAATAAATAAATCCGAACTGACTACTGTGCCACAATAGGAATATTCAAAAGGAAAACATAACAAGCCGAATGGTAGAGAATAAACGTGGCCGTACAATCACTGATGGTTCATTTTGCACGAGTACGACAAGAAAATATAAGAACTGGTTTGAAATTGTTCTGGAAATTCACGAAACAGTGACTATTACAATACACTATTCGAGAGAGTGGAAAAGTGTGTCGTCACAAGGAAACATCCCCAAATATAGAAAAAGGAAAAAGAAAAACGCGATTATCCAATTGAATTAATTGTACTTCGAATTCTAAATTTGACTACTGTTTTCAGAACCAAGAAACATACTTTGAAAAAAGGAATATCGAATGAAGACGTATTTCTGTTTAAATAAGAATAGAGTAGATAAGGGACTCATTGTATCACTCTCGAAGTTAATTATCTTTATGAATAAAACGAGGTTTGGCTAGAAAATTCTTTTTGCTTACTGCACCAGAGACTTGATTTACGTCTCGGAATTTACTACAATCTTTATTAGAAAATTTAATTCATTACATTCTACACTAAAATAGATGTTTTTGGGTACTTTTCTTTTGAATCTTCTCTCTTTATATGGAAATGTAAGACTGTGGAGGATTCAATATTAATTATTCGAGGACAACATAGATATGGACAAAAAGTCATCACTCAAGAAGCAAGTTCTACACGTGCTAACTTCTGTTTTGAATTTAATTATAAAGAAATGGTCAATTAAAGACAGTCGAACCATATTTTTATAAACATCTAGATTATTTGTTATGTCTCATAGACGACAAATTTGAACTAAGTCAAATTATAATTATTGGAGGACATTTTTTATCAGTCGTTGCCGAGTGTTTTTGATGTTGATAGATCGAATGCTGAACGCATGCGAAGGTTACGGTACATAATTACATTCAAACAAAACAAAAAACAAGTGAAGAAACCATAATCAGTATTATAAATATCCAATCATGCATCACTTATCTACTCGATTCTTAAACAAAAATAAGTTCCTTGTTTTTAAAGAATATTAAATAATTTATTTCATGGGAGAAAGTAAATTAGATAAAATGCTTTCGATTAAAAAAATCTTTGTTTGCCTGAGACTCAATAACTTTTGAAATATTTGTGTTGATTTATTCTAGAAATAATTTCTCACGAGACAAGTTTTTATTGTGATATAATTTTCTATTCTATACTATGACAACTAGAACGTTTTGTACCCTCATAGAGTTGACACAATCAGTCATTTTACTAGAGCTACTTTAGCGAGATCAAGTTTGCAGTGTCGTGAAATACGGATCTTGAACAACAGAATTTTAAATTTGAAATGTTTTAGAAACCTCTGTTTCATTCTGAGAAACTTTAGGGAGTATGCTCAAGCTAAAAACATAGATCTTTACTTACTAATATATCCGTTCTTCCAAAACTAGTGTATGCCTCTCTTATATGGGACCATAGCTACAAACAACAAATTAAATAATATTCATTGAGTATCATTAATACGAGTATATGTGGTTCAAGTTTTACATTATTCATCCATCTCAAGAAACACTTTGAAACACAATTTTATCGCGGTTTAATTAAAACGACTTAGAAACTAGACGTATATGTTCCTCCTTGATATCCCTTTACAAAATTATTTGTCTAAAATTGCTGAGTCTTTTAAGAATACAAACACTTTAGTTTTTATCTTTATATATAGAATGAGTCAGTATCACTGTCATATGCAGAACACTTTTGATGTTTTTTAAAGCACTACCTCAAACATATTTTCGTAATGTTCGTACTATTTGTTTATTGAGTTATCATGAAATTATTTATCACTATAAGATTTACTTATATATTGTTTGGGGAGTCGTTTTGGCTTTCCAGTCGCTCTGGATATTTTGTGCGTGACTACGTCTCATTTTTTTCCCAAAATACGTAGAATTCTCCCCAAAGATACTATTTTTTTGTTCCAATTCTCAATGTGTTAGCACTACTACTAAGTCTTCTAGTGAATTAAGGTCTTCCTATCTTTATGTACACTAGATTATTAACATTTTATCTGAATGTATTTCTGGTTTTGTATGTGTAAATAGAATGAAATTAATAAAAAATTCCTAGGGCCGTGACTCTTAGAAATAAATTCAAAATTGTTTATGGAAACCCAGTCACTTACATCGCCCTAAGAAGACCTGTCCGTTCAAGTTGAACATCAAGGTCTTGGTAATTGTTTCCTTTCTTTAATGTGAGACATAGTGCGACCAGATCCAAGTTAATGAGGAACATTCATAGATAAATGTTCTTTTTAAACGACATAAGGCGCGGTACCATAAATCGCTTTTAATCCAAGAGCTTTAGATTGCTAAAAGTTTGCTTGCATTAGTGTTGCCTACTTTTTAAAAACATATAAAATATTTATGGTTTTGGAGAGGGTAAATAATGAGAACATGTGTAAAATAAATGAGTATTATTGATTTTTAGTCTCAAAACAATATTCTTAGACACTTTATGCCTTACTTAACAATTTTTAGATAAACAATCATATCATAGTACAAAACTATGTTGTTTTTCCGTCATTACTGTTGTATCTTTCTGATTTCATGTGTGTAATTATTTCTTAATTCAATATCGGTATCGATGTCAATATCACGTTTCGTATTCATTTGAACCATAGTTTTCCGAAGAAGTGAAAACATTGAGAAACTAGAAATTATTGCTTCTAAAACCAAAACGAACAATTTTCTTAACCTCAAAAAAAACTTTTCAAAAAGAGTGACCCGTGTATACGGCTACTTACAACTGATAAAACTAATATCGACATTTTTTTGGAGTGCGTCCACAAACACGGTTTCTGTACAGTATACTTACATGGAATATAGTACTATTCTCTATTTAGAATACGATTGGCAAACCTAGTCCGAAGTCACCGTACTCACAAAATTAAGGGTAATATGATCTCTGGATTTTCTGAAAATAGTTCTAGAGCCATATTTCCATATATGTTTCCAGACAATTATACAAGGTTTCAATGAAATAATTCTCAGATTAAGGGACAACTATGGTGAAGATAGTACATTATTAGGGCGAACATTATGTTTTAATGAACACTAATTCACAAAGTAATCTGCAAATTTCACCATTTCGTTTTTATCCTGTTTTTGTGATCAGAATATTGGACCACGGATATCGATTTTTGATAAATGTTATATGGGTATATTTACTTCTCAAACCAATAATTTTATGAATTATATAATACTATTTCAATGTATTAGATAAGATATTAAGAAAATATTGGGGGTACTAACTTTTGTGTTTGATGTACTTGGAAACAAAATTTATTTTCAATTATTCTCATACTTTTACGGACGACCCTACTCCCATGGTAAACTTTTAATTAAATCTCCAATCAATATATAATATGAATACGTTATCCTCTAACAACTAGTCACTAAACAAATCAGTCGCCTTGTCATCCTTCCTTATCCAAGAGTTGTTTATGTGGAAAATTTCAATCACTATGCTGTTATTAAAGAGACAATTACTTTATACAAATTCATGAGTGGTCATTTTAATTATATGATCAATTTAAGATGTATTAAATTTCAATAAAAAATATGATTTATAGTCTCCCTCTTTGCAAAATTTGAAACTTTAGAAACATTGTCAATAATAGTTTCACTTTAAATATATGTATATTCTGTTGCAGATTTATTTATGAAGTACTACGGACCAGTCTGTTATATTCTCTACAAAATATATGAGCCTTTAGATAAATGCGAAAAGGTTTTCATGAAGATGTCTAACATTTCTAACTTAATCACACAGGTAAAAATAAAATAATATTTCCTATATTCAACATATCATTAAGTATAATTTGTTCGCTATCTGATATAAAATGAAATAATAAACATTAAGGTATCAATTTTGAAAAACGATTGAGAATATGTAGTGTACGAGGTGTGACTATTAAGGAATAAGACCAGCGCTGCTAGAGAATAAGCATGCATGTGCCAAAGGTTGATGACTATCAGCCATTTGGCCTGAAGTCTAACAAACCAGTGCACTGATGCCCGTTGTACTGATAATCTCGCAAAAAGTCCAAAATGTTAGGTATGTTGAGTCTGTAAAGGGGTGCAATGAGATATACCTGAAATGTCCGATTTTCTCATTTTTGGTGCACTAACTAAATGTGTTATTTTTATAAATGAAATCAAAGAAAAAACAATAAGTAGTGAACTTTTTATAGAGATTCAAAGTTAGTCACGCCTAGTCAAGTTTCAATTTTTCATTTAAATATAATAGTATGGTATATAAGATCTACTGTAAAAAAATTATCTCTCCATAATCATCCCATTTGAAAATACCGTAATTTTTATGTTTTTATGTGATGGTTTTTATATGGGGTTATTCCACTTTAAAACTTGTCCTTTGAAACGTAAGAATGTTTTCACATTTGGCAAGAACTGGAGGGTTAAAATAATACAGAAAAATGTCAATTTCTGCGTCATCATTTATGAGCACATAATGTTTGTGAGCTCATTTTAAAGAGTAAAGGTATCAGCTTGAGTGAGTATTTGGGACAGTCAAAAATTGCGACAACCAGCGAAATTATCGAAAAATTTCAACAAATACTACTGGACTAACTGAAGAATTATACATCGGTAAACTAATCGTGAAACATTTTCCGGACCTTATCGGTGTGATTTAAGCATAACGAGTCTGATATTTTCCCTCTATTCTTAACTGTAGATATGAGACTTGTATACATTTCTACGATCCAGAAACAAAGCAGCGACACTCTGGTTCTTCAAGACCTAAGAAATTTTGTGTCCAGAAATCTGCTGGAAAATGTTTTGTTTCAGTTTGGGATTGACATGGAATAATCATGATTGATTTTTTGGATAAGGATAGAACAATAACTGGAGATTACCATTCGACATTACTGACCACTCTATGGGAAAAAATTAAAGAGAACACTATCCAAAGGTGTTTTGTTTTTGCAGGACGACGCCCCTGCACACAAATCTCATGTTGCCATGCATGATGCAAGTTTACATTACTAGAACAACTTTATTCACCAGATTTGGCTTCGTCCGACTATCATCTCTTTCCTCAACTGAAAAAAAGTTCAAAAGGTCGTAAATTATCTTCCAACGAGGAGGTAATAAAAGATTTGGAGGTCTAGTTTGCAGAGCAAGAATGAAACATTTTTTTAAAGGTATAGAGACGCTGCAGGTTCGTTGTAATAAATGTATCCAATTAAGAGGAGAATATGTTGAGTAATAAAATATTTTGACATTGAAATTTTATTTGGTTCTATAGTAGGCTAAGAATTTTTCAATATAACCTCGTATATACACAAATTATAATAAATTATTGTTGTTTCAATATATTTCAAAAAACTGAATCAGTTTTTAACAAAAAAAACTTTCCATATACTTTTAATCACGTTTTGATGTCATCGGGACCACTGTGCAGTGTAGCCGAAAATAGAGCAACGGACTGTATGAAACTTCACATAAAACTTATAATTTATTAAAACAAGCGTGTTTTTGAGTGGTTTAAGCGTGATCAAGATGGCCGAGAAGATGTTGAAGATGATTAACGTTCGGGTCGCTCTTCCACATCAAAATCGAATGAAAATATGGAAAGAATCGGTAATCTCATTGGATCTGCCGTCCGCAATGTATTTGTGCGTTTGCAGAATTTATAGGAATTGACGATGAATATGTGCTGCAAATTTTACACGAATATTTTAACATGCGAAAATTGTGTGCAAACCTGGTGCCTAAAATCTTCACATTTGAACTACAAGACACTCGCAAAAATATTGAATACGATTGACTGACTCAAACTGATTAGAAAAGCTAATAACGTGTTCCGAATCAAATCTGCATTACAAGGAACAAAATTTGAGACTGTTGAAGCTGCCCTGAAGGCAAAGACTCTCTGCACTGTTACGATCAATGGAAGATTCGCATGGAGGGATGTAGGGATAGAGGAGTGGTATCTATTGAGGGTTATAATAAATAAACACATATTATCAAAATATGATGTTTTAAATTTCTTTAATTTTTTATTTCTTGACCTTTTGATATATTAATGCATCTAAATGTTTTTGATTTAAGGTCTCTTCTGATTTAAAACTAGTCTTTTTAATAATTTTTGGAAGAAAGATAGAATTTGACGTTTTGACTTTTCTTTAAGTCCCTATCAAAATATGATATTGACACTGACAATTTGCGTATTTATATTAACCAATAGATCACCTACATCGATAAGAAAAATTTCTTATTAGAACATTTTCTATTTTGATTTTATTCCTATTTTGATGTTCATGATGTAGGTAGATCTATTGATTAATATAAATACGCAAATTGTCAATATCATATTTTGATAAAGACTTAAAATTAGTCGAAACATCAATTTTGTATTAATATTCCACAAATTATTAGAAAGACTAGTTTTAAAACTGAAGAGACCTAAAATTAAGAACATTTAGGTGCATTACGTTTTATATTACCGGTCTCGTTATTTAATTGCTACACCTCGTACAATTAGTATATTTTAATAATAATTTAGTTCATTACTGTATCGAAAAAAATCAAGGCATTCACTATTGATTCTTCAAAAAATTAGCTAATTACATATCAACAAATTTTGATTATCAAATGCACATGTTTCACTTAATACGCATGAATGACATAAAATTTAGGAAGGAAGCTTCAATACAAGGATTTTGTAATTACCAACGTAAATTGGGTTTTTACTCATAAAATATTGTTTTAAAAATAAATAATGACACTATTATCAATGAATTGCGCTGATACATATTCATTTATAAACGAAACTTTCTGTGCTTTCATTGTTCTACTTGTCCTGATAAAAGTTCAAAAATATGTAGTGTTACACAGATTCAGTTAAATCAATTTTAAGAATATTCCAGTTATCCAAGGTTAACTATAATTTATTATGATTTCTCTTCAATAGTCTTTTTATTGAATGATTTGTTGATTGTAGACTAGACAGAGAGGTATCTCGCTTCTGAACACCAATCTAGGTAACAGAACATTTAACTGGCAATTCACTTCTAATAACCGTTTTCCCTAGTTTAGGTGAGGTTTGGCTCAAAAATTTTTTCTCTTGTCACATTTAATAACAATAAGCCTAATTGTTAATTATTTATGTACATCCTTAACGTATCCATCGTATTCTTTAGTACCTAGATATATGAGGATATTTCTATCATGTTATTTTAGTTTTTTATACTATTTCCTCTTGCAACTAATTAGATACTAGTTAGTAGTATATCCCTAGATATTCATGGGAGGTTTATTTAAGTCTTTTTGCTTTTCCTTTCTACTTCTCTTGATATTGTTCTAGCTTTCTCACTTACTGGTCTAAGTTTACAGTTTACAAATTTGCTACATTCCTTTTTGGCTTTTTTCCATGTTGTACCTCTTTTCTCAAATTTATTACCTATTACTTTGTCCTACGTCGCTTTAGGTCTCCGTCTTTTTTTGTTTTTGTCTACTTTTGCATCCCATACTCTCTTCACTGGCCTTGACTCTGTCAACTGTCAACTAATTTCAAGATTTTGTGGTATTTGGTCATTTGTTGTTACCCCTCTCACGCGCCTTAAATATTTCATCTCTACTGTTTGCAATGCATTTATTTTTCTATTTCCATGTTTCGCAGGATTGTTATTGGATGGTAAATTGCTTTATAAACACTTAGTTTTGTACTTCTTGAGACTTCTCTTTTATTTATTAGGCAGTTGCTTATATGTGCTTATGGCATTTCTAATTATCTTGGCGATTTCTGAGTGCAATCTACTTTCATGGGATCAATTTTATCTTGAAAATAGGCAAAAAAGTTATAACATCTCCCAGATTATAAATGTTTTGAAATCATATAGTCTCCGCAACACAAGTTTTTTTCCAAAATTTGATAATTTCAAAAATTGTATACTTTACTTAAAGCTGTATTTTTTTTAGTTGATCTTCTTCATGATGTGCGACAGAGTATTACTATGTGACTTTGGTGGTACCAACTGCCCACAGAAAAAAATTACAGGATTGTACTCATTGATGTTTTACAATGTGATAGCTTATTGTACGAGCTACATTAAAGAATTGGTAGAGAAAGAAGACTGGTCTGTTACAGTGAGAATGACCCAGCATAGTAACATAAAACATGTCGCTATGTCTGCTACAAAAATTGTATTAGAATGGACGAAAGCAGTAACTTTTATCATAACCGTAACTTTTATGCTTCTTGTATTTGGATTAGAGCAAGGATTAGAGCATTATCAACCAACTGCTTTATATACTTTTGTTACTTGGACCTACTATATGTGCACCGAAAAAGTATTTGTCGAATTATTCTTACCGTTACTGCTTTCACTGAAATTAAAATCTTTGGAAGCACTAGAACCGTTGTATGCACCAATACTACTCAGATACTACACAATTGGTTTAGCTGTAATTATTGTAACGCTTCTCAGCTTTCATGGACAACTACGCTTTACTGCTTTATCGTTTCATCTTACGGTTTTCTTACGGACTAAAGATTTAGTGATGAATTACCTGAAGAAACTTAAAGCCGAACAAGCACTTTTAGGACAATTCCGATATGCTACAGACGAAGAAATAAGAGATTGTGATGATGTTTGCGCTGTATGCTTAAGCGCAATGGAAAGAGCAAGAGTAACTCCATGTCAGCACATGTTTCATGCAGTTTGCTTGCGCCAATGTTTAAATAATTCGTCAATGTGTCCGATTTGTAAACGACAATATACTTTCGTACACTAAAATTAATTAGATGTAGCTTTAGATTAATTTATTTATAATATTTTAGTTTTTAAGTGAGCCAATATATATTTTTTCATATTTACATGTTCTTACCTATTTGTATCGCAATAAAATTAAATAAAATTCTATGGTATTTTTTTGAGAATGTCGGGTTTTCACATTTAAACTTTATAGTTGCAGGATGACAATATTACTGAAAAATGTTCTGGCATCCGAGTAATAATTCTTTCCTAATGAAGATGATTATCTAAAATTGATGTAGTGTTGTGAATTCAACACCAAGAGTTGCCTCTATCATTGGATTGATGCATATCGAATCTTCATCGATCATACTCTCACTCTCTCAATGTCTCCAATAACTGAAGAGTAGGAACAACCACATGTGTCTCATCATCATTATCTTTTAAATTCGCTATGCCAGCGAAACACAATTGCTTATGAAAGACTTTAATCACCAAATGTGAGTTGCAACCCTTCAAGATATTGTAGTTCAATTAAGCCGCCGTTGAAATCACGCATAAGCTCCCTTAATAAATGTAAAATTTGGGTGGAAATCGTATGTTTCATTATCTACTGTGTAATAGCTGTAACTCGAAAGCTTTCTACTTAAGAATGGAGGTATTCGCTATTCTTAATTCCTTTTTCTTCTTGTTATCGTCATTGTTTCTGAGCCGCACATTTGTATAATCGCTTTTCAATATTTTCCAATTACATGACATGCTCCTTTCGTTGTTGATATTTATTTATTTTGTCTCTCCTATTTCTATGATTTGCTTGTCAAACAAAATATCTTTTGTTTTATTTTCAACCCTATTTCTTCTGCCTCTTGCCAATTAACTTAACAAAGTTCCTATTATGATTTTTGCTTTTGTAATCTATGTCGTCTTAGTTTTCATGGTAAATCTTCAAAATTTTGTGTTTTGTCTGCACCTGATCACTGATTTCAATAAAATCAGTTTATAACTAAAAATATATACCTCACCGATATCGCCTACAGCCTCCCAAAAAGAGTTTTAAGGAAATTTTCGACATCTACTATATTTATTCACCTGTCTATTGGTTTATTCCACGAAGAACTCACATCGTCTGAAATATTCTTTCGGGAATCCCATCTCTAAAGGTAGGTTTTCATTTAATGAAAATTGATTGAACAAATTAAAACAAATTAATGTCTTACAAATTCTAGCATAACTTCTTGAAACGTTCAAAATAATTCATAGTCCCTTCCACTTAAGTAAAGGAAAGATGGTATTCGTGAACGTGTTTGTCGTTAGTGATTAGTGGAATGCACCATATAATGCATAGAAAGCATTTTGTTCTATTCCTAATTTGTTATTTTTCAATAATTAAATAAATAAAAGAAACAATGTTATAGTTAGTGAAGATTTGCAGCAAAGAAAAATATTTCATTTTATGGATAACAAATATGATTAACGTTAAATCAACTCAAGTAAATGTATTCCCTTGAATGAGACGAAGAAGATATGGAAGTTTGAAAAATTATGTTCCAAAAATGTGAATATAATGACTTGAGATAATATGTAGTTTCCAAAAGATTTAATTATCGTTCAGAAATCAGTTATTAGGAATGAAATTAATTGATGGGAAAAAAGGGAGGACGTTTATAAAAATTATACATAAATCTTAGTCAAATATACAATTATAAACAAAACTTCATTAGACAGGAATTCCGTCCCTCTAGACTTATTGATGATAGTACGATATTTTTTGCAAAGTCAGAATAAGACGATTTAGTCTGCATACTTTGCCAATAATCTATTTTTATAACTGAGCTAAACTCATTATTTTATGAAAATCTAATTGAGTTGAATATGAATATGTGAACAACCTCGCATAAAATATGCAAAATTTTAATCGAATGGAATTGGTAAGTGTAAGTAACTATTTTCGTCATTAAACTTCATGCCATCATCTAGTGTATATTGATATCCATAATAGTTTCGGTTTTGTATATTAAGTTGTATAACCTTTAGGAAGCAATTGTAATAACAAAAGATAATTAAATAGTTCGAACAAGGATACATACTGTGATAGATTGTAAAAAGTCACCAAGAAACATAAATATAAAACACATATTTGCTATATTTTCTTAACAGTTTCAAAGGATATGGTTTGCTGTTTACTGTTTATTTCGATACCTATTGATATTTTTCGTAACCCAAGATCATGAATTTTATCGAGAAGAGGCAAATAAAGAAAAAATTCACTTCCGCTCTCCAAAATTTTTATCTTATTATCATAATTTCAACTACCAACGATTAATCGAAATATATATTTTTGAAATTAATCGGTAATCGATTAACCGGAAAATATAAAAATATAGATTAATCGAAAAAATCGAATATTCGGAAATAATTGGTTAATCGAAAATAATCGATTAATCGGAAATAATCAAATAGTCGAAAATAATCAAATAGTCGAAAATAATCAAATAATTGAAAAATATCGATTAATCCTTTTCTAAAACGCGATGATAGTCTCTTTTAAAGTTAATCAAGATAATTGTTCAGCAAGAAGTAAATCTTTTAAATTTTTTACAAACCTATAATAATGGACATTACAAAAAGCTGATACTAAACGCTGACAAATTGATACTCCTGAATGTTATCCTGGAATTACTATACTAACTCCAATTCAAAACATTCCAGAAACTCCGTCTGGAGAAAATTATGTAACGGGGTCTACCATTCTACCTATTTCTTTGGAATTAGGTAATAAAACATTGGTAGATGAATACGATGAAACTGAAATTGATGAAGACATTGTAGAACTAAAAAGGCAAATAGCTTCATTCATCTTAAACACACTTAAAAACAGATATGAAAACAAACGAGAAAACTCATATTGCAGACTGCCATTTTCATGGACCCACGTTTTAAAGGATCCATTTTTAGTTCTGCAGAAAACCAGATAATTGAAAATATAATATTACAACTTAATAGACAATTAGAAATAATTCCAGTTTCTGAGAATAGACCTGCGTAATCAAGAAAAAAGAAAAGCGGACTTTCATCAATGTTTAAATCTATGAAAACTGTTGAAGGAAGAAATGCCGTGAGTTTAAATGTAAAAATTAAAAATGAAATCGAACAATATATGAATATACCAGTCATTGATGTTGAAGAAGATCCACTGATATGGTGGAAATATAACGCACATGTATTTCCTTTTCTTTTCCAATGTGCAAAAAAGTTTCTCTGTATTCAAGCTTCCAGTGTTCCATCTGAGCGAGTATTTAGCAAACGAGGCCAAATAGTAACTGACATAAGAGCGTCACTAACTGGAGATCATATTCACCAGCTTGTTTTTTAATTATGAATAAGAGGTTTGTTAACATTCCTAAAAATTTGTAATAAACCTCTTCCAAGATAATTTTTTGTTTTGCTTTTAGTTGCAACCCTAAATCTAAGACTAAAGAGTTTATTCTGAAACAAGCCCATTAAGAGCTAGTGACAAATTATCACTTTTAATTAATAATATACAAAAGAGATTGTTGGGTAAGGTGGAGCTTGTGGACAACATCCTGTGAGAATTTGGTTTCATAAAATACAATGTATCTTGCCTATTTTCATTCTCAAAAATGCATAATGATTTTGGTACAGTTCAATTGAATTTAAAAGAGAGTTTTTAAGTGGCTTTATTACAAAGCGGCTATGGCATACACACTATTTTTCGTACAATCGTTAAAATAATCAAATAATATAATAATCAATTTAACGATTAAAAAATTTATTTTCAATATAAATCAATATCAGAATCTTACTTCCAAATATCTTCTGTAGGTTCATTATTTGGTTTGTTTTTATTGGGAATCAAACCATAATGTCTTCTGTATGTTCTTAGTCGTATACTCGCTCTTTATCTTGTTTTTTGTAGGAATCAAACCACAATCGAAAATTAATAAATTAATTAATCGAAAATTGATTATTTTCAATTAATCGATTATTTCCGATCTAGCGATTATTTTGGATTGATCGATTATTTTCGATTGATCGATTATTTTCGATAAATCGATTATTTTTGATTATTTTATATAATCTATAATCTATCATATTTTTTTATAATTGCCCAGCCCTACTATTCACCACTACTTCAACTTGATCAATACACTAGCAGATGTTCTGTATAAAAACGATGAAATGATGGGCCTTTTTGTAGTAAATATCTAATCTATATTCTAAGTATTTTGAAAGATCTAAATATTACATTCATCTATAATTACAGTTAAGTGTACATGTCTGCAAATATGATGAGTATATAACGGCATCCAAGCAGCAATTACAGATAATCAACTTAACGCAGGATTTATACATTAAACTAATCACAATATCAATTTAGTGGTTTCTGATCTGCTGATAGTTTCAGTAGTATAACTGCAATATAAATAAAAATAGATGTGACTCTCAGAATATTTGCGGCTGTGTTGACTATGAAAAGCTGCAGTTACCACGTCGCAAATTTTTAATGAATCAAAATGAATTTGTTCCTAATGTCCATGTCCTACGTGCTCACAGATGGATGAGTGATTATTTATTTATTGTTAAAAGCATTCATATGCTAGTAGTATTTTTGTTTGTATTTTCTTCCTTTCTACATTTATTTATCCAATTAATAAAACAATTTTTTATCAATTCTTCTAATAATCGATTCCAAAATAGATTATGGATAAAGTTATACTGAGGAAAAAAACAGACTCATCTGTTCATCCCTTTTGATCAAACCTTTAACTCTCTCAACTAACTTTATTAGAATCAGAGGCTTAATAGAGAAATATCAGAACGGCGATTTTAATAAACGCGAAAATTACTTAACCGATCATTATGAAACTTCGTACACATATTCTTGGAGGTATTAGAAGTAACATAGGTTACTTTTTATGAAAAAATTGCTATTTACAATATAAGTCCAGGAAGTGATCTAGTACGGTACGAAATAGATGTTAATGGACGAGGCGACGAAGTGCCGTAATAATAACTTCACAGACGTATATCGTAATATTTCATATATTAATATAATTTTGCTTTTTATTTAAAACTGAAAAACGTATGAAAAAAAATATGTCATATGTAAAAATTTTACTGAAAAATAGCTCCTTTGATTATTCTCTTATTATTTAAAAAAATAAAAATTAACAAAAGTTACTAAGGTAACATTGTAAACAAAGGCAGATATATTCAATTTTTGGAAATACAAAAAATATTTTTTCTATGACCGTGCGTTTTAACCCACTTTCCGGCACTCATTTCAGTTTTGAAAGTGTCACTTTCCCGCACTAGTGCGGGAAAGTAAAATTATGCAAATTTTGACCTTATTACATAGTTTTTTACTTTTGAGATTATAACTATTGTTACTACAGGTAAATAAATATTTACGAAACAGTACGAAACATCAAATAAAATGGAAACCTTTTCTAGCTTTTTGTAGCATTTTTAATTTTTTGAAAATATAAAATAATACAGATATTTATTATATAACCATGTAATTGTTACTAAAACTTCAAAGTTGTTCAAAACGTTTCGGAAGTGACCGAATAAGTGCAATCTTCTTCTAAATTAAACCACATTAAATCGAATCCGATACAATAATATTAATGGATTCATCCGACGAAGAACTTCCCGAAGACATTTTGAAGGCTGCAAATGAAACTAATTCCGAGCTGTTACCTGCCAAATAACTTAAAACCGTTGCCGTCACCGTCATATTTATGCGACCTGCAACCGATGCCATCCTCATCGACGTCATCTACCTTCCAGTTGAAACCAATTAACTCCACTGGACTAACAAATTGTGTTTTCAATATTAATATTTATAATAATTAGTAGTTTCTAGTTAATGTTTTATGTATTATTATGTTTGTTGGAATAAAATAATTTTTGAGAAATAGGTTGGTATACTTTTTTGTATATACGGTCGTAGAAAAAATAATGATCCTAACTCATGCGTAAAGTGTATTTCCCGCACTTGACCGCTTGCCCGAACTCCGCTCCGCGTCGTTTGGGACAACTGCAGTCGCGTGTGGGAAAGTATCACTTTCCGCACTTGTTAGGAAAATAACTATTTTCTACGACCGTGCGTTTTAACCCACTTTCCCGCACGCATTTTAGTTTTGAAAGTGTCACTTTCCCACACTAGTGCGGGAAAGTAAAATTATACAAATTTTGACCTTATTAGATAGTTTTTTACTTCTGAGATTATAACTATTGTTACTACAGGTAAATAAATATTTACGAAATAGTCCATCAAATAAAATTTAAACTTTTTCTAGCTTTTTGTAGCATTTTTAATTTTTTGAAAATATGAAATAATACAGATATTTTTTATATAACCTTGTAATTGTTACTAAAACGTCAAAGTTGTTCAAAACGTCTTGAAAGTGACCGAATATGTGGAATCTTCTTCTAAATTAAACCACATTAAACCGAATCCGATACAATAATATTAATGGATTCATCCGACGAAGAACTTTCCGAAGCCATTTTGAAGGCTGCAAATGAAACTAATTCCGAGCTGTTACTTGCCAAATGACATAAGACCGTTGTCGTCACCGTCATCGTCATCTTTATGCGACCTGCAACCGATGCCATCCTCATCGACGTCATCTACCTTCCAGTTAAAACCAAATAACTCCACTGGACCGGCAATTCTTACTAGTCTACAGAATACAACAAATTGTGTTTTCAATATTAATATTTATAATAATTAGTAGTTTTTAGTTAAAGTTTTGTATATTATTAAGTTTGTTGGAATAAAATAATTTTTGAAAAACGGGTTGGTATACTTTTTTGTATATACGGTCGTAGAAAAAATAACGTTGCTAACTCATGCGTAAAGTGTCTTTCCCGCACTTGACCGCTTGCCCGAACTCCGCTCCGCGTCGCAGTCGCGTGCGGGAAAGTATCACTTTCCGCACTTGTTAGGAAAATAACTATTCCCAAAGATTGAAAAAGTGCCGAAGCAGAAGGTCAAATTATTCCAATTAAGTCTTCTAAAGGTACGAAGTGCCATGACTCAATTTAGTGCTGTAAAGTCGACTTTATAGTACAGTATACAGAAACCAAATTTTTTTTACGGAAGATACAAAATTATTTGTCAAAAAATTTCAAAATCTAGCTTCTTCAACGCCATCTAGCATACCAGTAATAAAGTTTCACTATATTACCGTTGCACTCCAACAAAATTGCCTATAGCTTCAGCTGTTTGGAATTTTTCTATATTTATTGTTATTTTTTTATAGTATAAAACAATTTGAATTTTTGAGGTTAGGTGTCATTCCTGTTGTTAGATGGTATTCATTATTTTGGATCTTACTCTTTGGTTTTAACTGTGTCGGTAAGGGAGAAAGTGTTTCAATATTTCGCATTTATATCTCTATAAATTGTTAAAATTTAATATTATTTATTTTTGTTACAGAGAAATATATTTTAACGTTTGTGGTTGTATTTCAATAAAGTATATTCATATATTATATATATATATATATATATATATATATATATATATATATATATAGTAATTGATAATCTCAGCTAAGCAATGAACTATAGTTAGCTTCATGTTTTTTCAATCGATGACTAGTTGCCTATATGACTCATATGTTTTCAGAAATAATACATTTCAATACATAACCAAATTCGCGGTGCTTGATGTATTTATCAGTTTTTTCTTAATGGTTGATTTGTATACGATATCCAAATCTAAAAGATTTCATTTTCGCTATGAAGACGATATTGTGTTTTTAAAGGAAGTCGTGTCTACTAACCTATGGTTAAACCTCATAATTTATAAAGTGAAAAATATTCACTACCACCGCTTTATAAAGAATAATAATAACTTTAATAATAAAAATGTCGATTCATTCTTTCCTTAGCTCCACTATTTTGACATAACAAATGTATCAGAGATCGTGTCAAATGCTTGCAGCTGACATGACATTTTCATGATATACATTTGGAAGAAAATTCAAAATTGAATCAGTATTATTATGTCCACCTCTCTCCTTCAAGTTATTGCTGAAGATGACATCTTAGGTAATCATCAGAATGAAATAAGGTACTACTATAATTATTTAGTATGATGTATTTCAAAATTATGTAGATTCATTACTTATAATTAGAGACATAACCGGTGCCCAGAATGAACGCGAACATGACGCGCTCCAGACGTTCATGAGTGTTAAAAATACACCCTAAATTTAAAGCTGCACAGAATGAACGCGGGCATACGCTGGTTCGCTAATAAACATAACCTTAATTGGGCATGTATATAAAGAAATTTGAACGCTGATCAACGATTTTGAATTATTTATAATGTATTATATATTTAATTTACTGTATGAAATGTGAGGGAAAATATGTACAAAACGACATGACACGGCGGGCGTTGGTTGGTGAGACCCCCTTGAATAGAAATATCTAGAGTTACTTTACTACAACATATTTTAAAATGAACGAAATAGATCCAGAAGAATTTTTTGATAAATGAATCGGGGTTTATATGATCAACTTTTGAACTCATTGGGCAGAGACTTAATAAAACATTCAATAAGGAAATTTAATTGTCGATTAGATCAAAAAGTTAATCACCAGTTCTTGTCAGGGGATTTTCAAATGGAAAAATTATTCCATATATTCTGCCAAATTTTAGTTCTCTTGTATCCAGCTGACTGTGTGTTATATAAACACTTATTAGTAAATAAATTCCATTAGCCTTTCATTCAGAGAAGTCATTTTTCAGGGTATCTCCAACTACAAATTACACTAGAAAAGTGAGGTTATGTTTTTAACGTTCATTGTCGATCAGCGCGTAAAAAGTAGAAAATTTGTTAACTTCGACGTCAAGAGGATGTACCAGCGCGGTCGTTGTGTACAATATCACAGTTTCTTAACATCTTTGACATTTATGAACGTCTAGAGCACATCATGTTTGCGTTCATCCTGTGTACCGTTTAAGAGACGCTATGACTTTTATGATCTACCAGAATTGTGAATGTTTTTTTTTTATTCTTTATAATAACATTGAATGATGGTTCCTCAATCTTTGAGTGTCATACAGGAATATAAAGATAGTTGATAAGTAAATCAATTTCATTTATAATCCAAGATGTGATACAAATATTGATAGCCTTACATCAAGGATGAAATTGCAAATTTGCAACAAATTTTATTAACATAAAAAAATGAATAGTGTATCTGATTACACTCCGGTTGAATCATCGTCAGAACCCGATGGTCGATATGCTTGAGGTAAGATTTTATTAGACTATGGTATAAATTTCGAGTTTCCTGCCATCATATTTCTCACAAATTTGATGGTAATTGATTTTATTACCAGTGTGGCCACAGAAAAGCAAATTTAGGTTCTTATAGTAATTCCAATGTGCAATATGTTTGTTGTTTTGCTGAAAAAGAACTTATTGTAAAGTGTCTTGCACCAATTCAAAAGTTGGCGACAATAGACAGAGATATAGTGTACGTATAGAACAATTCTATTTTCCTGTCTAAATCATTAATTGATCAATAAGAAAGATCTATAAAAGGGACTTTCTGGGTGTAATATTATGATCATAAAGAGTTGATATGTTTATTTTCTACAAGACGAGAGGGTTAGGTTACACATTGAACAATATTTGAAAGTATGCTTACAATGACAACTTGACAAAAATACAAAGAAGACTGGTTACAAAGCCATCACTTTCCCATTAGTTTGATAAAAAAAGTTGATCTCAGGTTAACGCTATTCCTAAAATCAAGGATCTGTGGAGACATCGAACCAAGACGTTCATGATATATTAGTTCAAAGGATGAATGAAAATAATTCTGAGGACAAAGAAGTATTCAAATAGCTTCTTATCAAGCTACATTGCAACGAAACTTTTTTTTGGTATATGCTGGACTGAATTTGATTACAAAAATTTGTCTTGAGGAAGACAAAGTACGAACGCTCCTAGAAATATCATGACTTTGTTCATTTTTGAGAATAATGATTTTTATGAATTAAATAAAGTTGGACGAAAACTGCATACCAGAAATGAATTGCAGGACAATAAAATGTAAGTTCGTTTGTTCATTCTGCAGTACTCACGCATCTCTCTTACATTTTTCTCACATTAATAATTAAGCTGCAGATCACAGTCGTTTCCAATGAGATAGATTGTTGCTATGGAAACTAGGTCTAAGCAAGGATTTATCTGTTGTTATTGCAAGAACAAATGCCAAAATAAAAAGTGTAAATGAAAAGAAAGATCAAATGTAACGGCAATGCCTTTGTATTTCTTCTTGCTGCAATAAGTAGATAATATTAATATCTATTTGAGTAATGAGTTGTTACTGAGAAAATAATGTATTCAGAGAGCTCCTTATGATGCTTCAATGCAAATTGATTTCATAAATTCCGGAAGAAGACAGAGGATCCGCGGCATACAGAGAGATTATGGCTATGGTCATTTCTGAATAAAATAGTTTTTATAATTTAGGTAAAATCAACGCCCGCGCGCCGTTTTGAAGAAACTGCTGTACTCAAGCAAAAATCTCTCCTATAGTTGTCATTACTAATGAGACAGACTATTGCTAAGGAAACTAACTCTAAGTAAGGATTGAAGGAAACAATGCTAAAATAAAAAGTATATATTTTGCAAGATCAAATGTAACTGCAAGTGTGATGATAGTTCTCCTGCTATAAATAATATTGATATCCATTTGAGCAGAGCCGGACTTAGAGTCATCGTGGCCCCCGGGCCAAAACACTTAAGGGGCCTATGTAAGGCGGGCGTTTTACGTGAATTCTTACATCAAGTTAATTTTTCATTATAGTCAATTTATTCATTATTTCTAACTAAAAATAGTACAAAATTACGTTCATAAATTAAAAACATTTTTTTGTTATTTTGCTACCTACAAATTCTTCAATAACACTAGTGCAGTCAATCGATTTCAGTAGCTCATTTTCAATACCCAATACGCTATATTGATTTAGTTTTTTTTGAGTCATTGTGGTTCGGTGGTCATCTTTAATTAAGGAGAGCCTTGTAAACGATCTTTCCCCACTAGCATTTGATGGCATTATACTTAAAAATATTCGCTTAGCGATCTCAACATTTGAAAAAATAGCAAATAGTTTTTCTTCATACATAAATTGATACATTTCACCAATGACGGTTCGAAAACATTTGCGTTTAGTAGATGGCATTTAAAATGAATAAATTCAGACTCTATGGATGGCTATGGATGTATTTTTTCGCTTGCATTCATATATTTAAAAATCAATCATATGGCTCGTCGCGAGGCCCCCCCGCAGCGGGGGCCCCCGGCGCACGCCCGGGTTGGCCCATGCCTAAGTCCGGTTCTGCATTTGAGTAATGAGCTGTGTCTGAAAAATAAATCTTGCTCTTTGTGATACATAACCATTTTTTAAGAGAAAATAGTACATTACGCACTACGGGAGAAAAGTTGGGCATTTTTGCCCGCTTTCGGCTCGGGTAACGAAAATAGTGGGCGGGATTACCCTACTTTTCTCCCGTAGTGCGTATACTATTTTTTCTCTCGCCGGGATGAAAAGTTTGTCCTTGACGTATTCAAATTCACTAGAATCGCCTAAATTCATTTTTTTAATTTCATTTCTGTATTTTCACGCGACTATAAATACTAAATGTTGTATGAAGGAAACTGCTACTGTATCTACAGTAAACATTTCGATAAAAAAGTCGTTGCTACGATACCGGGAATAAAAGATAGTTCTTCCCGGGAGAGAATAGGCCACTGCATACTAGAGTCGGAAAACGAACTTTTCATCCCGGCGAGAGAAAAAATAATATATTTGAGGTCTTCTAAATTGAGGAATGCTAAACTAGAAATGACAATATGCCTTAATATATGTTTAATCGGCATCTGTGCAACTTTTCGACAATTGATCATGTCGCGAACTGAATATTTTCCAATACTTCCTCACTTCGCTCAATGATCATATATATTTCTTAGTTTACGCAAGCTTCTGCGGAGAAAAAAGTATACTTTTCCGAAATATCATCTTATAATTTGTCAGTCACTACCATTTTTATATTATAGAATGGCGACCATTTGTGGGGGAGCTTCTCATAGGCCTAGGATTCGAAATCATGGAAGAAATGCATTATGTTGAACAATTTTTTATTAAATTGAAAAGTTTCTACGCATTCACTTCACAGGTAAAGAACTGAATGAAATATGAGTCTTTGGATTCATATGTTAAGCAATGAGTATTTGTAGCAATTTCACCTTTAATGCTGATTCGGATATTCCTGTGTACTCAGCCGAGAACTTTATTAGCAAGCTACTAGTATTCAAATAATATGTGTGAGCAATCACTGTTCTAGTACACTGGAGTGTGAGTGTATTCGAACACAGCTCTACTTTTTTGTGCTAGTGAATGGTGGAGGTCCGAAAGCACAAGTGCACTGGCAAGTGCAAGTGTGAAAATAAAATAGCAAGTGTCTTCCGTTTGTTTTGAAAGTCGTGTTAAAATGAAAATAAAAACAAGCTGATATATAAATGACGAATGTTTGAGGTATGTAATGTGATGATTATGAAAATAAACTTGAACGATAAGCTGCATATTGCAAATTAAGAGATTCTGCCAAATTACGTACAATTCAATACAATTCAAGATGCGAAAAATGAAATCAAAAACAACAGATCGACTTATTATCAGGAGTTAAAAAATTTGGACATTGCGGCAGACGAAATTTATAAACCGAATATTAGGTAATACGACATATTACATGCAGTTATGAAGATGCAACCACAAAGAAAAAGTATGCTACATTATCCTCAACTGAACTGGCATGCGAAGAAGCATTCCAGTGAACTAGCATGTGTGAATACCAAATTTCTCGCTAGTGATGCATGCGCATTTTATTCGGCTGAGTACACTGGCTGAGCCATTTATTATGTAACTTATTTTCTCAGCATTGTGGACACTCACTTGTGAATTCATGAACATCAGGTATACATATGATATAATTTTATATTTCCACTTTTTAGGTATGTTTCTTCATTCTCGTAGATTGGATAATATCAAACACCAAAGAAGACATTGATTTGCAAAGTGATAAAAGTGTTGTCACGGCTCTTACCACTATTCTTTTTTATTCCGTTTTTGGTTATTTCGTCACTAAAATTAGAGATATTTTCCAAACAAATCGACTAAGCATAATAAGAACTATTCAAACGACGGATCACTTATCTCATTGGATATGCAAATTGATCTTGGAATGGGCTAAAGCTGTAGTTATAGTGCTGTGTTTGAGAGAACAAGGAATAAACTACGAACCAAGTCTGAATTACAGTATAATAACTTTTATCTACTATATTTGTTCAGAGAAAATATTTGTAGAAACTTTTCCTCAGATAGTCGAATTGTTCAATATCGAATGTTTGGAAGATATGGAGCATCTCTATATTCCAATGTTTCTCAATGCTGTAGCTATTATATTTGGACTCATAGCCAGTACATACATATTTCTTATCGAATATTCCAGTTTCGTTATTCTTTGTATGTATTTTCTGATATATATTCGAATGAAAGACTTGTACTACAACTATTGGAAACTTCTGGTACTAGAAAAACGAATTTATGCCAACTTTAGAGTAGCTACGAGTGAAGAAATACTTGCTTGGTCTGATATATGTGCCATTTGTTTAAATTCTATGTCTCGAGCTAAAATCACACCCTGTAATCATTTGTTTCACCCGTATTGTTTGAAACAGTGTTTGAAAAGTTCTCTACTTTGTCCTTTATGCAAAAGTACTTTCATTCAACAAAGTGATGATGATAAATGAGTATTTCCCTCAAAATGTGTTTTATTTATCCTTTACCTACTCCAAACAATCGAAGTGTCCTATTGGCACCCTCCACGGAAAAATCTGTGACTCTAATTTCAACCCTAGAGACACGGACATTTCTGAAGAAATGAGCCGAATGAAGCTTTATCCGTGTCTCTAATTTCAGCCGTGAATATTAAATAATACGCTTCATCTCACCGATGAATACTGTTCACGTATGAATATTCTGACATATGTATCATTTCTAATCTCAATATATTTTTTTCATTCATTTGGAACGAATTATACAAAAAATTTATTAATAAATAATTTGATTGTAAGAATAACGAATTGATGATAAATCTCGTAATTTATTCTCTAAGATAAAAATTAGACCACGGTTTTTTCCGTGGAGGGTGGTGATTTTGGATCAAATGGTACGATTTAGAGACACGAAAAAAAGCTTCTCTAAGAGCCACGGAAATTTACGAGGAGGGTGCCAATAGCAGCACCGTAAAACAATATCGGGTCTGAAGCAAAGAAACTAAGTATACATCATATAAATATTTCAGTATCCACGAATAAATATAAATAATTTTTTGTTTTGTTTAGTTATGCGTAGCTGTAAATTCAATTTTAAAATTAGTCTAATGGAGAGTTCTTGTTTATATAAATGTTTATTGAGACTTTAGCATCAAAATTATCAGTTTAAAATCCACGATCCATTCAAATAAATAGATTGTATTATTTGAAGCAAAGTTTCTGGCAATGAACCAAATAATACATTTTTAAAAAGTAATCTACATCTGCTTTCATTCAGAAAAACACTAATGCATATACAAAAATAGTAAATAAATGATAGGTTTCGGAATAAATATTTTTATTTGTGAAATGTAACATAGCATAGCTTCGATTTTCAAAACAAATCCCAACAGTTTGTTACGCCAACAGGGAGAAATATATTTTGATATTGTTTACTCGAATAAGGATTTTGTTATGGTTTCAAAGTATATGCGTTGGAATAAATGTGCTTCTATTTTGAGTTAAAAGAGTGCAATTATTATTAGCCAAATGCTCAAACAGTTTTTCCTAAGATTTATAAAATGAAAGAGATTGGAAACAAGAAATAAACGGAAGTTACATCAGGCGAATATGCCGATTAAAGATATAAATCATATCGACCAATTTTTCTGCAACAATGGGCGTTTTCACATTGGACGACACGACAACGATAGCGATGTCGGTGGACGCTTTATTTCATGTAATTGAATAGGAATGCTTTCACACTCGCCGATATTTCGGTATCGTGTCGTTGCTTGCAACGACATGTCGGCGAGGAGCAAGCAGTACTGTCGTGTCGTGGCGATTTTCCTCCCAGTTGCACGTGAGTGATGTCAAAATACTGATGTTATTTGTGAAGTTGCTTGCTTGCATCGTTTTTTGCGCCTAAAATATAATAAATATAGTAAATACAATTTGTTGAGTCCTGCCATTATGAACGACACACAATAACTGCATGTATCGTGTCGGCATTGTTGTCGTGTCGTTATCCTGTCGTTGCCGTGTCGCCTAATATGGAAGCGCCCAAGAGCAGACCAAAGGGGAGGCGCATGTATTTGTGGAGCAAAATCCTTTCCTCCAACAAATGGGGGTTTGTTTTTGTTAAACAACCCTCGTATATAAAATAAGAAAGAAACTGTCGATACTAAAGATGCAATGTAAGGGGTTGACAATAATATTTTTTATAAACAACATTTTCAACTTTTTGTGGGTAGAGCTAACATAACCAGAGTGCGAGATGAGGTCGAGAATACACAATGTAAAACAGTTTTCAATTACTCAGGAATGACGGAAAACTTGCTTATCATGCAAAAAGGATGTTGAGTCTGTAGCAGGGTACAATAAGATATACCTGATACGTCTGCTTTTTTCATTATTGGTCATTTGAATGTACGCACCAGTACGCATCAGACGTTTGTTTCTGCAGTGTCTAAGTGTGTAAATCTAAAGAAAATTAGGAACTTTCTATATGTGTTTTGAATCTTATCTACTCATGGGTGAACGAAATTTGGATACGTTGTTCAATATTTATATATAAATTATTTTCATAAATGAATTCAAGTCAATGAGAAAACAATAAGTAATAAACTTTTTGTAGAGATTCAAATTTAGTTACCCCTACACTATAAAGAATCTGCTCTAAGAAAATTAGCTGTCATATTTACCCCTTTTGAAAATATAGTAATTTGATGTAACGGACATTTATATGAGTTTATTCCATTTTATAGCTTTTCCTTTGGAACATCAATTGGCAAGAACTAAAGGGTAAAAATAATTCTAAAAATACCAACATGTTCAGATGAATATTATCCGAAATAATTTAATATCTGGAGGATATGCTGAAGAAACTTTAAAATTTATGGAACGTAGCAATTAGCAGCTGTGTTTCGTATTTTCGAAAAGGTGGCAATTCGCTAATAGAATAGAACAAGAACGGCTTAGGTTTTTTAATGCTTCCTACATATAGATCGAGCTTCCTGAAATGGCAAAACATGAACTAATGAGAGCTAGAAAAAAAATAAATACAAGAAACATTTAAAATGATTTATGTTCAATTGTTGATCGAGTTAGGCCAGGAGGAAGTGGAACATCAAATGATACCAGCATTGCTCGATTTTTCAAAAATTACAAAGTTTTATCTAAAATTACTGGCGTCAATAAAAGTTGAATTAGATGATATATCGTCAAAGTAATTCGCATATTTACACATTAAAAAGTAAAGAAGGTACTATGAATAAACAAATGCTATTACCCTAATTTGTCGACAAAGAAAAACTAGTGGATTTTTTGCTGCAGTAGTTTTCTGGACCTTGAAAGCTCAAATGATCAAAAAACTTGAAGCATTTGGTTTGTGGCTCTATAGACGCATCCTGAAGATACCCTGGACAGAATCACCAACGACGAAGTACTAAGACTCATTGGTCGCAAAAGAACATAATGCTGGGGAGAGTAGAGGGAAAGAAAGGCATCAGTAGGAAAAAGAAATCCTGGCTCCGTAACATAGGAGAATAGACAAATCTCAGCGCCGGAGAATTGTTTCATGTTACTAGGGACACAGACGCATTTAAAAACGTAGTCGCCACCATCAATGAGAAGACGGCATGACAAGAAGAAGAAGATTAAGAAGAGCCAGAAGAACGATAGAGAATACTGTTGGTATTCTGGTTTTTAAGTGGAAAATTTTAGAAAACTAATTAATATGTCTGTTAAAAATACTACGTTCGTTGTTCAAGCGTCAGTGTGTTTACACAATTAACTGAGATTGGAATATTAGACGAAAATAACATACAATGACACCTTCAATGGTTGATCAAGAAGATAGTGATGGATTTTTACCAGGCTCTTGGAAAACTGAGTATACAATGCCATTAATGATGTATCCATAACTGGATATAGGTATAAGAGAAGCAATAAAAATGAGAGAAGCATCTACAAATCATTTTTATGGTGCTTTAGATTGGCAAGGCCAAATAAATAGGATTGTGGCAACAAGTGCAAAAATAAGTGTTTGCTCGCGACGTTAATTTGTGCCGTTAGGTCGAGTTTGACAACACCTCGAGTACTTTTTACACGAATTGCATGCAATATTTTTTTTGTTCATGAAAAAAAATGTTTTATTAGATGTAGAAAAATAAAAAGCGTAATTTAATAGCAAAATATTTAATAATTAATGAACACTATCGGTTAACATTTAGAAAGATAGTAATTAGGAATAATTTAACCTGAACATTATTTTTACCATTAATGATGAAAGTAAATGTACAATTTTTGAAGTTTTTGAATTTCGTGTAATCACGGTATATATCGATCAAATTTAATCCTTCTTCATCCTCATCTCTAATGACAAAACTTCGTTCCTAGTCAGTTTTTGAACGTGACACTTTCACAATTAATATTGAACTTAGTTCTTCTATGTCTTCGTTACTAAATTTTTGGAGCTCATCTCTACGACACGCCCCTGCGACCTAAAACAAGTGGTTTTATGTTTTACAAAAGCTATACAATAATTAATGACTTACTTTTATCATCAAATAATGGGAATTCGAAGCTTCTTTTAGAAAGTGATGAATGAGTTACCTAGTAAATACTTTTGACTTAAATGACCAAAATCATGCAGAGTTCCGATTCATAAATTCCATTTCTGTCATTTTCAATATTAATATCTTCTTTTGTAGAAAGGCCAGCTCTCACCATTGACTACTCAGACCAAAGTGATGAGGGTTTAATATCTTTCGATCTTTATAAAAATATAGAAGAAGCACAGTTTGTGTAATATTCACAACTTCTTTATCGAAGCATCACTTTTTAAAACGATTATAACGTATTTCATATAGTTTTCTTTTCAAATTTTGTTTAACTGTCAAAATTAATTTTTGTCTAACATTTCTAGAACTGCAGAGTGACATTATCCAAATCATAGTAGTCGTGATCGCGTAAGTTTGAGGCATTTACGTGTGTGCAATAAATATTTAATGCACTAGTGCAATAAAGATCCCCTTTTTCCAGTAAATATAGTTCAATAAAGTTGCGTTTATTGCATGAACGTAGAAAAAAGTATATTAATCTTAAGACCTTTAAGAGTTTACTGTACTTTATTAAAAAAGATGATGAAATACTTTTTTTATTCAAATAGAACTCTTTCACTTTTAATTTACAATAAACTCAATTTATGAAAAGTATGAAATCTTAAAAGAGAAGGATTTTTGAACTCAATATTTCTACAAAAACCCTATATAAATTCTCAGTAGAAAATACTAACTGTTAGTTAAACAAATCCAACTAATGGCGAGTGCATGCCCCCTTGCATCTTTATAGTTTCTGTACCACGTGACTTTTATTCACTGCAAATGACTCACTGCATGGAATCAAACCTTTATTCAATGCCATGGTAAAGTAAATTCTGAGAGGAAATTGAAAGCGCTCAAATTCAAATTGCTTATCATTGAAAATTATTGTCAAATGATTTTTTCACGAGCATAAAATGAATAACAATGTGAATTGCCGTTAATAACGTGCATTCACGATCAATAGTTCTCTGTCGGAGTCGTTGAAAACATCTATATGCAGCGAACACGCATCTTTCAGTGATATTGAGGTCAGAGTAGTTGGAGTGATTAATGACAAAACATTTTTGGAAATATATACAGATACTACATTGAATAGAAAATACTTTTACTACAAAAACTTGTACATTTCGCGTGTTATGTATTCCATTACAACATTTAAAACTAAAATCTAAAATATCACGGTCTAAGTGGTGAATAAGTCCTTTAATTATTTTCAAAGTGTCCTTGTGTTGATAGGTGAAACTATTTTTAATAACAATAGTTAACAATTATATATTATTATTGTGTACCTCTTTTCATCAGTAAAGACCATTTGGGTCATTTTTCTTAAACATAGCATTATCTATCTTGAGTAAATGAGGTTATGACCCTGTTTGAAAGAAAAATTTGTAGTTATAAAAAAAGGAAGTGGGAAATTCCGAATATTCTCAATTTCATAATTGAATATATATATATATATATATATATATATATATATATATATATATATATATGTGTGTGTGTGTGTGTGTGTGTGTGTGTGTGTGTGTGTATGTGTGTTCTACTTATTTATCAATGCATTCAGAAAATATTATGTTTACGAAAAACGACCAGATAATACTTTAACATAAATAATATATTTAATTGATATATGAGAACTCTTGTGTTCATGCTTGATTGCTTTGCTTCTTTTGTCTTCTTCTTACTAGAAATCCTCTAACGCCAGCTTGAATCTTAACAGCTGATTGCTGTTCTAGATCCGAAGATTGACTTTTTGATGTATCTGATCCGGATGATTTCGATTTCATGGACGACTTTCTTGTGTTCATGTCAGAAGAACCATTCTGAAACAAATTCATATAAAATTAAATCCAATTTTAGAAGATTTTTTCGCAGGATCCGACAACGAGCACATCATGTAGAGTATGATATTTAATGATATTAACCCTTATCGGAAAGATGGCGTCATAGATACTACTATTGTAGCATAATCAATATAACATGAGAATTTTAATTGATTTGAACAGAAAATTAACATAAATTTTTTAAACCGCCTCTTGATTCAAGTATATGGTCCAGTAGTAGAAATAAGTTCTATAGAACACTTCGTTATAATATAAAAAACATTCAAACACTAATTGTAATGGTATTTAGCGAGAAAACTCTCTTCCCGGTAACCGCTAATTTTCACCTTTAGAAACACAAGATTCATATAGCGGCTTTGAGCCTGTACTTTACACAAATAGTATTTCCACATAGAAACATTTATTCTAAATTATATTCATTAACTAATTCTATTTATCGAAAATGAGTTCAATAAGCTAAATTGCTGGATATTTCCGACCGTTTTTGAATCCACAAACAAAGATAATCTTAAAGAAGATATTAAAACGAACAAAATAAAAAAAATATCACGTATGGGGGAAAAATTTCCTCCCTCATCACACACTTTAAAAACAGGCTTGCCTGACTCTGCGGGCCAAAAAAATTGGTTTGTGTAAATTTTTTCTGAAAGAGAATGAAATTATCTATCGAACACACTTTAGGCAAATCATTTCATACCATGAGAGAGAAACATTTATCTATTTTTTTAATAATAATTTTTTTAAAACACCTTTCCGACTTTGCAAATTCACATAAATCTCTCTTTTCAATTCCTATAGTTTTGAACTATCAATTTTCATAAAAATAAAATTACATGCACGGTATTAGGGGACTATTTAGAGTTACAGCTCCTTGACTAAAACATATCTGGTCATTCGATGAACAGCTCTTGGGCATATGGAGCACTGTTTACGTTTTCGAGAGTCATTTGTTCCACAATACGAACTTACTTGTTGTATCCGCAGAATTCTTCTTATAGTATTCCTCACTCCAAGCCCTATGCGATGATTATCTAAACACCTTCTCATAAGCTCCTCTACTATAGTTCTTCTAATATCAATTGCGAAGAACAATCAATATTTCATAAATACTCATGGCATACCAAATTGAGAAATGAAAAATAATTACACCAGTTAGGAAATATTGTTCTGTCAGCATGTGTTTTTAAACAAAAAAAATACTGAATAAACGGATAGAAATAACCGATTTGGCAAGGATAGTTCGATGGCGATAAGATTATTTGAGTCAAATAAAAGACTACCGAAGTTCTAATAGACGTATAGGGTACAAAAAGGGTTCAGTTCACGTCTGGTACCCTGTTTAAACCAAACTTCCTCACAGGTAGGTACATTTCACTCGTCCATTTACGTTTTATAATTTACTATTCAGTTGTAGTAAGTTAACGAGGTATAAGAATGATTTTTTCCTAAGTTTCAAGTAGGACTACAATTAAGTGCATCTGTCTAAATAACGGCGTATAATGCCGTCAAATAATGATTCGATTGCCTTTTAACGAATTATTTCTCGCATAAGATATTAACCAAAATTGTCGGCAAGGATTTTTATAATGATAATGAAAGAACTATAACTAAATTGCTAGTTTTTCATCATAGAAGATTTTTCTTTAATTGTATCAATGTTTTCAAAAGGCTGGTACAAAATGAATGAATTAACGATCAAAATGTCACGAATACCAAAGAATAATTTTTGTTGCTATCGGTAAATACGACAACTCGTTAAACTTTTGGCAAATTTTCCATCCTTTGTGACAACTCCGTCTTTATTGAAGTTCTAACAGGCAATGATTTCAGCCTTTTGCGTTTCTTTCTGACATTCCGCATATTCATTTTCGCTATTTTCGTTTTCAAATTTTTCAAGTCCCTGTTTCCATTAGCAGTGTACTGCTCTTCCTCGTCTATTTTACTTGCGCCATCTTCAGCTTCATCAAACTACTGTATTATATTAAGTTTAATGTCAAAAAAATCACACTAACAGCAAGGTGGCGTCTAATAGACCAGAATACACTGATTTTAATTTCTATTGTTCGTTTAGACTACGTTAGAAATTCGAAATTAGGGAATAAAGTTGCTGTCTAATCATTTAAGGAATACATGGTGTGACCGGGTCGTAAGCGTGTTTGTTTACAACTAATTTACAAACCTTTGCGCGCAATAGTGTACCAGACATCACCTTTCCGGATAAGAGTTAATGGTAATTTTCTTGATATAAATGGCATTAGTATCTTCTAGCTTATAATTCTACTAAAATTAATTTCAACGAAAATTTAAAATAGATGATGCTAAATTAAACTTCTAGCGAGTCAATTTTAAGTTTACCAAATAACTCTTGATAATGTCGACTAATCCTCACAAATCTTATAAAGTTTGTTTTGATGCCTCGAAATACACATACAATCGTGTCGAAATCCCATAAATTATACGGGCATCAAACAATTTCTGGTAAATTTAGAGCGAAAGAAATGAGGAAATACATTTTTTTCCTCGAGGCCATTCACATTCATCGAGTAAGTAGGTACAAAATACGGTTTGTAACAATAAATAAGAAACCGAGACAATAATAGTACTTTTTTTATTACCAGTCATTGATCTAGAGGTAATAAACAGAAATATTAAAAAAATGGTTGTGTATGTGAATTTATTACAATAATACGAGGATGGCCCCAGAAGTACCCGGCCTGACATACAGTACCTTCAAGTTTGGAGATGCCACGTTGTTTAGTATTTGTTTGGCAGCCATCAATACTGAATATCGTCATCGTTATTTGAAAGATCTTATCTCAACCAATATAAAATCTGAATTAGATTCTACTCTGAGTGAGACTGCTCTTTTATTATAAACAGTAAAATACTGTTTAAAGGAGGCCGACAGTAGTCGACAAAATGAGGTGAGGACTCCAGAAATGTTGAAGAAAATCCATAAATCAGTATTGACTGGAAGTTGCGAGCCAGCAGACATAGTAGGCATTTCAAAAAGTGCGGTACATTACAAATTAACTGAAAATTTGGACATAAGAAAGCTGTGTGCAAGATGGGTGCCGCGTTTACACACATTGTGAGTCAAGTCAAATTTTTGGACTGTTTCATAAACATAGCTGAAATGTGGATCCATCACTTCACACCCGGAACAAAAGAACAATGAAAACAATTAACTGGAAAGGGAGAACTGGTTCCAAAGAAGGGAAAGACCATTCCATCTGAAGGCAAGAGAGAAAAGAAAGAAAGAAAGAAACTATCAACGGCCAAAATTAAAGAATTAAATTTTGGATTGCTACCTCATGCACCCTATTTATCAGATTTAGCGCCCTTGAATTATAGCTCGGTAGTCGAAGATTTTGCAACAATGAAGAGGTGATGTCGGAACTTATTCTATTCCAAGAGACTTGATGATTCTGTGTTTTCTTTGTTGGGCCATGTACTTCTGGGGCCATCCTCTTACCAATTTTATTAGAATAGGTGGTAGATTCAATATCTGAAATATTATTTTACCATTTTGATTGCAGACAGCAAATAACTCATTATATTAGTCTAGGAACGTAAAAATTTTCTATCTAATTTCTATACATCATTATGTTTATTTTCAATTCATTGATTAATATACAGAATTTTGTATCTTTTTCACTTCGAGTGGAATATCGAGGAACCATCTAGGATGCCACCTAGAATCTCATCATCCATATTAATGAATCAACAGAGTGATGACACTGATAGATACAATATTTTTTGCAGAACAAAAGAATTGGAGGTGGACTAAATAAATATGAATTTTCAATAGTAACACTTCTATTAAAAAAATGGTTTAGAAGAGAGAGAGTCAAATGTCGAACACATAACTCGCGAAAGATTTTGAAGCCACAGACTCATATAAACCCTTTATTAGAAGGTATATCTGCACAATACCCATGCAAGAATTTAAACTAGACACAAATGTATGAATTAGTAAAATTCCTACAGCTTTCTAAATCTTCGTAAACCTTCCAAAACCAGTACAAGATTAAACATCCTAGCTTTTTTCGTTACTATTAAACATCCATGAGGTATTTGGCATATAACAATCTGGTCAAAAGTGGCCAATAAGCAATTCAACTTCAACTTAACCTAATATATTAAAACTAAGCTATACTCATGACTATACTCTTTTAGGTTCTATTGTAATGCAGTGGAGTTAAACGTGCACACACAAACTTTGCTTTCCCTCTAAAAGCACCAATTTAACTCAAAGGACTGGATCCTCTTAAGTCTTTTCTTTTCAAATAAATATTATCGAGGAGCTGAATGACCTTGACATCCACATGATAATGAAGCCTTTTTTCATGGCTCCTGGATGATTTGGATGATCTACTTTGTGTGCTTTGTTTCGGAATCTTTGGATGATTGTTAAGTTGCTTACTTTGGTGAATCCCCATAGTTGGACACCATAAGTCCACAGAAGCTTGAGTATTTGCTTATGAAACATAAGCTTCTTGTGTAGAGACAAAGTTTCTTCTAATTAGCCAACACATTTTTCTACATCTCCGTCCAAGTTTAACTTCTACTTTCTATCGAAGTTAAGCTGAGGTAATGCTCAATTTTGTTAGTAAATGTCATGTGAAGTAATTTGGTCTCATTACGTCTAATTTTCCATCTCTTTGTTCAGCTATTTGAAGAAATGCAGTATATAGATTTGAGATATCGACTTATAAAAGAGGAGATTCGAAAGCTTACGACCAAATACCAAACATTAGACGGAAAAAATGAAGACATTATTATATGGAATTTAGTAAGCTAAGAGTTATTAGACCAAAATTAATGGTTACTTTCAAGATCAGTTCTAGTTACATAACACAAGCATTCTGCTTGGTAGCAATAATAAATATCTGTTATCTCCACGGTCCTAATGTGTTTTTATTGGTTCGATTTAAATAATGATGTCTGTAACATGTCTATATCTGCTACAGTACTAGCTTTTTAAGATATTCCCTTTCGTTTGATAGTACTGTTTATCGTCGACGGTCTTTAGATTTTTTTGTGACACACTGTACAATTGTGTTGAAGTATTTTTCCTCCACGATTAGAAAAATATCTATTTTTGCGAGTACGTAAATATATAATATGTAGATACTAATAATAAACATCTCAAATTGAAAGGTAAAAAACCAGAACTGATGGTCTTTGGCATTCTTATGACGCATTTTTAGAGCCAATTGGTTTCTATTTATAAATTAATTAGTTTAAAAAATTTTTGGTGTTCGAGGACTAAACTATCTCTTATTTATAGATTTTAATAACTAACGTTAGTTAAATTCGCTTCGGACGTCTTGTTTTCCAAATCCAAGCAGAATGGTGACAGTTTATTGATTATAAATTAAATCGACCTAAATAAATTCATGGAAAAAATCTTATCATAAGCATAAAAGATATATGTTCACATAATGTTGATCTCTAAACAATATAAATAACAAATAATAATATTGTAATACCGGATACACAACAATGCAATGCCGATGTGTACCTTGTAGTGTTCTCCCTCAACTTTTACTTATATCTATATTTCATTAGGTTAAATTGAAAGTCTTCACTCAATAACTGGGATTCCAAGATAGATTGCAACAAGTAGCACGCTAGTTATGGGCTGGAACCAAGAGTAATGAATAGAGAATTTCATGAAAGGAATTGCAAAAAAAATTACGAAATTTGACAATTATTTCAAAATGCATTTCAAAAATTACGCTTACAATACGGAACTGATGAGGTAGAACCTTTCATTTGCATGAATCAAGGACTTCATTCGTACGCTTTGTCGAATTTCATGTCAAAACTATGGACATCTATTTTCTGCGGCGCTTATTGTGAGCTGCTAATCCATTATTGCGCGTGGTTTGATGGTACCGCTCAGAGTCTATTGTACTGAGAAAACCTGTCAGAATCACACCTCGTCTATCCTAAATGCAATCGCCATTTTTTTGTTGACAATATTTGCAAACATTTTCTTGGTTCTTGTAAAGAACTGTAGTGTCTCACATAGGTCTTGTCACCAGCCCTGATTTGATATATTAATGAACCACCAGGTCAGATATATGTAAGTACAAAATTTCCCATTTGCTAGCATATATGGTTATTTATAAGCAATTTTGGTACCCATTCACCAAATTTTGTCATAGCTTCGCTTTTATTCAATAATTTCACACAACGGTCTGTAGATCATGTGATAATTTAAGCTCCATTAGTGAAATGCCAGTTGGATGTTACTAATGCTCTCCTTTTTCCAGTTTAATGAATCATTTTTCGATGGAGCTTTCATTCATACCGATAAATTTTCATAAAATTAACGTATCTTTTCAACATAAAACTACTGGCGAGATTTTAAGCGCATATTTCAAGATGGACTATCGAAGAAACGGACAGCGTGGAAATATTCTAGTTGTTATGGTTGGTTGGTTATTTTAGTTGTATATGTAATCAGCGCGTGCCTAGCGGCGTCAGACAATTTTCTTAACAGCCCCTATATGTCTAGAATAAAGGTAACAAAATATCAGAATATGATTATGAATGTGAATTTATTGGTAGATGTAAACATTTTTAGTGTGATGATTGTTTTCATTCGCTATATTTATTATTAAAAATTTGTAATCTTGATTACGTATGGAGCCCATATACCTAATAAAGGCTCTGAATATTTTATGTTTGACTCTAAGTCTTTATGATAATAATAATCGATAAATCAAACATAAAATCAAATTTGAAAAAACTCTTCAAATAGTGGAGTTAATGGAATCAATATCTTCTAATTAAGCATAAGGGAACTATTTACACCTAGTTACACAATACGCTGTGCTGTGCTGTTTGTCAATTATTTTTAGCTATACGGTAACTTTGAATAGGTTCGTACAAACAAAATCCAAATCAATATTATGATAATAAGGTGCGAAAAATATTTTAAATGAATCACAAATTGAAATAACGGAACCTCTAATTATCAAACAGTAGCAAAGTTTCTTTGATCTGGTTACTCCTTTCAAATTTATGAAAAAAAAAATATTTAGGTATTTTATTTTCTTTAAATTACCCTCCCTAAACCAGTTAGCTGGAAACACCCTTGTGCTCATGCATACATCCTAGATAATAAGATTATTCAACCTTAATTGAAGGTCAAGGTGATAATGCGGTTTCTCAAATTCAAGGTAAAAACTTAATTTTATGCCAGGTCCCATTTCCAAATCTAACATTCGTTTAAAATAACTTGTAATATTATGAGCTAATGATTTGAAGATTGTATGTATAGAAGTGGCATTCACTTTATTTTTAAATAATTATTATCATTTGTTTAATTGCAATACTGTGGGTAAATCTTCGTCACAGGAAATACTTCGATGATTCAAATCCTTTTTTATAAACAATATGCAGTTTAAAAATATTACTCGGAGAAACAAAAGTTGGCAAGAAAACACATATATCACAGTAATGCGTTTTTTACAAATATAGAACAATTAATGTGTACAGAAATATTCAGTATAATAGCCTTCCACAAGGGTCAATGTTTTCGTGAAAATTTTAAAATTATATTTTGACTAGATAAAAACGTATTTTTCCCCGCCGTTTTTCTTTCATTGTCTTACGTAATTTTGGGACAAAAGTGGCATAATGAGCGCGTTTAAACGTGACTCCCTTTTACGCCTTCTTTATCTTGCAATACGGTTAACGTGATCTTTCCTGGTAAAAGTTGCATCTTAATTTTTTTTCGTGATGAAACTCGATATTTCCACTTCTCACTTACAAGAGAAAGTTCAGCTAATTTGAAAATTGAATTAATGTGAAAGGATCACTGATACAGCTATGAATTCTTCTATATTTACAAAATATTATGTTTTATTAATTTAATTTAGTAATTATTTTACCTTTAATATCAAGGATATGTGAAAAATAAGTTCAACTTGTATTTTCTGGGGTATTCAGATAATCTTAAAAGGTTACAATTTTTCTTTAAGTAAACTTGTTGTAGATCCCATTACCAGCGTAAAAGTTTGTATCTCTCCCTGTACATCGTATAAAGAATACAGCTGAATGAAATTTTTATTATTTTGACCCTGTTCCCAATTTCAAATACGCGGTTGCAATGAACATCTGTGCATGAATTTATATATAAAGTTTTTAAGGATGGATGTCTTATTCAATTTCGAACAGAACAAACAACAAATATTTTTGAACTAAAATAAATAAAACACTTGTCTAATCAGTTATTTGAACTAGATACTAACGTGAACAATTGAATTTATTAGTGTGAAGATAAATTGAAGATAAATCGGTAAATTAAAAACAATTATTAGAGACTAAATAAATAATACATCTATTAAGTAAAAAATGGTAATTACAGAGTAAGCTAGATTAGTATTTATTTATCAGGTTCAGGTTGTTTTGCGACTATTTAAGAACAATTTTTTTCACTTAGGGTGTCAACAAATGATGTAGCATTATTTAGAACCTCTACCCTAATCCTTCGAAACATTAACTTAATAAATTATATTTTAGCGACTCAAATAAATAAGGAAACCAAGCAAAACCAAAGCTGCAACTTTGGACTTCACCTGATGAATATATAATAACATATATCAATGTGTACAACAAATTTGTTAATTGTAGTGAACCAAGAGATTAGTACCAAACTCATCTATGATATCAGTCATTACTTTCGTATAGAAAAACAGCAATGATAACAAGTTTTCCTACCTGAAAATAATAGACACTGTGATTGTGAGAAAACAAAAAATGCATATCTATGAGAACAACTGTACACTGTAGATTTTACAAGAAGATATATTTACTAAAGGATGTGTGAAGAAAAAGATGTGAAAAATGAACCAACAGTTATCTTCCTCATCATGGCAATGCTTTCATTCATTAACTAAAAGCTTTCTTATCTCTCAAGATCCACATTACTCACCAAATTTAATACCGTGCAAATTGTGGCTTGGGAATAAAAACATGCTAGAAAGACAGGTCTTTTTCACCATTCCTAAAATTCGTAAGGGAGCAGATAAGTGCATTGCTAGCCGGAATTGATTGAAATTACATTTTACTATTTTACTTCATATTTAATAAAATACTTACATAGTATATTTTAAAACTTCTCGTAGATTTCTATGCTAAAACATATCAACCATATTTTGCCATTCAAAACATAAATATTGAGGATGTTTGAGACAAAATTTGAAACAGGAGAGAGACAAATGAGAAGATTGATTAATTATAAAATTTTTGGGAAAACTAATAGAGAATGGATTTACTGAGGAAAATAACAGAATGGAAAGAAGTTGTAGATAATACGAATTTCAAGAGTATTAAAAAGGCGCAATAGAAAGTAACAAACAGACTTTGTGGAGAAGAGTGAAAAATGTTAAATCGTATGGCAGATTTTAGATAAACATGAAAAAGCGACAATAGACTGATGCTCCACGATTAATTAATCGATAAGTCTTCCACTTAATACGTAACTACAATGCACTGTCATGTGAATAACATAAATAACATAAATTCACCTCATGCTATAAACAATACCACATCAATAATTTATTATATTACCAATAAAGTCTATTCACAATAAGTGAACATAACCTCAACTAATATACTCGTAAGCTGTTGTTGAGAAACTGCTTCTGGTAATATATTTTCAGAACCTTTTACTCTTAGCATATACAATTGCTTCTTACTAATGGTATCTAAAGGAAACAAATCCTATCTCAAAGCACTTTATAAAATAAACTGTGGGTGATTTAGCTGGAAAAAAATGCAGATTTGGGAATCATCCACTGAATTTATTAATAAGCTGGAAATACCAAGTTATACGTATTTGAAGAGTATATGTATTAAAACAGCGCAATAGAAAGTAACAAACAGACAGTTGTGGAGAAGAATAGCGAAAAAAATTGAATCACATGGCAGATTTTAGATGAACATGAAAAAGCTACGGATAGACTGATGCTCCACGATAAATTAATCGATACGACATCTACATGAGATGGATGAGATGAAAGGAAACAAATCCTATTCTAAAGAAATTTATAAAATAAACTGTGGGTGATTTAGCTGGGAAAAAATGCGCATTTGAGAATCATCCACTAAATTTATTAATAAAATCCTTTTTATATCATTTATTATTATTGCATGAGATATATCAATTGTTCACCATTATTTCAACATACCTATAATAAGTAACTACAATAATAATTAAATTAAAGGTCAAATCATAAATCAAAACAGCTTTTTAAACACCTACGCTTAATAAAAATTTATTATGGAATAAAGTGACTAGAAAATGCATCATTTTCATGCATTGAAGTCATAAAATACAATCTAATATTTATAATGTCCGGATGACGCATTCTCTTCAACTATTCCAATAATCCGAATGATGAAGGTTTAAAAATAAGATGTTAAAAAATATGTTGACTATATCTATGTCCCGTAATTCATCAAAATTTTTATCCGAATATACCAACAACTTTTAACTGCGTAATAATTAAAACTCTAGTTTCTTTTCGTTGTACTTCATTATGTTTTATAAATAATTTTTTTGCTTATTGAGATTGCCATGATCCTTTTTATGAATATGCCTATAGTTCAAAGAATATCAATCAACTTCCTATAAAAAGAATTATTAAAAAAGATGAAAAATGGGTTCTACTTTTTATGTTACATTTTTATAGCTATCTAGGCTTATAATGGAAACAAAATTTTCAATATTGTTCATTAAATGTGAAGTTTCAAAATTATATAGGTTATCAAAAGCTTAATATGAAATTGTAGACAATCTAAATATTTACAACAGAATAGGAAGTTTCTATTTCTATTTTAAAAGCTTAATTTTATATTTACGTTTCACGGTCAGATATACGAGATAAGTTAGAAATAGTTTCATTTCCATTTTATTTATAATCAAACTGCTCAAGAAATAGTTTAACTGCGTTTCGTCATTTGAAGTGATATTACTTTTCAGATTATGAATTTAAGATTAACCAAGAATAAAACTATATGCGATGGAATGTCTCAGTCAATTTGTGGAAGCCGTGCTCTGCCATATTCTCTGCGATATTCTTTGAATGATGTTACATGCCGTCTCCAATTCCTGTAGAGTCCATCATTTGTCCTCATCAATAAGCTGCTCGTTGGCTACGTTAATTTCGCACAATGATCGGTCGTCTCTTACGTTAGGATAATTGCACACTTTTGAACGGCCGATTTTATACCGGTCCTCCAAATTTATTCAGTGAACTACATGTAGGAACGTGACCTGGTACACACCACGATGACTGATAGTTGATGGTAAAATGACAGTTGAGCAGCCGACTAGTGCCACTTTATCGCCGACATTACCGAAAAGTAGTGACTAAATGCACGCTAGCACTCGCACCGGTTTTTTAACGACCATTTCAGTGGACTGCTCGTTAAAATTAAGTAGTTTTGGTAGTGCGTGCTAACTACGATTAGATTTCCACTTCTCGTGAAGTTCGCTAAAGGATGCAATAGATATTCTGAAGAAGAAAAACTTACTTCTTAGTTCTTCATAAAGAATATGAAATGTTTCCGTGTGTACTCTACTTTGATTGATGACTTGGATGAATACAGGATATGTGCTTAATACAGCGATACAATAACCATATAGCAACAACTCATTATTATTCAATAACCTCTTGTCAGGACAACAAAGCAACTGATTGTTTGACCGGTGAAAATCCGCTGTTTACAAGTAGCGTGCTATCGATCGACTTTATAATGGCCGTCCAAAAACGGTGTGTGTGCAAATAGCCTTACTCGTCACTGGTTGTCCTTGCTAAAACTTCTATACCCTGTTACTTATATAGTATGTAATTATTTCTATGTTATTGTTATATGGATGGATGGAAAGTTTAAAAGCATGTAAAATGTCAGTTATGTTTAACAACATCATTAGCATCAACACAACATCAAAACACAAAATATTTTCTGTGATGATCCCGGGTATAATAACAAAAATAAAACAATTTCCTCAATTAACAATAAAATTAAATAGTCCTTGATCATTTATAAAGTGGTTTTCCAATGAAACATATTACACTGCTAAATAATAATAGGATGGTTACAGATAATGTAACTACTAACCAGTGTTTCCCAATAGTAGTCCCTGTTTATTATAATTTCAATTTAACTTGAGTTGAAATTTGAAACAAAATAATTCTTAAACAGTATTTTCAAACAAGGAAAATGATTTTTTGTTGAATTTGAAGAAGAATAAAATAACGATAACGGTAATGTGGAAAGAAGATCAGAAATAAAAGAAAAAATATTATCACATAATAGAGCATATCAACCGAATAAGATGTTGAAAAGCAAAATACTAAATAAGATCAACATGAATATTTAATATTAATTAATGTATTAATAAAAAGATTGATATAAGTAACCATAGTGTATACATTTTAAATGTTCAAGTAACAAATTAATTCAAAATTCATCATCAACAGTAACGACCTAACCTTGACTAACCTATGAAAATTCAACTTTAACAATAACGACCTAATATATCCCATGAAAATTCTACCTAGAGATTTTTTTTTAATTTATGAAAACTACAAAATTCCACAAACGCATATATATCTATTGTTTGGTATTTTATTTCCACAATCCGCCAACAATAACATTTACACAGGTTTTGTTGACTAGGTCAACAGTAAAAATGAAACTGAATGCACTTTGAATACAGTCAAAAACTCCAGATACATTAGAAAAATGCAATTATCGTTGATATTCTGCGATTATTAGATATTTCATAAGAACCGACAATAACTATTGGGATAAGTTCGGTGAGGCTGCTGTGATATTCAAGAAAATCAGTGAAACCCTATCCAAATAAGTTCTCTTAGGTTTAACAGATCTCACTAAACTTATCACAAGATTCTCACAGGAAGTCTCTCAATTTATAAATGTAACGATAAATTTCGCGTTAATTTTACTAAAGATATGTATTAATATAAGAGGCTTAAACACTTTAGTGAGGTTTTTCTACCAGCACACCTAATCACTCTCCCAGGTGAGGAGCATATACTATAATGTAATAATCAGTGGAGATATAGCACAACAAAAAAGTTTTATAAACACTGTATAAAGCTGACAATGCCACTGGATTTACATCTAAAATAGTGAAATTGTTTCCGTATCCGTATGATACAAATAAACCGTCATATTTTCAATTATAACGATAACATGTTCGTAATGTTAAAGACCATCAAATTACATTCAATATGTGGACATATTCTTTCCAAGTCACGAAATTTGAAAATTTGAGAATATTTACTTTCAATATACATTTAAGTAAAAGGAATGTAAAAATTTATATCATAAATCTTTTATGACGTGATATATCATAAATCAATATGTTTCCTGTCTGATGGATGGAGGTTCTTTATATATAGTTATCTTGAAATACCATCATTTAAAAAACAGTTTAGGCGTACACTGACTGTGTTTACAAATGTTGACATGTCTTACCCTAAAATCCGGGGGTTTCACGCACCTTGTCATGGTTAGAGGTGTAACACTATTTTAAACTGATTGTACCACTACTAAAAGACAATAGGTTAGGTTAGGTTGGATTAGGTTAGGTTAGGTTAGGTTTCATATAAATATGAATTTACGATTTAATTAAAATACAGTGACAAAAACTGTCATTTGCTGTTTTTAGAACAAATATTAACGAAGTCCACTAGATTGTAGGCGAGAATAAATCCGTGGTTTGAATATACCAGTATATTAATTGCAAATTTTTTAAGGTAGTTTTGAATCACGATTGAAGCTTTTATCATTACTGTCATGATAGTTAAGATATTAATCGTTTGCTGTTTTATCAACACTCTTATCAGTTTAAACTATTATTTATAGGTGCTATTTTTTAATCATAAATTATTCAAATTTGAGAAATAACAACATGATGATGAATTTATAAATACAATGAAGTGATATGAATATATAATTATATTTTTCTCACTTCTTAGAACATTTATTTGTTTTTGTTGAAAAATCGTCTTGATTCGGATATCTGTTAATTGACAATTGATTTTAAAAACAGATAAAGATATTGACGTTTCGACCTATTTCGACCTAATTTAATGTATACAATTATATCAATAGATCACCTCCAACATGAATATCAAAAGAACAATCTGTTTTACCATCTCCTTTTTAGGTTGCTCGTGGGATAATTTTCATTGACTACCTTCAAAAAGGAAAAACTATTAACGGCGAGTATTATTCGAACTTATTGCAGCGTTTTATCGAAGAAGTCCACCAAAAAGGCCGCATTCGGCTATAAAGAAAGTGTTGTTTCATCAAGACAATGCACCAGCTCACACATCCGCTATTGAAATTGCCAAAATTGATGAATTAAAGATAGAATCGCTACCCTATTCTCCAGATTAAGCTCCTTTGGATAATTTCCTGTGGACTTGAAAAAATGGCTCGGCGATCAAAGATTTTTCTAACAATGGAGAGATGATGCCGGTAATTAATGGCTATTTTGAGAAGCTTGACGATTCTAATTATAAAAAGTGTATCGAACTTATCGAACATTGCTAGGAAAAGTGTATGGAGTTGAAAAATAAACTTTTCATAACATTTTAGTATTTTCTTTGTTGTGCAAGGTAACATCGTATGTTACAAAAAAGATTAATTTGGACAATATTCCGAATTTCGATGCATAGTTATAGGAAAAGTAAACAAATTTTCGAGAGAAGGATGAACGAATACTATAATAATGGTTCACATACATAGAAAAAATGAATGAAAAAAAAAACCTAAACAATTTGAGTGGAATTTATAATTATATTTTATGAATTCAAATGTAGCTAGGAACAATTTATTTGATGGCTGCTACTTATTATATTATTATAAAAAATATTGTGTTATTTAAACAGATTTTTATATGGATATTCATATTGTGGATGATCTATTGATAAATATAAAATTCAAAGGATCAATGTCAAATCAGATTTTGATAATGGTTGAGGAATGTCGACATGTCAATATTTCTATCTGTTTTAAAAACAAATTATCAATTAAAATAGACCTGAAATCAAGACAATTTATCAAGAAAAAGAATTATATTATAGCATTGAGGAATCCTCCATATCCTACTCCAATTCTAACCTTCATATATTGTTTAATCGAGGTAAATAATAAATTATATTTACTTAATTTGTTGGATTCAAAATTTTATTATCAGTAAAATTTATCGAACACTCAATTTATTTTAAAACAATGAAAAAATACATTTCAAAATCTAATAAACAACTGAAAAATTCATTGTTTTAAATTTAAGTACTGCTCTAAATAGATAAAAACAAAAATTTCGCTAGTTGAATATCAATTTCAAGTATTGATTGAAAATTAACTATCGATTTTTAATATATAAATAAATAAAAACTTACTTTGAGTTTCAGTTGCTTTCGAACCTGGTATCCTCGAAATCCTGCTTGAATTTTCGTAGCTGCTTCTGCTTCCATGTTTCTTCCTCTGTCAATTTTCCTACGTTTTTCACTTTCCATAGTCTCTCGCTGCGAAATACTGTTGTCGGCGCTGTAACCGTTTTCCGCCTTCGGTTGTTGTAAGTCGCCTTTTCCCAGCTTCTGCGCATTCTTCTGTTCGACGGCGGCATCCGTAGAGACGTCGGTGACGTTAAGCGTTGAAGGTGGACGTTGCGACGTCATGTTTTCAGCATCTGTTGCATAATTAAACATTTGACAAGTTGAAGGTGAGGATAAGACAGTGAAAAATAGATACTCAGAATTCATAGTTACAACATGACTGTTAGAGATATTTATTAACCTTAATTATTTAATTTATACGTTGACGTATTTTATCGCATCTATAACGATAAAAAGCATCGTTTCTTAATGTGATTTCGAAGATATAGTATACAAATTGAACAGAAAATATTACAAAAAGGGTCTAAAATTTGAAAATAATACAATTGAAATCTTTAACTGTTAAATCCATTTAATGTGGTTAACAGGTATATTTTGATATAAACTTAGTTTCAAAATATCATATTTTTATAAAAATCTAAATAGATCGAAATGTAAATTTTTACCTGTTTATTGAATCAAAAGAGGCCTTATAATCACGATAGTGTCGGATGAGTCTGTGATTTCACCACTCTAAATTGGCATAATAAAACAAGAAGAAGTTTGCAAAAAATAAAGAACTTCAACAGTTCCTATTGATATTAAAACTAATAAAATTGCGTTTTATACGGATATGCTTTTTAAAAACCACCACAAAGATCTAAAACTAATAAGATTCTCAGCATGAACTGCTGAACTGCTACGATACTTAAATAAGGATTCGGTGATCTAAATAGACAATCGTTCTAATAGGGCATGTCAATCGAACATCGAAATCATCGATCATCAATTGTGAAGACATAATGCAATGAGAGTTCATTCCAATGAAAAAGTTCTAAAAAAAAAAAGAAATGTGATATCTTCTTCATTATGTCCACTCGCCGTGCCACATCCCGTATATTAATTATATCAAAATTCTTTCTTCCCGTCTTCAAAGTCTTCAAAGGAAAAGCATTTCTTTTCATTATTATACGTTTATTAAGAACGTTGAAAAATAAAACATTATTTTGGTAACGAAATTACATTGAGAGCAACAAACTTAATCGCAATAATTTCATATGAAAACATTATATTTAATAGCATTATAAAACATCCCCATGACCCACTTGATGCATAAACATTTTAGATTGTGTATCTGCGGCTATCCATCAAATAGGGAACTTTATTTATAAACTATCCGGCCACTTAAAACTAAAATCGGAAAACAGCTACCGTTCCGAGAAGAGCAAACGCTATTAACAATAATTTCAATATTGCATCGTTTGAAATGAATCAATTCAAAAGAAAAAAATTTGTTGTTTTAATTTTATGAGACATCGAAAGTACTTGAAATAAAACAACTTAGTATCTCTTTGGTCCGGCTTATCCCTATTTCTAGCAATCAGATTCAATTTAAACTATGCACACTTGTCAAAGACCGACAAGAATGCAATAATTTCATCAAAATATCTAATTATTCTTATTAAATTCGCCAGGATTCATAAATTTTTTCTTATATCACTAGTATCAGAGTAAAATTTAGAGCAAGTGGGCGAACTACGTAAGCGCTTTCAAATCGAGATGCAACCATCAACACATCTGTACTTATTAAAAACGGGCTAAAAATAGTGAATGGAATTGAAAAGCAAAAAATAAATTACATTTTAAAAACATTGAAAAACATTCAGATGTAGTGATAAGTAAAAATGAATTGTGGTTTAAAAAAACTAAAAAACACGCTTTATATATATATATATATATATATATATATATATATATATATATATATATATATATATAGAAGCAATCAAAGTAAAAAATAGATCTTGTCATAAGAATAAAATTACTGATGATAAAATCAATGTCACTATTATAAAAGTGTGGGGTGTTTTCCATGATATTTTTAAGCAAACTGTGCTTCGCAATGAAACAATTGAAAAAATATAATGACTGACATTGAGTCCTAAATTTGGATATCACCAATTTGAGCGGACTAGGTAAATGGCAACCCAGATCTATTGGTAGGAGCTTCACCAGTTGAGCTATTCTAGAGACACATAACGCATTTATAATTTAGTAACCTACCTAACAGACCAGTATACCGTCTATCATACTGATACGAACTCGATCGTGAAGCCGGTCCTGTCTGGTTATAATGGCAGAGTTTAAATTTAGATTATAGCGCTGAACGCAGAAAATTATTGAAAAGCTTTTGATATTGTTTTTCTACATGTTTTTATCACAGCAGCGATTTGTTGATAATGTTTTTAGAACTAATTTCTAAAGAGCTTTTATTTTATTTTTCTAGTTTTATTGAAAAATTCCTTTCTGATATAAATTTGTACTTGTTTAACTGTTTAACACCGAAAGTCTACATAATTTTAGCGAACTGATCGAAATAGTAAAAAGTAACCGGTGAATTTAAATAAATTATAATTATATAAGTTAGTTGAGAATTGGTGTTTGAATAAATTAGGTAATTAAAAGACATTGTGTATAAACTCCCACCTTTAGAAATAATTTTAGTTTAAATAAATAAGAAATACATTACAATATCATAGAGAGCCATTTCGAGCTTATTGAAAAGATGGAAAAAGAAAGACATAATAGAAAGAGAGGTCCTACTCAGTGAATAATTTTCAGTAATCGAAAAAATCATTTGGAAAGTTAAACTTCAAAAATATCGTAGAAAGCACCCCACACTATTATATTAGAGACATTAATTTTCATACTACTAATTTTATTCTTATGTCGAGGATAATGTTTAACTTTTTCCAGATTTGACAAATAAAAATCAAAAATGCAGGACAGGATTATAACTTAATATTTTTTTTGTATTCAAAATACTCCAAAAATTTAATAATTGTATGTGCATTTAGTGAACCGATAACTGGTGAAAGGAGATAATTTGATTTATTATATCGAATAAACATATAAAACGAGTAAGACTATGATTCCGACTCACGAATAAATTTTCCGAGAATGCATAAGAACTTTTTATTATGAAACTCTTACAAGATAAGTAGGAGTAATTTTCTATATTTCTACATTAAATCGAAAAATGGAGATTAATTTCATTCACCATGATGCCTAATCAAACGTTTTATAACAATTTTATGAATCGTTTCGATTTATCTATTATTTAATAACTTTATATTTCTATATAACTGTTTCGCCAGAACACAAAGTTAGTTCATTCAGAAAACTATATAAAATTTTCAACCCTCGAAATAAGAGTAGTTTGTGAAATGTTAAAAAAAATCCAGACCCATTATGGAATAAAAATTACCCCTAATTCCAATTATTGAAGATCGAAATTTGTTTCTTTTGTAGATATATCAACATAGTCATGCCTCCTTCGGGTTATTATATACAGTAGAAACAATTAAATGTCATCAACTGACTAATTATTTAATTACCTGCATTGATATCTGATGTCAACGACAAAATCTGAAACAATATAATACATAATACACTGTAAAATTGACTCTGCAATATTTTCTTTATACTAAGCTAAGCTAGTCTTCAAAAATGCAGCAACTTCTCACAACTTACCTTGGTGAGTGAAAATATATTTTAAGCACTAAAATGACAGGTGTTAATCTAATTACTAAATGCATCAACATAAAATGGAAATAACTGAAATGATTATCAAAATACTTAAAAAGGCAACTTACCGACTATATTAATTGGATTAATCATACATGAAGGTGATGTTTACCACTAAGCAAAAAAGGAGGTAAATTTTAGATAACTGTTATTCAAACGCAACATTCTCTAAACCAGCACAATTTAATGTAAATTGTATCCAAAATCTACTGCAGGTGTGATACTAGTGACAAAAAAGTAAATCTGGCACAAGCCTTTTTGACAGAGGCATCCAATAAGTATGTGTTTCAGAAGTTTCGCAGAACTATCGCGCGATTTCGAAGTATATGATATGATAATAATGATAATGATGATGAAGCTCACTACAAACTTATTATGATGTCGTCAAAATTACTAATTATTGAAATATTGTGATTCAGTGGGATATCCGATGCATGTTGATTGCACTATGTATTTAAATAGGCCAGTTTTGGTCTACATTGCCGTCCTTCTAGCTCATTAAATCGAAAAACCAGAAAAATTTTGTCAAATATGAAAATCTTGCCTATGATATCAAAAACACTGAATAAAGCGTAATAATCCCCTTTGGTGTTTTTGATTGAAGGAACTTTTAGTATTGAGTTTTCCAAATTCTTAGAAAAATTGCACGACATTTGTTTTCTCGAGATATTAATTTGAGAAAGAAAACGCCGATTATTTTCCATCGGCTTCTGTTATTTCTAGCATGACGCAATGACCATGCAAAAAAGTTAATAAAGGATCAACAAACAAAAAATATCAATAATAAAGTGGAGTATAAAGTTATAGACAGCAGCCTGTGTAAAAATATACATTCTTTTGTAGTAGAATACAGCAGCATTGATTCCTGCATCTTAAGTCCAAATGACACGACAATTCTTATAACAAATTTGGAACTTAGCACATATAAGTGAATATTGGTTTATAATGAAGTAATGCTTATAAATAATTGGAACAGCTTGAACCGTATCACAATGAAAAAGCTTCAAATCTGAAGCTCAGGTAAAATAAATTTTATTTGTGCTCAAATTTTGAAGGATGCTGTTATTCATCCATGATAAAACTATTGCTCAGTATCTATTTGTAACGTTGATATATCTACATGTAAATTGTGTACTTCCTACAGTACATTTCAAATAATCAAACAAGATGCGGATATATAGGTTCTACCAATTATGCATTATACATTAAATTAAATCTTGTTGATAGATACGTGAGATTTTTTTAAATTTACTTACTATTATAAGATATACTTGACCTGAAGTCTGGCATAATTTGACAGATATAGGTTGACTTCTGCCAATATCAATACTTTCATGTTGATCCACTGGGACCATAACAGTATCGTGTTTTCCTGAATGCATGCTAGTATTTGATAATAACGAAGAAAGTCCTTCTAAAGAAGCGGATTTTTTTACTTCACCAGCTATTGAATTTTCTTTTTTCTGTTCTAAAAATAATAGATAGATACTTCAAAGCAATTGAACTGCCGCATGTTCTAATTAAGATAGGTCAACTTATGTTCAATTATTGAGAATCATATTTTCGTTCGATTTCTATTGTGGACACAAAAAAAAATCATATTACATACACTATCATTCATACCAAGAAAAAAAATAATTCTTTATTAAATAAGAAGAGAAGAAGAGCTCTTTACAATACGGATATTGCGACTATGATAATTTTAGATCAATTATGACCTATTGATGATATTGTAGATTATGGTTCGAAAACTTATTTATATTCAACTAATTAAAGATTATGTGTTCCACAAAACTTTTTTTATTTACCTTTCAATGTTTTTTGCACTTCAATAGGAAGTGGTATAACTAACGTCCCATTTTTAAGAACTTCACTTTGTTTCGTTTCATTTGCCTTATATTTATTGCTGGAAGATAACGGGTATTCTACATCAATTGGTGGAGAATATTCACCAGCTTTATCCTTTGTAGAGAAAGGTGTAGGTATTGAACAGAATGTATATAGATCCCTACCTTTTTCTTTATATGAAGATGAATCTGAAAAAGTGATATCAGACTTTTTCTATATTCTATATTCAATCAGTTTCATTACCTTGTTGATCATTTTGAAGTACAGGAAACGGTGTTATCTTTCCATCGGTACTGTTTTCCGCATCTACAGATGATTTAATTGCATCTACAACATTGTCACTACTATCTTTTTTTTCTTCCAATTTTATATCTGACACGGTACTATTTCCTCCAATTTCCATCTTTCCATTGTTCTCTAAATTAGAGCTACTCACAGAAGTATTTTCAGCGTTATCCATTTCATTTTTTACTCCCATAGAATTGTGTAATTCTAGACTATTCATGTGCTTCTCAGCTTCTATCTTGGGGTCTGATTTTATTTCTAATAATTTTCCTTCGCTCCCAATGTCCTTGTATAAACTTCCATTCATTCCTCTATCTTTCTCTAGCTTTTTTTCAATAGGAATAGAAATAGAAATTTTATTTTGATCAATAGGATCCTTCTCAACCTCTTGGAAATTATTAGAGGAGCTGGGAGCGCAATTAGTTGTTTTCCCATCATTATTGTCAACGTTTTCGATGTCCGGGTGTCTTTTATCTGTACTTCCGTTGGTAGAAGTGATGTGTGTTAGAGAATTATTGGGAGAAAATTGATTTTCTTCAGTTTCCCTCATTCCATGTTCATATTCTAATAGTTTGCTTCCACTGTCATTACTTCCAATAGTATTATTAATTTTAATATTATTGTCTACCTTTTGTTCCGAATCGTTCGTTTTACCATTGGCATTGGTTTCAGAACTTGATTCTAATGGAATGACAATTTCTTTTTTAAGTTCATCTATTTCTTTCTTAACCTCACAATTATTTCTCAATTCATTATTCTCAAAATGAGCCTCATTTAAGCCACTATTACTTGCAGCATTTGTTTGTTTGTTTTCTATGTATATCTTTGAAATCTCTTTTAATTTATGCTCTACTCCTTTATTGGGTAAATTATCTATGCTCATATTTTCCTTTGTCATAAACTCATTTCCTTCAATTTCTCTTACCTCATGTTCATATTCTAATAGCTTGATACCACAGCCATTACTGACAATTGTATTATTGAATTCATTATTACTGTCTATCATTTCTTCGGAATCTTTTGTTCCTGCATTGATATTTGATTCTAATCTTGGATCCGAGTTATGACCTATTTCTTTTTTCAGTTCACTATAATTATCTACTTCTTTCTGATCTACACAATTGTTTTTCGATCCATTTTTATCTATTTCATTGCTTTCCGTTTCGATTTTTACTTGTGGATAATCTTTTGTTTCGTATTTGATTCCTCCATTGGGTAAATTACTTTCGCTCTTTTTTTTTAATTTTATGTCAACTTCTAACGTATTTTTAGGCTTATCTTCTCCTATTTTATTATCTACATGACCATTATCATTAAGCGTACTGTTTTTTATTTCATCCAAACTTTTTTTATCGTCAATAAAATTCGTTTTGTCATTTTTAGATTCATTCAACGTATCTATATTTTCAATTTTAATTTTTTCACTATTTTCTGTATTCTGCATTTTATCATTTGCTCTAGTCTTTTCAGAAATATGATCCATTTCATTTTTATCTTCTTCTACATTGGATCCTTCTTCTTCTTCTAATATCTCTAGCTTTGATCCCAATGATCTTGTTAGTTTTTTTTCTCTTGATTCGATTTTATCGACTTTAGGTAAAACAGAGCCAAATGCTGAATCACTAGTTTTAAAAGATTCTAAATTAAGATTGTCGATAGCTCTGGGAGTTATTATTTTCTCCAAGCTTTTCAAATCATCATAATTTTCTTCTTCTTTACCAGAAATCTTATTTAACAACTTATTTTGGTAATCATCAAGAAGATTTTCTTCTTTTGTTATAGGATAGTTGGAAATTTCACTTAATAAAGGATCTATACTTTCTGAATGAAAACGTGGCAATGAGATTTTAGTACTGTCCTGACTTTCGTTGTGTATCACCGTGCTTTGAGAGTCAGTTGAATCTTTACTGAAGTACGTTTCTAGTCCTGTGTTATACAAATTGATCTTTTGATTCTCCGATTTTTTATCAACTTTAATAATATCTTCTTTATCCTATAAATAATACACATGAAATACTGTTTTCCGGTACATTGCCAAATTGTTACCTCAAATTTTGTTTCTTGTATACTCTCTAGTTTTCCTTGCATATGAACGGCGATGTCTAGAAAAATATGGAAATATTACTATCGCCAGAAAGGTTAATTACTACTACAGATGAACTGAGTGCATTCTACCACAAACATATCTATTGTTCATCAAAATAATATCTTCTTTAAAGTGCGTGGAAATAAATTGAACTCTAATCTGCTCTTAGTATTTTATTGAACTATTGGAACTTACTTTCTGGCGGACTTTCTATTGGTGCCTTCTTCCTGGCGCTTTCTTCTGTAGGAGAGCTAGATTTGTCATTATTTCTATTTAATAAAGTTTTTCTAATTCTAAAACCCCTCCAAAGTTTTTGAATAATTATTGCAGCATATACTTCCGACAAAATATCTTTATTCTTCGGAACTTCTCTTTTTTTACTCCATGGATTTTCAGACGTTGCCGCATCCTTATTATCCTTAGATTCACCCTCAACTAGTACATGTGTTTCTAATGAAATATTGGTATTTGCGTCATTTCTGGTTTCCTTCTTCAAATCATTGTTGGTAGTATTTGTCTTCTTATGATTTCGAACTTTGTAACCTTTCCACATTGCTTGAATCCTCACTACAGCGACAGCAATTTTCTTCAGCTCTGTATTATCTAAATCGGAATCTGCTAATTGCTTACTTATATTTGTGGAATTATATGAAATAGTTTCATCACATTTACTATCTTTTGCTCTCTGTTCTGGTTCATTATCATTCTTTATTCCGCTATCTGTTACGCCATTCTCCCGTCTGTCAATGTGTTTGATACTTTTTCTAACATTAAATCCTCTCCAAGTGGCTTGAATTCTCAAGACAGCTTCAACTAGTTTCTCAAAGTTAGTAAAACTGGAAAACGCGTACTTATTTTCTTCAATGACATTACTATCTCTTATATTCTCTATTTTATTGATATTTACGTTGCCAGTGCCATTCACTAGCGTTTTTATAATATTACCTGGTTCAGGACTCAGCTTCTTAAGGGCTTTTCTAACCATGAATGCTCTCCACATAGATTGAATTTTTAGAACAGAGTTGACGGTTTTTTCCAATTTATCAGGTTCTAAGTCATATTTGACCAATTGATCATCAACTTGACCAATTTTCCCATTAGATACTTTGTTCTTATAAACTTCTTCTATTTCTTTGTGTAGTAGAATTGGATTAAAAGTAGAATTGAAATTGGTGAATTGAGATTCTTCTTCAACCTTCTTCAATTCTTCGCGAAGCTTAGAACTTGATATTTTGCCTGGCACGCTTCTTTTTTCAATTAGTTCTTCACTACGTCTCTTAGTCTCTGGGTCATCCGTAGGTTTGATCTTATACACATGCTGCTGCTCCGATTTTATGAAATAATTGAGAAAATGTTTGACCTTATTGACAATCAATCCGTTTTCTGAAATAGAAAGAGTTGCTTCAATCAAATCTTTATTAGGAAATTGTTTCTTTGTGTGTTCGTCAGCATCCGCATCTTTCTCTATAAGTTTTTCATTGTCATCTTCCATTGACGCGGTGCTTGGATTAAAACTTGTGCCTTGTCTAGTTTCATTATTGTTAATCTCCTTATCATTAAGCACAGATTGAATTTGATTTTTCCCAGGATTCTGATTCAATTTTATCAATTCTTTATTCTGATCAGATTTATCATACTGTTTATTTTGAAAATCATCATTATATTTGATATGATGATTCATTGCGGTAGATGTGGTTAGACCACAAACTTCACTTTTAGTAATAATTTCGTCAGTTTCACGTTTATTACTATCTGCATGCTGTTCGTTCTGTACTTCTATGAAATTTGAGTCCATTTGGTTATTATTATCACCAACTAATGATTTATTTTGAGTTTTATTATCATTCTCATTGCAACTTGAATCCTTGGCACTGGTTTTCGTTAGTCCTCCATTTTTATCTTCTGACATTATATCACTTTTACCACCATTGTCACCTTGCGATTCATTAGTTATAGAAATATGGTTATCAATGTCTTCACCAGAGCTATTAGTATGAAGCTGCATTATTCTATCGTTATCGATAATATAATTGACATAATTCTTAGCTACCCGATCTACCATATCAGTTTCTTCCAAATTTTCAGAGTTTGTACCGAGTGGCGAATCTGTCTTTGTATTGTCATTTCCAACACTAAGAATGTGCATATCCTCGGAGTTACTTTTCAGAGATTTTAGATCCGAAGAACTATCATCTGTTTCAAGTACATTGGTTTGTTGTACCAATTTATTTGCTGATTCCATATCTTGAACCTTCCCATGTTCATCATTATCATTTGTTGTTTCGTGACCTTCATTAGAAGAGTATTCTCTCGCAAAATCATTACTTATGTTTTTTTCATGGAAAGCATCTCCAATCTTTTCTGTTTTTTCAGCTTCAGAATCAATTATTTTTTCACTGTTCTCCATAGTCCGAACTATAATATTTTCAGTCTTTCTATTTTTGTATTCTTCTGAGTAATTGATATTTGAATTCGGGGTTTCCTGTTCGATTCCATTTTTAACATCTTGTGTTTTATGTTTTTCAGTTTCCGTATTAATAACATTCTTTGGAGTTTTTATGTTATCTTCCGTAGTTTCAATATTCTTGGAATTCACTTCAGGGAATATTGTATCTCCTTTGACGATCTCTTTTTTTTCAGCAGCGACATTTTCTCCATTTTCTGTTGTTTTACTTGTTTTGAGTTCTTCGTTCATTTCTCCATGGATTACAAGATCCTCTTCGCGGGCAGAAGTGTTTCCACTAGATGAATGTTCATCAGTAAATAGGCCGTTACAATCACTTAATGTGTTTTGAGCATCATCGGAATGTGTTGTTTTAAGAACATTAATTGTATAAGTTCCATTTTTTGATGAGTAATCCATATCTTCTGAAATATTCTGAGGTTTATTATTTTCATTGCTTCCTCCAGACAAGTCTACATTATCATTTTTACTTATAGTATGGTTCAAGTCATAAGAATTTCTCATGTTTTCATCCACTATTTCGTTGTCTCCTTTATTGTGTGAACTAGTTTCCAGCACTCTATTTCCATTATTCTCTGATTTTGTACTATCCCCTGTGGTTAGTGTAGAAACTAATTGTTCATTCTTCGCGCCACTTTCCGTTTCATTTTCATGTTCTGAAAGTTGATTAAAATTAGTGCTGTTATCAGTTTCTATACTAGTAATTTCTACTCCTGTTCTCATACCATCACTTCCCTCAGATATAATATTACTATCTAGTTTCTTATCAATAGAATCATTTAGCTGTGTCGATCCATTTTTGTATTCGTCAGTATTTTCAGATATTATTTTTGCATTAGCTACTGCTTCATCAACATTTTTAAAAATTATTTCTTCTGAAGATTCTACCTTTCTTAAAGTTGCAGATTCAGATTTATATTCTTCATCTTTAATGCCAGTATTATTAACGTTATCTGTAATTTCTGCCTCTGATTTACCATCACCAACTATTGAAAGATTATTGTTTAATTTTTGTCCATCCTCTTTCCTAGAATCGCTTTCTGTGATGCTGATATTCTTCGTATCTACTTTTTCTATAATTCCATCTTTATCCTTATTAGTATAACTACTTTCAGTTGTATCAGCTCTTTTCAAACTTTCCGTGGTGATTTCATTGCCACTATTGGTTGAATCAATTGTATTTGACGTTATATTTAGCATTTTCACGGTACTATTGTAATCTCTGTCATTACTTCTTGACATTTTTTTATTATATTCATTGTCATTTTGCTCTATGTGTTCATTTTCTATTTCAAAGGTATTAAGTTCTGCATGTATCAATCCATCTACTGATTTATGTTGTGTCATTTCTGTGGCATTATTTTCCTTCCTTTTTTCCTTGAATATTTCCATTGAAACTTTGCCCGTCTCTGGAGGGTTTGTTTTAGTTTCATCCAATTTTTCTTTGTTTGTGAACATATTTGTAGAATCAAACTCTTTAATTTCTTTATCGAATACATCATCTTCCAAGTCTTCATTCAATTCCAAACTATCGTCACTAATAACATCTACCGTAGGTTTTTGTTGTTGAATTTTATCACTTGTTTCCAGAGATATATTTTTCTTAACATTCTCTGTTTCCTTAGTACTGCTGTCAAAGACTACCAACGTAGTTCCATTTTCACCTGCATTATCATTTTTTAATTCCGATGTTTTCATTTCATTTGTAGATGAATCTTTCTTATCTTTATTCTCGTGAGCATTTGTACCATCATTAGATATACTAGTTAACAATATTCTACTAATTTCATCATCAGTCAACGTTTTGATAGATTTCAACTCACTTTGTTGGGGATTTTTATGCTGTTGATCTTCAACGTTTGGTTTCTCAGTTTTCCCATTATCTATTTCAGAAACTTCTCTATTATCTTTAGATAAAGTTGGAGTTTGATGATCTGTTTTAGACAAATCATGATTTTGCCCACTCAATAGCTCATTACTTTCTGTACTTGTTTCATCATCTGGAGGAAGCGATTTTACATCAGCACCAGTACTACCGCTAGATTCGTTCAGTTTCTCTTCGTTACGTTCTGCCTTTAGATTAGTTGGTATCTTTTCTTGATTGATTTTTATACCTCCTTTGTGTAACGTTTTAGAATTTTTCATGGCTGTGTCCACAACATCCTTATCACTTTTTTTGGTGGGTACTGATAGTTTACTACCAGTATATGATGTTTTATAACTGTTACTGATTTTTTGGATAGAATCATTCGATTTCTCTTTACTATTTCTATTCTTCGATTCCGGTATAGGCTTATACTTTTCAGTTGAAACACTTCTGGCATACTTCTTTCGTATATCATCTTTTTGAGCAATTTCTAAAATGGCTGGAGGTCCTGTATGTCTTCGTTTATATTTAAGCTCGTTTCTAGAGTACATTTTGGGTTTTTGGGTAATAATTGGGGTATCTGAGGCATCACCTCTAACACTAAATTGCTTAGACAGTCTAGAGGCTTTGATCGATGAAAACTTCTCAGGTTTTTCTATTAAAGTTTGTACACTCCTTAGTGTTCTTGCTAAAAATGGAAAGAAATATACAAATTATCTATTAATATTTTAGAAACCTTCAAGATCAAGGTTTTGAATTAATTTTCAGAGATTTCAAATTAGGGAAATATTAAAATTAGATATAAGAACTGTAAGTAAGAAATATTCTCGAAATATGCTTTCATGAAATATACAAGAGAGAGAAATGCTTTATTGTCAAAAAAGCTTGTAAAAACTAAAAAAAAACATAAAAATCACTAAATAAAAATAAAATTTGAATATAAGAAGAAAACCACAAGTCGTTTACAGAGTAGAAGGCACTTTCCATTAAATATGCCCCTGTAACGTATTGTCTTATTGTCTTGTTATATTTTTATGAATAAAACATAGTCTCACTTGTTGAGCACATTTTTATTAATCTTCACTCATTGAGTTTTATGACAGGAAAGAGAGAAAATTTTACATATGTCCCACTATTTATACTTCATACAATAAAGTCATTGTCAATATTCAATGGTACCAACTTATAACTATAAATTAATAGAGTACAATATATATATATGGTTGCATATGCTTAATACCTATTTAGGTACAATCATTAAATAAAGTAGGTATCATAAACACTAAAAATAATCATAATACATGAAGACATGTAGATTATGTTACATCCCCTCCTATAAGCCTAAAAAAAATATATATACAAATTTTATAAACATAGATCTAACCATCATTAATAATCATTTAAAATAGTCAACCTAATTAAACTAATTGATATACAATAACGCTATATTTTACAAATTATTATAATTTTATGCACTCTACAAAAGTGAATTTTATCAATAATACCCAACACCATTTATTTACATTTTAATTGTTTTGAACTGAACTACGTAAAAAATAAGGTTCACGTACAAATTTATCAGAGTCTTCCTTTGGAGGAGGATCATTAACAAAAGATTCATCTTTTATAATTAAATGTTGCCTGTTACGCCTATAAAAATTTCCATACCCATCCTTAATGATATGTGACCTAGGATAAATCGTATCATCGACTATCGTCCCTTTTTCCCAAGATTTCTTATTTTTAAACATAACTCTGTCATTAGTTTTTCCCTCTGCCAAATTTTTTGAATGTTTATCATAATACTTTTTTTGTTTTTGTCGCCTGATTTCAAACTTTTTCATTAATTTACTCTTAACAGCTAATGTAGGTTCAAGCAAGGAATCCACACAGGGTAAACTATCTTTTAAACGACGATTGAATATCATTTGTGCTGGTGATAGACCTATATCAGGAATTGGCGTATTTCTATACTTCAAAAGATAAAAATCTAAAGTGCCTCTTTCATAATTACATTTTTTTAGCATATTTTTGCAAATGCCAACGGCCTTCTCAGCTAAACCATTGCTTCTTGGATAATTTGGACTAGATGTTTTCAATGATATATTAATTTCGTTCAAAAAGTTTTTAAAATAAAATGAATTAAAAGGATTGTTATCAGAAATTATTGTTTCTGGAAATCCATGCACAGAAAAAATATTCTTCAATGCTTTCACTACCTCAACAGAATCCTTATTTTTTATGTCTTTTAATTCAATCCATCTCGAAAAATAGTCTATAACTACCAAAAAAAAATTTCCTTGAAACTCACAAATATCCATGGCAATTTCTTGCCAAGGTCTTTCTGGAATATTGTGCTGTAAAAGAGGCAATTTCGGATTGTTATTCCTGAATTTAAGGCAAACCTCACAATTTAAAATAAAATTGTTAATATCATTACTAATATTTGGCCAAAAAATACTTTCCCTAGCCCTTGCTCTACATTTATTTATGCCTAAGTGTCCTTCATGTAATTTAGACAACATTAAAATTCTAAGGTTTTTTGGGATGACAACTCTATCACCAAATAATATCAGATCATTTTCAATAGAAAGTTCGCTTCTTATTTGAAATAAATTTTTAAGCTCTGGAGATAAACTCTTATTATTTTTTGGCCAACCTTGTACAATAAATTTTTTTACTAATGCTAGAGTTGTATCATTATTTGTTTATATAAAAATTATACCTTTCAGCCGCAAATAATATTGCAGACATTTCCCTTTCTATACATGCATATCTCTTTTCACAGTCCGTCAAAGCTCGACTTGCAAATGCAACAGGCTGTCCCTTTTGTAACAAACATGCACCCATTCCCTCTGAAGAAGCATCACATTGAATTGTTAAAGGTTCATTAGCATTGTAATGTACTAAACATGGGGGCGAGGTTAATAAATTTTTTAATGTTTGAACACTTTCTGAGTGACTTTTTTCCCAATTCCAAACCACGTTAGAACAAGTCAAATTTCTTAGTGGAGCTGTTATTTGTGATAAATTAGGTATAAACTTAGCTAAGTATTTTACTAAACCTAAAAATCTTAGAAGTTCCTTTTTATTTTTAGGATCTTCTAGTTTTAGAATTGCTTCAATCCTACCAGGATCTATTTCTATTCCTTTTTCTGAAACTTTAAAACCCAGAATTTTCACTTCTTTTCTTTTAAATTGAAATTTTTCTCTGTTAAAAGTTATACCATTTATTCTAGCTGTATTTAAAACTTTATCTAATATTTCATCATGCTCATGTTCTGTAGTTCCTGAGATAATTAAATCATCGATAAAAACTTTGTTACCCAATATGGCCCCAAAAATTATATTATTTTTTCTTTGGAAAACCTCAGCCGCAGTGTTTATGCCAAAAGGAAGCCTCAAAAACCTGTATCTACCCAAAGGTGTTGCAAATGTAGTGAGCTTTGATGTTTCTTTATCTAATTTAATTTGATAGTAAGAGTCTTTAAGATCCAATACCGAGAAATATTTTTTATTGTTTAAATCACATAGAATTTCATCAGCTGATGGTATTTGAAAATGTTCTCTTTTAATGTACTGATTTAAAACTGATGGATCTAGGCAAATTCTTAATTTTTTATTTGGCTTTTCTGTAACAACAATATTATTAACCCAATCAGTGGGTTCTGTTTGTTTACTAATAACTCCTTGTTTTTCTAATCTATTTAATGAATTTTGAAATTCAGGCAATAAACTTTTTGGGATTCTCCTTGCAGGAAAAACACAAGGATTTGCATCTGGTTTTAAAGTAAATTTATAAGGTTCCCCTGGAAATGTTCCTAAACCCTCGAATACAGTCTTATACTTGTTTATTGCATCTTCTTTTGACGAAAATAATGGTAAATTATTTGAGTAATTTATGCTATTAACAGTTTGTATTAGATTTAAGTTTAAACTCGACTTTAAGCCTAAAATAGGTCTACCTTCAGCATTCACAATTAAAAATTTGAGTATACAATTCTCACCACGAATCTTACAATTAAGCTCTGTAGATCCCTTGACATCAATCCTAGCACCGCCGTAAGCTGTTAGATCGATCTGTTGTGGTTTGATGAGGGCTGATGGGGCAACCATTCTTAAAATCTTGGCAGGGAGAATATTACATTGTGCACCCGTATCAATCTTAAAACAGATAATATTTTCATTAATTAAAATATTTTCTATAATTTCGTTATTATTTTCATTTTTACCCCTGTATAATTCAGAATTTAAAGATTCTATTTTCAAACAGTCAATAAAAAATTCATCATTGGAGGAACTATCATCATATTCAATATTATTTACAAACTTTTTGTTAATTCTACCTTTATGGAGTTTCTTAGATTTATTTTCGCAACAAGATTCAAAATGATTATGTTTTTTACATATAGAACAGAATTTACCAAAGGCTGGACATTGCCCATATTTATGTTTGTTTTTGCATTTTCTACACAAAAATACATTATTTTGATTATTTTGAGTTTTAAATGGAGAATGCTTGTTTTTATTATAAAAATTACCATTATTTTTCTTATTAAAATTATTATTATTAGATGAAAAAGTACTCATCTTATTTTTTTTTTGTATTCCAACGGTATCCACAGCACTGGTTGATGATGTACTATCCATATCCGCCATCTGGATTCTGCTTTGTTCGTGTATTCTGCACAAATCTTCTGTCTTACTAAGCGTCAAATTTTCTATTTGTAGGAGCTTCTCTCTGAGTCCGTGGTCCAGGATACCCATTATCACTCTGTCTCTTATCATGTTATTATTTTCTTGATATTCGCACGATGCAGCCAATGTTTTCAGCTCTGTGATATACTGGCTGATGGATTGATTTGCTTTTTGTGTGCATTGCAAAAACTTATATCGCTCGTAAACTACATTCTTCTTCGGCTCACAATATTTTTTAAATTGTTTCTTCACATCTTCTATTTTTGCTTTTTCTAGTTTTATCTCCAATGTATTGAAAATTTCCATACCTTTATCACCAATTAAATTTAGAAAAATTGCTACCTTCTTTTCTTCAGTATCATCCGCGTGTCCTGAAGCCAGCAAATAAATTTCAAACTTTTGAATCCATGTGGTCCAATTCTTCGCCACATTTCCATTTTCAAAGTCCATGGCTGGGATTAATCTTATAGAATCCATCGCCATCCAGTTTTCTACTGCTTATTTTTTTTTTTTTTTTTTTCGCCCTGGATACTACCTGACACCATGTAACGTATTGTCTTATTGTCTTGTTATATTTTTATGAATAAAACATAGTCTCACTTGTTGAGCACATTTTTATTAATCTTCACTCATTGAGTTTTATGACAGGAAAGAGAGAAAATTTTACATATGTCCCACTATTTATACTTCATACAATAAAGTCATTGTCAATATTCAATGGTACCAACTTATAACTATAAATTAATAGAGTACAATATATATATATGGTTGCATATGCTTAATACCTATTTAGGTACAATCATTAAATAAAGTAGGTATCATAAACACTAAAAATAATCATAATACATGAAGACATGTAGATTATGTTACACCCCCAAATTATTTTGAACGTGGAGTAGGTAGGTAAAGGTCGTGCTCTGCGTTCCTAAGTGGATAACCGTGCAACGATCTTTCTGAAATTGGAGAAGCCTACTTACGAATTAGGCAAACGGATTCAAATGTGAATAAGGAAGGAAGAGTCAGTAATCTTTTAAAGTTCCTGCTGTTTAGTCCGAGTAAATATCTAACAGCTCTCTTTTGTAGTCTGAAGATTAAGCTCAAATTGAGTCGCACCACACATACCCCAAAAGGGAAGGGCATATCGGAGATGCGACTCAATAAGGGCATAATAGACTAATAGATAAATTCAGTTCTTTGGAAACTCATCTCAGCGCAAAGCAGGAAGAACTTAATTTTTTAGATAAGGCGGCAATATGTAACTCCTATTTCAAGGAATTTTCCACAACAATATTATGATTAACACAATCGAAAGCCTTAGAAAAATCATAAAAAGTTATTACAGTGAAGTGATGGCTGTTTAGGCTAGAGTACACATTATTAAGAAGGGAGAATATAGCATCATTTGTGCATTTGTTACTTAAAAACCCAAATTGATGGGTAGTAAGTATTTTATATTTACAGAATGATGAAAGCTCCTTTTTTACCAATCTTTCTATGGTCTTAGATAATGTGGGAAGAAGTGCAATTGGGCGATAATTTGATGTTTGATTTTTATCTGCTCCTTTATGCAGACGTATAAATTGGCAATAATTAGTTGTTGAATAAATGTGTAAGAATTTCTAGATCAACAACTACGATATTACAAAAAAAGATATTATAGCCGTGTATTAAACAGTCATTATCATATATATTATCAAAGTTCATTATATAAAATACGTAAGAAATATAGATACTTTTAATATCATCCTCAGGAATTATATATCCCTCTATTGGAATTAAGAAACTTATGTTCTTGATAAAAAATTGTCTTCTACAACAAATTAGCCTTTAAAAAACTACCAACTTACTTTTGCAGTGAGGAATCTGACTTTTATCCCGGATACTGAGTAAGTGGGTAAAATATCTTGCAGCAAAAAGATAAATATCATCAGGTTTCTTCAACAGAACTTCCTTTACCAATCCCTCCATTAATTCTTCCAATCCTAAAGGAACACTCACCCTTTTGACTATCATCTCTCCTGTTTCTGTATCCATGGTTCATAGCAGCTCCTGTAATATTAATAATACAAGGTGCGCTATAAATTGTTTCGAATCCAGTATGGCGTAGAAGCCACGCGGGCGTAGTGACAACAAAAAAACTTTAAATATTGTTCCGGACAAGTTGTGTATGTATAAGTTTGGATTAGAAGTTGGAGTGGTGCTTTTTACTTAAAAGAATAATGAAGCTTTGGCCAAAAGTATTAAACATCTTACAAATCTTGTCTACGGATGGAAAGTACCACAAAAAATTAAATTTGTGTTTTCAAAATCCTTTTGCCATTTTATGATTTTTCAGTGATATAGTGCGCTTTTGATTATTATTCCAAAAATTTCAGTGATGTCATTATGTGTCAAACAAACGTTTACAAAAAAAGCTTTCATTGGAACAGCGTACGAGTATATAGTATTCTCATGTGCCAGAGAAATCACAGATATAGGTTTCTAAAAGTGTGAAAAGTTCCACCGAATTTTACGATATGCTATAATGTGTCTACTATTGGATCCCATAGACCCAGAGCCGGAAGCAAATGTATCACCATAGACCATCAAGATTCTTATTATCCAAAGAGTGAATTTCTCTCTTTAGGAAACTGTGAAAAATTTGGCCCTCCCATGAGGGGCATGTCAATATGAATGAGCCTTGAAAACTGCATAAAATTGGTGTGATGTTGAATGATAAGACAAATAAAGCTCTGTAAGGAATCAGTCATTCTAATATCATTTGATAAAATGGTATGGAAACAGATTACCCCAGTTGCGGAATATTTATCTCTATAGAACATTTTTTGTAAATCTGAATTGATCTTTAAACATGGTCGGGTAGGTGCCAGAGTATAATATAATGGTATGTTGCTGCATGACTGATATTGAAAATTGTATATTGTTTTTGAGAAAGGGCAGGTTGAACTCTAGAAAGTAGATCAATCTTCGATAACTTGCTTTGCTGTCTTCATCTATGTCACTTTTTGGCGATACGAACATGGATGATGTTGTGCCACAAATTTTAGCCTCATTACATAGTTTCGGAGAAATGACATCAAACTTTCCTTCTCAGTGTCCGAACCTAAGCACAGTGTCTAACTTTTCTCTCATTTGCGTAATCGCATTACTTTTCAGAAACAAATATGTTTCCATTTTTATAAAAATCTTAACAACAACTCACATATGTGAATATTAATAGAAACTTAGCGTCCAAAATGGCAGAAATTTTAGTTAGAATTTCTCAACGAATGCGGAAATATATTTCCTAGCCTATATAGACATATACTGATATCTTTAGTTTGAGATTGGAAACTTTTCAAACAACCCTCATATAACTATCACTATTTTTTTTTCATTTAATTACTTACTATTTTTGGTATTCTGTGTTTTGTTGAAAGTTGTTTACGTTTCATTATTGCAATATTTGATTTGTTTAATACATATTTTTACCAAACATAAAAATAGCTTTGTCTAATATTCAAACTTACTTGATATATCTCACTTTTATCTTCACTCCTTTAATTTTGTACTTATTTACCTTCAACTATTTAATGAAAAATTGTAAAAACGTTTTGGAAACAGTGTATATTTCTAATTGATTCAGTATCACAATAAAATGAATGCCCTTGAAATACCAATCAATATTTTCAGGAGTAATAAACTTGGAATCAATAATTTGGAATTATATTGTGAACAAAGAGTTTATGTATAACGTTTCTTATCAAGATTACAATGAAAAGCAAAAAATCGATTAGCTATTTACATACTGAATATCTAATGAATGAATAACCCCCTTTTAACAGTTATTTTAGAAAATAATTTACATAAATATCAGAGAAAACATAATGTATAGCTCAGACGAAATTATTTCTATTTAGCACTGAAAATATGCATCGTATATTATACGAATCCCATGCAGCACTATCCAATTATTATTCCATCAGTTTTTTGCTACTCCCATTTTTTTGGTCGAAATTTAACTGGCATAACTGCCATAGAACTATACGAATAATGAATGATGACAAAAAAGCGTGACAATAATTATAAATTTGTTCGATATATGAACTCGGTATTGTAACCATTACGAACACTGATCGTTTTATTTTCTACCAACCGCTTTTCAAAACTCAATTAGAAATGCCATATACGTGAAATATCGCTTTTGTATTTCAAATAACTATCTCCGTATTTTGAGTTCCTCTAAATATGAAAAATACTACATAAAATGACAATATTTAGAAGGCTGTCAATACAGGTTGTAAGAGGCACGAATAAAGTCGATTTGTACTATTCACTTTGTTTATAAAATAATCATACAAAAATAAAGCTTCAAAATGCGAAGTATAGCCATCGTATTATATTATTTTAGCTCAACATCCAGTGAACTCTTTGAGATATTGATAAAACCATTATTTGGACTTAAATGCAAAAAATTGTCGCAATGAATTTTCAAGATATCGTTTAGATTCGAAGTTTTGCTCACATAAGAAGAAATATTAGTCTGGTAGTGCAAGGTCCGAACTGATTGCTGGATGTGGTAGCAGCTCAATGCCACCAAGCTCTTTCATCTTATTCCACGTAACTTTCGCAGTATGTGTTGTATGGGAACACGCTTGCGGCTAAGTACACCTGGATATTTCTCCGATAAAATCTCATACATTCGCATTATCTGTCCACAATCTGTCATGTTTTCCAAATAAACTAAACCTTCATAATTCCGTCAGACACACCACAAGACTTTCCACTCAAATCGACCTCTCATTGCGACAGGTTCTGGTAAATATCCCTTGTCTATCCTCTGATTTCCCATATTCGGGTTGTTTAGATAAATCCATTCTTTATTGCAAGTAACATTACTAATAGACGTTTCACTTGAATCTCGATTAATTCTTGTGACACTTTTCGAGAAACTTGATAGATCTTACCTAATTATTATGAATGGGGATGTATCGTATGTTAAGAAGGTTCAAGAGAATCTGTTGATCGTTGAATAGACTTTCCCAAATTTTTATTTTCCAAACAATTAAACCAGCGCTGTGCCCTTATTCATTCTCTATGTCTTCTTCTTTAATTTGATTTATTGCTTGCTACCACGCAAGCTTTGTACTTTTGTATTCAATAATGTCTTCACAATACATACACGAGTTTCAAGAGTCCAACATCAAAGTTTACAATGGAGACAATAATAAGGTAAGGAGACAATATGGACAATACAGTCAAGGATATACAAAAGATGGATGTGCATTCGTGGGATATTGATGCGAATTTTAAGAGCAAAATACAAATTCTAATAAACTACTGGCCAGAAAAAATGGGAAAGTTGATCATGCAAAACCAAAAATATAGAGATAAATGAGATAGATATATAGCAAACAAGACTCATAATTAACAAAAGTTTTCACTAAGCGATGAATAATGATAAAACATATAACGCACCAGCACTAAAAAAAAAATTAGTGAGATAGGAGGAATAGTTTTCCTGTCTATTCTCATACATTTTACTCACCAGATATAGCACTATGCTTTTCTAAAATATATAAAATATATAATAAAAATTCATATACCAATACCATTCATGGTATTGGTACTGCTTTAGTTACAACGATAGTAGTAATAATCACTTCACAGAAGTATTATGTGCCTTCTATGCAGAAAAATTCAACAAAAACTAAGATAATTTCAAATCGTACTATCAATTACACAACATTAGTGTGTCCAAGTGTGAATTTGATTAATTCATTGATTAAAAACGAATCCGTACTAGACAAACCGAACGCATTGAAAATGACATATCTATTAAGAATAGTAGGAAAATTAACTGAAACAAGATAAAAACGAAGTCGTTAGATAAGTAAAAAAATAAGAAAGAAACGAAATAAGATTCAGCTGAATGAAAAGGAAGAAAATAGTCTAAATAAAAAAAATTTTTAGCAAAAATAGGAAAATTTTGGAGCAACTGCAGGTGGTAGAAGACAGTGGAAGAAATAAATAAAGGACTAAACGGAAATGTTATCCTACACCTGAGAAAGTATGAGGAAATAATTCGGGAATCGAAAGAGACGATCTATAGCTGGTAAGTTGAGCTTTTAGATGATCGGTATTTCAATAATTGTTAGCACAATAATTAATCATAAACAAATCATAAACTGAAATTTCTATTCTCTATTTCCAGAACAAGCTTCTTTAATAAGAAATTTCGCTAATTCATCTCAGTACTATTTCTTTCATCTCAAATATTCTTTTGACTACTTTATAACTGAAGGTTATCAGGCTCTGAAGAGTCCAAACACATATTACAAGCATGTCTGAAAATTAAGGCTTCTTGCCTATTGTTTCACAAGATTGTAAATCAATCTTATATAAAATAGTAATATCCTAAATCACTTAAGCTCAATATAAGCCATTCTTGACACAAGTGGTTTGTTGGTATAACTAGAAAGTCTTTATTCTACTTTCGAATGGTATTAATTTTATGAAACAGACATTCAAGCATCTACATTTTTAAACTCTCATTGAAATATCTAGTCATATTTCAAATAATACATGCGTTAAAAAGTCACAAAATATAAAGGAAAACATTATAATAAATTTCACCCTTTGTTGAAATCAGCTTAATACACAGAAATGTGCACATATACCATAAGTCAAGATTAAAAGAAAGATTACTAGTATATTAATTATAAGCTGCAACTCTAACAATAAACAATGACACAATTGAATTACTGCTGAAGTTTTGAATGTTTCCTGGAAATCAATGATACTTTCACTTACCTTCATATACTGTGGGGAGTTGAGAACAGACTGGGGGTTGAAATTGTTTGTTCTCTACGGCTTTTCGCGGCACGCTATGTCTCGATCGAATTTTATGTAAATTCATTTGGCTATGGAAAAATCTCGGATTAATATATATCATTAGAGTAAATTCCACTGAACTAGGAATGTTTGAGAATGCTAAAGTCGAGATTGGCGTTTCAACCATACTCAAAATTAGAATCGTTTCCCAAATACGATACCAATAAAAATACACAATGGACAAAAAGTATAGTGGATATACGATCATGTTCATTAATATATTAAAATATTATTTTATGAATATGTAATTTATATGATTCATATATTAAAAAGTCACCACAATTCTTATTGCTAACAATATCATTTAAAATGTCCGTGGAATCTAACCTAACCATTTTCATTTTGGAAACAAGTGTATTTTTAACATAAACGTTGACGGCTTAGACTGCTTTGCTTTTTCTATACAATTGTTAATGCTTTTATTCCTATATAACGAGGATGGTCTAAGAAGTACCTGGCCCAACAAAAATATTGGAAAAAATATTTTTATTTTTCAACTTAATATCCTTTTAGCTCCATATACTTTTCCCAGCGATGTTCAATAAGTTCGATAACCTTTTTATAATAAGAATCGTCAAGCTCCTCGAAATAATTATTAAATGCCGATATCACCACTTCATTGTGGGACCACCTAGAGCCAGAGCCTAGAGCCGTTTTTCCTTGATTTCTTTGTTCAAACCTTGCAATAAGTTCGCATAACACTTACCGTTGATAGTTTTTTCATTTTCAAGATAGTTAATGGAAATTATTCCACGCGCATTCCAAAAAACCGTCGTCATGACTTGTATATGAAACGATCTTTCCCTTCTTTGTAGCCGATTTTACCTGTTCAGTCCATTGTTTTGTTCAGTTGTTTGGGGTGTGAAGTAATGGACCTACGTTTCATTCATGGTAATGAAATGGTGCAAAAATTCGGCATTATTTCTGTGCAAAATTGCCAAACACTCGATGGAAACATCTTCACGACGCTGTTTTTGTTCCTCTGTGAGCAAACGCGGTACTCATCTTGCGCACAGCTTTGTCATGTCCAAATTTTCATTTAATATGCAAAGTACCGCACTTTTTGAAATACCTAGTATGTCCACTGCAGGCAACTGCATAAAAAACACTTGATCTAGAAAATATGCTCTGTGTACCCTGAAGTGCTTTGAAGTACTTATTTCATCTCAATTTATTCGAAGTAGGTTTTTTCTGTTTAGAACTTTTCTTATTTGATGTTATTTTCATTTATAATTTTATTTATGGAACTTAGAAACGATCTCAAAGTTTCTTATTTCTTACATTTTATCATATGGTGATATTTCACATTAACAGTGGTTAAAATAACATACTATTCAAGATATTTTGATCAATGTAGAAACTCGGGTCCTTAATTAAGTTTCTTACAAAGTTTCTGTTATATAAACATACCGCAAACTTCAAGTTTAGAAGTAATATTTAGTTTATAAATAAACATATTTGCCAACTTCAGAACTATAAATCCACTTCAAAGTTTTAATGACGTACCCAAATAGAGAGGTTAAACTCTTTTTCCAAATAAATTTGAATTATAACTTCATATTTCAAATTAATTATTTTAATTAATAAAACTAATAATTATAAAGATGCTTTAATTGAAATTGTCAATAAAAATAATAACAATTCTTGTTACAAACGCTTCTCATTGGTCATAATGTGGTAAATACGGAGCCATGGCTCGCTTAGTGCACTTAAAAATTTCAACAGCTGTTTCTTCTGGAGTGTTTTTCTTCTGAGAACATTCCTTTACTGCGGCATCCAATTGTTTTTGATTGACAATAATATAATCCAAACTCTCTCTAAGTTTAGTTCTATTGATATTAGCTTGTTCGTCCAGTATCCCAAGATGTCTGTAAATACAAACAGCGTGACCGCCAAATGCAGCGGTGTTGATATCGCCCCTGAAAGCATTTTTCAATGTTTCTCGATCTAAGGTAGTTTTAGGATCATCTTGACATTTTTTTCTTGCTTCTTGGTATTTCAAATTCGGAGCTGTTCGTGTTTCAGTAAAGACCTAAAAAGCATACACATGTTGTAATATTTCGTGTTTTAAATGAATAGATCTTACAGTTTTACAAGATTATCAGATGGAAGAACATTGGTTTGAAAGATATAGACAAGAAGTCTTTCAAAATTCATGAAAAAGTAGAGATTACTCAATGATATAATTATTTATTATTATCTACTTCATCTTAGAATTTTGTGTTAATTGTACAAATATACAAAAAGAAACATGACTAGAAGTGAATTTGATTAATTATGATGTCAGTAAACTCTGGTTAGAGATAAGAGTGCTAACAAGATTTCTACTATTGGTTCTTAGAGAGAGAGAGATAGAGAAAGAAATGCTTATTGTGAAAAAATTGATACAATTTGTGGACAAAAGCTTGAAAAATTAAAAAAACAAATATAAAAATAACTAAATAAAGATACAAATACAATAAAATTTCAGTCTACAGAAGGAAACCGCATTGATTAACAAAATTATAGGTAATAGTAATAGGTAATAATTAGTATTTAAGTCCATAGCAAAATTAAACCGGTATTTAGCGTGCCCGTAATTAAACAATATTATTAGAATAGAAGTCCTTTACAGAGGATAAATCACTTTCCAGTAAATATGCCTTCAAATTATTGCAAAATGCATGAAAAGATGATATTGATTTGATTTCAACTGGCAAATAATTGTGCATTTTTTGCATTGTGAAATATTAAGCATTTAACTAATTCTGAACGTGGGATAGGTAGGTGAAGGTTGTGCTCCGCGTTCCTAAGAAGTCCCTGCAGTAAGCCCTGCTGTTTAGTCCGAGTTAATATCTAACTTAACTATCTAACTGAGATATAGTCCTTTGAAGTGCCGTGAGATCAGGACTGCTCCAAAAGAAGCTAGTGTCGTCTGCAAATAGACATATTTTATCACTGATGTCTATATAGGCGATGTCGTTTATAAACAGAAGAAACAAATTAGGACCTAGTACTGAGCCTTGGGGCACTCCACATTCTATTGGCTAGCAAGATGACATCGTTGTATCAACCCTTACAAGCTGACTTCTGTTGGTTAGGTATAACTTAAACCATGCTAGAGGTGTTTCCCTGAAGTCGTAGTATTGCAATTTGTTAATTAAAGATTTAAAGATGTTTAATTTAGGTTTTTTATAGAGTGAGTATTTTTTTCTCTAGACCAACAAACTAAACATAAGCTACTTTCTTGGTACATTCAAAAATTCAGGTTTGAATGCAAGTGTAGTAGGCAGCTGAACTATTTATAATATTCTTCATATAATCATGATTTAAAATCTTGCTTGTGGTTTGTTTTTGACGTCACGTCACGAAAAATAGAAAATTATCATATTTTCACTATCATCATAACGATATTCAGTGATCAGTGTATCCAATTTCTTTTTCACATTGCCATTGTTGCATATATCTTAGTTTCAATTATTTTTAGATATAAGGATTATACTATTTTCCTCCAAAATTCCACTGTCAATATGAGTTACTATAAAGCTTGGTTAATGCAGTCAAAATTAAAACTAAATTAACATTAAACTAAACTTTCTTGTTAATTTTTTGGTTTAAGCAGTAAATTGAGGATATTCATGAATTACTTGTAAACCAATAAAATTTTCTTGTATGGGTCCTTTTTCTTGTATAAATGTGAAAAGTTCCTGTCACTGTCTATCAGTGTTCCATCGACTGAAGAACATTGCTAATTTTGAGACATTTCCTTTTCCTATTTTTTTATATTAATTTTAAAAATAAAGCATCACGGCGAAAAGCAGCGAAATAATGCGAATAATATTTCCATAACCAAAGAACAAGGATATTATAAATAAATCAATATCATCAATACAGACTGATCTAACGTATAACAATGCCCATAACCTCACAAAATTGAGGAATTGAACTAAGAAGTTGGATTTGGGCGAACTCTTAGTTTAATTTTAATTTAAATCTACTGTTAATTTTCTGCATGAACTACAAGTACCATTTCAGTGTCTTTCAATAAGTAATTTAATTTGTTAGTTTAATGGTAACTTTTAATTTTGGCTGCATAAACCAAACTTAAGTCACTGCTCTTGTGCTTGAATATCAGCTGATATACCTTCAAGGATAGTTTTTTGACTGCTTTTGATAGTTGTAACCTGCACTTTTTCAACTGTGCGGCCAACATTAAGATGTAAAAATTACACATTTTAATTAGCTATTTTTGTAAGCAATATTTTGTTTAAATATATACATATTTTTACCTTATTACTAAATACATAAACGTAATATTTAGATATTATTATAATTGAAGGATTATCAGATTATTTTCAAAAGACTTTCTGTCTACATTTTACTTGAGTATCAAAACAAGTGTTCTCACAATATTTTTCTCCTCACAAGATTGCGACTAATAAATTTCCAAATCTGTTTTTTTCATAATAATTATCAACAATACATCTTTTGTGATATTATAGGTTGAAAATATGCAATTTTGAGAAATATTATGAACAAAAACATTAATTTGAAAATTCATTAGTTCTGTGGTAGTACTATGAACTATCTTCAAATAATTCAAATTACGTACCATGAATAAAATAAAGTATTCAGTATTGTGTGAAGAATGTCATATAATTGTATAAAGAATAGGATAGTAGAACAGTGACAATGTTAAAACCATATGAGGCAATTTTGCATGCCATCTAGTTACTTTTACGCTCGCTCTTCATAAAAATGTCCCGTAGCTTAGTGCCATCTGAAATAAACAGCGCTATTTTCAACAACTAAATTTTTTGGAAAGATCCCAACTAAATGTGAAGTTTTCTTTATCTTCGAAATTCGAAACGACAGTACATTGTTGCCGGTTTTACTTTTTATTACGAAAGTGATACAAATTACCTATTCAATAGGAATCTTTAAAATAGATAGATAGGGCGTATTTTGAAATATCATGTTTCTAATAATGTTATAGCATGTAATCATTTCGAACCGAAAATAAACTTAATCTCAGTACTAATTATTTGTCACCAATTTCAATGTATGAAAAAAAAGATTTTTGTAATGAGTACGTGTAGCACTAGCAAATAAAACAAATAATTTTTCATAAATCTGTTAATCACTTCAATTTGGAATAGAAAGAAGGATCCTTGCGCAAAGGTATATAAAATATATATACTTTCCTTTGGTGATTGAAATAATATGATTTTGCGATTTCAGAACCTCGGTCGTGAATGTATTTTTGAAACCTTCATATTTTGATGATATTTTGAAGAGGTGAAAAAATAAGTCCTGGCTATTTTATATGTTTTTTTTTTAACTTTCAGTTGATTTATGTGATTTATCCATTTTCCCCTTTCTTCCTGGGAAAAATATTTTTGATTTTGTTCCGCTTTCGTACTGTATTAATATATTTGATAAAATCAAAAATAACTTGTAAAAAGTTCTAACTATACTAATATTTCAAACGTAACGAGATGAAATATACTAAATGTATCATAATACAATAACGTACTAATAATTCAATTAATGACATTGTAGAATTCTTCAATTGTGCAATATGTCCTTTCTTGAAGAAATGCCGTCGTCGATATTCGGAACTTACTAAATCTATTTGTTGCTTATAATTCTAAAGATACCTACATGATAATTTTTTAGCATGAAGGTTCTAACAAGTCAGAGGTCGGTTACGCAATAAACATCTTATGGCATTACCTAATGCTTGGACTGTCAGTTAAATTGTAAATAGACGGATTTCAATATAAATAGAGTAGGATAACTTAAAATTTTGTATTTTCAATACAATGTGAAGTAATGAGGAACATTATGAATAAATTGAAATTAATGAATGTGAATAAAAAAAAAATGTTAGATTTTGGCATAAACGTCAGGAATCATGGATTTTTGCTCTGAGGTAATTGCATCCTTCATATTAGATAACTAAATAAAACAATCAAAGTTTTAGTAAATATCGAACAGAAATATTAAATAAAGTACAAATAATAATTACACTTTTTATGAAATTGTTAATTTAAAATTATAATAATTATAGACTGGGCGTTTGAAAAAATTATCAGAAACTACAAGTAGTACGCTCCTGTATATATTCCTTGTGCATTTTACAGTCACAACATTGTTAGTGGGAAATTCGAATGGCCAAATTGAGTAAATTTATTGTAATTTTAAAACTTTTTCAAATTCTCAAAATGTTTGTTAAAACGTATGATAGTGTAGCTTCGGAACATTATTCACATTCTAATAATTTTGCTTTCTGGAAATTATTTTTTTATAACCAGTACCCGACCCATTTGGACTATGTGTTATCAAGAAAATATAAACACAGTGGCTCTTAATATTGACCACAGAAAGAAATGGACAAAATCCACTAAACAACCTGGTTTTTCTTTATTCTTTTTGTTATTGAATATTGGAAATTAAACCACAATCCACACAAATATGTCAATATTCACCTTTTGTTGAAAACATAATCTACTGTGAATGGACCTTGAAAAATGTACGAAAATTTTTTGCATCAGTCTTGAACCATCTTATTATATATAATAATGCACATACATACAAAATATATTGGTTGTTCAGTTATGCTGAATTTATCATTTTTTTAGTTTGTTTAGTTTTTAATGAACTTGAAAAAGTTTTACAATATTTGAAAAGCTGAGTTCGCAATAATAAATTGAAAATGTATTGCCTATGACTACAACCACAGATTGCATTTGTTGCATACCACACGGGAAGAATTTTTTCTATTTTTCCAACAATTTTCTTTTTCAAATTTAATATTATTTCATTATCTGAAATTTTCTATATTTTTTTGTCGAAGCTATCAAGTACTATCATGGTGAAATTTTTCAATAATGTTGTTGGAGTTTTCAATGCACACTTATCATTTAAATAATAATTCTTATAGAACATAAGAAGTTCTTGTCCACTGTTTATGTTATCAGAAGCTTCTAAACTGACTTTACAGACTTTGCAATTGAAGCGATCTGAATTTTTTAAATTAAATAACCCCCAAAATATACTACAGGACAATTTTCTAACGTCGCAATTTTTATTTGAATGTACCTCGGAATAAATTGAATTGGTGGATGAATCCGTCGGCGGGTGTAATTTGGGCGCTAACCATCCTTCTTTGCCTGCCTGACCAAGAAGGGTAGATAATCCGACATGTATTTTCGGCGCTAAGAAGTGCAGGTAAGTCGAGTCATAAAATAACCCAATAGGGGGAAAGTTGATAGATTTTTAAGTAGGTTAGGTTAGGTTAGGTTAGGTTATGTAAATCTCTTATTTTATATGTAATATGTACTTAAGTACTAAATAAAAATATAAAGAAATATAAAATTTACTTTATTCTGTAGAGTGTTACAAAAATGTTGTGAGGAAAAAGTGCAAAGTAGCACCCTCTAACGGTAAATTTTTTCAGACCTTAAGTGATAATAGGTCATTTCTCTTATAGGAAAATCTAAAAATACAAAAATATATCTTATTATAAATGTCGGTGATTTAATAAATAACTATATTTCATAAATCATGTACTTCAGGTGGTTAGCGCCCAAAATACACATAGTATTAAAATGACCCTTCGGTCTTGGCGCCTAGTTTACATGTTGTAAAAAGTACATTAATCCTTTAGCGCCCAAATTACATCCGCCTGAATCCGTTTGTTCGGATTATGATTCTTCTTCAACATTTAATGAAGCGTGTGCTTCATTGTCATCTGTTGGTAAAAGCAGAATATTATCATCATCATCCAGTTGACTGCCTGCATTAGCACTTCTAGGTGGTCTCATTAAATTGGCGACAATATTTATTTTAAATGCAGCTCAAAATGCTTTTACTGTTAGGTTTCTGTTATACTCTCCTCTTTGAAAATAAACAGAAAATTGATTTTCAAGTGGATCTTGAATTAGTCTGCCTGTGAATAAATAATTGAAACCTTTATTGTTTTAATCACTTGCAAATTGTTTAACGGAGTTAATGATGAGAAGAAAACCATCAAAGCTATCAGGTCTGGTCAAATTTCCCTTTTCTCCAACTTTGTATAGATTTTCCAAGAAATCATATTCTAAGCTTAAAGCTGCTAGCACTTCTGGATTCGTATCGCTCAGAACACGATTACAGGGTTTTGTTGAATGTAAACGTGTACTATTCAGGGCATCAAATAAATTGTTCATGGTTAGAACAAAGTTAGCCGTGTTTTTAGCTGTTCTCGAAATAAATTCACCAGTTTGCAAAGATGTCATTATGGCAGAATAAACACTGTGACTCAACAATTGGGCAGTTAATTTAACCTTCATTTTTTCGAAAGAATTCGGATTGATGTGCTTATCAGTCAGTTTCAATAAGGCCTTTCCTGTGTTGCTTCTTTTATCAAGATCATAAATTTTTTGAGTGTCAGAAAAATATATGAACTGCCTATTAAATATGAAACTATTGTTCAAAAAATTGTTTCTAACGCATTTCAACATATGGGAAGCATCAAAAAATGCATAATATTTTTTCTCATTATAAAAAAAAATAAGGTTGGTTTTTGTTAACCTCCAAATGCTTTATGAGTTTCTGATTGGTAGTTGATAAATCACATACTGTGCCTATAGTGTCTTGTTATGTGTCACTAAGTTTTTCTAATGCCTTGGTAATTATACACCATAAAGAAGCATATGACACCCCACCATTCGATACAAAGTAGGCAATAGGAATTTTCCAGTTGCTATAGATTCCTCTGATCATGAGAACTAGAGCTTCACTGGCAGGGAAAGGCTTTCTTTCAAACTCGCCCAGATCTTCGAAACCCCTCAATTAAATCTGTTTTTATGTTGTACTCAAGATTCCTCTTAATAGACATTTCGTCGAACATCAGAATACATTTCTTCTCGTAAGGCAGCATCGTATCCGCCTTTAAAGTGAGGTGCATTAAAATTTTTTTATTGAATCCAGGTTTGCAACGGAAATTGGCAACCCATGATTTCACTGTTGATATTGCTTGCAAAATAAACCCTTTTTGTCGCAAATATCTGTATGTCTTAGGTCCTTTATAAAATAATGACAGGGCAGTTTTCTTTTCAGATAGTAACCATGGGGATTTCATCTTATGTCGTAATTGTATATTCACAAGAGATTTTGTAAAATTCGTGAGAGTTCTTTCTCATTATAAAATGTTCGCAGAGAGTTGCGTTTTCATAATCCTTTTTTATTTGTAACTCTCAATTGAGTATTCAGGTTATTGACTTTTTTCCTAGCATTGGTTAGTTCCTTTCTCAACCGTTCATTTTCTTCTTGCAATGACTGCTTCCTACCTCCAATTCCCATAGAACAAGATGGAAGGTTCTGTAACTCTTTCAACCACTCTTCATCTTCATGGTTATTGATAGAACTATCTGTCAAGTCAATGTTTCTGGCATGAATCGGGGCAATAATATCACTATTTGAATATTTTTGTGGATGTGAGGAAACATTCAATTGGATTATTATTTGTTCATCCAAATTTTCCCTATCCGATTCACTTTCTGAACCTTCCATCATTTTTGTAGCGGAATGGTACAGCAGTAGTAGGCAATCTTTTAGATTGACTAATATTTTCACTGAAATGTTTGCTGCAGATCAGCTTATCTCTTAGTGATTTCTGGCTTAGGTTTGCCAAAACAGCATTACCTGAAATAAGGAACATTAATATTAACATACATATTTATTGTAATGTAAAGTAGTATTTTTTTATGTTCAAAAACTTGAATTTATTTCATTCCAATAACGGGCATAAATGGAATAACGACTAGTAGTACCCTTATTTGGAATTTCCCTAATTGTATCTTATATCATCGTCGGAATGACAGAATTTTCCCGAATTGTGTTAAGATAATTCCATACCTGTGTATCATTCTCAAAAACAACTACACATCATTGAAATTTCTTGGTATGCTCACAACAACGGTAAAAACACTCTCATACTTATCTTTAATAAGGGTTTTCAAAATCAAACAAAAAAGACCATCCAAAAGAATTGTAACAAAACCAGAAATGAAAAATATACAAATAAGTATATACGTACCAAAGATATTTAAATAATCTGATTTTAATATAAATATTATATTCATTGGCTTTTTAGTGAAAGTTACGGACCATTGGAAAATTTAGATAAGACCAATAAACAAAAAAACTCTTTCTAATAAAGAAAAAAAATTGTCCTATCAACTACTATTAAAATACCTAATAATAATCGTTTGGTCAGTTTTATCATTGTGTAAAGATATTTCTACAATGGCCTCATCCTTACGGATAAGTGTACCAACTAACCCAGGACCGGTCTTCGTTTCACATTGGAGAGACAAAAGTTATAAACTTAAATTTAAAAATAATTAATTTGTTCTATAGTTCCAAATAGGCTGTTTCTATTATCACTGTAGGAAGTTATGGATAGATAAATCGCGAAATAAATAACTAACATCAATATTTGTTGGGATGATAAATTCATTCATAATGTATGACTGGAAATATGTACTTGAGGAGCTTGTTGTTATCTTCAACTTTCAGAAATTATATTTTACAATAAGACCATAAATGCTTATAAAACCATCTGTTTGTTGAATGGTATAATAAAAGCAGGCAAAAGGTCTACTTATCTGAACCAAGTATGTATGGTCATAAAAGCGGGTACTTACTAGCAAATAAAATAATCTCTTGTTAAATGTGTTTTTTGCAATATATACAATAAAATAGAAACTAAAATTCATTTTTATTGAAAGTATTCAACAATCGTAAAATGGTATATGGCATTACTATATTCTTACCCTTAATAGATAGGAGGACAAAAATAAACAATGGATAAAAATGGTGATTATATTATGGAGGGACATTACATTGGTTGAAAAAGTTCTTTTTTATATCGAAAACACCAGGTAATGTTTAAAGTAAAGCTCTCAGTACACTTTTTGACAAAATCAAAGCGAGTATCTAGACAGAAACGTATGTAAGAATAATCATTAGTGATGTTAGTTATTCGAGATAAAAGTATATCGCTATATCGCTTAAATTGACTAATAATTATAATAAATAAGCATATCCTCATTAAAAACCAATATGTTTGCCTCTTGAAGGCACAAAACGTCGTATCGAAGATCTGTTGGTACATGTCTATAGTAAATTTGTATTCAAATAAAACTAATATTTGATATTATTTCATTTAAACATTCTATACTGGATAAAACAAAAGCATAATTTTCATGTATAACTTGAGAATGGAGGAAATTATAATTTTCTCCCTAATTGTTACTATTTTGTCAATCTGTTATGGCATAGAATATATTATAACCATATTATAATATATGATAAAAAAACAGTCTATATACATTTGAACAGGTGAAATTTTTGCCTCATTGACAGGATAATTTCCAAATATAAACACACAGACACACTACTTTATAATTATGTGCTTAGTTCATAAACTTGAAATATTTTCAAAAATGTTTTATTCTATTCTGTTTGTCTTTACTATGAAGGTGGCTCCTAAGTTTAAATTTAGGTATGATTTAAGTACTTTTGATAAGTTTATAAGATTGAATGGATTTGGAATTTGTAGTCGTATAATATGCAATGCGACCATAATGCAAATAAACTCATTATCAGAAAAAATTATTGGACGAATCTTTTATTTGAGGATAATTAAATACCTACTTATGTTTAGTATTGAACATTTTTAAATAGTCATTTATTCACATTCACTATTTTTTATTCGTTTATTAAAAATAAATGTCTTAAGAATAACTCACCCGAGTGTATGATCCATTTTTGACATCTGGTAGGGTCATTCACAGGAAATCGGTACATTTTAATTGTAGGATCTGATCTCTTACTTAGTCCACACTTATTTCCAGTCATTTCTAAAAAACTGAAAAGAAGAAGTGATTATTTGTTATATAAATACATTTTAGTAAGTAGTTCGCTAAATGTACAGTTTTTTTTTCGAAATTGTAAGCTGTAGCATTTATACATCTAGCGCCTCTTATAATTTGAATATATTAACTAAGAGAGTAGTGATGTATATTAATTGTAATAATATCCACTTACCTTAAAAATGAAATATATATCCAAGTTCAAAGATTCTCGAATTAAAAAATAATCCAAATGGACAACCAACGAAACTCAGCAATAACACAACGAATACAATACAATAATGAACTCAAATTGCAACTTTGCTGTAGGCACCCAAAATAAGAAACTTTACAACACAGCTTAAGGGTTTAATATAATATTTTAAATAATTTTGGCGCCATCTGCTATTGGGGTAATTCGGCAACCAAAGCTAAGAAAACACGTAATTCAAGCTACGGCGTATAGTAAGAAAAGACGTGCTGTGGACGCCAACTCTCCACTACCATCTATTGGTGGCGTCCACCTCCTCAAATGATATCCTCATAAGATTAACCTACTATCCTATTCTTTATACAATGATCATATTTATAGTTCAGGCTCAGATCCTAAGTCTACGTCAATTTGGTTAGAAGAAAAAACATTGTCGTGATTCTTTTAAATCCAGGTGATGTCTTGTATATAAGTAGTTGAAGTTTCTAACTAACTCGGCTATTTCAAACAAGATACGCTGTACGCACTATAGCAAGCTCAAAATGGCGTCATGTCGTTGTGCTTGATACAAACCGACAGTCGATTGCAGCATACCCCGGGGAATGATAGAAAATTACTTTACGAATGAACTTCGTATATCAATTTAGTTGTGTCAAGAATACGCATTAACACAATGTTTTTTTATTCATCTAATTCTGAGCGGAATTACTTTCAAGCCAAAGAATGGATATGGTAAACTAATAATAATTTCAACTCACCTCAAGTACAAATAATGAAAAAATAATTACAAAGAGTATTAGAGACTTCATTTCACTATTAAAGAAATAGAAAATGTCTTAACGCACTTTTGTGTCACAAAGAAATGTTTCCGACAAGAATGTCTTGTTGAAAGAAGCTTAAATTAAACAATTGAATAACAACGAACTAACAAATGTATGATATCCTGAGTAAATATTATCTTGTTAAATAGATGCATAATAGGGCCGGTAGGTAACAAAATTATCTGCCCTTCGGAAATAATAAGTTATTAAATTTATATCTCAATATTTGTTATTAACGATATACCAAAAATTATTTCATCCATTGCATAGCGAACTCAATAATAATTTTATTCAAACTTTATAATTATTATGTATGAAGTGTGTTGATTCAAATCGGGTTATTCAATTCAGAGTTTATTAATTGAAACAATTTACTCAGCTCACTTTGTTTGTCTGTCTTGATGGAAGTTAACAATCAATATTTAACTAACTTCCAATTAATCTATTGATTTTAATTTTCGCAGAATTGTTTAACTCCTATCAAATGGGAAAACCACAAAACCATTGATCACTTCTTGGTAATTAATAAAATTCTTTTTTTCCACATAGAGATGGTGTAGTAGTTTATTTTGTAAGCATTTGGTCTCATGATGCGGCAGAAGTCTATTATGTAAGTATCATAATTATAAAAAACGAGATGGTCTAGCAGTTAGGTCGCGCACTACCTACCTCTTTGCTAAAGGAAAAATGTATTTTCATTTTTTTTCCTCGCCAATTGAATTTCAAACCATTATAGTCCAGGCTTCCAAAGTTTTGACCTCCGATTTCCATGAACTTGCATGGATTTTAATGAAATTTTGATAGCAGGTAGGGAATACCTTTGAAAGGAAAATCTACCCTACGCCGATATGTGTTTTTGCTTTAAAGCTGAGCTCCATCCCAACTAGGAGGTGAAAATTTTTGATTGATAGTTTTATAGTTAAGTGCGATTAAAAAATTGAATTTTTTTTGAAAAAACCACGTTTTAAATCGATTTTCCACGAGTAATTCAAAAACTTTTGATTTTTATGAATAACTCAATTATTTTGATTTTAACAAAAAAAAATGTGAGAAACAAAAATGAAGCTAATAAAAAAACGAAGAAATTGTTTTTTTTTTTTAATTTTGCTTTAGGCATAATATAAACAGAGTTATTATTTATTGAAAGTTGAATGTTTGTATCCAAAGAAAATTTTTCAAAATCCACTTTAGTAACGGGAAAAAGTACTTTTAAAAAGATTTAAAATGAGCGTTAGTAGAACTCTTTAGCATAAAAACTAAGAAAGTTATGACCAAAATAAAATCGATTTATACTTTGTAGAAAAAAAAACTCAATCTCACTATTAGCAATAGTACCCAAGTCACAATAAAAATATACAGTGATGATTTACTTTATTCACGTACTAATAATATAATTTCTGGACATTTGATCGATTTAGAATGCATGATTTCGAAACAAATTATGTTTAAAGTAGAAAAATCATTTTAGAAATTTCAAAAAATTTCTTCTTTTTCTAAATTTCTGAAAATCCATAGCATGCATATAGTATATACATAAAAATTGATAGGGAAAAATATTTTTTTAAGAAATATTTTACTTTTTTTAGGTTTTTTGTAACTAAGATATAACCTCACAAGTCATAAACTAACGTATGACTGATTCCATTTTCGAACCCTTTGAATGTTGCCTTTAAAAAATTAGAGGACTTAAGAAATTTAGACCGTTTATAAACTTACGTTATAAATATCTGAGTTGAACACATACAATAAGTCAATTAAATATAAATAAGTTATCACAAAGTAATTGAATATTTTTTTTAATTTTATATTAAAGGATGAAATACTTCAAGTAGGGTTGAAACATTATATATACTATATTAAAGTATTAAGCAACTTTTATTCCAACTTTCAAGTTTTTTTCTACTGAATAAATGCTTATACTTATAGTTTAATTGATTTTTGCAATAAGGGGTAGTTTTCATCCCTAATAAGCACATATCGGCATAGGGTAGAATTTAAAGATAAGGGTACGTCAAGCTCAATTCCAAATTTTCATGCAAATGGATGCATGGAAATTGGAGGTTATATATATATAATAATATTTCCAACTTGGTAGCCTGGACTATTTATATTTTCAAAGTTTTGAGGATAATCATGAAATTTTTTTAATTTAAATTCCAATATACATTTAGTTAATCATTTGCCATATAACGGGTCTTTCTAAATTCATGCGACAAAATTCAAGAGGTGATTGTTCGTTTATAATTAAGATGGGTCGTCTTTTATTTAACAAAATTTAACAAAACTTGTATATTGGTGTAATTATACCCACTTACCAATCTTTTTGCGCTTTTCCAGTCATATCTTTTGTTCAGTATGATTTTTACTGACTATTTCTCTTACTGCCACTTTCATCGTTAATCGGTCTATTCTTGGTGCCTTTCCTAGTTTCAGTTTCTGTATTGCCTGTTGTAATTGTTTTCAACTTACTTCATCTTTTGTTGTTTGGGTTTCCGTTAATCCTATTTGTCTTGTAGTCTCTTTTTTAGGTGTTCCTTCTCAAATCTCTCTAAAATATTGTTTCCGTTTTACCATGATGTCATCTGATGTTTTAAATTAAATTCTACAACCAAAATTTTAGCTAAAGTGTCAAAATGTAATCTGGTTGCGTTCTTTTGACCATTGTTGATATAACAAGGAAAAAATTCTTTCAATATTTGCGTTATGTCCTGGGATTGCAAAGTATTACTGACAATAGTTAGGAATTCTGGAAAGCAATGTTGACTTAGTCTTTATCTGGATGCCTGGCAATGTTACCCACACCCCATGAAATTATCCAAGAAAAAGTTTCAAAACAGTGTTAATGGAAGGTGTACGTTAAGTTATTAAAATAATATACCATTACTGTTGTTATACATAATTTATTATGAAAAATATTAAATACAACTCATTAATTGCAAGTGAAGCTATTTATTTAAAGATATAGTCCCTCAGGTGTTCCTTCCTTCTTGCGGTAAAGAACGCTTTCCTTGGACTTCTTAAAATCTTCATTCATAACTTTCATTCTTCTCTCTCTTAATGCCATCAAACCAGCTTCAGTACAAATCGCCTAAAAAACATAATTGTTTTTATTACTATAAACTGAAATAATAAATTTTTGTATTTAATACAGAATTCAAAACATTCTTCCTTGAATTGCCCTATTTTTCAATTATAGGCAAAAAGTAACTCACAATTTGAATGCATTCAATCCGAAACAAAGTTTTAACCTTAACTGGTATGGCAGAAAATTGTAACATTCATGGTATGGCAGGGTCATTTTGGACCCTATGCTTTTTTGGCGTCCAAAAAAAGGAATCACTGTGCAGTGGATAAAAATTGTTGGATGATATATTTTTTATATTCTAATTTAAAAAAATACAGAATATATCAGATTTTCCAATCTTTATTGAAGAAAAATTAAAACATTACAAAAAAAGTCAAAATAAATATATATATATATATATATATATATATATATATATATATATTAAAAAAATAATATTAAAATCAAAACCTGTTATGGCTTTAAAAACGTATCATTTAAAGATATCAGAATAATGGATAAAATAATAATGTACTGCATAAAAAAACTGACAGCTATAATTTTCACCTAAAGCATAATATGAAGAACATTTCCTTTTGTAACCGGTTATCATAGAAAACCTTTGTATGCTTGGGAATTTTTGCAAATGTAATTATGACACAAATGACACATAGCTGATTCTTCTGAAAAAAGGGCACAGGTGACATCCCCTTTTTTCGTCCTTGGAACAGGTTGTTGAGCTACCATTGGTTGTGCTTGGTCAATATTGCCTATTTTGTGTATGTGCAGCTCTCTTGGTGTTCTCCAAGAGTTCTTGTTTCAGTTATCTCATCAACATTGTTAAAAAGTTTCTACTATATATTGTTTTGTTTTTCGCCCACAGTTAAAAATAACATTGGCATTTACACCAGATATATCCATTAGTCTGAACCATATTGCTTGTGGCCATCTTCTTGTTCTTCCCCCTACTTCATAACATACACTTTTTTATTCAGGGCATCAACACCACCCTTTGTATCATTATAAAAGTGTATGATCTCTAGCTTATTTTCTAGTATAGTCTTGGTATGATGCATTGAGGAATTAACAGGCCTGTTTTTACGAGAAAGAATCTCAGAGGGAAATTTCCTCTTATTGTTTTTATAATGCTAACCAAACTTAGACCTCTCACAAAATATAATGAGCATTCCACCAACTGTCACGTATTCTCCACAACTATAGTTTCATTTACAATTATCAATGAATAATCTATAAACTTCAGAAATATGTGCCAAAGGATCCTTATTATTGATTCTCTCTTCTCTAGTGGATATATAAACGAAAAGCAAAGGCGTGAGAGGAAAATAGAAGCGCTTCAAGGCTCGATCTAAAGATATCACGACCAATTCTATCTGATGCGAATAACGATTGAAGGTCTTCATTATTGGATTTGAAGACGCTAGCTAAATATAAAAGTCCAAAAAACGCACTTAGTTCCACTTTATCAACATGACTGGTAAACTGACAAGAAAGACTTGAAAGATTATAATCGGCGGCCATATCTGTAATACAAGTCTTTGTTTCATTGAGTATCTTCTCCATTATTTGATCATTGATAAAATATTGATTAAGCAGGTTGCTTTAGTAAAGATTCTCCTCTCAACCCAGGTGAATGAGAAATTAAATTTATCGCACAAGTGCCACCGGGTAGCCATACATTTTTTGACCATTTATGCCAGTTTTTTCATAAAAATAATTTGATTATCTTTTGTACCATCTTTTTTAGTTCATTATCACTGCCTTCTTGCTCTGACTCTGTTTCATGATCACTATGTATCAGAAAAGTCCTTATCAGTCTCTATTCCCTTTTCCATGATATCATTAGCCATTTGCTTCAATTCACCTGCCAGCAGGGCTTTTTTTCTCTCTCTGGGGGTTGACGCCATTTTTTCACAAATGCAAATTTCAAAATAAATATACTACTGGTGAGGCAGTAGATCTAGACTGATGGCACATCCGGCATGATCACCCATAATACAAAAATAATTATTTTTACAACCCTTCATGAAGAAAATACATCATGTTGTAACTAAATCGGAAATTCTGGAACTGTTAGTTATATTAATACTGAATACACTGTTCATACTATCACTACACTATTACACTATCTAATAGCGTTTCGATAACCAAATTTTCATCTTCTGGGACTGAAGATAAATCATCCAACAGTGTTGGAGTAGTGATAGTGTAAAAGGTGTGTTTAGAATAATTTTGTGATTGACTAACTTCGGGGGAAAATTGATTTTTATCAAATAGGAGAAATTATCGTGAACATCAACTTTCATTTCTAGTTTAAGGGAAGTTTAATTTATATTTTCAATCAGTTCTCACCCTATTATTAATGTTTTGACGACCATGGAAACTCTGAAGGTGCAGAGAATCGATTTTTATTAAAAATAAAATTTTTAAAATAACCTTTTGTTAAAAACCAAGTAAATAGATAACATACTTATTAAGAGTTGTGGATAGATAGGAACAGGGTATTATAAATAATCCTTTATATACTTTGCTAAAAAAAATAAGAAACGCCTTTCTATATTTAATAATTTTATACCTAAAAATTGCAAAATGCAATTCCTACTTTATTTTAAACTGTTGTTGAAATATAATTAGCAGTATTTATACTACCTTAATATCAGCTCCAGAGAGGTCATCTTTAGCCATTATAAGTTCATGAAGATTTACATCTTCGGCTAAAGTCATCCTCGAAGTATGAATATTGAAAATACGTTTCTTAGTCTTCTCATCTGGTAGAGGAAATTCGATTTTTCTATCTATACGTCCTGGTCGAATAAGTGCAGGATCCAGAGTTTCTATACGATTAGTTGCCATAATAACCTGAAATTTTTAATGAAATACACTTATGAACCAAACTAGAGTTGATATGTTCACTTCCTGAAGGTAATTTTGGACTGCTCTAGCCTCATGCGGACTTCATTATCATATTTACTGCAGTCCCAAAATTTTGCCAGTAGTCTGGACTATGTGGATTGCTATCACTTTAAGCCTAAATTTTGGCAAGTGCTATGGTAGCAGCAGATTTTATAGCTTAAACATTTCTCTTTTCACAGGCGTTTTGAGTTTGTAACTATAAAATTTGGACATTTTATCTATGAAAGTACGAAGCAATATCAGAAGAAGAAGGAGGCCGAAAAAAAGAATGAATAGGAGAGATATCAAAGAACAGATAACAGAAACAAATGGAATATTGTGAAGAAAAAAAAAACAGATCCCATAGAGTTTGATTATACTTAACTTGGAAATATATATTAAATTTTTTAATGTCAAGGCCTGAAGTGCTGTACTATATACAAAGCAATATGGATACATGCCTTTGAAAAGAAAAATGATACTATCTAGAAATATCTTTAATTGTGGTTTGAAATTATTATACAGTTGTCAATTTAAAAAAAATTTCTTATTCACTATCCAGCTTTTCTGCTCATACAATAAGACAATACAGAACAATATCATATCAAATCATATGAAAAAAAAAAAAAATACCTTAACATCTCCCCTTGAATCAAATCCATCTAACTGGTTCAACAATTCCAACATTGTCCTTTGTATTTCCCGTTCCCCACCTGAATTTGAATCATACCTTTTGGTACCTACAGCATCTATTTCATCTATAAATACTATGGATGGTGCATGTTCTTCGGCCACTCTGAACAGTTCTCGGACTAATTTAGGTCCATCACCCTACATAATTGAGTTATAAATTTTAAATTCAAAATAAAGCAAATTAAAATTATTACCAAATATTTTTGGATCAGTTCGGAGCCGACAACTCTTAAGAATGTTGCTGATGTCTGATTGGCAACAGCTTTTGCTAATAATGTTTTTCCTGTACCTGGAGGCCCATAGAGAATAACACCTTTTGGTGGTTTAATACCCATTTCTTCATAATATTCTGGGTGTGTTAGAGGCAATTCAACAGATTCTTTAATTTCTTGAATCTGTGTGTCTAGACCACCAATATCCGCATATGTTTCTTGAGGAGCTTTTTCTAGTTTCATTACTGTTACCATTGGATCTGTATCATCTCCCAAAACACCTACCACTGCATGCACCTAGAAAGTTGACAATAAAATGATAGACAAAAAGTATTTTTGATTTTACCAACTTACTAATTTGGGATACGAATGACTATAATAAGGAATGAGCACAATTGGCAGAGACTTTAGTGATGATATTTCTTCATAAAAATAATTTCAAATAAAAATAAAGAATATCTTTCATTTTTAATGCTGGTATTTTAGGTAGGTACTAAGTAAACTGATGTAATTAAATTGGATATGCATTTTTTTATTTAAAAATGCAAATGGTCCTATACTGAACATGACATGACCAAAGTCAGACATTACCGAGTACCAGTGGCAGACAGTCAATACTGCTAATTAATTGATAAAAGAAACAAACAATTATCATTAAAAATATCTGACAAATGCAGGTACTAGAGTGACCATTATTTTTCATAAACTTTTAGTTAAATTCTGGTTAATACACTAGGATAAATTTAGATAGTGACATAAAACCTTGAAACCATCTACATCTGATCTTGTCATTTTTTGCATCAAGATTGATTTTCAACTCAGCTGCTAGTGTTTAGAAATACCCTCTTTGCCATACTTTTAATCTATCAACATTTTTTCTTCTTGTTCTGGAGGAAACATTGAGGAAGGTCCACTCAGGATACTTTCCATGAATGGCTAGAGGCAGACAGATCGGAAGACATCTGCTCTTAGATTTATTATATTTTCTTAAGCATGTAAACACAACAAATATAATAATAGTTTTTTTTTTTATTTTGAGGATCAAACTAGAAAGTGTCAGCTATAGGGTCTGGCTCTGGTGCTTTACCTTATGTATTTTACCAGCACAATTCAAATTATCAGAATCTGTTGCCCAACGTACAAAAATTTAATATAACTTACCTTATGATTCAAAAGAACTGAACAACCTGGTTCTAACTGATCTTTGTCTACAAATGAGAGAATGCTTACATAATGTTCACTACCAACAGAGGTAGAAACAATCGCATGGTTATCATCAATTATTTCTTCCAAAGTGCCAACAGACATTGGGGTCCCTAAACAAGAAATTAAATGGTAATTATCTAGATTAGGTTATCCTTCCCAATTTCATAAAAAAATTGGTTTGTTATAGAAAAAATTACACTGAACAAAAATATATATATATATATATATATATATATATATATATATATATATATATATATAAATAGGACACAGAAACCACCCTTTCATGTACTTTTTTTCAAATAATAGTAATGATTTTTCAGTAATTGTAATATTTAAATTAATTGTTGAAAAGAGATAAAAGAGGGACACAATATGACAGTGTAAAAAATTGGTTTAAAGTTTAAACAACAATCCCCCCTCGTCACGTCTCCTTTTACCCATCTCAACTAGCAATTTTATGAGACCATAGACAACAATAGTTGAATTTCCCTCTTTTATTTCTTTCAATTATAAATTTAGATATTACAATCATTGAAAATTATTGTAATTATTTGATTTTTCAAAGGAAAATAGTAATATATATATATACATTCTTGTACAATGTAATTTTTTCTATAACAGTAAAATTTTAACGAAATCAGTAGTAATTATCACCATTTGCCATTCGCAATTGTCATAATGGATCCTCTTAACATTTTATTAAATCAAATTTATTGCAACTGTATTCCTAACCAGATTTTTGTACTGTTATTGATCAAAATAGAATCATCTACATATTTTGAGAAGGGATAACTTGAAAAGTAAATGATGACTAACGGGTTCATACCTCTAAGATCGTCCACTTTTGATCGCTCCTCTTCATTTTTTTCTTCTTGTGGTTTCAGTCTTTCCTGGTTACGGATAAATTCTTCTTCCATCAGTAAATAGTCCTTTATTCTTTCTAACTTCAGTAATTTTAGTCTGCATCGAGTATGAGGTGTTACTGCAGGAAGTTTTAAAGCTGTATCTGGTCCTTTTGTACGTCTTTTCTTTTTACCAACCCTAGTGGGAATTGGGGGTTCATACTTTTTCTTTTTGTCTTTCTCTTCTTTCTTGTCACTTCCTCCAGGCCCAGACTGATTTTGTCCCTGAATTATAAAGATACAATATTAAATTTGGATATTATTTACAATATTAATATTATTTACCATTCTGACAAATTAATATGTTGATTATCAAACTGAATTAATTGGATTTATTTTGAAAAACGTTACTCTTTCTGAAAACCAAGAAACTAACAAGTCATCTAAGATTCTAACCTGGCAACTATCAGCAACGTCACTTGTCTCTTGTCAAAATCCATTTTTCGCAACTAGTGGATTTAATATTTCTAAATTCCATTTTTATTAAACATATATTAGAGGCAGATGATGAATTTGGCTCTCGGCCGAAATATTTGGACATATCGCCCTAGGGTTATACTAAACATGCCAGATGCCGGAACAGCCATACTACGGCATCTGGATAACATTATTTAAACTCATCCCGAAATGCCTATATACGTCATAAGCCGATGCCGAACGGAACGAAGCAATTTATTTTAATTTGAGCAAATAATTATTCCACAAATAGTTATAACGTAACATTTATTTTATTAGTTATTGCAACAAGAAGTACTATTACTATTACATTTTAATTTATTCATTACACATTTGCATTTCTTGTTCCCATATCTATTGTTTACGACAGTTGCACCGCACAAATCCCTGCGAAGAAATAGATTCTTTTGCTGCAATTGTTCGCAGACCAAATTTTATGTCAAGAGGAACATCTGATGATTTTAATGTATTTGTTTGCTAAGGCTGTAAAAGAAAAATGATATTAAAACCATCTTTAAATTCATTTAATTAACAACCCGAAATTCATTTCTTGCATATAGTTTATCTAAAACACCAGTTGATGTAACAAGTTGGTACAAACCTTCTTTCTCCGATAATATAACAGCCAAAACATTACGAGGAGCCAAACGTTCTTTATCGACATCAGGAATCATTACCAAAACGTTCTATCCAGTTCCAACTTTAGGAAATTTCGAGCAACTTTGTTGTAACATTTCCATTGCCTACTTTTTAAGCTGTTGACACTTTCAGGGCGATGCTGAATTACTTACAAATTTTGTATGAATAATGCAAAAACCACTAACAAGCAAACTGCACGTTAGCACTAATTCAATGTTAGGTTGCTTATTTACAATTAGATCCACAGCGGCGTATTCAATAGAGGTGTGTGCATTTTGGGATATAGCCAAATTAAGTTAGTCACCCTGGCATGTCATTTGGCGATATGTCCAATTATTCCGGCCGGAGGCAGAATTCACCATCTGCCTCCAACACATATTTTGAAAGCAGTCATGTTGAAGTTTAATTTACCGATTTTGGTACAAAGTAAATAACGGTAAATTATGAAATATTCAATACGGTTGTTTACACTGTATTTTACAGGTATAGGCACGGTAATGCGAGAAGTAGCTAATTAACGAAGAATTTTTTCCATGATCCGATTAAGTTACCTCCAAAACATGTGATTTGAACTCATTAACCGCTTCTTCAGGTGTAGAAAAACGTTGACCATGCAATTCATTTGTGATCTGTGGGAATAAGAAGGAATTATTGGGTGCCAAACAAGGACGGATGACCCATCAATTCGATGTTTTGACTCTTCAAATAACATTTGAGAGCTTGAGTTGTCGTGGTGGAGAATGGTTCGTCTTTTGCGATTGGTCTTCTTTTCTGGATTTTTTTAAACACTTCTGGCAAACAAATGTTGGTGTACCATTTAGAAGTGATCGTTCTACGTTACTCTAATGGAACGGTGGTGAGATGTCCAGTTATTCCGAAAAAACAGAGCTTCGTGCGTGAACAACTTTTGTTGAATTGAAGACCCATACAGTCGATTGTTGTTTAGTATCGAGTTCTTTTGCATTAATCCATGATTCGTCACCTGTCGCGATCTTATAGACGTGACTTTGAAGTACTGCGATTAAATTTCTCAGCATTATGCGGTGTTCAACGCTAACAAATCTTTTTGACAACCAAATGTTTATGCAATATTGAATATATGGGAGTGGAATTAACGCATACGTATGCCTCAATCACACGGTATATCACATGACGATCTTGTAATGTCAGTTTACGTACATTATCAAATTTTTCTGACACAACAGCCGATATTGGACAACCTCCACGAAATTCATCCTGTATCGAAGTGCGACCACTATTGAATTCGGAAAACCAGCGAAACACGATGGCTCGAGATGAAGATTCATCACCATAAGTCGAAGCGATGTGATTTACATACTGCTGTTGGTGTAATCCACGTCCAAAGTCATAGAAAATCGTCACACGAAAATTTTCGCGATTTAATTCTATTTTTTCATTAAAATTAATGTTTCACATTCAACACGTTCTGAGTACGTTCACCATTAAAAATGTATAATTTTTTCATGGCAATGTTAGATTTAACATATTCACTTCAGTGTTGCCATATCTTAACAATCAAGTAGCAATCCTTGTATCTATGGTGATGTGAACTTCTATTATTGAGTCTTTTAGGATACAAAATATTTTTGATTCAACCCAATACTATTGAATTGATAGTTTTTTAGAGATAACAATTGTAAATAGTCTTTCCCGAATATATTGTCAAGGATTTGCAAATCTGTTTTCGGTTTCTCTTCGCGTAATGGAAGTTTAAACAATAAATTCTACCACTACGTACTTTTTAAAACTGTTCTTTTCTAAAATAAATAGTTTTAAAAGTATCTAAATGGAGATTAAATATAATAAGAACGATGTTAACTGGGTGTTTATTGGCACCATCTGAATTAAAAATAATAGTTCAATGGTTTTTAGTTTTTTTCTTATCCTGCACTATTCTACAAATAATGAAAATATTTATCATATTAGGTAAAGCGAATATTATTTATTATATTAGGTAGGGAAATGAGTACTTTAAAACTTAAAACAGAGCTTATAATAAAACAAAATGAATTCTATACAAATAAATAGTTTGTTTTCTTCTTTCGTGAACACAGCTTTTCTTCATTTTGTTCTCTCTTATGTCGTCCAAATACACCCACAATGGTATACATGTATATGTACAAGAAAGTTGCACTAGTACTTAGAGAATTTATTATATAGAGGTCGGCATAAGTCAGGCAACGCTTTCGAAAAATCCGCATAAGTGCTACAATGCTTATAAATCTGACAATGCTGTCGAAAAAGATTAAAACGAAGCATGCTCGTACTGCAGACAGTTGTGTCTGTCATGATAGCAGGTGCTCGTCAAGTAGACGCGTTTTTACTTGAATAACCGACACAGATTCAAGCTTCAAGAAAGCGCATTATGTGTGCGGAAGTACCTTAATGTTCATTTTGGAGAATGGATACGCAAACGAGGATTCGTTGAGTGGCCCGTACGGTCATGTGACCTGACACCTTGTGATTTCTTCCTGTGGGGTTCTCAAGGACCGCGTTTTTGCAAGAGGCCACGCACACTTCCTGACCGCTGAACTGCGGTTGAAAAAGAATTTGAAACTTTTCACGCCTTTCCGTTGAGAAGCGTTACTGTGAATGCATTGATCAATTTCAACACTTACAGTAACCTTTTTCGAATTCTTTTTGTGTTTTCTTTAAAAGATTCATTGTTAGCCTGCATTTTTTTCTTCTAATGCAAATTTATTGCCTGACCTCTGTATTCTACGAACTCTACATAGCACTATTGTCCAGTTTCTTAAAATTACGTTTTCTGTTATATTTCTTTCAGAAAGCACGGAATATTCAGTATATTCAGAAATCTCGAAAATTCCCTCTTCTATTTTACTTGATCCCACGTATTCTGTCCTAGTATATTTCAGAGAAACTTTATAGAACAAACACAACATTCTACATTTTATTGGTTGTATAAAAGTTTTTAGAATAAATCAACAGAGAGAGACTCAAGAACAACTTTTTGTATATTTGAGGTAAAAAACATATATTTATTAATTTAATCAAATTTTCCTTACACTTGTTGTAAGCCTCTGCAGGTATTGCCTTCAGTACCTTAAGGCTCCAATGGATTCACCATTCGTAGCTGATTTTTGAGTTCCGAGAACAGGAGAAAATCTGGCGAAAACGGTGGCTGAGCGATAACACTCGTTTTGTGTTTGGTCATAAAATCAGTCACAAACATACTGGAATGTGACAGTGCATTATCGTGGTGAAAGATCCATGACTTGTCTGCCCAAAACTCCTCAAAATTGCCGACTACTACTCCTTATTGATCGTTTGATACTCTGGAATTAATTCATGATAATCCAAATAACAATGAGCAGTTTTGACGTCATATTCATAAACTTACTTCTTTTTACCACTAATGATGCGTTTGTTGATTGTGGGATCCTCAGCTTTTTCGAATTCTACCATTCGTTTGAAAATACTATAATATTAAAAAAATTTCAATTTTTATCACAATACCTGATGGAGATTTCAGAAAATTCCAATTGTCTGTTCAGATCGTCTGCTAAAGGTTCGTGAAAAAGGCGAATTTTGTATGGATGCAGTTTTTCTTTTTTAAAAAACTTTACTACGACGGCAAATCCATTTCTTTTGTAGTTGCGTGAGGGTTGTTTTACAATGACAAAAAATATCAAACTTTGCATCAGAATTTGGAGCATCCTACACGCTTCCAGTTTCGTCAAATTTTCAATTCTTCTTTCTGTGCTTCTAATAATTGGAGGTCGCTCAATGCGTGTTTCATTGAATAAAGCACCTGCTTCTTCATGACTTCGAAGTCCATACCATCATTAGAATTACTATCCTTTTTTTTCGGTTAAAGGAATTATAATAATAGATAATAGGTTGGATTAAAGTTAGACTGACGCTGACAGATATTCTTTAATATTTAATTCTTTAATTTCTTAGTATTTTTTTTAAATTCAAAATGATAATTTAATTTCTTTTCAACAAACTCTCTATTTTTCATATGTGACGTATTTTTACATTTTTTACAAAACTGAAAGTTGTTCGTTTTATGAATTTTGTACATCACCATAACTCTGAATAATTTCTGGCTTGAGGCATATATTTAAAAAATCTTCAAATACTTTTTCTATGTTGCTCAATCGGTGCCGCTTATAAACTTATGCAATTATGAATAGAACAACTAAACAAATATTTACACTCCTACATTCTGTTTATAATATCCAACAAATTTTAATTGAACCCACAAAGGGTATGTCTATTTCTATACAAAACGTTCTCGCTTAACGCTCAAGCAATCACGATTCGTACCGGTTCCTTGGTTTTAGGGGTTTACAAAATTGGCTATTTAATTAGCCACCAAGATTTCTATTTCCAAACCCTCCATTTATTTCCGCCAACAAGGGAGAATTCAAAATCTGACAACGCGGCGCGAGTTTCAACATACCAAACAATGTTGGACCTGTCTTTCCAATATCGGCCTTTCAGTATTCCAACTTTACTTGTCGAGGGATGTCGGTGGAAACGTTATAGAGTTTTCCTCAAATTCGAGCGAACGTGGTATTTTGGAAACAAAACATTCAATTATAAAATGTAAAGGTGCTGTTTCTATTTTAACGTAAATTGTTGAAAAAAAGACTGAACTGTTTTTAAAAAATGAGTTTGAGAAAAATTGTGGTTTTTTGCTTTATGATTATTAACTTCGGCAAAGGTGAGTTAATGCGCTCCGCTGTTTTTCTGAAGTATTTACGGTAACAAGCAGAATGCATTTCAATCAATATCATGCGTCGGAGCTGTTTTATTGTTAAGAAATAATACAGAAACTACGAAATATACTTTTCGTTTCTTAAAAAACTATTTCCTAATAAAAACTTAGACCAACTTTTTATCATAATATTTATCTATAATTTAGTATATATTTTATATTCGGACATGGTTTGTATATAACTAGTCAAATTATTTCTTCTTTCTTTGCACTTTATTATGAAATTGAGAGAAATATTTTATTCCCGAACTTGAACTTAATTTATTCTGGAATAGCTGTGGAATCTCCCCTCCATATTCACTGATATCTCTATTGATACTATGAAATATTTCCAGGAGTTTGGTTTTAAGTACATATGATAAATAGTGAACAGCTTTTTTTATATTTTTTCTGGCACTAACAATCTTAGAAGAATTTTTATCGTGAACTGAAGACCATAACTATAGCTCCACCTGATTTTTTTAACAATATTCTATTTTTATAAAGATAATGTTCCATTATTTAAATTAATAAGATATTGAATGAAAATAGCGAAATACACCAAAACTATTACCTAGATTGGTTGAAGTTTGTGGTTATTCCGGAACAGTATAAAGCAACTAAATGTGGTCACTTTATAACAAGAACCCCATATTTATTTTCCAATGTCATCTCCTTTTAGCTCCATACACCTTTCCTAGCGATGTTCAATAAATTCCAGTAGCAGCACCTTTTTATTTTTGGAAAATCTTTGACTACCGAGCTATTTTTTCAAGCTTGGGACCAGCCAATAATCAGAGGTAGCAATTCAAACTTTATTTCAATCATTTTGACCATTGTAATAACGGATGTGTGAACTGGTGCCTTGTCTTGATGAAACAACACTTTCTTCTTAGCCAAATGCTGTTTTGTTTGTTTTCTCCCTTGAAGCTTCTTTGGAGCCGGTTCTCCCGTTTCAGGCCCATCGTTTTAATTGTTCTTGTTTCGGTTGTGAAATGATGATCCCACGTTTCATTTATGGTTATGAAACGGCGTAAAACTTTGGCTTTATTTTTGTGAAACATTACCAAACACTCGATTGAAACATCTTCACAACGCGGTTCTATTGAAAACAGCGCGCACCTATCTTGCGCACAGCTTTCTCATCTCCAAATTTTCTGTTAATATGCGATGTACTGCATTCGCAAGCCTTTTGTGGATTTTCATTTCTGGAGTCGTCACCTCATTTGATCAACCACTGCGTTCTTGGTATTCGAAGGTCGAACGGCCTCATTCAAACTCTACTATCCAATATTTTACTGTTGATAACGAAGGAGCATTCCCACCCAGAGTAGAATCTAGAATAAGCTTTTGTACCATTTGGGTTAACGCTCTTTAAATAAAAGTAATGTATCACATAACGATGACCCATTTTCTCCATATTTCCAGTTAACTGAAAAGGTTCACTATTGATGGCTACCAAATATATATTAAACAACGTGGCATCTTCAAACTCAAAAAATATATTCTATATAGATTGTGTACTTTCCAATACAGTGGAATTTTTCAAGCAGCTACCGCCATTTCCAGGTCAGGCCAGAAACTTCTGGGACCATCCTCGAATATGTATAGAGTAAGACATGATACGATACTTGAGATTCTAAAAAAATTTTTATCAGCCAGTTTGTACGGAGAACTATAGAGGTTCATAGAACGTCTTGTTATAGTCTATCAGATCAAGGAACCAATAACTGAACAACTAAATGTACCAGAAGGAGAAATCACAGTTATTAATGTATAAATAGATCAAGTACAAAAATTAAGGATTTCAATTTTATTTTGTAATGTATGTAATTTTGTAATAGTAACAAAAATAATTGTAATAAAATAATAAAATAATAAAATAGAATAAAATAAAATAAAATAAAATAAAATAAAATAAAATAAAATAAAATAAAATAAAATAAAATAAAATAAAATAAAATAAAATAAAATAAAATAAAATAAAATAAAATAAAATAAAATAAAATAAAATAAAATAAAATAAAATAAAATAAAATAAAATAAAATAAAATAAAATAAAATAAAATAAAATAAAATAAAATAAAATAAAATAAAATAAAATAAAATAAAATAAAATAAAATAAAATAAAATAAAATAAAATAAAATAAAATAAAATAAAATAAAATAAAATAAAATAAAATAAAACAAAATAAAATAAAATAATTGTAATTATGTAATTTTAAAGACGATTGGGGTCTAAAGATTTAAAGGTGCTTGAGCGCATGAAAAAACTTTAGGAAAGTCAACTCTATAAAGCGATGTAAATGCGAATATTTTAACCATGTGATGCGCAACTCTGTAAAGTACGATCTTCTACCCCTACCTACCCTACCATAATAGGTAGGAGAAGCATAGGTCGGTGCACAACATTGTGGTTAGAAAAATCTTCGTCAATGGTTTACGAAATCAACTACTCAGCTATTCCGCGCAGTATTAAATGAAGCAATGATAATCAATAATCAACAGGGAAACTATACCTTCACATACATAAACACTTACAAATTAAATAACTAGAACAATTTTTTTAAAATGTCTGGGTAACCTGAAGGCCCCTTTAACAATTCCATATTTTTTGCATGAAACCAGGCCAATGATTCTCCATTAACATGAATCCATGTGTTATCCTGTCGGAATATCCAATGCTGACCATTATCGTTATTCAGTAATGGAAATAAATAAATTTAAGGAGGTCAAGTTAGTCTCTACTTTCGTATTCACGTATACGCTAACGATAACACTCCAGACTTCATAAAGGCATCCCAAACCATTAAAATTGATTTTATTTTAAATTGCGTATTAAGCAGTTAAACTCATCGGGACCCTCCAATCTAAAATAAAATGTTTATAGAATACAGATATAACTTAATGAAACGACGAGCAAACTGCAAGGCATTTTTTTGACGCGGAAAAAGTCGCGACGCGACGCACGATGTACTGTTTTTTGTCTAATATTCTTCTAACCGCGAAACGGTTTCGTTATATTGCACATGAAGGATTAAACCTGTAGCTGTGGAGTCCACTTTCGTTAATAGTTAAGTTCAAGTATTTAGCTTCTGTGGATGTTCTCATGATCAGACTACCATATATTTCAATTGTTTTGGTTTTTTGGTCCTTTAAGCTATATTTATTTACTTGGTACCACCCTCCTATAATATCTTCGCTGCTTATATACCCACATCTCGTCAAAACTTGTATCGAGCCATAACGGTGTAGTTGGTGAGGTGAGTACCTGATTTCAAACACGGAGATCATAGGTTCGAATCCTTTGTCGAACGAATTTTTTTTTTAAATATGTCACTTGCTCTTCGTCTAATGGAGAGTTACAAACAAACATACTAATGAACAGTGACAAACAAACCAAAATTTTTCTGGGACAAACAGAATGAGTTAGTTAAGCTCTTCATTCTCCACATAAATAATACTGAAGATCTAATACAAAAAGATAGCGGTAATTATTTCTATTAAAATCAACTGTTTTTCGTTTTATTTGAACTTAACTAAACTTAACTTTTATTTGAACTAACTAGTTTATCTAAACTAGAACAGAAACCACAGGAATACCTATCAAAAAGAACAAGAAAGAAAGCGTCAAGTCAATTATTTAGAAGCACATTTTGGAAAGGACTAGGATAATAATTACAGAATTATTTCTTATTCTCAAGTTCTGGACATCTTTTACGGAAAATAGTAGACAGTCTCAGTTGAAGTGAACATTCTGCATATTTAGAGATACCACAAAACTAGAATACCTGTGATATTAGTTAAGTTATAGATAGCGAATTTATAATAATAATTTGCTGTGCTTTAAATTTAAAAGTAGGATAGAAGAAAAGGAGAAACAACTGAATGCGTTAAATAAATTTTTTGGTTTAAACCACCTAATAATAGTTACTAACACAATTTATCAACATAGGAATTGACATAAATACACTAGAGAGGTCAGCAGAAGAATTGAAAAATGTATCATTGATTAGATTCTCATAAATAAGGATAAGAATGTGAGAGACAATAGTCATTTGAAGCGTAAAGATATATAGCAAACATTACGTTACACGAGCACATTGGATAAATAAAAAAAGAATACTGAAATTAAATCATGTACGGTACGGAAAAAGGACCACTAAAATTTAAAAAAATATATTTGAAAAGAAATGAAAATATATGAACATTAAATACAAAGTGTATCAATAGAAGAGATGTGGAGCAAAGTGAATTATATACCAGTATATATAGTTATAAAAGAATGTGGCATCACCAGAACTGGTGGCAATAAAAAACTAATGAGATGGTGGGACAAAAATATTCAAGAACCAACCACATCAAAGAAACAAAAATGGAGAGAATATCTACGAACTAAGACGACTGAAGACTAAGAATATTATAAAATTTAAAACACAAGATTGAAGTCATGATAATCAGTGAGAAAAGGGGGAAAATTTGGCAAAAATATAGGAGAAGAGATGTAAAGTAAATCAGAAACTCTTCTACAAAGCTCTAGAAACACTGAGAAAGGAAAAATCAAACAATATAAAATAAATAGAAATAGTATTGTATTGCAACAAGATGAAGCGGTTAAGAAAATGAGCAGCTAGTATTCCAAGATGGAACACATCTAGAACTAGAAAATGGTAGAATCAAACAACTGATACAAACATGAGAAGTTGAGCAAACCATACAGAACTGAAGATAAAAAAGGTGGAGCAACGGGATACAACAATATTAATTTAAAAGTGCTGCAAAATTTTGGACAAAAGGTGTCTACAAACTCTAACAAAGTTGTTACAATAAATATGGACCGAACTAAAAGTTCTGACAGATTAGGAAATAGGCATTATTTTATCCCTTTTCAAAACTTTAAGCAGATGAAAAATTAGACAGCAATAATTATATTGCTATACCTGGTAATGACAGTCCACGAGAGTATCTTAGATAACAGACTGAGGAAAATAATTAGAGGAACCGTAAAGTGGCTTTAGGAGTTGAAAAAGTACATATGAAAATGTTTGTAAGTACAAAAGTTGAAAAAAATATGAAAAAGTTTATCTTAGCTAAAGATATGAAGAAGAGTAAAACAAAGAGGAGGTGGATTAGCATTTTCAAAGGTATGTATGAAGCAACAAGGAACCAGGTGAGGAAAATAAGGTCCAATTCAAGGAATCCAGAACAAAGCAGTATTAAGATAGGGGGGGGGGTACTGAGTGCGGCGATACTTATATTTATAATTACGTATTGACAGTCAAAGCTGTCACCAGAAAGAACCGAATATAAAATGAAACAATAGAAGGACATTTGAATATATAATATGTAATTAAAACAATTGAAAAACAACAGTTGGGACGGCTTGGCCACTTATGTAGAATGGTGAAAAAATGGAGAAAACAATTGAAAAACAACAGTTGGGACGGCTTGGCCACTTATGTAGAATGGAGAAATTACACCGCCAAAAAAGATTTGAAGAAGCTAGAGAAATGGAAAAAAGGAAACGATGACACCCAAAGAAATGTTGAAAAAAAGATTACCGAAATTTTGAGAGAAAAAAATATAGCATGGAGTGAGGCGATGAAAAAAACTAGGAATAGTGTATATCTAGAAATTAATTTTTCATTTTTTATATCTTTCTCTGTTTCTATATAGGCCTTAATTAAAATGTAATACATCAGTCGGTTCTTTGGTATAATTTTACTGATAAACCGCGGAAAATTTCCTTCGTTAAAAGCTTTCCACCGACAGAATTCAATAATATATAACATTCCTTATTCTATGTAAGCCTTGTCGAACACACAATTACACTAAGCTCTTGTTCACTTTAGTTACCTAGCCCCTCAGCGCTCAATATTCTCTAAGTTTATTCGGAAAATTGCCTTCTACATCACATTAAAGGAATAGGATTATAAATTGTTTTTCGTCAAGTGTTGAATTTAAATCAGGTTAGAATGAGTTATCAAAGGCAACAGATAAGGTCCTAAATATCGTATATTAGATGGTAGAAAACAGCAAGCTGGCGGGCATTTAATGATGTTTTCCCAAGTATGTACTGTACTGAATGGTTGAGTGCACATCACAAATAATTAGTTTCAACTTTTACCTAAATATCTGAACTTATACGAGGAAGGATTCAATAATAACCGAAATAATTTGTGGTAATCTGGGGTAAGTAGGTAAGAAAGAATCACTAGGCATTAGGTCAGGTTAGTAAGGTGCGTGGGGCCGCGTAATCATTCCAAAAGCTGATGAATGGAGGTTACCGTGAATGCAGGTGCATTAATATGGAAGAAGAACTAATATATTTTTTGTCGCAAATACAGTCTTTGTTAAAAAAGGCTGTTGCGCAAGCTTCTTATCACTTTTTACACACATTTTTAACTTTTTCCTCAATTCGTATAGTTTGGTGGGCGTTTATAACGAGGTCAGTCATCAATCGATATGTCGCAATGTTTAGTGCGAGAAAACCTCTTGTACTCTTTTATTTGTACCAAATAGAAAACTAAATTACATATCTTTATCTTTAACAAGCCAAGTCGATATCAGGGCATTGAACTGGTAATAACTTGTGCTATCTTACAGCTTGTGAAAGTTACGAAATCAGAACTTACTCGTATATTATTATTATATTAAGTATATTTTCTAGATTATACATTCGAGCATTATTAATTTAGTAGTACTTAGTATATATATTCCGTCAAACACACTACATGGACATACGTAATCATCCATTAAAAATTCTTAATATTCGAATGTATAATTTAGAAAATATATTCAAATATAAATTCTGATTCAGTCGTCTACTCCCTCCCGAATTTTTTGTATCAATTCCGGGAACACCCTGTACACCTGATGATATTTAACTCATCAACCTCTATTAACACACTGGTCTAGTAAACAAAAAAGTTCTCTTAACAAATGTGGCTTTATTCATTCAGACTATTTTCTTCGATAGTTATAGCCAATTCTTTCCTTAACTTTTCAAGCAAATTTTACAGAATGTCTATGTCTCAAAACAGGCTTCTGTTTCGACAACGACTTCATCATTTACTTGAATTTCCTTTTCTTTGGTCTTTTATTTAAGTCTGAAAATAATCTGTAGTCGCAAGGGGTCAGATCTGGAAAATATGTTGAAGACAATTCGAAGCTCAATTGACTGACTTTGATCGTCGCTTTCATCATAATGTGACACAATTTTTTCTTCCACTTATGAGCTCATTTCTGTATTTTCTGTTTCTTCGATCGGTCCACTATAGTAGTATTCTCTGTTATAATATATATTGATGAACAAATGATAAATATGCCGTGTGCATGTGTATCCCAAAATACATATGCCATAACCTCGATTGCTCCGAATGTACTCTTTTCGACTGGCTTTCGCCGGTTCCAATTCACTTGCATGACTACCATTGTGGTGTGTGGAAGTAGATCCAGATTTCATCATTTGACATTCAAATACTTTCTATTGTGGTTGATTATCTTCGTATAGCGCTATAATTTATCAATTCGTTATTTTTGTTGCATTGTGAATAAACACGTCACCCATTTGGGAAAATGCTCAAATGCTTGAATAAATGCCTGCATAAATTTCCATATCATAATTCTCATGTCACTCTTAACATAATTTTATGGATTTTTAATACTTCTTTAATTGTTTTGTGCTGTAACTAACTGTTTCTCTTGCATGTCCAGATGGCAAATGACAAATTAAAATTCCGCATACCAGTCGATGATGGGTGATTTTCTTACAAAAGTGTCACCATAACATTTTTCAAGACAAGCTTTTCCTCAACTTTATTCTTTCCGGATACGGAACTAATGTTTGCCAAAAAGTTTAGTTAACAAACGGACTATTGGAAGGAATGAACTCAAAACTTTCTAGGTATCGTGTGAAATATGTAACTTTGAAAGAAAAATATGAAAATGCAATTTGTGGTGACCTCTTTCCGACCGTTCATGGATTTATTGATCGATTTGTTACAAGTAATGTTGGTATAGCAAAAAAACTGTAGGTAGGAAGGATTTCATGTTAGAAGAAAAACAGATTGTGGTAGTTGAAGATGCCGGAAGGGGTTTACCATTTATATAAATTTTTCAAATGAGGAGAAACTATCTGTAATAATTTGGTGCAGTTTTGATTGCAGAAACTTTTAATATTTAATCTCGACTATCTCTACCGATGTTCGATGAAAATTATTCCATTTTTGACTGACTTTTTAAGGATATTTTTTATTTGTAACCGACATATTTTTTATCAACATGCATTATATTCGTATTTGAAAATTCATATTCCTCAACTCAACAGACTATACTTCTCTTGTTTGAACACACATAAAACGTTTTCCCTCAAGCTTTTACTTTAAAACCTCTTTGTTTAGCTTTGCGAATTTTTACCTCCACTTCTACGATTCAACATTATACTGCACATACGTTTCAAGTAAATTAACAATTGTGCTTTCACTTTACACCGCAATCTATTTGAATTTTATATGAAAAGTTAGCTTTATGAGAACCGCTCTTTATACAACCATGTTAAATTTACATGGGTAAGTGAATTTGTTGGTGTATGAGTTCATTGCAATCTTTTTTCTTCCGTGCTGATGTGTGGATAAGATGTAAATTTGAGAACGTATCTCTATATTTCGGCCTCCATAGAAAACTCCAAAATATCCAAAACTATGTCACACTTTATTTAAAACACCACTCTATCGAGTGGTGTTTTATGAACTCTATGAAGTTTGTTAAACTATCACTTCCAAAATTATTTTTGGTAATTTTGGGGAAAGTGTGTGAAATGCGAAAATATTTTGTGTATCAATATTTTGCACTAAAACGTAAACCATTCATGAAAAAAGTTATTTATACTACAACGGTTGTAAGTAACATTTACAAATCGATTTTGCACCAGAGCGTTAGCGAGGGCAGATAATAAAGTTCGAAACCAGTAAAAGTACTTACATCCAGTGTAGTATACTAGATTCTTTCTCATTCTCGCAGAATTTATTCTAAGATTTTTATTAATTTAATTTGATAATCTTTACATAAAATTATGAACAGCTTTGATCGTTTTCTCTAGCACCATAAGCCTTGTTATTTTATCAAAAATTTCCAGTTTATCATCAAAAATCAGTAAATATTTGCTTGTCTGAAAAATCAACAAAGAAGTATGAAACAATTTATTCATACTTTAAAAAATGGTGCCAAATTAAGACTGCTACTGCAGTTTCAGAAACCGTATTTTGGCATACTCACGAAAAACCTGTTGAATTAAAGTCTCCATCAAACTTATGGAGTGCATATTCTATACTGGAGAATGATAAATCATTATTAGTTTGGCTTTGTTGATGAAATGAGTGATTGAAGTTATCTCCTATGTCTCTAGCTAAAACTTCATGATAAGTTGACTCACAACCCTTCGTCAAGTGGACTTTCAACCGGTTATCGAATGGCAATCGATACCTTTTTGATAATTTTTACTAATTTCCCTTAAAACAGTGTCAAAATGTAGGGTAATCAAAAAGTGAAGTTATTTTCTCGTTGGGATGAAAAGTTCGCTTTTCGTCCCTGGTATGCGGAGCAAGAAGAACTTTCTTTTGCTCCCGGTATTGTAACAACGTTTATCGAAATGTTTACTCTCGATGACAGTTTGCTTCACACGACATTTATTATCGCGTGAAAGTACAGAATTGAAGTTAAAAAATGAATTTAGACGATTCTAGTGATAGTGAATTAGAATACTTTAAGGACGAAATGAACTTTTCATCACGGCGAGAGAAAAAATAGTATACGCACCACGGGAGAAAAGTAGGGCATTCTTGCCCGCGATTTTGATCACCGAGCCGAAGGCCAGAATGCCTTACTTGTCTCCCTAGCTGCGTAAAGTACTAATTTTAATTAATTTTCGAAATGTATACTATTTTCTAGCTGCAGGTAAGGTCTCTCTGTTTTTCTCAACCTCTAGCATCTTGAAAATATTCTACCTAAAGCTCTAGAAACTATTAAAATATTTTAAATTTCGATATTGTATATTATAAAAAATCGATTTTGGTCTGGCGATCGTCGTGTTGATTCTATAATACTTCGACTATTGCATATCTGTTACGAAATTTATTATTTACCCACTATCAACTGGACGTAAGTAACATGGTAAAAATGTATCATGTTTTATCGCAACATATGTCGTAGTCGAATCAATTAGATGTTCTAAATTAGCTCTTATTAAGACTTTAATTATCAAATGGAGGTCATCGACTAGCTTTTCATCCATTCTTAGAGGTGGTGAAATAATACATTTTCGAAGAATACCTAGCCAAAGGTTTTTTTATTTGGATAATATGCAGGACCTATCATACAAAGTCATAGATTTTTATCAACGTGTCCATTGGACAAAATGTACTCTCAACACTGAAGCAAATACTGTTTAATAAAATTCAATACTTCTGTCAAAATCGTCATCTGAAATTTATTCACCTGCAGTGCTCCCTTCCTATTACTATTTTTGATACCCACTGCGACGTGATGTGGGGGGCTCTGCCTAGAAATTCTTTTTGTGCTGCTTCATCCAAAACACCTTATTTTCCTCATAAACAGCCTTATTCAAGGCATGAGCCACTACTCAGATATGCTTTATTGTTGATGTTCCACATTCCTCCTGGTTAAAAATAATTTCAGTTCTTTGTTGTAGTGTAGACACCGTTTAATTTTTTTATTTCAATTTATTCTACATAAAAACGCTGGTAATTATCACAGGAAAGAAAATTATATGAGTTTAAGTTTAAGCTGGAGTTCATGGAATCGTCGGTGATATTCCTACTGATCACTCTGATCACACACCAACACTAACAATTTCACTGTTTGATGCGCGTTTCGATAACCAAGTTATCGTCTTCAAAGACTGAAGGTAAACTTGTTGGTAGTGTAAACAGTGTATATGAGTTAAGTTGAACAATTGGGAATATACTACATAATTACATTTTATGGAAGAGATTGGTAACTTTAAGAAACTAGAAAACTATCTTGATCTCTTTTAAGTAGTTTTCACATATAAAGCTACAGATCATATTATTTATATCTAGTGAAATATTGTGAGAGAACAGTATTATTAATTCAACAGAACCATTTTCGTGACAAGTAATAATATCAGAAATGCTAAATGCTTTCTTATTATTTTGTTGGATATTAAAAAAAATGTATTTGTGATTATACAACGCCACTTTTGAAATTAGTGAGTCAACTCCCTACCCATTTAAAGTTTTAGGTTAAAGTTATTTCCTTTACTGCTCATGTAATAATCAATATAATGAATACCAGAAATTTCTTCTTAAAGACGTATACTCACATATTATTTAATTTTCACGAAGACAAAAGAGAAGGGGTAAAGCGATTTCAAATTTTCATCTTGTATGAATAAATATAAAGTATTTTTTTTCTTCAACAAATAGTCATATTTAGTACTCTAAATCAATTTGGTATGAAAAAAATAAATTGACACCCAATGTGTCCAGCAACTAATGAATTTCCGAAGCTGTCAGAGGTTTGGAACTAAGCCCTAAGTCAATATCAATTATGAAATGAAATCACAGTATTTCGGGTCACTCAATGAATCCTCGTCTGCCCCCCAAAATAAGGTACTCCCGCACACACATAACGCGTAGTGCGGCGAAGCTCCATCCAGCATGAAATGACGGATGTTCGCGAGTGTTGGATCCATTTTCCCAAGTAAATCTTTGATAATTTACAGATAACTTTAGTCTGTCATAAAAATACGGAACCACGAGACCTCCGTACTGTATATAAAAATGGAATGCTGTTATTAATACTGACCGCATCCGAGGTATCCAATGAATGAAAGCTACAAATTTTTCGCTCATACATAATTTAATCATTTTGATATTTGTATCCGGAACTGACTCGATCTATTTGAAATTATTTATGAAAATGTGCCATTATTAGATGATTATTTTGGTGTTGGTTTTAGGAATTTGTTATCGGGTTTGTGACAGGCAGGCTAAATTCAAAATTGGTTATATGTATTTGAATGAAATTATTGAGCACCTGTACAAAACAAATAGTTGAATGTCTCTCACACTGTCATTTCGAGGAGCCTCAATAGGTTCTAGGAAACTGGATTCTTGCCTAAAGAAATGGAAGATCCAGTCAATTTGGAAAAGAGTTCGTGATGCTAGTTTAAGACCGGCTTGATTTTAAAGGGGACTACCATTGAAACCTACGCATTGGCAACGAAGATTACCAAAATTGGATATTGTCATTATAAGTTATAACTATATAATTTTTATTGATGATTGACAGATGTATAATCAAGATTTTTTCTATCTATCACTTCCACCCAGGTGGATTGATGTGAATTATATAAAACATGCTCGGACCAGTTAAGGAGAGTCATTGATGATCATAAACTATACAGAAATCTTCTTCCTTATTTTGTGAAGAAATCACACAAGAAGATATGTTGCTGTGATATTAATATTAGCTACAGTCACTATTTTTTTCAATTTCATAAATAAATTGTTTTTTTTAACAGTTATTCTAAAATCCGTTGCAGAAAATCATGACAATAAATCTAGATTTTCCAAAAAAAATTACGTTTAATTTAATTAAGTTGGTACTTCTAGAACCGAGTGTTGGTGTTGTGGTGATGTGAACAGTATATTAGTACGTTTAATTTAGATGTAAAAGTATAAAAGTTAATCCTCTAAAAGATTTTTGGAGAATTAACTAGATCTGTGTACAAAAAAATAACAAAACTGTTACCATAATATATTCACTAGCAGTTAAACAACAAAAACATTTTCTTTTTCTTCTTTTTTGGAATCAATATTAAATAAGTCTTTAGTCTCATATTTCATATGCAATATCACAGTATAGCTTATTAATTATTAGTAATACTTAGTAATTTTGTATACTCTGTTACTTTGTATGTTTTATGAAATAATTTTTCTCCTTAAATTACTTAAATTGAATAAAAAATATAACTACATAAAAAAATGGAAATTTATCAATATTTAATGCATTATGTTATGTAAAAAGTTAATTATGTAAATAATGTAGCCTTTAATTAATTGTCGCATAACGTTATAAAATGTTTCAAATATCTAAGCTAAAAGAATTTTCTCGATTTTTGGGACATCATTTTCTACAACGGATTTTAGAATGACCCAGGTAACTTTTTAAAGATATACTATTGAATTTTAAAATCGAGTTTCAATAATCTCAACCTCTGAACAGCTGTATATATATTTTTTGTTGTATTTTGTTGAAATTCCAAGGGAGAATAATAAATGTAGCACATCTACATGTTTAAAATGCATAATCAGTAACAGTTTTCCATGATAAATTTCATTTTCCTTCAGTATCTTTTGCCAAGCGGCCGTTTGAAGAAAGAATTTTATTCATCCCTATGCTATCGCAAAGGGGAGAATAATTTGTTGTCAGTTTAAAACCGCCCTTGCTCATTATATCAAATACATTGTATCTCAACTACGCAGAGATCTGAATCAAAAATATACCTACAGCGAAATATTCCAAAAAGGAATTTATTTCCCTAAGCGTCCAATTGTTGTCTATGTATAGTATTAATTTCAATCCGGGGAGAACTGAAACAGATAACAAACAGCAGAAATATTAACTTTGATATCACGTTTGCGTATGCATTGAATCGGTCGGGAATTCTTTGTTTAAATTATAACGAGGATACACATATGTGGTTTGGCGTTAATTGGTTTATTTATTTTAGGGAATGAGTAGAATAATTTTGGTTATACATACGTAGAATGTGGAATCGTACATACGTGCAAAAAATGAAAGGAGTCAGTTACATTATCAGCACATCAAACAAATTAAAATAAAAACTATACAGGCATAGATGGTGGTTTCTTTTAGATATATCGGTATTTTCCTTAGTCAAAATTATAATATTTTTATTTTGTCGTTGAGAAAGAGAAGAAAGTGAATATTCATATAATGAGGTCGTTACATGTCATCCAACAAATTTACATTAAGAGAAAAAAATTATGCGTCAAAATTGAATTTATTAGAATCAATTACAAAAGGGATTCGAAAAAGAGTTGCTGTAAGTGTTCAAAGTATCTTGATGGATGTCGTAACGGAGAGGCAGGTCAGGCGAGGCATTTTATAAATCCGCGAATAGTTTCAAAGTCTTCTTCCATTGCAATTCGGAGCTCGGGAAGGGTGCGTGGTCTTCTTGCACAAACGCTGTCCTAGAGAAGGCCCCACAAAAATAAATCACAGAGTGACAGGTCAAATGGCCGCGAGGGCCACTCAACCAATTCTCATCTGCCGTCCATTCTCCAAAATATTCCCGCACACTTAACGCGTAGTGCATAAAATGACGGATGTTCGCGAGTGTTGCCCATTTTTCCACGAAAATCTTCGAGAATTTCTAGATAACTTTGATCTGTCAAACAATTATGGACCCACGAGATCTTCCGTGTGGATATCTGTCCACATATACACTACCCCAGGCACAAAATGGAATGCTGGACCTGCGGATCATCCTGACTCCTGAATCGAAAAATTCCAATCTGCTATTGAAATCATCCTCGTGAAGTGTGTGGAGAAGACGCGGACGGTTAACTCGATAGTGGGTGTGTTCCAACATTCGTCGTGAAGAACGATCGGATATTTCTCCTGATGGCCGCACTGTAGATTGGTTCGGCTGGTCAAATAACGACAGCGGCACTGTTTCCATATTTTCGTTAGTTGTAACTGTAACAGATACCGGTCGTCCAGAATACGGCGCGTCAGCAACAGAGCCTGTTTTTTTAAATTTCTGGTAGGTTTTCCACACTGTTGAACGATATGTTAGCGGCGAGTCCGGACATTTTTGAAATTCTGTAAACAAAGTTCATAACCCGCGTTCGTACGCATATACGAAGATACGAAGTAAAAAAAAATCACTTTTTTGAAGCATGAACCTGTATCGGTTATTTATTATGAAAGACCATCTACTCTACGAACACGAGTTAAGGCCGGACACACTTGTCATACATAACTCCGATCCGACTCCGGTCCTATTTTGTTCTAAAGAACGGATCGGCACGGGATCCGAAGGGTTGAGCACAAATTACCAGCTCCATACCTTCGCTACTCTCTCCCATCTCGATTCAATTAAAATCGCAGAAGGTTTTGTGCGTAAAATGTTACAGAAGAAAACGAAGAGTAAGTATAATACTTCCTCACTTGTTCAATAACCTCTTCCGGTTTTATAGTCGACAGTATTGCCAATTTAGTAGAGAAAACACTTCAAAAACTCGAAAAACAGGTTCCAACCGACAGTTGACCTGCAGCCGTTAAACGAATAGACTGCACGATCGCAGTGAACAGTGTTCGAGCTCTAGTATTATTTTCCTCTCAGACACTCGTCCGACTGTATGATCGTAGTCGGATCGGAAGGAATCATTATAGGTGTGTCCCAGCCTTTATCATGACACAGATATAATTGTCTGAATCACGAAAATGCTTAGTTTCAATCTTTTTCGACAGCGTTGCATGACTTATGAGCGTTGCCGGATTTATGTGGATTTTTTGAGGACATTGCCTTATTTATACCAGCCTATGTATCATCAAAGTGATTGTAATAAATAAAAAAATTCTCAGGGCTTTGGCGAGCTTCGGAACCATACACAAATTTACGGGAGATCGAAAACCTATTTTATTTGACGATATTAACAAGGAGGTTAACTATTAGTATCACTGAAAAACTAGTTGGCATTTGGGTGACAAAATATGAGTTGATACAATCATCAATAGTGGCCCCAAAGCTGTTTTTGAAGATTTATAAGCAGGTAAAGGATAGCCACAGTCGAAAAATTGAAATGCAACAAAGTTCAAGTGAAAACCAACTTGTATACGCTAAAGCATAATTAATGCGAGCTATAAGACTACAAAGAGTCACTAAGATTCAAAACGTTGGTAAAAACGGCTTGTAGTCGCAGTGTTAACAGTTTTAAGACTACCAAGTTATAGCGAGATTAAGTTTGAGTTTGCTACTTATTAAAATAGATGATTTCATTTTATTTATGTGTTAAAAAAGAAGATATGGTTATTAAAGCAATCGTTAATAATGCTGAAAGTCTCCCAGAGTTGTTTTTTTTAATTTTCTGGTCTTGTTTCCAATGTATAGGTTATTATAGGTCTGATTGTCGTTTTTTAAATTCGTACCTTCATTTTTTGTCTTGGGTTTTTGTTCCGCCATACTACGTTCAGATGGCAACCGCGACATTATTTGCTCCTACTACTTGTCCTCTTACCTCGTCTTCTACATCTTCATAACTGGTTATGTCAATTCCAAGGTACTTGAATTGACATGTTTTATTCTACTATTTGACGTCCTAGTTTCAAATTGTATCTAATACCAAAGTTGTCAAAAATTTATTTAAAGACACATATGTAGAATACATATTGAGTTATATTCACATTATTTATCCCTTTTCGGATAAATTCATTCAAAGATTTTGATTTGGTACTCTGCAAACTTCCGTGTACTCTGATTCATTCCACTCCTTGTCACAGTGAAAGTATACAAAATGATACAGGAAGTTAAACATTACTATATTTATAGGAAACTTTTTATAAGATAATCGTTAAGATCAAGACAACAAACGATCTGTTCTCTAGTTTGTTCTAACTCTTTTTTCTAAAGCGGTCTACCATCCATTGGTGAGAAGGTACGCGGTTATGAACCGTTACGCAAATGGACCACATAATAAACCCGTTGTGTTACAGTACGAACTACCAATGCCGATATATATGGGAAAGCTGATTAAGCATCTTCGTTTAAGCCTTTTAAGGTTATTGGGCAACTTATAAGTCTTACCTAAGTGCTTAAATCTTGCACATGTGATCTCTCAGCGCTCAACGATTATGTAACCTGTATTTTTTTCCTCCTTAAAGTACCAGCAACATGTCCGGTTGAAAGACCAGTAACCTGTCGTATCTGACTAAACGAAGCCAAATATCTGTAGATAAGCATCCGACCCGTATATGTGTGCCTCTTCTTCTCATATGCCAAGTATTTCCAAGTCTCCGTAGAGACTGACTTGAGAGCAGTTTTCTCAGCGAAGTGGTAGCTCACTTTTGGCTACACCCGAAATGAGCTCTGTACCCCGTGGCTTTTCTGATCCAAGGTTGGTGGGCGAATCAGCCTTGTCATTGCTTGTGAGACCAAGAACTCAAGCTAGCTGGACCTTGCAGTCATCTCTGATAATCTCTTGTATCACTTAGTCCTTTCTATTGAAAATCACATGCGCCCTCTGATCACTGCCTACTACAATAATATTCACCTATAGCTTGCACCATCATGTTTCCATGGCCAATTCATCGAACATGCAATTTGTTATGGATATTTAGCCTAAGAAATAAAATCAAAAAGGCCATACATGAAGAGTTAGATGAAAAAGAAGAATAATTCTGCTTCTATCTCGCAAGCATTTAGAATGTAATGGAACATGATGTACTTTTAATTTTAATGTATGTATCTATCTGAAAATTTTTCAGTCACTGACACGTTCATGATAGGATTGTAAAGCGGCGCCCAAGATTATTTCATTTTGTTTTTTAATATAAGCTTCACAGTTCAAGTTGTTTTTGTACATGTCCATCCTTCACCATTTGAAATCATTTGAAATCTAAATTTAAAATCGTCTATCTTCCTTTTTCCCTTAACATTTCGGACATATTCAGAACAACGGACACTGGTTGCATTTTTACCATACAATTAAAACTTTTCAAAGGTCTTCGGGACGCAATAGAGAAAATGCACGTGGTACAAATAGTGTTGGTTGTGTTTGTAAGCAATATCCTGTTTATTATTGTGTTCCTAAAGTGTTTTTATAATCTTTTTATTATTGTGACATTGATAATAATCTACGAAGGAGACTGAAAGTGGTTTTCCATTTCATAGTGTTTTATCTATAAATACCTACAGTCAGCTCTAATTACTAAAACATATCCTATAAATAATTTTAAGATTATTATCTATATTATAATGTCTTGTAAGTAATAATAGGCTGTGTAATTGCCATTTTCTTAAGTTTAGTATGTCTTGATTCATTTACGAGAATTTCAAAAACAGAAACATTTTTGATAATGAAGAGATATCGAATTAAGTATATGAAAGAGTCCATTTACACAATTGCATTCTTGTTTTCGCATGTCTCGGAACTTGAAATAGTATATTACATAACAATTACATTACATTACATAACTATTTTTATAAGACAGTCAATTAAACAATATCACACATGTGTTGAAAAGTTTATAAACATGTGTGCAGAAAAGTTAAAAAATCCTACAATAGTATATTACATAACGAGTATTGTGAACGCTAATATAATAAAAATCATACTGTCTACTTCTTCAATCTTGTTAAATTTGGCCTTTTGCTTTTCGGCACCCAGCCAGATTCATATTGTATTCGAGTATTCCCTCTATCGTTCGAGACCATATATAACATAAGAAAAAAAAGCATTTCAATACATGTATGTTTTGTTATTTTTTAGTACATGTGTAAAATAAACTACATTCTTAGGTAAAAATGAGTGTACAATCTATTATTTTCATAAGTGGTAGTATGAAAAAAATACTTTATCAGGTGTCCTATTAGAGTTTTGAGGTTTTTTCATAAAAAACCTATAAAACGGGTCTTAAACTGTTTCCATGGCGGTGTTCCTAACAAGCAACTTTTAACCGAGAAATATTAGTTTAAAATTATTAACACTTTTTCGACGGAAAATTTAGTTGTTATTGAGTTAAAACTATGTAAAAAGTGAATTAAAAATATAAAAAAATACATGTATATTCCCTTGTAATTACAGTAACCCGGATTAAAATTTGACCATGGGACGCAACTCATATGTACCTCAATCAATATGATAAACTACAATTGTATTAGAAAGTTATAACTAATTTAAATCTCACTGCCGCTAGGGCTCAAATGAGAATATACAGATAATGTATCAGACTAATTTCGTATTTAGTATGTTAGACTATAGATAGCACTAGAAGAAAAGATTTGAATTAGAAGAGTTATATTTTAAAGGTCACATGATTGATAAGTTGAGGGAGGTTTGCTATAAGATTAAGTCGAAGCTCACTAGCGACAAAAAAAGAGTATCGGTTTTTAGAAAGGTTGTCCTTATGTCCTGATATCTCTCTATATATTTTTTTTATTACATTTAATATTTTCAGATATTATTCATTATTACCCGAAGGACTGTAAAAAGTATCGCAAAATTTACATAATAAGGCAGGCTTAAAGAAGCGTTTATAATATTCATTTCTATGAGAGAAGTAGAGAATTTTACTAATTAGTAACCCTAGTAAGCCGTCACATCAAAAAGCCGGCTGATGATTTCAAAGCTGCATTAAATAAAAAATAAGACTGTTGGGTGGAGGTTCAGAGTGATGAATTTAATACATGATATAATGTCATACTTGATATTATTGTTCTTCCTAGTATAAAATTTCGAATGTTGTGGTTTATTTAAAATTCCAACGTTTCTATCCTTTATTTGATCTATACCAAAGCTTCAACATTCGAGTTCCCTTTGTGAAGGATCGAAACGTTGGCCTTTTAAAAAAAAACTATTAGACAGTTTTATTTTGAGGCCTCAAACCACAAAACCATTCGAAATTTCGTACTAGGAAGGACAATAACATCAAGAATAACATGTTCATCTGGGTTTTTCAAATCTATCGACAACACATATGACAGAGTTAACTCGAATGTTGAAGCCTTGATAAAGATCAAATAAAGAATCAAAATGTTGGCATTTTAAAAAAAAATCTTAGACAGTTTTATTTTTTGTCCTCTACCCACAACACAATTCCAAATTTCATACACGTTATAATAATTTCAATACGTTTTTCAAATTTTGGTTTAGTTTGTGAACTATGTATTAAATGATGTGTTATGTTTTTATCATTATTAATAATTTAAATTCATTGAGAGTGATGTCTTGTATACAAATCGAGGTAGGTGATCCAGTGTCGAAAAGGTTGTTTTGAATATATTCAAGTACCTAGGACGAGAAAATAGCATCAACAAAAGGATTCTAGAGAAGACCCAAAAAAGAGTTGCTTCAAATTATAAGAAGCTGTGAAACGAATTATGTAATTGATTTGCTAGACTTGGACATACCTTCAATTGCTTCACTTCTTGTTGAGAGAAAATAACGACTATATTAGAATATATCAAATCTAATTGAACTGAATTTTTCTCCATATTTTTGTTAACATAGTATAAAGTTTTTGTTTTGATATCCGAAGCTGGCAATTATGTAACTAATTGAAACGTGGTAATTGGAAATTCGAAAAAAAATCAATATTCTCGCCTAGACGCAAACAAATTTATTTTGTAAATATCTTACATCGCTTTAAATATTTTTAATGTGGCGAAATTATTATGAAAAGTTTACAATTTCAGATTCGATGAAAAATTATCAAGTTAAATTGGGGTAAGAAAAGCTTTTGTACCTTGGAAAAGTTTTGGTTCAAATATTTTTTCCATAAACAAGTTTGACATCTCATGCTTGTTTACTCTGGAACACTGAGGGATAATCTTGTTTCATAATTCATTATAAAGGATCTTTGTAAAGAATCTCAAAGTACTTATTTTATTTTAATAATTCTTTGAAAATTGTTATGAAATTATTAAAGTTTTTAGTCGAACAATTTTTAGTTAAAGTAATTATCAAAGCTGTGTGCTGATCTATTCATAATTTTTGACAAACAAAAGTATGTTTAATGAATTCTTGGTCACATTTATATTCATAAATATACATTCTGTCTATTTACAATAGAAATTTATCTTTTATGAAAAGTACTGTATATTGTAAAACTTACATTGTAACCATCAAATATTGAAATTTTTGGTCGAGTACGAGTTATATTGAAAAATATGACTTTTGCTTGGAAGTAAATATTTTTACTCTCGATAATGTCAAAAAATGATGAAAAGAAAATTTCTTTCAAACTGTGAATTAGACTCAAATGTACATCCATATCAACAAATATTTAATAAATTAGTTTACTCCTTCTTCTCTTCACATTGTACACTTTACTATTAAGAACTTTTTAAGTCTTCCGGAGTCTTTTATATGTTGATTATGTCATATGAGACTACTGGGCGAATAAGAATTTAGTAGATCTGCTTTTTGGCGGTGGGATTGACAAGTTTATTCTTCAGTAGACTCAAATTGTCATAGTGAATCCAGCTGGTATTCGGTTTTTGAGTATCACAAGGCAACTGCGGAATATTGAAAATTCAATATGCAGGCATTTTCATAAAAAATAACTTCACTTGGTAATTTATTGAGAAAAAAATTATGCACAATAATCCGTTCAATTATTAATTTATATCAAACTTTAGATATATCAGAAAATTCGTTGGTTTCATTCAAATGAGAACCGAATATTTATAGTAGAGTTTTTTGTCGACAAAAATTTACTTCACTAACTTTATGTATAAATAAATCATTGTTGAAACGTAAACTAAAATAAAGAATACTTCTGCTATATTAGATTATCAAGATAATGAAATAAAAGTCATATATGTCGTTTTGTTGGAGCTATCAAGTCGGAAGAACAAAAGACTGCTATGACAAGCAAATCCACATAGAATTGTTCGCTGTAAGTTCAGAGCGCCTGAAAATTAAGAGCTTAACACAGCCAAAACAATGAATCTAGTAATAATATGACCTACGAATAAACAATAAACGTGATGATGGACGATATATTATACTTTACAGTGGATATATATATATATATATATATATATATATATATATATATATATATATATTCTATTGAGAATTGTAGCCGCTCAAAATTGAGCTCTTTTAACCCTGTATTTTTGTGGGTTGTCAGCCCACATTTCACCCTATTTAATTACACTTTATCACATATTTTTGCAGCTTTCCAGCTGTCTCCATTCTGTGATTTTCATTGTGCCCTGTCGTTTTTCCATTCTTCTAATGTGCCCATTCCATTGTATTCTTTTTGCTATATTTGTATTTACTAAATTTTCATTTTCTAATATGTTCTTAATTTCATAGTTCATTAGTCTTGTATAGTCATTATTTCTAACTTTTACTAGTCCATGAATTTTACAAATTATTCTCCTCTCATACATCGTTAGTTGTTCTTTCTCTATATTTGTTAGCCTCATTGTTTAAGCGGCGTATGTAACTACTGGTCTTATCGCAGTCTTGTAGACTCTCAATTTTGTTGCTCTGCTTATTCTTTTGCTCTGCATGATAGTTTTGTACTTATTATATGCCCTATATCCCGCATAAATTCTTTGTTTTGTCTCGTTTTCTGTATCATTTTTGTTGCTTATCATTGTTCCTAAGTACTTAAAGGTGTCGACTACTTCGAAGATGAGGTCATTTATGTTCACTGTTTCCTGTTGCGAATTTCCTTCCTTCTTTCAATTTCCATATAATTTGTCTTTTTCTGATTTATTTTCAATCCTCTTTTTCCTGCCTCTCTTATAATTTTCTCTAATGTGTTCTCTAGGCTCTTTCGGTCTCTTGCTATTAGTGTCAAATAATCAGCATATGCTATTACTTGTATTGATTTATTAATGATACTTCCATTGATATTACATTCTCTTATTATGCCTTCAAATGCAATGTTAAACAATATCGCTGAGAGTACGTCACCCTGTCTTACCCCATAATTTATTTCAAATTCCTCGGCTGTTCAGTTTTTTGTTATTACCCTTGCCCTACAATTTAGTATAGTCATTTTCACCAATCGTATTAACTTTTGGGGTACTTGTAGTTTTTCTATGTCCTTTATAATCGTCCTCCTTTTTAGACTGTCGAATGCTTATTTCAAGTCGATGAATAGCATTTGCATATTAATGTTGTCCTCATAGCTTTTTTTGACCACTTGCTTTATAGTATGTATGGCATCTACTGTAGATTTTCCTTGCCTAAAACCTTTTTGGTATTCCCCTATTTCTGGTTCCACTACCTTTTTCAGTCTATCATTTATTAATGTTGTTAGTATTTTGTATACGGTATTAAGCAAACTAATACCTCTATAATTACTACATATGTTGGGATTTCCTCCCTTCAGTATTGGTATAATCAATCCAGTAGACCACACTCACACAAAAAAGTATTTTGGATAATATTTGGAAAAATATTTACATGTCATATCAAGAAAAAAAAATACTTTTGATTGCTTTGACAAAATTAATTAACGATGAAACCAATACCCAATGTGATCGTGTTACTGAATTTTGCCAAAAATCTATTTAATTAACAATGTAATCTCCTTCTCTAACGTGTCGATGCCGAGCTTGTAGAAAGATTTGTCTTCAGCTTCACCAATTGCTTTTTTATTTGAACTGAATTTCTTATCGGCGAACATGTTTGGAGATCAGTGATCAGTGAGGGCCAGATCTAGACTATACGGTGGATGAGGAAGCCATTCGAAGTGTAATTAGTTCAATGTAACCATCGACTTGTGTATCAGTACTGCAGCCATAACCTTCACATCTGACTGTTGTGCCTTTGGACGCTTCGGACGTGGTTCACCGGTTGCAGTGCTCTCAGATGGTGATTATTTTGATTCCGGAGTGAAGTGATGGAACCAAAAAATCTGATTTGTTATGTGTAATCGTGGTCAAACAGTGCTCTGAATCATCAACACATTGTTGTTTTTGATTGATTGTGAGTAAACGCGACACCCACTTTGGTACAAGCTTTCTTATGGTCAAATGTTTAAGCATAATTGTAAACACTACCTTCTGATATCTTTTCGATCTGAGATACCTAATGCAATTCAAATTTAAGATTAAATATAACCAATATGTGGACTTTTTGATGTTTTCTGGAGTAACCACCTCAATTGGAAGACCAGAACTTTCCCTATCATTGGTTAGGTCAATGACCCCTTATAAATTCAGTAAACCAATAATGATTATTTTCGATGGAGCAGAGTCTGGATAACACTTTTGAAGCCATTGCTGAGTTTGTATAATATGTTTTTTATCAAGAAATTGTTTTGAATCCATTGTTTAGAAAACAACAAAAGTAGCTTCACTTAAATGACTGACACTTTTTTCTGACTAATCGATAAGAAATTCCACACATAGTCCTTAGAAAGTAGGTACTTCATAAACGTCATATGGATTTGACAGTGGCAGTGCCCTCTGTGTGTCAGTCAAACGACTTTCGAGTGATATATGTAAATTGGGGTTCAAAACGTCCTACGACGTTGTCCGATGTCTAATTGACACTCTTTCCTGTCGCAGCAGTTCTTATCGTTCGTATTTCGTACACTCATTGATTTTCTTGTTCAATGCGTCGATGATAATCTTGGTCTTTCTTCCTTCCTGTTCTCCTATGGGATCAACTTAATTATTTCTCTGCAATCGCTCCTCCCTCATCTCGTGCCCATACCAAATCAACTGCTTTTATTCAATTTATTGTTTCTTTCAGGATGATTACCTCTTTTATTGTGTCGTTTCTGATTCGATCTAATCTTAAGGTTCTATTTGCTCTTCTTAGAGCGTCCATTTTCGTGGCTACCATTTGTTTCTTTAGTTGTTATTCTCCACGTTTCCGATCCATATACCAACGTACTCCTAATCATTGCATTGTAAATCCTCTATTTCAGTACTGCACAGTATTCCATTTAGTGATTTAGTTTGATATTTAAAGCTCTCACACCTCGTTATAATTTTGTTGTTTTCTAGTGTATGTACGTTGCATCCTCTCCTATATATCAGTTCTGTGTCTTTTCTACGTTCATCTGCCGTCCCTATTTTCCGTATTCTTCTTTTAGTTTGCGTGCCTTATCATCTCTATCGTTTGCACATCTTACCTGATCATCTATAAATTGCAGGGTTATAAACAGGTGTCATCGTCGATTTTGATCCTTATTCCGTAGCATTTCTTCTTCCAAGTTGTTAGAGCTTTTGAAACATATATTTTGAAAAGTCTTGGAGGGTTGCAGCACCCTTGTCTCACGCCTTTGTTGACTGTGTTTGATACTATATTTCCGATTTTTACTGCAGACTTCATATCTTTAATGAAGCCATAATTATTCTCAATAGCTTCCCATAATTTGGATATCGATATGTTATGTAGGCTTTTTGTGAATCTATGAACATTGGGTGTACTGGTCTATTTCTTTCTGTTTTCTTCTTTGTCAACTGCTTTAAAGAGAACACGTACAGGACCTTCCAGCTCTAAGCCCACTTTGTACTTCTTGGTGTTTATAAATACTAATGATCTATGCTAACTGTAGCCAAATTTTAAAAATGTCGTTTGATGGCTATTTAAAGGGTATAAAAAGTATAGGAATAAAAACGATTAATAAAAATGCCTAACAAAAGCAATATTAAATATAGTTCAACTTATTATAATATTCATGCTGGATCGGAAAAAGGTTGAATTTCAAATACTTTCTTGTCAACAACAAAAGGAGAAAAAATTCAAGTTTGGAATATGATTTGAATTATTTATTTTAAATTTCGCTCCGAAATACACCGCACAACAGTATAATTGTAATAGACAACGTAATTATAACAACTACCAGGTAAATTAAGCATCAACTAGCGCAAATAATACGAAATAAATTCAAAATAAGGGTTGAGTGGTTTGTTTCTATGGAAGTGACAGCAAACCTGATCTTATAGAGATACTAGCGGCGTTTAATATTAAAGGGGAGCATATCTGAGATATTTTGGCTGATGCTGTAGATTACATAGTAGTACGATATACTACTGTATTTGGATATGTACGAGGGTTAACTGAAAAGTTTCCGACCTAACAAGACTTTTTTATCCATAATCATTCTTATTTTCCAATATAGTTTTCTTTAAAGCCTCAAAAACATTTTTCATTCTCAGCCCACCTAAATGATGGTGGTCGTCTGCAAGTAAAAATTAACGGAAAGGGAACAAAAATCGTAAATTATAATCATGGTGATCGCCGAAGTGTTTTCCTGAAAGAAAAAGGACTTTCTTTCCCATTAAATGCAGTCGATTTTTTGCAATTTATCCCTTAACCTTATCAAGCAATACTGCGTAACCCATAACTATGCCGAAAAACCATCGCCATTATTTTTCTTGCCAAGAAAAGCGTCATTTTCTTCACTTCACGGCACTTCTTAGAATCCATAGTGTTTACTGTTTGAGTATAGTGATGGGCCCAACTTTTATCTACAGTTATGAATTAATGCAGCATACGAATGCATAATTCTTCAGACGTATATGGCAAATGCATTCTTTTGATATGCTTCTAACCTTTTCTTTCTCTATATAACCTTAATTCGTCGGTCGTTTAATAACATTTGGAAAATTTTTTCGATTAAATCGCTTGTTGTCACAGGTTTTGGCCGTTTCGTATGCTCGCCGTCAGTCTAACTTATACAGCCACTTTAGAATTCAACTGTTAAAAATTTTATGCATTTTACAGTAGTAAATAATGGTGCTGGATCTCCGTACATAGTGTCTAACTCTTTCTCTATTTAGTAAGTAGTAATGTCTTCCAAAAACAAATATTTAATTTTTTAAACCTATGCACAAATATATTTTCAAACTTTTATTTATAAGTGGTGACATCTTCAGGTTGAGGTCGGAAACTTTTCAGACAACCCTCATACTAGCGGCATTTCATATTGAAGAAGTATATGTCTGTGATATTTTGGCTGATACGGCAGAATATATAGTACTGAGACTAACTACATATGTATATGTAAATGCGATAGTTAATATTCCATTTGAAATTTTGAGAAAATCAATTAATTATGTAATTAAAATTGAAGATTCCTACTGAAATGCAAATTTTGCTGTTAGCTCCTTGTTCATTAAACTGCATGAGGATGAAAGTGATGCTGAAATAATGATGGAATAGGCGTTAATAAATATTTTTGTTGATAATACAAATTCACTACACTGGGCTTGGAAAATTTGGGAAGAGTATATTCTTTTATAAAAAAAATAAATACAAATTTTACAAGAATAATCGTGTTTATGTCAAGTCGATAAGATTAATATTAACAAACTTACAAAGTTTCGAATTCTTGATATATGTTACACGACCCGAGATTCGTTACAAATAGGTATTACGTCATCAGCGCCGATTGTATCTGACAAAATGCTACTGGCAAAGTGCTATTTTGAGGACAAAGAGTTGATTTGTTGATCAAAATGGAGCAGGGGTTTTTCGTGGTCTTGAGACAACTTGCCCCAAAAGATTCCTATGAATTGGCTACTTATTTTGCGACAAATTGCGGCAATTTTATGACTGTTAAAATTCGCGGGATGAACTAAATGAACAGACAAATCGATCGAACGACATATTTATGGGGAAAAAACAAGAAGATTCTATGTGCACGGAACCTCTTTTGGGATAACAAGTCTTGAAGTTCAAATGAACATACTACATTTAATTTGGAGCGAATTATTCTTGTTCATACCACATTGTCGAGATTTCTTCATGAAAATTAGACTGATTTTGTTTATTTTTTTTTAAACTCTAGGGTTCAAGTTCGCTCTATGTTAAATGTGAATTTTGAAAAATATTAGTTCTGAAAAACCGGTAGTGCTCCTTTTGATTCATTAACAAAATTCAGATAAAATGCAGTCTGAAAAAAATCAAATCACAAGTATCACCTTAAAACCTATACATTATTGTTACAATAATACGTCGAGCTACACCGTATCGTAAGTTTTACGTTTCGAATATACTATTTAAAAAATGAAAGTACCTATTTACATCGAAATGATCTTCATAACAAAACGGATTACTTATATTTGATAGAACAATATTTTTTTACTGTCCTTTTTCAATGCATCACACCATTTTTTCTGTAATTTTCTCCTTTATGCATTCTTAAAAAAACTTTATTTGGGAAGTAATAGTGGTGTTGGTACATTTTGAAACAATAAAATATTTATAAAGAATTTTTGACGATCCAGACTTCGACATTCTAATAAAAAATACAATTAACACGACGCGATAGGATGGTAAAACAAAACAATGTGATGTGGGTGCTGCTGTAACTTGTCGGGTGAAACTTGATCGGCGCTGATGACGTAAGCAAGTAGAAATGAGGGCAATGTAAAAATATTACACTCTTTAAAATTTATATCAGCGCTATTAAGAGAGCTAGATACGTGCAATAAATTGGAAAATTTTTGCTATGGCGTGCCCAATCATGTAAAAAACCCGATATCTTTTTCAGACCAATTGTCCATGTGTATATTTTCATTTAGTAGGATGGTATTGATCACTTTACTATTTGTAATTTATAGCTTTCTATTATTATTGTTTTCATGTAGTAAAGAATATTTTGAACGAACTATATTAAATAAATCTTGTACAATTGAGTTTGGAAATTCTTGAAATAACAACCTATAAAATTTTTTGATGTAGATCGTAGTTACATTTATCTGATTCTCAGAACATCAGATTTAAATAAATATATTGTATTCAGAGAAAAAAAATCAATGCTGTCTTTAATGCGAAGAATATACATTGAGGTTCAAAGTTTGTTAATACTATTCAATCTCTAACTGAGCAAAACCAATTTACTAGTTAATCGATTTACAAAATATTTCGAATCTATGAACTTCTTTGTTAGAAGAATTGTATTTGTACATAGGACATTTCAATACTTATGGATACGCTAGTAGAATGAAAAAGTTTGCAATTAGTTCTGAAAGGGAACCAGATCTTCACATATAATAGGCATTTGAAGGAAATACAGGAAACTACGAGAGAAGATTGAAAAATTATCGGGATTATGAAAAGAAAAATATTTTGTTTTAACATTTTTTGTACTCATCTGTAAAAATGTCAAAAAATTGTGTAATCGATATGCCATTTTCACCTAAAAACTGTTGAAAGCTGTGTGTCAATATTCTAGATACTGTTGAAACGGTTTGATCATGCGTTAGAAGCTCTGCATTATTTACGCCATTGGTATCAAAAAATATATAAGTATTGTGTTGATGACATTTATTTGACTTGACCGTTGTTTTTATTTAGTAGCCATAACTAGTAATCTACGCAATCGGATCTGTTTTAAAATGTCCCTTAAAAGCTTTATTGTTACAATATAGTCTCCTGGTTTTTACTGTTGATAACATTTTTGATAGTCTTCATTTGTGATGCTTTCCAGTTGCTGAGTCTTTTCTGTCTTGATGATTTCCACATCTCCCAAGTAATGCTACCAAAGCTCCATTTTGCATTTCGGGAACAAGAAGAAGTCACAAGGGATCAAATCGGGTGAATAAGGCGAGTGGTCTGTCACGGTGATTGAGCTTCAGGTCAAAACTCACGTACAACGATCGACGTCTGAGCGGTTGCATTGCCTTGATCAAGGATCCACCTAAACTCCTGTGCCAAATCCGTATGATTCGGACCACAAGAGCTCTGAGACGTCTCAAAACTTCAACGTAAAAATTTCCATTCACTCTTTGGTTGGTGCGAACAAATTCCTTGTGAATAATGCCCCTAGAATCAATGAAAACAATCCACTTTATCTTCACATTGTACCTTGATGTTCGCAATTTTTTTCTCGGTTCTCCTACTAGCTTCTATTCCTTGCTTTGAGATTTGATCTCCGCATAGAATTCGTAAAACTAGGACTCGTCTCCAGTGAGACTCGGTTGAGAAAGTTCCATCTTTCTTCCCTCTACTTTCAACCTATCCTCGGAGTACTCATCCTTCCTTGTTTTCTGTCCTGTAGTCAAGAGCTTCGATACTATTTTCGCCAACAATTTCGTCATTTCAAGTTTTTTTGTCGGAATTTCGTGAACGAGTATTAAGGTTATTGACAGCTCGTCAGCTTTCATTCTGACTGTCAAACAACTACGGTTTTTGAGAACAAAAGCCTCAGAGTCTCGATGTTAAAGGGCATCCTGGGCGAGAGTCTCCTTTCACTTCTGTTCGGCCTTTCCAGAACGTTTTCAACTACTTGTTCACAGTTGGTGCCTTTAGAGAATTATCTCAGAAATTGTTTCAAACACTCAAAAATTTCACAGCGATTCTATGCTAGTTTAATGTCGACGGCAGGTGAAAAATGGTAACATTCAAAAAACAGCCGCTCACACTATTTCCTCGCAGAGCGCTCTGACTCCAACTGAGCGTTTATGGGATTCGTATTTTCCGGACAAACCTTGTATATTTCACAGCGAGAACAAAGCGATATCGTTCAAGTTACGAGATGAATGAATTCTTATAGCAGCAATTACACTACATCTATTTCAATTAGTAGTCTCATACCCTTATAATTTGAGATAAGTTTAAACCCGTTCTGGTTTGTCGGAGTGCTTTTAACCGCTTTAGTTAGATCGTTTTCACACAGTAAATGTCTTGAAGACCATATAAAAGATCACATTAATATTAACTTTGGTTTTAAATGAAAAAAAAAAAAAATGAACTTAAATTGGCTTGTTTGTAGATATTGGTCACGTATGTATAACAATCGTTAGATGGGAGAAAAACACTCAATATCCACAACATATTAAACTGTGGACTGGAATGAGAGATGACAAAATAATTGCTTCCATTTAATACCTTTTCGGTAGATTATTTATTGTCGCTATAGCATATTCATTGTACAAAGAGTTCACATGTTCTTGGAAATAGAAGAAATATTTTTAATAAAACTTTGAAAACATCATAAAAGCTGAATATATAGAATAAAAATTACCTTAGAATTAGAAATGATAAGCTGGAAACCTTTGTTTTAAAACTCTAAAAATTGTCTTAAATGTCTCGTAAAATATCGTGTTCTCATTTGAAAATATAGATGGACAGATATTTCAAAATGGTATTTCAAACATCATCCAAATTTTAAAATAATTTTTTACCTCATTTTATTAATTTTTCTAAAGCTCTGCTCAGTGCATTCTTGCATTGTTGTATAGCAGAATAACGACGAATAACGAATAACGCCCAGGTAGTACTTCAAAATGAACAATTCCGCGTATTCCACCAAACACACAGAAGAACATTTTTATCATAGAAACTGTCAGTAAGGCATATAAATATTATAGCATTACCGATATAGTAGGAAAAGGTATTGATTTCATCGTCACTGCAATTGGACGTAATCAAGTGCATCAAGAAGGAGTATTCTTTAAAAAAGAAGGCATCGGTGTGTTGAAACAACAAAACAACTTGATTTTGATCAAATAATTCGAAAGTAAAAATTGAGTACGAGTGTTGTTGGTAATATGAAATGCTCCAAAACCTGAGAACAAAATTAATAATCTTAGTAACACTCAATTAATTGAGTCACCATTACTCAAAAAAGATGTGCAGTTGAACATCTTCCAACAAGTGTAGCAACACGTCAACTTAAAAGTCGTGTCTATTATCAAGCTCAAACTTGGTTGGAGAATGATTAAGATTCTGTATAATGAATTCTTGGAATCGATTATGAAATTAAAGGCTGTTCTAGGAATATTATTTGATAAAATATTATGCAGCTGAAAAAATAGTTGTAACTCACGATATGGATGTAGGAAATTGAGTTTGTAATGGCCTTTAGCTTATGGCCAGTGTAATGAGCAGTCCAGCCACAGGAAATGGGATATTTGCACAAAACTGATTTTTTATCTTTAAACTTGAATATTTTAATGCGCGTACTAGAGATATAACATTTAGAAGAGCATTTTTATAGTACCAAAATAAAGGTCCATATTTGTTTAAAACTTATGATCATCTAAATATGATTGAATTTTTTGTACTTCCTATTTTACCCGTTTAAAGCTTACGGACTTCGTGAACCTATGGTGACAGAAAGCTGGCACAACTGGGCAAAATTAATATGCGGATAAGTTTGGTTTCTTTTCAAGAATATATGTGTATAAACTGAATAAAATAAAGTCTCTCCTCCAATTTCAAGTCTTAACGATAGTTGATTGGTCCTTCAGAAGAAGTAAAGAGCTCAACAAATAGAATTTAAATATCACTGACTTATTTTAATCTAAATATATTTATTTAGCAGTTCACTCTAAGGCAATAAGCTATCATTATGAGTCATAATGACATGTATAGATAAAGTACCAATGTATTGTCTTGCATACTGAACACACTGTTTACATCACCACTACAACTACACTCACAATTACACACTCTGACGCGCGCTTCGATAACCAATCCTCTTCAGAGACTGAAGGTAAACTGTTTATCTTCAGTCTTTGAAGACGATAACTTGGTTATCGAAACGCGCGTCAGACAGTGTACTTGTGAGTTGTAGTGGTGGTGTAAGCTGTGTGTTCAGTATGAATATCACCAACGGCTCCCGAAATTCCAAATTAGTTAGTGTCTTATATACGTTACTAATTTTTAATGATTAGTTAGAAAGTTTTATTCTATTAGCATACCGCTGCCCCTGAGTGAATCAGGATGTTTAAATACAGTATCACGTCGTCTTCAAATCATACTTGGAATTTCTTTCTATGGGCCAATGATTTTGGTCTAGTTTTTATCCCAAATGCTATAGATATGTTTCTGCCATGTTTGTCTTCTGTCGAATTCCTAGTTATTTAGCTTGTGGAAGCTGAAATATTGGTTATGAAATGAAATAATTCTCAGGTTTGAGATTCATCATAATCAACTTTCCATTCAACGAAGTCTTCCATAATAATAAAATATAAATAAATTTCAAAACGTTTTGTATGATATTGACATACAATTTTTGGAATATCTTTTATAAAAATTTTAAGTACGACACTGACAAGCTCAGGATACCTCGATTGTTGGTTTGTACCAGTTGCAGCATTAAATTTTTTTGTGATTTCAGCATCCCAGAGGATCTTCCGTACTAACTAATTTCCAACTTCATTTGTAATAATTTCACCCTTTAATGCTTCTGGTACTCAATTTACGGAGCCAATTTTAATTTAACGGCAACGACGTAATCCATAGGGATATTTTGCGAGAAGAATTCATTTACATATTTATTCAATGATATACAGTGGAAACAAGTGAAGCACAATAAAAAAGTGATAAAACCTTGGATATACCTACGAGTGAAAAATTTGTCTATGTAATTCTTGCTAATTATCGAGTAACGGAATCGTTGACACAATTTTATATTTTCTTCAAATTCTTGTTTCTTTCAATTCAAATGTGAATTTCTTTGCTGAACAATACATTTGTTTGATGCTCAATATTGTGACAAAATTAGGGTATGGGAAAAGCAGTTTGAAGAAAGTAGTAACGCAGAAGCAGAGTACTCAGAGCAGAAATGCTATGTTCAGGCCAAATGTTGCTCCGGTTGAGATCTGACAATTCTCCTTAAACGGATGTGTCAATGTAAAAGAAGCTTTAGTTTAGAAGTTTATCAAGTGCATTTACCAAGAGACGACGGCAGTTCTGCAAGTGTGTGGCACTCTAAGATGGTTATTGTAAAAAGACAACTGAAAAAATTCACCATTTTCCGTAAATATACCGTTTATAATCAAATTCTTGGTATTTAATTACTATATCTCCTGTATATATGTTTTGTGTGATATTTTACCGATGGAAGAGATCTAGGGTATTCGGACGGTTTGAATTTGTATTCTATTGTATAATTGAAATTCAATTCACAACAAAAATCGTTGCTTCCTATTACCACTTCAAAGTGAAATTAATAGAATAGATGTGGGTGTAAGTACATATCCCCATCTAGAATCTCCTACACGACTATATAAACCCTTTACAGCACAAATTAGTTGGTAACACAAAATTTATTCCACCCGCTGTGTAATCAACCTGAGTTACTAGCTCTTAAATTGTCGTTGAAGAAGATCCCCTGTCACATTTGTTGGAGAAACGTAAATATTCAGTGATGGATTTGAACTCAACGTTTAAATACAAATGTTCCCTGCTGTTTAGCTTGTAATTATTAATAAACTATTTCAATATTCTGAAAGGGTTGTTTCCAAAGTGTTGGATGATTAGTTCGAATATTAGAGTCAATAATGATCGTCAAGTACAATAACTGTTTATTGCTAGACTGATGAAGCCCCAAATTTGTGACAATTAATCAGTATAAAGCATAATTATCGTTATCATAATAAACTGTTCACTATAAATTATGTGAAGTGGAACTTAGCTATAGAAAGGAATAGCTCCCAAAATTCAAAACTTATAATTTCGTTTCGAACATGGTTCAAATATTGTTGGATGTTATCAACTTTTGTTGTTCTTAACAATAGAACACTACTTATGCACGATATTCATTATGCATAGGAATCGAGGTCAAAACAAATTACAAGTTGAATGAGGAAATATTAGCTAATAATAGACCGTCAATACTCGTATGAAAGTTAAAGCTACATAGAAAAAAACCTCTCGACCAATCCTTCTGCCAGGGAATTTTATTATTAGAAACTTCAGCCTGAAACTCTCTATAAACAGCTGTTATTGTTCCCTCCAAATCATGAGGCTGTGTTTTGTAAACAGTCCCACGTAGATACCTGATACAAAGAAATCTAGGGTGTCAAAGTAGGGCGATAGTGGTAACCATTCTATTGCTCCTCATCGACCAATATATCTGACAGGAAATCAATTAGCTTCGGTCTAATTGGAAGATAAAAGAATAGAGTTCCATCTTTCTGGAAGTGAAAAAGATTTCACAAAATCATGTTACCAATGACATAGATTTGATCAATAGTAATTATCAATGGGTACCATTTATTGAAGCAAGTTCAAGTGAAGTTTACCATTCGGAAAGATTACTGCCCGAAATATGCCCTGTGAATGAATTTGCTCAAAGTGTCTAGCAATTTTCTCACTAAGTATCAGAAGTCGTCTTCAAAAAGCTGTTATATGCCTAAGATTTCTATTTATGCTGCTCATCAAAAACATCATGATAATGTCTTTACATATTTATGATTTAGATCACTACTTTGTTATCTTTCATTAAACTTTGTTGAAATTATTGTTATGTATCTTCTACATTTCCTTAGTGTACGCTAATTCCACAAGGTCTACTTAGGAATTTGTAAAAATAAGCAGAACCAAGTCGTCCAACTCGTCTTAATTGATATTTCTGTTTACCAGGTCTCTGCATATTTTCTCGCATCATTGTCTGAAGACAACCTTGTGCTAGTTCAGTATTAAGTATTCAGAATCAAAGAATAGTCACTATTGGTGGAATCTGGGCTATATTGAGAGTGAAACCAGAATTTTTATTAGCAACAATGCTTGAATTACTGATATTGTTGTGTATAATAACGTTGAAAGAATAGTTATCACAACTCATTCCACGCTGTGACAATATATCAAGAAACGCTACTTGTCGATCATTCTGGAACACTTTTTTTGACTCGTATGAAGTCGATTTCTGTCATTAAATAACTTGGTTTGCTGCTCCGTATAATATTTCGGTTTCCTACTTATTGTTGTTAAAAAGAGCAAGACCATTTGGCACCTCAAAATTCTACGATTTGGCTGCGTTAGCAAATGGAGACAATTTTTTTCATGAAAGTCCTATCATAGCTAACACTTTAATTCTCCAAGCGTCTTTCTAAGAACCCTCACAATCTACCAGTTATATTACAAGTTTTATCCGCTATGATAAAATTTTATTACTACACAATGTGTAAATTTCATCTTTCATAATTTCCATTGATTTCCCTTGTCATTGCAGCTTTACATTTTTTTTAAATCAAGGCATTCTAAATACTACATCTTCATTCCGGAAAAGAGCTATGTTTCAGGATCTACCCGCTTTAGGATCATAATTGAAACACGTTAGTTTTTTAATCGATGTTCTATATGTCGCAAATGGGTACTTCATGTTTTACCAATGAATTGATAACTGTATTTATGAATTATACGGTTTTTGTTTGAGAAACTGGAGCTTGACTGAAAAGGTTAGGCTTAGCTTAGCTTTGATTAGGATACGTTTTTTTGGTTTGGTAATGTATATTTAATTAGCTGATAAGTCGAGAAATAACATTTTTCTATGAAATTAAATGTCTCTCTAATCAATAGGCACTGCCGTTTCGTGTAATTCATACAGCCACTGAAAATCTTGACCAGTAGTTAAGCAATCCAGTTGTTGGTAAAACCAGAGGTAACAACTTCAGACATCTGGGACTGCGATAAAAGGATTCTGTGACCTAGAAAACGTGATTTTTTTATAATTAAAAAACGGGCAGATACAGAAATATAAAATTTTAAGAGAATTCCAGTTACTTTAACTAGAAATAATTGGCTACTCACTAAAGAGCTCGAATATTTATATAGCTTTTGACCATCCATAATCCTTCCAAAATAATAGGACCGGCATTAGGGGCTGCTGAAATATAAATTTTTATAGGATTTATAACAATGTCTTTTAACTTTTCCTGGCAATAAATATTTCCTACTTCTAAAAACAACGAATCCAATAAATTCCATATTATTCAGACAAACATTTTATGACAAATAATAAATCAACAATTCTCAGTTTTATAACCTAGTATGACTGTTTCCCAAACAATAACAAATTCAATATCTCTCTACATTCGCAAGTATGTTCCTGATTTGAATGAAATGTAACTGTTAGCCTTCAGGAATATGGATATACTAGGAGCTCATAGACCAAGTGTAAGAAAACTGTGGAAGTTACATAACCATTTTCTTAATAAATCAATTTCATAACAGCGGCGGGCAGATATTATCTAGCGCAAAACTTCACAATTTATATATGTATAGTTTTGTTGTGTTATATTCAGGTGTCTAACAAATTTCAATTGTTATAATTTTTATTATTGAGCAATTACTAGATATTTATATACACAAGAGTTTTAGACAAAATTTTTGGAGTAGGAAGCTATTTTCATGTCGAAATGCTACAATATACAAAAACACAAGTCAATTACCCTGCTATGACAAATAATAATATTCACACAATATAAATAACTTTTAAAAGTTAACTAATAGATAATAACAAATAAAACAATCCGTCAGCTGATCGTTTTTACCCACTGGAATACAAAAGTAGAAAGGATCCTATTTTACTACTGTGATACATTTATTTCGTTATCGTTTTATTTTCGAATGCTAGTGCTAGTGAACGTGATCCGGATTAGTTTCCAAACATTCAGATCATGATCGAAAAAGCTCTAAACAGAACAAAAAATAACCCAGAACAAATTTCCTCTATTAAGATAACGAAATAATTCAACTGTAAACAATAATAACGGTGAGCAAACTTTGTATCTAAATTCAAAATTGTAAACTGAAATGTTACAGAGAATACTCAAAAATTCTCAGATCACCGTAAAAAAGTTATTAGAATAAAAAAAAAAACTATAACAGACTTTAATATTGATTCAATCTAACATTAAAGTAAATCCAACTGGGTGCTAATTTATATCCTTATACTTAGGTTCCGGCTGAAAAGTCTTCTTTAGCAAGTGATTTTAGCTTCTATTAAAGTATATGAAAGTGATAGTAGCCTATTTATCGAAACGATGCCTAAAATTTCATGTAGGATGTGACCTGCTCGATTTTTTGCCTAATGTCTCAGATACCTCGCGAACCTTCGAACAGCGATCTGTCTATTCGAAATCGTGTTTTTTGAGACCAAATTAATCCAATTTTCGAGTTTCACCGTAAACAGCAACACTCTTTAAATTCGTTGCATGATTTTCCTTCCAACCACAAGAAATTAATCAACGACCGATATGGATCTATTTTTCTAAAATCCATAAAAACTCTACCCGAAGAGGCGAATCTAGATATTGAATTTATTAGTAACGAATGTAAACATGATTCTATATGAATCTACATGAATAGAATCCAAATGAATCAAATCCATATGGATCGAATCTAATGAAACGAGTTTATGTGAATGTAATTTATACGAATCTAATCTATTTGATCCATATCTATATGAATTAAATCCATATCAATCAAATCTAAATGAATTCATGATATATCAGATATAAGTATATGACTAGAATCAAAAGGCACCAAATCCAATTTATATGAATCGAATCTAAGTGAATCAAATATAGATGAACTGAATCTATTTGAATTAAATGTAAAAGAGTTGAATCTATACGTATCAAATCTAAATGAATTTAATCTGTTTGAATCGAACCAATCAATTGATATGAATCGATTCTCTATAAAACGAATGTATATTAATAGAATATTGAATACTTTATCAGTGTTGTCTATAAAATTCGAATGTATATGAATCGGAACTGAATACATTGGATATGTACTAGTAGGATCCATCTGTATGAATGCAACCGATATAAATTAAATCGATATGAGTCGAAATTCTATAAATTGAATCTAAATGAATAGAGTCTAAAAGTCAATATGATAGAATCGACCATATTAAACCAATTTTCGACGTTCACCATAAGCAGCATCCTTTTACATTTGCAATCTACGAATATGAACCAGACGCTAACGAGTGCTGAGGATCAGTATTTATCACAGTGCCCCTCGTATATTCATAAGTATTTCCGTGGTTTGTATAAACACGTAATGAGAGTATGACTAATTGTTCATGGAAATAAAAGGAATGTCGTATATATGAAGAGTTTCTGATTTCAACGTGAAGATGTCTTCATAAAAATCCAGTCATTTTAGAAACTTAGTTTCTGTTTGACAATCGTATAAGTGAGTCATTGTTAGTAGTTAGTAGTTTCTAAGAAAACTGAGTTCCAGGCTGACAATATTGGTTGTTGCATAGAATACGCCTACGCAAATAAGCAAATAAGTTATGCATGCGTAAGCTATTTGTGTGCTGGGTGCCGGGTTTTCACTTTAAACCAAAAGTATCTTTGAATGAACATTTTTCAGGCCTTATTAACGCGATTTATGCAAAATCAACCGAATTTTTTTTGTTAATTTATAACCGTAGATTAAACTTGGGTCTACCACTACACTCCTAGAAAGAAAAAGAATCAAGACAGTGCGAAAGTGTGAATCTACTCAGAAAATGACGGAAAATTCATGGCCTCCGCTTTTTGAGATAGTTTTGAGAGTGTGTTCATCGACTGTCTTCAACAGGAGAGTATTACGTATTAATGTTTGATAAGAAAACAGGAGAAATTGCAAAAACTCGACCGTATTTGAAGAAATAATGCTTTTCTGTCAGGACAACACACCGTCTCACACTTTGGTAATCTACATGGCTAATATTCTCACAAATTGCACTTCCAATTGGTTAAAATTCACATTTTTCACTGAATATAGCCCCCAGTAATCTTTTCCCATTTCATAATCTTAGAGTTTCATTTGCAGGTAAGATTTGTTCATCAGACGAAGACGTAATTGCTTAAATTAACCCCTAGCTGTTTGAAGTGGAACGATAGAAACTCTATTTGGAAGAGTTCAAAGGTAACAGCATTACTGGAAAAAGTTTACAGACGTAAAAGAAGATAATATTGATCATAAAAATGATTTGTTTCTTTGTTAGGTTACTCTTTAGACAAACCTCATAGAATACATAGTATAACCACGAATTACAACAGAAAAAATCACACAATTTATAGAAAAGTGGAATTGCTGAAACATTCAAAATTATGAGATTGAGATGGTCCCTTCTTGTACAAAATATCTTTATTGTTAGATATTGATTAACACCTAGTGTGATTTTTCTAAGGCTTTCAATTGTTTTACCGATAATATTTGAATCAACAAATTGCAGTACTACGGTTTCAGGGGAACACCTCTCGCATGGTTTGAGTCATCGCCTATCTAGACATCAGTGGTAAAATATGTCTATTTGCAAACGATACTAGTTTCTTTTGAAGCAATCCTGATCTCACGGCACTTCATAGCACCATATCTAGAGACCTAATTACCCTTAAATCATAGTGCGATTCTAATCTTATCTGTCTCAACGTCTCTAAAACTAAAGATTTATCATATGAAAATACATTGCAGCCTTTTTTATTATATAACACCACAAATGACGTCGTTGAATCTGTAAAATTCTTAGGGCGCGTTTTGGACATATTGCCGCCTTATCTAAAACATTAAGTTCCTTCTGCTTTGCGCTGAGATCATTTCCAAAGAACTGAACTTATCCACCGCCTCAACAGTCTATTATGCCCTTATTGAGTCGCATTTCAGATATGCCCTTCCCTTCTGGGGTACGTGTGGTACGACTCAATTTGAGCCAATGTTGAAACTACAAAAGAGAACTGTTAGATATTTACTCGGACTTAACAACATGGCTCACTGCAGAACTTTTTTAAAATATTAAATATTCTGACTATTCCTTCCTCATTTATCTTTGAATCCTTTTGCCTAATTCGTAAGCACGCTTCTCCAATTTCAGAAAGATCGTTGCACGGCTATCCACTTAGAAATACGGAGCACGACCTTCTCCTACCTACTCCATGTTCAGAATTAGTTAAGGGTTCAATATTTTACAATGCAAAAGAATGCACAATCACTTGCCAATTGAAATCAGATCGATATCATCATTTCCCGCAATAATTTGAGGGCATATTTACTTCTTCTACTTCTGCTCTGTAAACGACTAATAATAATATTTAATTCCGGACATGCAGCATACTAGTTAAATTTTTGCTATGGACTAATTTTGCTATATACTAATTATTATCTATTATTATTACCTATAATTTGGTGACTCATTGTGGTTTTATTCTGTATATTGAAATTATATTTCATTTGTATCATTATTTAGTTATTTTTATATTTGTTTTTACAAGTTTTTCGTCTACAAATTGTAACAATTTTTTGACAATAAAACATTTCTCTTTCTCTCTCTCTCTCTCTCTCTTTCTCTCTCTCAATGAGATTGAACTTGAAATTTTGACAAAATTTCCTTGCTTTTCTATCAATAAATGGAAATCGAATTAATTGACAATGATTGATAGAACATTGTATTGTCAAATAGCAATCAATCAAAAGAACGAAAAGCTGCACAAACAATGACGAGGTGTCTCTAATAACTAGAGAACAAAATTAAGAGGCAGTGTCCACTTAAATCGAATACAATCATCAAACATATTAACTCAGTATATCAAATTCTCTAAAACTACGAGAAACTAACTGTTCACACACACTAAATTATCTAATGTTTACTGGTATAAAACAAATTCTATCTTAATTACTCGCTTTCACGAATAAATTGAGAAATGGCCCGAATTCTAATGAAAAACAAACTGCTAAGTCTAGACTTTTATATTCTTACAAAGTTTATAGCGCGCAATTTAAATACGGCTGAGAAGATTACCATGTATGTGATACTTTCTTAACAACTTGAAAGTCTGGAATATGAGTACAAACGTTGTTAAAGCGAAATTAAATTGAAAATTCTGTTACTTATCAAATAGGATCGAACTTGATAACGACCTTTTGATAACAAAGGAAAAAATAAAAATACTTTTCTACTGAAAATACCTTATATTTACGGTTTTTGGGTGCTAAAAATAATTATGATATATTAAAATATTCTATTATGTTTCGTTTCTCTATATTTTATAGTTAAATTTATTGAATCAAGCAAATTTTGGATAACAGATCCTGTGTAGTTAAAATAATTGATAAACTGGTTGTGGATGACATTGCTAGCACTACTAAAAATCCAAATTTGGTAAAGAGTTGTATATATGAAATTAGCTGTGGTGATTGTGACAGGCAGACTTAGAGATCCGTTATTGCCCGGTTTAAAGAGCACACAGCTCATTTAAAATATTGACTCACCGGAAAATCAAGTATTGCCGATCACGCTGCCAGTCATAATCATGAGATAAACATTAATAAAGTAAAATTGTTAAAAAATGTATCGAATCATAAATTGATGGATGCGTCTGAAAGCATTGAAATTGCTGAATATAAGAGTAGCTTTAGTTTAGTAGTCAAGGAATGAATGTGAAGATTCCCTCCAAGGAGGTTTTCCCGGAATGAATTTTCGCGCGAGGAGGTTTATTGGTGGCAAAAACTAATATAAAGCAAGTAAGTCTAGTCATTAGGTTTTAGTTTACCTTCGGTCTCTGAAGACGATAACTTGGTTATCGAAGCTCAGAAATTCATACTTAGTTAACAGTTAATGCTTTGTTTACTCACTTAACCTAACCTCATTTTCACGTTTGTTATACATGTGATTAGTACGTTGTCTATTCGTAAATTTTAGAAAGAATTGTGATTGTAAAGGAAGAACCCCGGGTAAACCCTACGGACTCAGTAGAGAAGATTGATCTATCACACTAAAACTAAACTCAATGATCAGGATAAATCTGGGAAGCAGCATTAGGTATGTTATCTATGTACTGATCATACCAACGATTACTGTTTTTAATTTGTTGATATAATTGGTTAGAACTAAAAAAATTGAAAATTAATAAGCTACCCCAACATTCCGTTCGCCTCTTCTCAGTAGGGCACCAGTTCCATGCATAAACAAAATATTGCGTTAAGAGGTAAGCAGATTTACGAAGATATGCTTAATACCCTTGTTGATCAATGTCCTTCGTATACGACCGTGAAAAATTGGACCTAATTTCGTGACCAAAAATATACTGAAAAAGTTGTTGCTTCAGGTATTTGGGACTACCATAGAGTAATCCTGATTGATTTTTTGGATAAGTATAGAACAATAACTGGAAATTACTATTCGACATTACTGACCACTATACAGCAAAAAATTAAAGAGATAAGACGCGGAAAGCTATCCAAAGGTGTTTTGTTTTTGCAGGTCAACGCGTCTGCACACAAATCTCATGTTGCCATGCAAAAAATTTGTGATTTAGGGTTTGAATTAATAGAACACCCCCCTTATTCACCAGATTTGGCTCCGTCCGACTATCATCTTTCCTCAACTAAAAAAAAGTTTAAAAGATCGTAAATTTTCTTTTAACGAGGAGAATGAAAGTTGAGGAGGTCTGGTTTGCAAAGCAAGAAGAAACATTTTTTAAAAGGTCTAAAGACGTTAGAGGTTTATTGTAATAAGATGTATCCAATTAAGAGGAGAATATGTTGAGTAAAAAAATATTTTGACATTAGAATTTTGTTTGGTTCTATAGTAGGCTAAGAATTTTTCAATATATCCTCGTACCTATATCAGAAACTGTGAGGCCTAAATTATTTATTGACTTTAACGATTAGATTAGATATTTTTACTTGGCGAAAGAAACAAGCTGAATTAATTTGCTCAGACTAAAAGAAAAAAAACGTTGGAGCCAGTCTATAGAATCAAAAGGAAATAGTTTTTTAAACAATATATTGTGAACTGATCAGAAATGTTCGACATAATAGAGTTTTTTGTGAAATGAAAAAAGTATTGTCATCATTTATTGATCGCACAATGGTAACAGGTACACATCTAGTCAGATGGTTTTTCTGTATATATGAAAAGAGCTATTAGCGATGATGCAGATAGAAGCCTATGACTTAACGAAAGAAAAAAGCGGAATTTATTTTCTCTAGGCTAAAATATGAAACGTTGGAACCAGTATATAAATTTAAAAAAAAATACTTGTTTGAACAAGAAGATGATTTCGTATACTGCTCAGAAATTTTCCATATGATGAATTTTCTATCAAGTATATAGGTTGTCGTCCATTTATGGCGGTGGAGAAAGTTGATGCACATAGAACTAGCCTATAATGAGGTATTTAAAATCTTGTCAATTGAAAATTCAAGGAAAAAATATTGTCAATTAAAAAAATGCATTCCTATTTTCTCTACATACAAAGGTAGATCGCAAGAAATAATATGTAAAGAGTTTCCTAGATGGATTCTGTTTCAATTATCTTAACTAAAAGTTTCTGCACCTTTCAGAATCTGAACTAAAAGAAACCGACTGATAATAATCCACAATGAGAAAAAATCATGGAAGTTGTCTCTTCTCAAGCAGTTTGGAATCTATTGTGAGAAACAGGGTGCAAAAAGCTTCAAATAAAAAGAGAATGAAAATATGAACCAATTTCGGTTACGAGCGAAACCTATTATATTACTGTTCTAAGTAGATTACTGTAAATACAACACACAATGTTGCTTATGTGTCAAAGCTTTTCACGAATTCATTTTTGTCATATGTATGAGCTTTATACTTAATAAAAAAAGCGAACGGCACTATGGAGGATTTGAAAAATCAGATATCAAAGTAAAATAATTTTTCAAAAATTATTCTTTTGTTGTTGTTTGTAACATTTATTAGTAAAAACACAGTAAGATCCTTCCATTATTGAGGTGGTTTAATTAGCATTTGAAAATAAGAGTTCACTCAATTTTTGATTGAAGATTAGATACATAACTATAGTTTAGAAGGTCACATTGCTACACTATCGAATCACTTGTGTTAAGTGTTAAATTGGCGGTAATGAAAATTATACGGACATAGTTTGAACCTTGAAAATAACGAGATATTATTATTAACAGGATAGGCTTTGCAGAGTAATAAACTAAGCAATAGCCAATAAAAAAATAGTACAAAAAAAGTTTATAAATAATATTAATGAAAATGTGAACATATGTTTACTCGGCAAAGGATTTATGTGTAATTAAGATTTTTTATATTATTGATTTTGCCGAAATTTTAACCATATTATATGGGCACTTTCCAGAAAATTAAGAGACAGATTATTTATCCTTCAAAATGTGGAAAATTGTTTATTTCAGCATAAAAACCGCACCAAGGTATTTCCAAGTTTTGTACATTTCAAGATAAGATTTCTAATCACACATTGAATTCAAGTAATTTTTAAAAAGTTGCCACAAAAGATCAATATTCTGATTTTCAACATTTTTCAAGTTCTTATTTGGTTGTATTAGAAATATTAGTTTAACACACTAAAATAACTAAAGTTGGTAAAGTATTTTGTGAAATAAATAACAGAAGACAATAAAATTGTGTTATTAGAAATGTGTAATTCATAGAGAAGAGGTCCACTGACACCATCATATTACTAATCGTAATAGTAATATTTGTTCAATATTTAGAGAGGAAAATATTATTGAGAATTCAAAAATTTTGTAGGTAGTTTAAAAATTTAAGTAAGGCCGCCATATTACGTGACGTAATAAATAAACACTGAACATATGATACAAAATAAATATGACAGTATTCTCTCGGTTATTCTAAAATTAGCGATATTATTAAATTTTGATCAATCTGAAAAATGATATATGTGACAGGTTTTGTACCAGGATTTAGAAATATCACGACTAAAACACGTAATGAAGTTTTCTGTATGATGCCACAAATTTAAATAAAAAATAAAAGGTTTGAGTGTTGATCGTTTTGACGATTCTGCGAGATTTAATTATTTTTGTTGCCAGGATCATTTTAATGTAAATGAGATTCAAATCTAACTTATTTTAATATTTTCTAGTAATTAAGTTTATTATGCTTTTAATTTTCAACGTGATTATGTGATAATGTATTAACCTATAAAGGGTTTATTCACTTTATTCTTATATATAGAAAAAAATGTTTCATTCATACTTAGCTATTAAATAAAAACTGTTTTATAATAGCACACGCTCGTTGCCGGCAACGATAACCTCCTGATCATCAAGCAGATAACTGCTCAATGTCTTTATAAACCTATGACGTCACAACTGAAAACCAATGAGAATCGTTTTCTAGATTTTATAGTTGAATTTATTGAATCGAGCAAATTTTGGATAACAGATGCTGTATAGTTAAAATAATGGATAAACTGGATGTAGATGACATTTCTAGCACTACTAAAGCATCGTATGACCACAATCATTGCTTCTATTTACTGTTAATAGCAGAGGCTTTGTATATGATGAATCGTTGTCTATTCGTAAGTTTTAATAAGAACTGTGATTGTAAAGAAAGGGAAAACCTTACTGACTTTGTGGAAAATATTTTTCTATCAAACTTCAAGGTATGTGTTGATCAAACCTATTTTTACTTTGTTGACATAATTGGTTAGAACTCAAAAATCGTTTTCTTATGTAGTTAAAAATTTGAGATTTTTGTGATTTTCAATTCAATATTTGGATATTATTTTTTTTCCTTTTATTTAAATATTTCCATGTGATTCCCTTTATTTCATTTGAGTGTATTTAAATCAGATGAGTCTTTAGCATAAAAAAGTTGTATGGTGAAATCATTATTATTTTATAAAATAGTTCTCCCTTATTAGAGGCATGGGTAACATCGTCGAAGGCTGTAGAGCAATAGCTTCTATGTTCAAGATCACACCGTGTTTTTCTAATGAGTATACTCGTATAGACCTATTCTATAGTAACTTGTTAGGTTTTTTATAGTAATATTTGCTAACGTGAGATTGCTAATTTATTGAATTTTTGAGTTAATTACTCCTCTCATTTTCATTTTACCAACTATTTAGATAAATCATGTTGATATTTGATAATAATAAAACTACACCTTGGAGTGCGTTTCATACAATCATAATAATTTTATATCATATTTCAAAAGCTCATACTCTCAATTAAATGTTTCCAATTTTAATAACGCGGTTTAATGAAATGAAATTCAGATTCCATTTTCCATTTTGCCGTAATTGAGTTGTTTCCCAATAACAAATCTTCATGGGAGTCTCGATCTTGATAATGTCTCTCAATCAACTTAAAACTTCGATTATTCCGCTTGTTTCAGCCGATTCAGCGATTATCCGTTAATAAAGTCAATTACATCCGTAATCAGAGGCATTTGACTTCGATTTAGTCCGCGAAAGTATATATGGCCCTATTGAATCAGTTAGGGATTTCTCAGTTTTTCTTTTTGCTTCAGTAGAGTGGAATGGTTGCTGAAATGATTTTATCGCTATGCTACGAATTACAATAAGTACTCAATTCTTGACATACGAATTATAAAATGACATTATTTCCGTGTACTTTCGTATATATAGGGAATGAGAATAATTTGTTTCTTGTTAATTCAAAGTCACTACGAATCAACTATTTTCCATGTTGCATGTTCGATACCCTTTTTATAATAAGAATTGTCAAGCTCCTCAAAATAGCCATTACCTGTCGACATCATCTCTTTATTCTTAGAGAATATTTGACTATCTAACCTTTCTTTCAAGTCTGGGAAAGAAAATAAACCGAGAGCGCTAAATCTGCCAAATAGGGTGCATGAGGTATCAATTCAAACTTTAATTCATTAATTTTGGCCATTGTAATAACGGATGTGACTTTTTTGCTTGATTTATTAGAATAATACTTGCCGTTGATGATTTTCCCATTTCATGGTAGACAATAAAAACAGTCTCACACGCATCCCGAAAAACCGACGCTATGACCTTGCCTGCAGATGGAACGGTCTTTGCCTTTTTTGGAGCCGGTTCTACATTTTCAGTCCATTGTTTTGTTTTATCGTTTTGGATGTGAAACGGCGCAAAAACGACGATCATCCAGTACCACTTTGTGGATTTTATTCCACATTTCTGGAGTCATCACCTTATTTGATCGTCCATTGCGATGCTGCTCTTCTCAGTTCGTACGGCTCCTCAAAATAGCCATTAAATGCCAATATCACCTCTTCAATGTTAGAAAATCTTTAACCACTTTGCAGATGGTCGGTTTTACCCTTTCAGTCCATTGTTTGTTTATTTGTTTGGGATGTGAAGTAATTGACCCACGTTTCATTCATGGTTATGGAATGTCGCAAAATTCGGCTTTATTTCTGTGAAAAATTGCCAAACACTTGACGGAAACATCTTCACGGCGCTGTTGTTGTTATATTGTGAGCATATGCGGCACCCCTCTTACGCACAGCTTTCTCATGTCATTTAATATGCGATGTACCGAACTTTTTAAGATACCTGATATATCGGCTAGTTCGCCCACTTCCACTCGACGATCATCCAGTACCACTTTGTGGACTTTATTCCATATTTCTGAAGTCATCACTTCATTTGGTCGTCCACTGCGATGCTGCTCTTCAGTTCGTACAGTTTCGTTTAATCTCTGTTACCCAGTATTTTACTGTTGATAACGGAAGAGCAGTTTCACCTAGAATAGAATCTAGTTCAGCTTTTATATTAGTTGGGCTAATGCCTTTCAAATAAAAGTATTGTATCACATAACGATGACTAATTTTTTCCATGTTTACAAATTCATTGAAATCGTTCACTATTAATGGCTGCCAAACAAATACTTAAAAACGTGCCGTTTTTAAACTTGAATCATGTTCTGTATAGATTGCGTACTTCCTAATAAAGTATTTTTTAAAAAACTACTGCCTTTTTTAGGACAGACCAGGTACTTCTGGGATCAACCTCGTTTATGACGAAATAATGAGAGTACAAAAATCTACTATACTAACTATATCATATAAAGGTTGATAACCTTCTTTTTTTTTAGGTTGAAAATGAAAATTCCTTTGCTGGGTGATAATGAATCCTCTTCGAGGGAAACAAAAGTAGAATCATATCAATCAAACACCAGCAAACAATGCCCTTCCTACTTTTAATAAATAATGAATAATTTAATGTAATAGATGAGCATACATTTTCAATTTTAAAGAACAGCCCCCGAACTATTTTTATAGTGATTAAAGAACTCTACAAATCTTTTTTCAGTTGCGTTTTCTGTTTCAGTTGCGCTGGCGAGCAAATATGGTGAAGGAGGCGGGGTGAATGTAAGTTAATCCCTTTTTTGAATTTATTGTTGAAATTGGATTTAGATTCAAAGCGATTAATTTTTTTAATGTTTGTTAGAATCACATTTAGTTTATTAACAGCAAATTACTGCGATTTTCGTAACAGTATGGTTTAAAAAATGTAATATGAATTATACATGTTCGAGAAAAATATGCATGAAAATGTAGAATACATTATAATTAATATTTATCAAATTCATCATCTTTTTCGCTTTCATAGAATCATAAACTTTTTTGTACAACTTGGAATAATTTGTCAAAAAATCACATTATTCATTACGATATTCGTAAGATAAAAAGATTCTACTACAATTTTGAAGGTGTTTGAGGATACTTAATATTAATTCTGGTATTTTTATCAAAAAGTTCTCAAGTGCTCAATTACAAAGAAAGATTATACTGTAGTTTTGAAAGTATTTTCCTAGTATTCTCATTGAAAAATTTCAGGCAAAAAACGCTGCAGTAACATCTGATATTTGAGTTGTGAACGTCTGGTTTGTTCATCTTAGTGAAGACACGGGTGATATGAGCGTTCGTTTCCCAACTAACGAATTTCGTCAAAGTTAACTGAAAAAAATAGTGTAGAGAAAAACTTCATTTCTTGCAACCTCGCCTCGTCTTGCACAATTTTATCAGTTTTTGAGCCCAAGTCAAAGAACTCGAAGTGAGACGATGCACGAATACGAAGAGTTGACTACACTGCTCGGCTCACTTCAGTTACTCTCATTCCTTAGCAATCACAAGAGAAAGCAAAGTAGATAAGATATATATTGAAAATATTGCATTGCTGTGGTTTTCAATGAGTCAATAAATGTTCATAAATAACGATTATTGTCAAAGTCAATTCTTTCAGAGAAATCGCTCTATATAGTGTGATTAAATATGGAGATAGAGCACAAACAGAAACTGGTACGTTTATTGAAATGAAAACATCCAGACTAGCCACTCATTTGTATGTGAAAAAGACTATTTATGAAGAGCGGATATGCTCATGTTACAAATTTAAAAATTTTGTAGGTAACTTAAGCATTTCTGTAAGGTCGCCATATTGCGTATAGGTATAAAATACACTGAACATATGATACAAAGTAAATACGGTAGTTATTCTCTTGGTTATTCTAAAATAAGCGTTATTATTAAACTTTGATTAATCTGAAAAATGGTATATAATTCGTGTTTCGTGCCAGAATGTAAAAATACCATGACTAAAACACCTGATAACTAATAAAAAAAATCGCACAGGCTACGTTGCTGGTAATGTCAACCGTCAAAGCTCCACTATTAAGACGTTTGAAGAAACGCTAGTTTCAAAAAATAAAAAGGAAGCTGCTTCCGTTGTTGAGTAAAAATGGAAAACAAAACAATTTGTATCTCTAATTGATTTTGTTTTTTATTTGAAAAAGAATGTTATGCATCTTTTAAATTAATCTTGATATCACTGAAAGAAGTTGGTTTTCTGATATTTTCTGATGTCGAATTCAAGAAAAACCTTGCTTCATAAAAAAAAAGACTTTTGTTTCATCACCAAAATGTGCTCTCATCTGCCGTATACACCTAATTTGGTTCCTTTTGATTACTTTCTGTTACAAGTTTGGAAATATGACTAGGTGCAAAGCAAGTCCAATCATATTGAAAATTCACTCTTTCCTCAAACCTCTCTCGTATACGTAAAACAGAAAACATAAATCTGGAAGAATAATTACTTCATCATTGGAATAATTCAGCATTAAATGAAAAGAGGCCCAAGTACAAAATGCAGTGTTAAAATTTAGTACGCCCTCATGTGAGAATACCAGTAGTGGAAAATTACACGTTCTAATGAATAAACATGACTTTCCAGAATTTAAATAGAACTTTCGTAATCATCTCTTCCTTATGCAGCTCTACTAATTTAGTTTTTTATCTCGCACTAATCTGCTACGTTCTGTTTTCCGTTTATTTACACATTTGTTTTCATCTGATGAAATATTTTCCAAGCACCGCTTTTCAGTTATTTGAAATCTTTGAGTAGATTAGTCTAATTATGTTATTTGTTCGATTTAGACAGTACAGATAGCAAATAGTACAGAAAGCGAACTGAAAATGATAAACATCAGAATCGCGCTTTCTCCAATACTATTGAGAAGTCAAAAGGAATAATTTACATCAAATCAAGTCAAAATTTAACAGTTTCGGTAGATCGATTTGGAAAATTAGTCCGTTTTACATTCATATGAAATATTTTTATTGTAATGCTTTTCTAATTTATTTATTTGATTTCTATTCGTGTGGTGAATTAATATACACTGTCTCTCGCTTTCTTAATTTATTTGAACACTACATGAACAGTAATATAATTCACTTATCACTGAACTAATTTGTATAATTTATTTCAATTCTCGATTACTTCGTTCTGTTCACTCCGACTATTTATTAAAAACTGAACTACACTACACAAACTCTACGACTATTATATATATATATATATATATATATATATATATATATATATTTAAAACGTAACAAGGAAGCACCAAAGTGGACTAACTTTAATATATTTTCCGAGCTTTCGAATACTTATGTATTCATCGGCTGGGAAATAATTAATTATGATTTCCGGTGATTTTTGATATTATTATATTATTGATATAAATATTTCCATCAACGTCAATTTGAATATTGAATTTTGAATTCCATGATTTTAAAAATTTGCGCAAGCATTGATAATATGAAGAATTATAAGAGTTCTTGAAAATGAAGGTACCAAACAGATAAATAACTAGACCTTCCTAGAAATTATCCTAATGAAACAATATAAATAAACCGCTTGCTATAAAAAGTTATAAAAAACAAAGATTAAACTAATCCCCCGGTATTTAATTAAAGACGACGCCTTCACCAAATTTTAGTATTTTACCAATCCAAGCAGGATCGCCTTCAGGGTGGAAGTGAGTTCGTAACATTATCTTCGTCAATATTCGGCTAAGCACATCACACAATTCGAAAAACAATTTTCCGCGTGTTAATTGAATAATTCATAATTTACGAAAGCCTTTATTTTCAAATACATATTAATTCACCCCAAGTTCATAAAACGATAATGCGATCTTTGGTTTTCATCTAAACTGCTACCACTACCGCAGTAAGATACTTCACAGTTACTGCTTTTACTTTTATCAATATGTCGAGCACTCACCAGCAATAAATTTTTCTTTGAACCTGAAAGTTTGTTTTATATACTAAAAGCCATTATAAACATGTTTAGTATCTATATGTATTAAAGAAGTTGTACAGTCAACATTTCAAATTATATTTCTCAGACACATTTAACAAGATTAAGTTTTATGAAAGAGGGTTCTTGGAATGAGTTGCAAATATTATCTCTTCCACTTTTTGATATCTTTTAAATTGTTCCAATAATTCAGCAAAGTATTTTGTTTATTCTGTGAGACTTGTTTACTTGAACGCTTCAAAAAAAAAGAAGTCGGCAAATATTTAAGGTGAGGTTAATTTAAATGGTTTTTGATAATATAGAGGAAATAAATTTCCCATGTAGATACTGAAGGTAAGTGGATATCGAGCAGTGTTTTTGCTATTGTAAACAAAACAATCTAGTCTTAATTCGCATCACAGTTGCTTTCTTTGGCAGAATTGATAAGAAAAAATAGTCGATGTTCATCACGTGGACTTATTTTAAAGTGCGTCAAATATTTTGAACAGCCAAAAAACTGGAATTGTTGAATCCATCAATGAGGTTTGTTTTTTTATATAATCACGGGATTTTGTACCATCGCTGGGCTCCTGAATGTCAATTTATCAATAAAGCTTTGTACTCATTAGATATTTTTGTAGAACTTTCTAAAATAAAGAGAAAATTAACAGAATTGTAGAGTAGCCACCGCTTTATTCGGTCTTATTTACCAGATCTTGGACCATACGATATCCGTCTGTTTTTTGAAGTAGGAGAAACAAGATTTAAGTCCTTTGAAAGTGTGAAAAGGAAAGAAGTATGTATCCTGTAGAAACTGATAGAAAAAGATGGTGCTTCAAACAATGAAATATTTTCATGGTACCGTGTGTGGATAGAGGGGGTTATATTGTACTTTTGATCTTTTTTCTCTTATTTTAATATCTTTCATTTTCGTTATGAGTTTTCTGTTTTCGAATTTTCTCTTTCTGCGATATATTCCAATTGTAATTTAGTTATGAAAGGATAACTTCAAAAATCTTTGAATAAATAAAACTATTATTCACTGAAAAAATATGGTGCATATAATTTCAAATAGAACGCTTGAATTGGCATAAAAATAAATGGAAAATCACTTTTGTTTCATTAATTATTTAGAATTGATGTATTTGGAATTGAACACCATAATGTATATTGTATATTGATTATTCTTGATGTATTAATTTTTAACAAAGTCATTTTTTATAAAGAAAATTAACGTAATGGCCTATTAGTATTGTTGGAACATCGAAATATTAATACTTTTAATATGTTGTTGATATGAATATATAAATATTGTTTGGAGTATGTTAAGATTATTTTTTGAAACAAAATGAAATAAAGTTGATTTTTAATGTAATTAAGTTGTATTATAATAGACAATAATTTAATAATATGATTTTAAAATTGAAATTCTTTGTAGATATTCATCACATCGCAAATCACAAAGAAAATTCACTTTTGTTAAACTTGATTAAATGATCATCGTTTGATTTCTCATGTTTTTTCAGTTTTCGATAAACTTTCTCTATTTTAGTATATAAATTACAACATCTCCCACTTAAACAACTCGATAAATAGAATTTTCAATCTATTAAATTCACTTTTCAATTCGTTTAGCCTTTGATATCACCATCAATGGGTTTAACTAAATCAAAATAATTGTTGTATTCCATGCAAATAATGAGGAGGCTTCTTTAAAGAGTATCAGCCGGCTTGTGTGATCGGAACGCTTCTAATAAAACGTGCTCTTTGGCGGAACTTTGATTTCTTACCAGGGTTACTAAGAATACGTAAACTAGTGAATTTTACCACTTTTGTCGTGAAGATGGTGTATCAGTTTTGCGGTTGAAAGTATTCTAATGTGTATAATCCTTCAATTAAGAATATATAAAGTATCGGTTCCAGTACTTGTAGACTCCAAACACAATTTATGAAAGTTATAACTACAAATTGGTTGGAAGACAGAGTGATTATAGATTCTTGTTGACCCTTTAAAACACCCGTTGAATATCAAGTAAAAATAAGGGACTGCGTATAAAGTTACAACTGAGTAATATAACGAGATCTGAATATAAAATTATCCTATACGAATACGATACAAACATAAATAAATATTGTGGGTTTCAAAACAGATAAAGCTTATTTTTTAATCTAGCTACAGCTGTAAGTGGCAATTACCTTGAAGAAAATTTCATTCTCTCGTGATAATACCAATGAGTACGTTTTTTTTTTGTAAAACTAAACTATTTTAACACAATGTACTCTAGTCAACAATGATGAGGAAATCAGTATTATGACTGTAATTCCAACTTCCATTCAACTTTTCTAATCCGTTAATGTTTGTTTGGATTTTATGAGCGCTGAAGAGTAGAATCTGCACCGAACGTTTGCAATATCACTGTTCCCGAGGGGTTTGTAGATTGTCCTGTACTTTCTTTCTCTTTTTCATTCAGCAAATATCGTTTTACGAACTGGCTTCGAACAGAATTCGTAGAATGAATATTGAGGATAGTTTCTTCTTATATTTCTAATTTATTTGTAACAAAAAAGGTTAGAATTGTTTTTTGACAAGAGAACAAAAGAATACACACACACAATTGATATTTTTAGACATATTTCGTCAAATATAAACAAAAAAAAGTCAAACAAGATGTGTATAACATTCATTTAAGAGTTACGTATTGTTTCTGGTATTTTCGGAGATTTGAAAATCGATCGGATGATAATGTTTCTAGAGAACAATCTGCATTAAGGCATCAGTATTAGCTCTCTCTATTTTTATGTGAGTAAATTGAGTTATACTTCATTTTAAGCAAGTCCGAATAAATCTACACATTCCCTTGCAAGAAAAATATATGTAGCAGAACTGGACCTTTTCCTTTCAACTATTTATTAGAGCGAAAGGTCGGCTGTAATGGTTTTGTTCGTGTTAGTATTATTCCCGCACTTTCTGTACTTGTTGAATTGTGAATGAATGGTCAAAGCTCCCGCAGAATCCGGATATACTTGTAAGTTTATGTTTGTTTAATGACAGTGACGTGAGTTTGCTCTTTAAATCTAATTCATTAACATAACAAAATCAGGAAATGTGTTAGGCTATGTTTTGAAAGAAGGGTGAAAAGAAAAATCAATTTCATGATTAATGGAAAAAAAATCAGCAGCAAAGCATGTTCTAGTAGTATTTATATTATTTATTTCGAAGAATTTCAAACAATTTTTGATTTTATTGATAATAACCTCTAAATTTCGGAGAATCACAGTATTGTTATTTCTATCAGAATATCAAGATCTACAACAAAATCAAGTTTAAAAAGAATTTCACAAAAAAATTTCCCTCATTAGATTCGAGAAGAGTCCTTTGTGATTTGTTCATTCTACCGAGCACAATGTTTCAAACTGATTTTATTTTTCTTCTTTAAAATAAATTCTTAGAGCTTTTACAGATTTTACTGATATCCGCTATACTAATTCTTGATGATAATAATTTTTATTATCTTAGCTCTTGAAATCATCTATCAGATTACTGTTTTTCCATTTAATTCCTTGGATAATATTTCTTATGAATGTATGGAATTGTATTTTCAAATAATAATTTTTTTCTTCGTTCTTTATAATATAATATTCATGTAATTTCTGAATCGGTCAAAAAGCGTGAAAAAAAGTAACGTAGCGGTTCATTTTTATTTATTATTATAATTATAAAATTGTTTTATCGAAATGGTGGGCTTTAGAGGCTTTCCTTCTCATATCAATGAGTTTCTACGATAAACTACTACACTTTTATTTCTTGATATTCGTTCAAGAAAATCCGGTTTGTGTATAATTAAGAGGAGTGTGGTATTATTATTAGTGATGGAGAGTAATAGTGAAGAAAGTTTAAGCTGCACACCAGAAGATGTTGTTGAATCGACAACTGCAGAGAGTATGAATATTCTTCCTAAGAAATCCAGGGAGCAGTATTTAAAGGAAAAATAATTGTTTTATGGAGTGGCGGAATAAAAAAGGCAACTCCATAGAAAAAGTTTAACGAGCTTCCTTTGAAGCTAAATACAAAATGTGGAAGTCATCAACACTTTGGCCGACTTATTCAAAACTGAAAGGGACCCTAATGGTCAATAACGACGTAGATATCAGTAAATACTCTAAACTCATACATTTATCCATGAAGAAATTAATAAGTTTCTGTTGGAAGCTCCAGACCATTATCTCATGCATAAGGTATGATGAGGTATGACAGCAAAATTTTAATGTAAGCTTAGATATTATATGTAACATCTTTCAGGTTGCTTTAATATTCAGAATCGCAGGAGCTCAGTGGAGAGAGGAATTATATAAAATGAAGTGTAACGATATTAATAATACCGGAAATGTTTTAATTATCACAATACCTGATACAAAAACTCATGTTCAACGTCGATTTACTATTATTGGTGGAATATATGACAATAGATTGAACTTGGAAAACATAAAAAAATATTAAGACCAACGACACACAAATGTCAAAACAGATCATTTACTTTTGCAGTTTAAAATTAAAAAAGGCCAAACCCAAGTTGTAGGTATCAAAACCTTTTCAAAAATTCTCTCGCTTATCGCAACATATTTGAATTTACCTAATCCAAAAAACTACATTGGGCATATATTTCGATGCTCATCGGCGTCTCAATTAGTATATTCCAGTGGAGATATAATTCAACTAAAGAAGCATGGTGGGTGGAAATCCAACACTGTTGAGGAGGGTTCTGTAGACGACTCAATAAAAAACAAAATGGGTTTCAGAGTGAGAATCCTACCAACAATCCAATAAGTACTAATACAACTATAGACACTTTTTTGCACTTTTAATATTACTTTACAAAAGAAAAATTGATGGCAGTTCTGTTGGATTTTTTAAGTCTACGGACATAGAAGAATTTTTTCATGAAACTCGTGAGTAAAGTGACTTTTTTCACTCGCTATTCTCCTTCTGCTCTTGCCGTAAAACCGTCTTACTCGTAAAAAAGCATTACTTTTCTTACTTGTTGCATAAATAACTATTAATTGAGTTATCTAATTATTTTCAAGATTTTCAATAATTTCATGATATTTGTCTATTCAGTCTAATATTCAGATAGTTTCATAATCGATGAATATTGGCAATAAAAAGGAAACATTATGCTAGTTTTGACATTTTCTACCATAGAAAGAAAAATATAATGGAAGGAATCAAAAAGAAGAGATATAAAAGGAGAAACAAATGAAATATTATGTTGAGAATATAGAAGATGCAATAAATAGGGATAGAAATGAAAACAGTTAATAATAAGACTGAGACATAAAATTCGAAACAATAAACGGGAGGCTGTCATATATTTCTATGAGAAAATTGAGCAAATCAGTAGAGAAACTCAAAGAAATTATGTACTTAAGACAATATGAGATATACTGTTAAGAGAGAAAGAGAAGAAAATAACAAATAAATCAGCTAATAACAAACAAGCATGTAACTTAAACATAGAAGAGTACACAAGGTCAAACAGGAATCATACTAGATCATGTATTGACCTCAAAAAATGGCTCAAAATAATATTTAAGGCTAAAGCTTTACCAAGAACGAATGCCGACAGTAACCATATATTGATGGAAGCAAAATGAAAGTGACTAAGATAAGAAAACAAAAAATATAGAAATTCAAAACAGTGAAATATGAATAAAATATGCAGAGGCAATACAGCAAAAACTACCAAGAAACGAAGAAATTGATATAGAAGGAATAGGAAAAAAGAATGAAAAAACTATAGACAAAAACGCTAGAAATAATTTAGACATAGAAGAAAATGAGTGAATTACAGATTGATTTGACGGAGAGTGCACTGGAAAAGGCACAACAGAAAAGCAAGTTAGAGACAATGGACAAATTATACGCTGAAAATGAACTATACCAATACAGAAAAGAAAGAGAAAGAGAGAAAATGAGCTGGACTAAAAATTAGACGAAATAGAAATGCACAACAAAAATAAAAATAAAATAGCCATAGCAAACCAATGGCAAACATAAACAAGAAAGCTAATAACCAGAAACCAGAGGATTGATATTGAAATTGATATAGAAAATTAGACAGAAATAGGACAAATAAAGATAAACGAACAATAAAAGCAATGCCAGTGAAAATACTGGAATAAAAATTTACCAGACATTAATAAAGTCAATAAAAACTAATACAGCTGAATTAATAAGCATAACTCAGAAAAATGAGAAAGAACTGAGAATGATGAGTTCTAGAACTAAGAAAAAACTACAAAAAATGCATATCGAATACTTATGGAACTACAAAATGAAGAACCAGGAGGAAATATACTAAATTGCATGTAAGCACAAAGACTAAAAATGCTTCGGGCAAATATAAAGAAAAGACCACTAGTTTATCTTGGAGAAAATCATAAAGTGGAAACCAATAGTAAATTGAACAAGAGGAAAGCCCTAACGAGATCGGGAGGCTAAATATATGTAGACTCGGATGTACTGACGGCCAAGAGCTGAAAGGAAGTAGTAAGAGACAGAATAGAATGGAGGTGGTACACAGGGTAGAGACCCACCCCACTCTCTAAATAGAAACAAGTAAACATAAATGAAGAAAATACGGATTGATTTCACCGAAAAACGGATCAGAAGAGGTCTGTAGGAGCGGCTGATACCGCTTTTAAGGAGTTTAAAGTCAAATAACTAACATTTCTCCCTTCAAGGATAGGTTCATCAATATTCAACAAAATTAAATGCAGGTTTTTGTTGAAATAAAAGCAAAGTAATTTAGATACGTCACGAAACTCGACAAAACAAATGCACAAAAAGAAAAGTTACTTTATTAAGCCATTTACATTTCAATTGAAGTAATTTTTAACGTTTAGTCTTTGATATTTCTCATAATTACGCGGCATTAATTATTCTTGAAAAGTACAATAAGATAACAGCTGAAACAAAAAGTAGAGTTTGTAGAACTTTGGAAAATATATATAACACAGTAACACAAAGTTTATGGAAAACTGTTACGGAGAAAAAATTAATGACTTATCTCATCAAAATGTGTAACTTCTTGAAAGAGATTAACTTTAAAGTTAATATGCAGAACAAAGCTGTATATATTCTTATATTAAACAGAAAATATTATTCAAAAAAGAAAATAGTCCTTCCGTCCCTCCAGAAATAATAAAAACTGAGTTATAAAACATCAAAATTGAACATTTGAAAAAAACTCGATTTCAATTCGGTTCATAAATTTAAAAAAATATTCAACCTCGACGAATTTTTGCATAGGATTCTGATGATAATATCAGTTGCGGTAAAAACTTTTTTTTGGCGACTAAATGATTAAAATTCATAAAACTTGAGTCCATGGCGGAAGCTATCTATCACACTCAATAACAGATATATTTTTCCAATTTCTCCACTGAAAAATACGTTGTACTACTTCAATTTTTTGATATGTGAATGAAAATCTGATGCTCGCTTACGAAATATTTATTACATTCTTCTATAAAAAATTATATAGATCTGAAACTATATGAAGGTAATATCTATTCTTCACATGAATCGACAGAGGAAATATACATATAAGCTACTGCTAAATATTTTCCACTATTTGATATTTTTAATAAAATATGGTAAAACTTTTTTTATGAAGTATCACTATAAAAAATGTTTTATCGACGTAACATATCAAAGCTGGAATTTCTGGAATCCTTGATTAAATTCATACTGAACACACTATTTGCAACACTACTACAGTTAACCAAGTTATCGTCTCCAGAGACTGAAGGTAAACAATCATTGAAAGTTGAAGTTTTTCGAAAAATAACTAACTTTTTTTCTTAGTTTGCATTCCTAATCATATTCGATCCACAACCGTATGACAGTCAAAGCTATTTTACATTCGAAAACTCACTTGATAAAATATTCACATAAATGATTTAAATTCATTTTTTTAATAAAAAATCAAGACGATTTTGAAACGTAAATGATTTATATATATGAAATTATTAAAATCAAATCAGTTCAATTGAAAATACAATTATAGACTGACAAAATAGAATATTCTTTTCCATATAAAAATATAAAAAATTAAATTAATATTAATATAATAAGATATCATTATATATTTTTGCGAAAGACCATAATGGAATCGCTATGGATTATCCGTTTCAAACAGAATTTCTTACATCTGATTATGGAAATTCTCGAATCAAAAGATAATTTATATCAATGAAATTTGGCTTGATGGTATTGGTTTACTTCCAAAGCTAAGCGCATAATATTCATGGGAGCAGATAGTTGGAATGATTTTGTTTTGGATGGATTAATGACATCAGATAAACGACGTTTGTTTGATGAACAACTCCTATCTGATGTACTTGAAAAAGCAATCATGATCATGGAAAAATCGCGATAGAATGTAAAATACGAAATAATCGGATCCAAAACTGATATATTAACCGTTATGGCTTCCAGAAATTTAAATATATGTACCTCCTTAGCAATAAATGAACAGTTGATTGAAACTATTAAACGCTACGGATATTGAATATGCGATAAATGATCTTTGTGATCACAAAATTGTTCGGTTATCATCTTATTAATCAAATGCATAGAAACAATGTTTGTGTTTCAAATATTAACCCTCGGAAGGGCAAGGAATCCCATTATAAAAATAAGCAGAGAAAAACAGTGGAAAAATTGAAAAAAGAAGGGTCTTATGGAATTATTTTAAAATTCATATGAGAATATCAAATTTAAAAGGACTGGGACATAAATCTTACACTGCATCGTGAAGAAAATTTAACTTAAAATTGCTTGAAACAATTTCTCTTGTTTTGTAGCACAAAGCAAAGCCACATTTTTCGCATAAGAGCATTTAGAAAATTTGCTTATCTCCTAGCCAGTCCAAACAGGACAGTGTCCAGTCTAATTCTAATTCTGAATTAATACTACTGTAGGAACATGTTGAGGAGGACCTTAAAGTCGTTTCGATTGAAGTTCGTTTTCGATATATCGACGGTTTTTCATTTTCGATAGTACACTATGGTCATATAAAGATGTAGCATCTTCATGCCGAAAATCAGCAGAGTGAATATGTTTTTTTTGCAAGCCCTTAGCTTTATGAATTCTTTTGTGAAGAATAAATCGGTTTGTGACAGAAATGTCACATTGCACTACAGAGGGTTGAACTTACAATTTATACAGATAATAGAGATATAATAAGAAATTGTATCAATTATACAATTTCATGATTTTTAGTATTTCCGAAAATATTCCCCGTAGTAGTTGATTTCATCAAATCTTCTTCCAAAGATCTCTAGTTTATTTCTATGTTTAAGTTCATGAATTAGTACTTATAGATCAACTTATTTTTCCAAACAAGTTATTTTTATTTCCATCCAAACGCTTTATTTATCTCATAAAGTATAATGGTCACAATAGAAAAAGGAACCATTTGAAGTATATTGTCGAATTCGAGCTTTTATTATTATTTTTTATTTACTTCCAACGCCTCTTGAGCTTTTCGTACGGTACGGTAGTAGAAAGTAGGCCCGACTTTATGTCAACGTTCAATCCTGTCCCTGTACCAAACAATAAAATTTCTCATTGGTTTACGGATCATTTCTTCGCTATTAGTTTGGTAGTAATTTTTTATGGGTCTCGGTTCGTCGATGTGCTGCGAAACAATCCGTGACAGATCGACCCTGCTAAATCCCGGTTTGTCTCTAGATGTTTATCTTTATAATGGATTTCTAGACTTTCAATTTATTATAGTACAGTTGAAAATAGAATAAACGGCGATAAAAATTTGATTTACAGTATAATATTTTGCTCTATTAAAAGATAAAACACACTAATGAATAGTAATTGAATTAGAAATATGTATATATATATATATATATATATATATATGTATATATGTATATATATATTATAATAATTATTTATATTGAGTTGAAATATTTATTTCAATAAACACATAAATAACCACAGAAACTATGTGTACGATAATTTGTAGGTGGTGGGACATTTCATTTAATAAAAACTAAACAAATATATAAAAGCAATTAAGTACTTATTCCTAAACTCAGTCAACTGTTACTTATGAGAAATAAAACAAAACAAAAACGTGGATAAAAATATTTTTTCATATAATATAAAATGATTCTTGTATAAATTGGGCATCACAATCAATGTACGTTTTCTGTTTCTTTTAGATCAAGAACTTTTATTTTGCAAAGCTTGTAGTGCATTATAGTGTTTTTGAAACACCTTCCCAACCTATGATTCCATAACTTAAACGTATTTCCACTGAACTCGGATAAACCATAATTCGCTCTTTTATAGTCAAGAATTCGACAATGTTTTTATATAGGATGCTCCTTGAGTGAATGAGCGATCTAACATTATTCCGATATATTTAATTTCATTTGCTGGTTCTATTGTGAAAGAATTTTGTACTGTTATAACAAATTTTGAAAGAGCTGTCTCGAGGCTGCCGAATGGTAGATAAACTGTTTTTTTTTTTAAATTCACCGATAATAATTTAATGTGAATAACAATGGACCCAAGAGAGTTTCTTGAGGCACTCCACATGTCACTTCTATTGTTATGCTTATTCTATATTTTACTTTGACCTGTTGTTTCAAAAAAACTATACGCTGGTTCTCTTATTCCTAGGACCTTTACGGTTTTTAGTAAAATGGAATGATGGACGGTAACGAAAGCCTTTGCCAAATCGAGAAATGTATCTATTACGTATTTATCTTCATTAACGCATTCTTAAGTAGAGTTTGTTAATAAATGTATTGCATCTTGATTTGACTTATGATTTCTAAATCCAAATTGAGAGTTTAAAGTGAATTTTTCCATTCCCTTTTCACTCAACTACTAGTTTTACGTTAATTCCCAACATTACCTAAGTTTTTGCACACCAACTCGGATCTTCTCCTCTAATATCTTCCAACACTGCATTTATCAATTCTTTCTTTAGCACCTATCATCCTATCATCTTTTACCTCCTTTCCCCTTTTCAATGAGTCTTTTTGCAAATCTACTTTTTAGCAGCTTTTTGGTGTTTACCAAACATCTCGCTCTTAGACCTTTTTCGAAAATTGTTACTGATTACATTCATTTGATTTCATTATTCTGATCTTATCAACTAAATGATCCAACGGCTTCACTTTTTGTTTATTTCAATACTTTCTTAATTTTTAGTTGCCAAAGCTGCTCCCAGATATTCGATTTAGAAACTTTTTCTATCTTATATTTTCTGCCCTCTCCCACTTTCTACCAACCAAATTTTGTCTAAGCCTCATATACTTGTTTTTTATTGGTTCATTCTTAGCTTATCATTTTTTTGGAGCTTTTTCTGGCTTTCACAATGCTCTCTCTATTTCTTTGTTTGTTTTGGTTATTAAAAATAAATCGTCTACATATGCAATTATTCGCTGTTTATGGAAATAAGCGCTTTTGTTTGTATCTTGCTATTTCATGCAAGTTCTTCCAATTCTAGATTAAAAGCAAAAATCGATATTATATACTTTCATTTCAATCCTCTTTGAACTCCCAATTTCTTTTATATCTCTGTCACTCTATTCTCTACTATGTAAATTGTTTAACGTCATTTTGACAAGCTTCACAATTTTGTTCTAGATCCCTAGTAGAGCTTTTATTATTATTGTTTCATGGCTGGAACTCCACTTTGCACTCTTACGGTTTTTCAAATGTTGTATCTGTTTTTCTGTTCTAAGTATTCTTTACCCTACAGGATATCCGCATTTTCTATTTCCAGCTCTCTATTTTTCAAATTATTTATATACATATACATATATATATAATCGTATCCTAAGTGCACATTCATTTTAAAAGATAAGTTTAGTGAACATAAGTAAAAAAAGTTAATTAGATTGTGAAACCAAAAAAGGGGATGAAACTATTGAATGTTCGGTCTTACAAGGTTGAAGTAGCGAGGATTAGCCAGTGATTACAGTTTGTTGGATAAAAAATATCGTTTTCTTTATAACCTCAATCAAATTACATACTTACTAAATTTCAAGTGGCGACTCGTGGAGAACAATTTTAGGTGTTTTACAAAAGTTTTCTATATAGAAAGTTTGTTTTCTTTGTCAATTTCCATTGATTCAACGGCTTCCGTGCTGAAACTTTGAAATGTTGGAATTATTTCTACACACGACGAAGAACTACTTTACGTCTCTACCGACATCTTTGCTATACTTTACTTTACTTCACTTAAAATGTCTTCAAACAAAATTTGAAATGTTTCAATAATATCACGATCGACTTAAACAGATTTAGTACTCTCAGTAACTTCCTCAAACTTTGCTATACTTCGGGATTCAAGGTTATAATACCTCTGTCATGAACATTGTCTATTGTGGGTATGAACTTACCATTAACGGAAAACTAGAAATTAAGTATTCACAAAATCGTCCAATTGTCTCATTATAACGGCTTTATCTAATCGAAGTGTCTATTGGCATCTTCCACGGAAAAATCCGTGATTCTAATTTCAACCAAAGAGACACGGACATTTTTAAAGAAATGAGCCGAATGAAGCTTTATCCGTGTCCCTAATTTCAGACATGAATTTTACAATAATAAGCTTTAACTCACGGATGAATACTGTCCACGGATGAATACTGTCCACGGATGAATACTGTCCACGGATGAATACTGTCCACGGATAAATACCATCCACGGATAAATACCACATACGGATGAAATCTGACATATATGCCATTGAAATCGCAATATGTTTTTATCATTCATTTAGAACGAATTATACAAGAACCTTATTAATAAATAATTTGATTGCAAGAGTAACCTTAGTAAGTCCGTGGCAATTGCATACGGATAATTAGGTTAGGTTATGTTAGTTTAGCTTCAAAATTTCCGTGTTTCTAAGATTAAAATTAGACCACGGTTTTTTTCCGTGGAGGGTGGTGATTTTGGATCATATGGTAAGATTTAGAGACACGGAAAAAAGCTTCATTCTGATCCGTTTCTATAAAAATTTCCCAGTCTATAAGGTTAAAAGGGTGGCAACGGATTTTTCCTTGGACGGTGACGATTTCCGTGTCTCTAAGAGCCACGGAAATTTCCGTAGAGGGTGCCAATAGCAGCACCGATATCTAATAATAATTACCATTTGAGGTTTAGCAACGTTACGTTACCAAAAAAATGGAATTATTAATTTCTTCATTCATAAAGTTGGTTGATCCTAATAACGTATATTCCTTACAATTACGTAGATGGTTTTGATATTTTTTACTCCAAACTTAAGTGCTCCAGATCGATTACTCCTATTTCCGTCCAAGCTTTATCGACAACAAAAAACAAATATGGAAAACAAGATGATACATTTTTTGGTTATAATCACAAATGCAATAATTTTTGGTACAAACATCTTGACTAAATTTTCTTGTGTAGTTTTTTTCCTACTTAAAACAATTTTTTTGTCTAATATTTAGTAATGACATATCTTTTCTTCGTATAAATATTAAAAAATTTTGTAATTATTATATCACGAAAAACGTCCATTTTGTACAAAAATACACATACCCTATTATAATAAGTGTATATTGTTATTTAGTTCGTCCTCAAGAACTAGTTAGATTGGAACGTTGCAAAAAACTGAAGGCAGCTAATATCTCCACTATTTTAAACCCCCTGAATAATAACGTGTGCCATCGTACGTCATGGAATGAGCACGTTCTTGTATTCCAGATCAAAAATGATACTGCAACAGCCTAAATTGGTCGATAGGTGCAAAATTCAACTGGTTGACTTTACTAAACTACGGCATTTTGTTTGCTGTTTTTCATAGAGGTATTACAAGGCGACGACGAAGTATTAGAAAGTTCAATAGGCATTTTTATGATGAAAATCTTCTTTTTGCTGTAACAAGTAAATCCACATAGATTTTTGCCCTAACGTACTACAAAGTTCTGGAAGTCGAGGAAAACAATCTATTTACTTGGCCGTGCTGAATATAGTATAACTGGAAGGAATAGATTATTCAATTCAATTATTCAATTAGTCGACTTTACTAAACGCCGCGCCGTTCGCGTTTCCTCTGCAGCTTTTTATCAAGGTGACTGCGAAGTATTAAATATGTTCTTTTAGATAGGAAATAGAAAATTATGTATCTGGATTTTTATTATTAAAATTTGTAATTTTATTTTTCTAGTTCTTAATTATTTTGAGATTTCCGCAGCACTGCAACGCTTATGTACTAGCCGCCTGTGTCAATTTCGCCCACCTAATCTGTTTTTTTATATCTTTTTACCCAGACTAAAATTTTACGGCTAAAACCGTACAATATAACACTCTAACTCAAGTTGGTTGTTAACGTCAGGGACAAAACTTGATCGATTTTATTCATGCTACGGACCAAATGGAGAAACAAAGCTATACAAAACAATGTCTGTTGAATTTTTAAAATGAGATCAATGCAAAGATTTTCAACTCCTAATAAGTGAATTTTCTTGTAGAAATATGTTACAGACATGAACGTTATTTTGATGATGAGTGATTGTAATAAGTTTGTATTAAATTCAATATTGATGATAACAGAATACAAATATACAGGGAATTATTTCAACTCTCCTGATGGGAGCCATTAGACTATGAAGAACCATAAATTTCCGTTGTGTACCGAATATTTCTAGTTATTATTGTATACGGTAAGATTTATCACTTATAGCAAGCTGTACACTGACCACTTCTAATAGGAACTAGGAACCAACCTCATAGTTAAGTGATTCCAATTGTCCCTTGGACACTAGAAGTTCCATTGACGTATTAAATTACTTACTCTTATTTTATATTGATATGATTCTAGAAGACCATTTATATAATTAGACATAGGTTCTGTATACGATTTTTGTATTTAAGACAGTTTGTACACGGATACTGGGCTCTTAATAGTTTGACATTCGTCGAGTACGGTAGACGAATTATTGAAACCAAGTTTAATGAATCATTTTCTTTACTAAATAGTTGTGAACGGAGTTATTTAACTAGGGTGCTCCAGGACTTAATGCCAAAAATTCGGGAGTGAGTAGATGACGTGAAAGTAATGCTGTGACATAAAAAAAAATATCTCACGACCCCTCGTTTCTAGGTTATACGCCTTTAAAGTTCTGAAATCAGAACTAATATTTAGATATATTTTCTAAATTATTAATTCGACGGTATAAATAATACTACACTACTATCTGATGGCCAGAGGCGTCTCATGCCTGATGATTAACAATTCGTAACTTTTATAGGGACAATCTTTCAATCTAAAGATAGCAAAAATGAGTTTTCTTATCGTTTTTTCAACAGAAAGGTTCCCTTTCTTTAACTTGATAAAATATATGGTTTAGTAAACTTGTAAATTTTTAGATCGTTGTACATGCTAAGGAAACCGTTCACAATAAAGAGATATTCTGAAGAAAATTGTCATAACTTATTATTTAGTGAAAATATAAGCTCTGATTTCCCTTTAAAGGCCTATAACTCAGAAACGAGAAATCGTGGGTCATATGAGAAAACTTTCCAATGTCAAATCAAAATTTTCACGTAATCTACTCACTACCAAATTTTTTGCATTAAGTCCTGGAACACCTTGTATTTTCCAAACTCATTCTTATAATTACATACTTGATATTGCTGGAATTTTTAACTTTTATTTATGCATTTTTTATTTCAAAAATATAAACAGTTCTTCATTTTTCTGGAATTCTATGTTCTAACGGATATAACAAATAAAACAATACAAGGGCGCATTCTTTGGCTCTTCTTTCATTTACTCCTTGCGATTTTCCATAAGAATTTTTATCTACCTTTTGTTAAAGAGCTATTGTGGTAGCAATACAGAGCAGTCAAAATAGGGAATGAACAATGTGCTTGCGAGAGCTAGGTAAAATATCTAAATACAACACAAAAACTGAAAAAATAACGATAAACGTGAATTTCGAAAAGAGGTTTGGATGATTTTCAGGCTCGAGGGCATTTTTAGGAGAAGAGACAAAATATTTACTTTGGTAATTGTTAACATTTCCCGCAGCATTCCAGTCAACTATTATCAATTTTTTATAAGTTTACGAGGTACTTTATACGATGTGGGAAATAAAATAATATGTACTCGTTAATAAATAAATGAGGGCGTGTAGGATAAAACTATTAAACACGCCGATTGTATTTTTAATTGTGCATTTTTCCGAAAAAAAAAATTATATCATGTCATGACCAATACCAACTTTCTTGTTTTAAACGCAACCTCCTGTATATCATTTATTTTGCGAATTCTTCAGAAAATTCTAGGCATAATTTATGTACAATGTCCTAACTATATTCAACTGTTTCGGAAGTACTGAGTCCTTTCAAATTTATTACAAAAATCAACATCAAAAATACAAAATTATTTTATTTCGTTGTTATACTAAAAACTAATAGGTGATACTGATTATTTATTAATAATATGAGAAAAACACAGAAAATATCAATGTCAATGTAGCAGATGTTCAAAATGCTCGCCGGAAACTTCTTGGCAACATGCTAATCTGGTATGGAAATGTTTTCCAACGACTCGCAATATCTCAGGCGTAACTGATCTAATCGCAAGTAGTCCAGGAGGAATCGGCACATGATTACCTAAAACTATTCCACGCCAATTTTTTTATGCCATCCTCCTCAAATTGTCCTATTGATGATTTAAATTCATATTGCCATGGGGCAAGTCCGTGCCATATTGCTTAAGCCGAAATTGTTTAAACAATTGCAAGGAATCATTATTTTTCAACAAAACAATTGTCTTAATATTCTTTTTTGAAACACAAATAAAAAAGGTTTTATGACTTTTCGCGATGTGGTTAATATTTTTAGATATATGAATTTTTAATGGTTCGAAAAATCTCAAAAACAATATAAATAGTATTTTTCTCTGATTCTTCATAAGTTAATAATATTATTAATAGAGATTTACGAAAATTTTGGTATTTTTGACCCTCTAAAAGTACATGTTCCGATTCATACTTAAACAACTTTAGTAAAATTGATTCCTGAAAAACAAATTATTGGAAACATATCTTGATCAAATTAACAATTAAAAACAGGTATAACCAATGAAATTTCCGTAATTCTCTATTAATAATATTATTAAGTATTGTATAAAGAATCAGAAAAAATATTATTCATCGTTTATTTTTTTCAAAAACTTTGTCCGGTTGCAAAATAGCAATTACTTGCAATTATTTTGAGCACTCATGCGCCGATTCCTCCTGGACTAACGCGTGAATCGTCAAGTCATCCAAGTTGAAGGGATCAGTTTTGTATACAATACTTTTGATATATTTCCACAAAAGAAATCAAATGGCGCCATCCGCTCTCATCAGAAAACAAAACATCTTCTAATTGGATCACATTATTTTCCAGCGTTGCCATCATTTTTTGACAATAAAACGTTATCCAAATCGTCTTCCATGAGCTTCTGAGTTGGTGTTATAAACATACATTTGTGGAATAATTTTTTGTGCATTTCTGTTAAATGAACCATTTTTCTGATACAACTATGTTGGGTTAACTAAATTCAAATACAATAGCATTGACACTGATCACTACTGTCATGCAGATAGACCATAAGTTGCTAAGGTCTAGGAGTTTTAAACTAAAATAAACAAAACTTTTTTTTAATTCATATCAGTTTTTGCTGGGCAATAATGTGTGTAATGTAGCGGATGTGTGAAATAAAATAATTTTCGTTTTCAATGTTAATTCTTGTAACAAAGATACTTGTTGATAGGTATAGAGTGTCCATGAATCATGCCTAGAATTTTCTGAAAAGTCCAAAATATATATGATATACAGGGTTTAACCTTTAAAATAAGAAAGTTGGTATTGGATACTGTCACACCCTTTATAATTAGCGTCATGTAAACATGCGCATCCAAAAATACGAATCAACGAGTCCGAGCATGCTTCCCAACTCTCCCGAATAAATATAAAGAGAGTAATTTGTAATGAATTTAATAGTTCAAATACTATTTTTTATGCTCCAACCAGGTAAAGTAGCATGTAACATAATTTCTATTGACCATTATCAATATTTTCTAGTTTGTTCCTGGATAGTTTGCTTTTCAAGTGCCTTCATAAAGAGAAGTTCAAAGTAATGAGATTTAGCTATATCAACCACAATTTTTTTGCTTTCCCACTACCTATCCATATGTTTGGAAATACAGCATCAAGTTTCATGTACAGGGATATTTAATTTGATACAGAGACTGCAACAAATGGATGTTTGATGATATCTCCCAGAATCACGAAATATTAAGAAGTTATCGTGAAGGCATCACCGATTGTTTTTTTGCATTCTCTTAACTTGTCTTCCTATTTTATGAAGTTCTATTATTCATTCATTCTATTATTCATTCAATAATCTCCACTCTTTTTGGATAATCTGCATAAACGTGTTGTAAATATTGAAATTCTTTACTGTATTCGATAACAGAGCATAAAGTTGGATTGACAGTGAATTTACAAAACAGAATGTGGAAAATAATCAATTCTAGCTACACGTGTGTTTGTTGGAAACACAGAACCAAAATATGCGTGTATTAACCCCAGAAGGATATGAGTGAAAAATGATAACAACGCTGGAAGGCGCCAAACTTCCGCACCAATTACTGATATTTTCCAAATGTTTGTTAACCTTAAGAGTTTATTTTGTAAATATATGGTTGGATATTGAAATTCTGAACAATATTTTGAAACAACTAGGGAAATTGAAAAAATATTTCGGCGTACATTTTGTAAATAATAAATAAATTTTATAAAAACTTGTTTCACTTTATTTCGACAAAAAAGATTTATAATTATGTATTCAAGGTTAATTCAATATCCCATCCTTAATGCTAAATGCCACTGCACTAACATTGGCAAAGCACATACAACATTTTTTTCAGCCTTACTTCGTGAAACAGATGACCTCTCTTCGCCAACTGGAACTTATTACAACCACAAATTTTGAACAACACACACATTCAGATACAAACTCAGAGCTGGCTATTTTCCAGTTTAGTGGAAATTATTTGACATAATTCAGCTGAAGAAGATACTTTCTATAGGCAAACTACTGAAAGCCAGAATATTACCAATGGACACCAAGTCACTCTAAAGTATCGATTCCGATTCTGTGAGGAACATGATAACCATCAAGCAAGTAGAAAAAATGAGCCATAAAATCAAGCAATATCTGGAAGATAAAAAATAATTCCAGATTTTTTTGGACGTAAGTTAGGCCTTTCATATAGTGTAGCATTTGGGTCTACTCTTCAAAATCAGGAAATTCTTGTCTAGTTTTATCAAACCGAGTTGTCTATGTCTAACAATAATCCACGGGCTAATGCACAGGAATCGTCAGAAGAGCGTTAAGTTTATACATATTTGGTTTTGGATGGAATAAAATCACAATTCACCTATTTTTAGAATACTAAAGTAATGGATTTGGCAGAAATATGAATAATACTCTAGAAATTCACAACTAACACCTTATAAAACCGATAAAAATTCTTATTTGAGGACGGATAACATCAGGTAAGGAATATTACTACAAAAAGTAATCCGAGCAATTCTTTTTTTTGTAGATAAATAAATTATATAAATAAAAATTATAATATGAAAGATGTTGAGATTATTAGTATTTTCATAAGTTAGTTCTTGCTTAGAATCATACAGAACTCTTAGCAAAGAATACATATTCCATATTTATGAAAGTTACAACAGAAAAAACTTAACATCACTGCGCTTTGCGTTATAATACCTTTTGCAATTGAAAAGCTGTCCAAACGAATATATTAGATAAGAATGGAATTATAACAATGCGAAATGGTGAAAATCTTATCCATTTTTGAAGATTTTGGTTGATGTAGTTTCATTTGGAAGCTCGAAAAATAATAAAATTATGGTTGAATTTTTAAACACTTTTTCCTTCGAATACGTAAGTTGAATAAATTAAATTCACTTTTCACATTGTTATAAAACTTTGGATTATATTATTAATAGAATAATTATAGTCATAGTACAACCACATTTATTGACTCAGAAATTAATCTCGTATTCGAACTTAAATATCAGATAGTATGTATACAATCACATAAAACTTACAGCAAAAACTGACAACATTTTTGACACCTAGACATGAAAAGCTTCATTGTTATTGCAACATATTTTTCTGTAGTCAAATTCGAATTTAGTAGAGAAGAAAAGAATTTAAGTGAAATCTATCTCAAACATATGATTATATATATAAAAAGCTTCCAAATGTCTCCCATCCCGTTCTTTTCTCTTGCACGGCGATACTTGGCTGATATGAAAATTAACCATTATAAGCCTACTAGTGATAACTGGTTACGTTTTAGGCGTCGGTAACATCATCAGGTAATTGTAACGATCATAATAATAATAATAATAATATATATATATATATATAATAATAATATATATAATAATAATAATATATATAATAATAATAATAATATATATAATAATAATAATAATATCTTATGGCAAAGGAGAACTCGTTTGAAAGGTATTTAGAATTCGTATTCAGTCATACGAATTTTTACGATGTTTTTTATAGTTAAAATAAATAAACTCAAAATTGCTCAAAACGTGCTCTATCTACTTCAGCTACGATAAAATGTGCCTGGGAAAATTGTTCTACATTCTTCAACTATTCGTTATTTTAAAACATCAATACTGTCAAGAGCTGTAGCAGTTCACAGAAATTGAAGGTAACCCACAGAAAAAATTGTAAACGTGTCAGATCTGGTGACCGAGCTGGCTAATCCATTTACAATGATATTCCTCATCTAGACAACGTCTCACTGCAAAGCTATAACGTACAGTAGCACCATCTTGTTGGAACTTTATTTCCAAATTACCAAATTCATCTAAATTATCTACCAGAATTTGAAGAATTAACGATCAAATTGCACTTTCTACCATCTACCATCTTGAGATATACTTTACCGGTTAAAGTAGAGTTCAAAAAAACAGGCCTGCCCAGACAATTACTTTTAAAGGGAACTGTGTATGTTTTTCACAAAGCATGTGAAGCTTTTTATCACTCAATACTTCAAATTTTGAGTATTAACTTTTCTACAAAAAGTGTTTTCGTCACTAAGTGAACATAGTCTCACAGAATTACAGCCTTCGGTCCGGGATCAAACCGTTTCCAATTATATCATAAGCTATAACTGAAAAAGCGAGATGTTTTATAAAAGCATCTACTTTCAATTTTACAATGTCTGTATGCACGCAGGCAAAGGTCAAAATTTAAATTATGAGTATCGCTTCAGAACTGGTATAAAATTATTATATTCTCACAAATAACGTATTTTGAATATAACTTTCGAAAGATAATTTCCAAAACTCATTTCTAGATAACTGAAATAGAGGCAAAATTTTCCTTGAGCAGGAGTTAAAGTTTCCAACTACGGAAAATAACCTTTTAGGTTTTGATCTTCTTGTTCTAAAAACCAAACTTATTATATCCTATTATGTCTTAAAATTAATTCGAGTTTCCTGCTACCCCAACACATATCCCTAATTAGTAGTATTCTAACTTTCGTTTCCTCCCGTTCTTAGAAAATACGCTCTAAAAACTTTAATATGGTTGTGGCAAAATTAAACACCAAACTCAAATATATATCCGAGATTTTCGAATAATTATGTATTCATCGTCTGGGACCGAAATTATGGTCCAGTACAATATAAAAATTATTCAAAAATATAACAATAATGAAAATTACCAACAATTAGTTAACAATTGCGGCCGTTTGAATTTAGTTATTTCTTTCAAAAGACATTAAATTTATCGATATCAAAAATCAATATCAAAATCACGCTTAAGGTTATTGACTATGGCTGTTACAGAAATCATTGTCAATTTCCATTGGTTAGATTATGAATGACATTGAATTTTTATATGTTAGGGTGTTATGGATGGAGCTTAATATTATATTCAGTTCCATCCCCAACGACCCAGCCTATCAAAACTGATGAACGTAAGTCAATTTTATAATATATTCTAAAATACATTGTTTGAAACATTGCAGGAAGCTTTTTCTGCCAGCTCTTCCAATAAAATAGTTTCAGGATCATTCCTCGATATTGTTTGTTATTATTGTCTCTAATTATTTTGATTAATTCTCAAGAACATTCAAAGTACCCCTACAAAGATTTTCGCAAGTTTTCTGTAGTTGAATTTCATTTCATTTTTCTATTGTTGGACTTAACATTTTTCTGGCACAAAAAAGAAAACCCTTAAGACGAATGAAGGAAACGGCTATACTGATTTGTTTCAATAGCGAAAGATACTGAATTTGTAGCAAAAAATTCCACGATAAGCGTTAACAGTGGATAATATGCAGTAGTACCATCAGTCTTATTATTTATTAGCCACACCCTGTACTCAACGCCAAGAATTATTATTATACATAATGATCTAATTCTAATAATAATATTTTGAAACCTTGAATTTTAGAATATCCTCTCTCTCCACTTGAAAAATATATTAGATTTTTTCACTTTAATCACGATTTGTTTGTGTTGTATAATTTTGGAATGTTTTTACAGATTAATTTCCAAATTCCAGCTCATTCTCACTTGATACAGTCAGCAACTGATACGATTTGTAACCCTAATTTTTGCATATGTCCGATGGAAATAATTTATTCAAATACAAACATCAAAATCGAGTTCAAATTAAAATAAACAAACCGAAACCCTTTTTGGTATGAATCGTCATCGGAAATTTTTAATCTACATGAATGGTTTATTACCATTCGTCGATGCGGGATCTAAACAATGAAACTGTTCCGTTGGGATTTGGGGATGAGAAACATAATAATAAAAATAAGTGTAACAAGGGTGTAGAATGCGTATATATCGAAGTTTAAATACGGGTTACGTAGTAACGTCACCGTTTGGAAAAAATATTTTTTCTAGTTAATCATCAAATGAAGATTAGTCAATTTGAAAAATATTATAAGGAATAATTTGTGAGTTAAGCGTTGGTTTTCGTATTCGACGTATGGATATCCAATCGTGAAATGTTGGTACCAATTATATTTGAATAATTGTGAACCATTTTGTAATTAATAGCCTTATATAGAGGGTGCTTCAAATAAGAAGGATTGTCTCTGTCGGAGTGTAATATTTACATTACATTTACATTTAATAAAACATAGTCCAGCTTTTAAATAATCTCAAAGTTAATTTTAAGAAGCACCTAACTGCCCTACAAGGATTAAGAAAGCTGCAGAGTTTCTCAAAGTACATCTATTATAATTATAAATATAATTATCAAAGCTGCGAGTAAAGTTAAGTTGAAATGAAAAAGTATTGTCAAACTGTATTGCAGAATGAATGATCAGAATGTAATGTCCAGAATAAGATAAGAGTGTTTAGCCAACTGGCTAATTCTTAACAAAAAGATAAGACTTCCTAGAATCTCCCATAGAATTCAGGGGAGAGGAAGGAGTCTACGCGCGAAACTGCGACGCGAAAGAGGATAAGGATATCTTGAAATTACAGGGGATGGTGGAATGTTCTTCGCATCCATCCGCGGATTTATCCGGTGGTGAAGATGACGGAGTAGATTCATTTTCATCAAATAAAAGAAAAGAGATATTTAAATCCACACTGAATTTCTTTATTGGACGGCTGGCTTCAATCCTGTATGAAATAAATTGATTGAATTCAAAAATAAAGTGGATTGAATTATTTTTTCACCCTATTAGACAGAAACCGTCAAATGTTGATTGTAAATTGAATAACCAAATGATTTGGCTCTTTTCACTTCAAACATACGCCATGGAGATATAACTTGAAAGAATTATATCAACTGGAATGGATATCGATAGAAAAGTGATCGGACTATTCGAACAAGATGAAAAAGTTTTTTCCAAACGGAAATTGAGTTGGAATGAAATTGTTCAACTTCATTAAAATTTAGTTTGCATAGGTCTGGAAATTTCAAGAGGGTATTTGAAGTGAAGGGTTCTACCGGAAATGTGAATGTGATACATATATTTGGATACTATACGGAAAATTCTAACATGTATCATTTGAGGTTCCAAAGAAATTTCTATTATTAAAATTTTCTCTTTAAATCTGTAGTATTCTTCAAAATTAGCGCACATTTTGAATCAATCAATTATAATGTTCGATTTGATGTAAACCAATTTAGGTGTTACAGAAGCATTCTGTGTGTGAGTTTTGAATGCTCTTCCAATAATTTCTCGAGTAGGTTTTAACAAGTTTATACCGACCAATGCACAAATTGCACTGAAACTGCCCTAGTATCAAGTAAAATAATATATCGAGATTCAGAGGAAAACAGCTTTTCCGAATTCTTGAAGGTAATTCAGTAGTATGAGCTTAAAAAAATATAAGTATTATGAACCTGAGCAAGCACAAATTGCTGTAAATTAGAGGGATGTAGTCCGTTTCTCAGAAATTATTTAAACTTTTTCGAAATAGAATGATTAGTCCGGCAAATTATTGAGTATTTTGTATTGTGTGGAATCTGTTTCACACATAAGGATCTAACAGTAGTTAACTTAGCTAGAAATAAAATTTCTTATTTCTTTGATTTCTTAAAAATTCTTGGTATCTGAAGTTTTTATAATAATTTCTTGTTACTATTTCTGCGAATAATTTTAATCTTAGTCTAAACTATTTTTTTCATAATTTTGTTCCATCGATACCAATCGTATCATTAACGACAATGTCCCTTGTAGTTTTATGACCATCTTTTATACTATGTACTTTATTTCACCTGTTTACTTTCCTTAGACTATTATTTGAAATTCCATCAAACCATTAATAATATTCATATATGTCATTGCCCATGTAACAGACTTATTTAGATACATACTAGTAGCTTTTATTTCAATTTACACATATTCCCTTCACATAGCCGTTAGTTTGACATCAACTACTATTCTTCAGAAGCTCAAGTTACCTTAATTTCGAGAATTAATGTAGTTGAATTTTGTTAGATTACACGTTTATGAGGGCATCTTACCTCTAAACAGCCGTTTTGACCAATTCAATCATGTGAGACGCTTTGAGTATCTACTATCATCATATGAAATCTTGATAATTATTATTTTGATATTATCATTATCATAGCGTAGTCGTATTTTTCACATGTAACGCCGTAGTTTTGTGACAAAAATAGATAAATAAAGCTCCAGCCTTGGGGTAATTGTAAAAAAAATATTACTTGGAGGAAATCCATGCTATTCCTTCATTTACCATTTTATAAAATTTGGATGAGCGTGTTAGTTTTTGGAATTTTATTTACCTTTGATTGAAGTTTTGCCAAAGCTCGTAATACAGCAAATTTGTCATTAATTCTCATTTTATATGATGTGGGTTCAAATTATACAAATTCTGACGATTTTCTACTCACTTTTTGGTTTCCACCCATCATAATTGCTAATCAGTGCATTCTTTGAATTTATTTCAACTTCACGCAATTAGCTTCGGCACTAATGATAATGATATTTATACTACACTAGTTTTTTTTTGCATTTTCACAGATGACATTGATTAAGCGAGAGCAGGAATATTGTTTGAACATAAAATATACCATATACCATATAGGGTAAGATCGCCTAAGAATACGCACATAACTTTCTCTGGGCTATAAATTAGTACTCAATAAATATCAATTCAAATGAAAAATATATAAGAATACATAACTAATGAAAACTCAATGATTTCCTATAAAAACAAAATTTTAAAAATGCGTCCTCTAGGATCTCACTTCCCCTCAAGAGTACGCAGTGTGTTGTGCATGAGTACGGAGTTAACCTAAGAGTACGCAGTCAACCTCTTTTTGGGCACAAATCGAAAAAATAGTCATACAGTCCTTCATATACGGTGCAAATTTCATGAAACCATTTTTTATAGGTTTTGCACTGTACCCGGTCTGTTTCTGGGGGCTCATAGTACACTACATTGAACGCAGGACCTGTTCCACTAATTTCTTTCGATGGAGTACCATTTCCATTTTTTTAGAAGCTTAGAATAAATCTGCTTTTCCTTTTTGGTATTTTTTTTTTGGTTTTTGGTGTTTTGTTCATGTTCCTTTTCTCCTCCAAATTCTGATCTTGTAGGGTGTGCTTGTTAAAACTTTCGACTTTTTGCTAGTAGCTTTCCTTTTAACGCTTTTTTTTATTTGTTTGGTAATGGACACAAACGATTAAGAATTCCGCTATGTTGATCTAAAATAAAATAACCAAGTCAATAATTACTATACTATACTATAAAATTTACAACCTTCTACTTCAGATTAGATGTTATAGTTAATTTAGTGTGATTTTTCTGTTTGAGTTTGTTTGTCACGTCTGAATAATTTGGTAGAATCATTTGTCACCGTGGGAATGTAATAAGGACTTTTTAACACACTTATTGTGACAATTGGTTTTTCAGAGATAACTGTCGAGATGTTTGGTGAATTTTTAAAAACTCTTGTTCAACTACTATCAATATTCTAATATCTTGTACATTTTGTATGAAACTATCGGTTACGCTGGCAGAAGCAAAATCAATGTCGTTGAAGATATGAGATTGTAAGGCCATATTTCCGTTGCTGAGAAACAGTGCTCACTATTTTTGATTTAAGCCCTCCTCGTATACGCTTTTCAGAAAAGTGAAGCCACTTGATATGTGGTAATGACTTTTCCTGGATTCATAGTCATCCATCTGTCACTTTCCTGGGTTTAGGTCGATTTTAGGGGACCAAAATATCCGGCATCGAGTGGTTGTAATATACAATTACAATGAAGCGACAAACTAAGAAGATGCATACCATTTTCCGTACAAAAAGATATGGCTTCGAGACTTATATGTGACGAATGGTTGTCCAGAACAAAAAACGCTGGATTTTTGATATTTGACCGTACACGGTTTTAAAAGTGCTTCAATTATCTAACGAATAGTTCAGAATTTATAGAACCACTTTAAGAAAGCATCGTGATTGTATCTTCAGGTGCCCCATATAGTAATTATTTTATTTTCTCTTTCTGATGCTAATTAATCCAGGAGGTATATAATATTCTCTGCCGTTTGAACAACAGACTGCTGTAATCAAATGCCCTCTTTCTCCTGATATTACTTTCGCCACAACTCTTTTCTCTTCAACACTCACAATTTTTAGAATTTTATTGCGAAATGTTAGCATCCCAGTTTCATCCATATTAAAAATTGTTTTTCCCGTAAAAGAGTACATTTCTATAAAAAAATCTTGATACTTGAACTTGATTAAATCCAATGGAGCGCGCTAAGTTTATTTTTTCCTGTTGTCTGATAGCTAAGTTATATTTTTCGCAAAACGTTGTTATCCATTTTTTCCCAACAGCTTTGGTTGTCTTATCAAAAGGATGATTTAACTTTATTTTTGATATAATATTATTTTATATATATATATATATATATATATATATATATATATATATATATATATATATATAAAAGTTGATCCATCTGTTTTATTTTGTTTACTAAATGAAGTTCTCATTTAAATCAAAAAAGGACTTAAAACTACCTAAAAATGCAGAATTATGTCCTCATTTCAATTGTTTCATTGCTTCATTTATACCGTATTCTCTGGCTAAGGATCTTTTGGAATATCCATTGTTAATTTTTCCTCTTATTTAATCCCAAATTTTTTATGTAAATTTCAATTTTTGGACACTCTTTCTCCTATAAAAAGGAGCTTTCTATGACAAAATAAAAAAAAAATAGTGAACCGTGAAAAGAAATATCCAAGTGAACACATGCCTACTCTTGGAGTCATTGTGGACTCTTGGATTTCAATCCATCTCGAATTAAAATTGAATTATCATCACTAAATAAATCTATAGTAGCGTATCAAGCGCGTAAGATCAATCTAAAGATATACCAGCTCTACGGCTCTGGATATTTGCGTAAACATAGCTTTTTATCGAACTTGAACTTATGAATCAAATACATAAAAAGTACAAGGAAGGTAGCCAAAAAAAAAAAAGATTATTAATTTACTTTTGGCTGAACCGATTTCAGTAAAATTTTCAATATAACTTACCTTTGACATGAGAAATTGGAAACGTTTATGAAAGCACTTGAACACTACTTACATGTAAATAAACTCATGATGCGTACTTTTAGATCGCGCGTACTCTTAGGTCAACTTACCCTACCACTTGTGCAGTTGTATTGTGCCTGTGTAGTATCAAAAAAAGGTTCAAGTTTTGCGTTTTATGGGCTGAACACCGTGAGCTAAAAGATGTATTGTGTGTCCTTCTTCTACTTAGCTGTAGCAACTTCTCCAATCCTATTGGATTGCTTCATAAAATAGGCAAATCTTTTTTATTTCAGACACTACCATGTATCGCACCCTGGGTTTATGTACTGAAATACATTCTAAAAGTATGTAAATAGACATCTCACCCTCAGTTAACAAATTCCTGTTAGGATATTTGTTAAGATTTGAGTTAATTTCAAATAAAGTCCTTAATTAGATAGATCTCTTGTGATTATAATTTCGTAGAAGTATCTTCGCTTGTTTAAATGTTTTACACTGTGAAGATCCTGGTAGTTTGATATTCTATTATTATATTCTATCATTATCTACCTATTAGTTTAAATCAAAAGTTGAGTTAAGAAATGAAAACAACCCCTATCACACACATTTCTTTTTGCGTTTGAGTGAAAGAAAAATAGAACATGCCAATGCTGTTATCCTTCATCTTGTGATGTCATCGCCTTATAATATAAAAAAGGTTCAGCATAGTCCTCTGAGGACTCCTCTGTGTGGGCTATATCCCTAAGAATTCTGTTATTGACATATGAAACCACCAAAGCGACGGCAATTAATTCCACTTCTACGAGAGGCTGAATTATTATTATTGAGAAATGAATCAAATAATAAGTACTAATATACTCGTATAAAATATGAACAACACAGATGAACAATTTTGTTATATCAATTAGTTCATGTGTACATTGAATTGTAACTTCAATGCTTGGCTATATTTTTGCCTACTCTCCACTCAGTTTATTTTTTGGGCCGAGCTCAAAGTTGTAATTATTTGAGTCGCATCAAGTACAAATTGATTGAAATTTGTATGAATCTCTATGTAATTTGACAACTGAAATATTTTTCAAATGATTGCTACGTTTTCGTTATTTTATTTTCTGTCAATTTTTTTAATATAGTTGAAATAGCAGAATGAAGTTTACATTATTCAGTTCTGCGAAAATTTATGTACTTTCCAGAATTCCTAATAGAATTTTTTACTGAGCCCCAGATGTGCTCCTCTTTAAACCTCTTTAAACTTTTGTGTGTTCCCCACTGGGTAAGGACGATTCATTATTTGTTACTATGCTCTTCTCATTCATTAAATAGGCCAGGAATGTAATTTTTTAATCACTTTGAGTTTGTGGACAAAATCGCTTGAAATTGATTTTATTAAAATATTTTGAATTTGTGGTCTAAATGAGCATACTGAAAATCCCTACCTAATCGAGAGTGGAATCGACCAAAAAACCAATAGAATACGTATAATATTCTAATTCCTACGATCTTTACTATTTTTTCGAATACTAAAACGGAGTCTGCAGTTTATCGAAGGAGGAAACAAGTACTTTCCTGACTAATGCTTTAACGAATATTGAATTAAATTTCCTCCGAAGAACGTGATGTTGATCAGATTTTTATCAATATCGACATTTATAATGACTCTTTATTACAAAAGGCGTAATTAGCTGGTAAGCTTCGATGAGCGGTTCAATACCCTCTCATTCGGAGTTTATCATTCGAAGTTAACACCCGCCAGTATTAATATTTGGTCCTGGTAATTAAATACTCTCCAACAAACACTCTTTTGAACCTTCCTCACTTGTTAACCATCAATCAAGTAAATGCTCGTAATACCGAAGTTAACCATTGGTCAAATATTTCGAGCCGTCGTCCGAATTGTTTATAATCACGTTACAATGGTGTGTCACATCTGAAAAAGTGGAACTACATCAAATGATTTGCAAATATGTTATTACTACTAATAAATAAAAGCTGAGACATCGATCCTATAAAACCTTTTTTGTTTTTACTTATAGTAGGCCTACGACGTTATCGTCTGAATGCTGAATAGCAGAACGGCAGAATTTATTGTTCATATCAGTACTTTTTTGAAAGATTATTCCAATCTTTGGGGTTTGTCGTTTTATATTTGAGGTTACATAATAACTGGTTACGTATTGGAAATTTCACTGGTTGTATTCTTATATAAGAAAAGTATTAAAACCATCAACATTATAGTCCCAGCAATAGATGCTGTTTCATATATCAAAGAGAGCGAAGCTGGGCACATTTTTGGATCAACAATGTTACAAAACTGTCACAAATTTCCGCAAGAATTCAACAATTCATAAATGGTACATTTGATGAAAAATATTTGCTGATAATATGGAATTATCGGAATATGGCGAATACGTCGATTTTATCAAAATCGCTGTTCCGATTATTTCCTAATGCTAATAAAGTTATGTATACCAATCTTATTAAATATCATATTTTCAGTTTTAAGCTAAAGCTGCTTTATCTCTTCGCCCCACAGAAGTAGGTGATGGATTTGTAAAATTGAGAATTGATGACATTTCTTTGTTTTAATAAAAGTATTCCATACTAAAATCAAGTTTTTGGAAATCCACAGGCAAATTCTACCAAAATTACAAAAAATAGAACAGACAAGACACGCTTTTTTTAAATCACCAAAATGGCAAAACAGCTAAACAGCAAAAGACATTATGTGTTGGCACAACCTATCAGGAATTATTTCTGAAAATTGTTAATATAACTGTTATAAATATTAATTTATAAGTATTATGTATTTTTATTTTAAACCGTAAAAAAAGTACAAAGTACAATGTACAACACTTTTTCAATATGTTTAGTCTCAATTATCACTATAACATGATATTTTACAAAGCAAACTCAAAATTGTTATAATCCTGTAAAAATATGAGTGCCAATATGACAAAAATAACCGTTTAATTAATGAATTCTGGTGCTACACCACATCAACATCTTGATTAAAACTCAATTAAATATTTAAATTTAAATATAAATATTTAGAAGCTTTTGAGGACAATTTGTACCATTACGTGGATTTTGAAGGAGGAAATTTTTAAAAGCACCAGCATGAAAATTGAATTGTAGAATAATCTAAGTAATTTTATCTTATAATATCAATCAAAATAATAAAAAAGGGAGCAAAGGAAGCAACTTTAAAAAGATATGTTACCTAAAAACTCTTGCCATTTGAAAGGGTAATTCTGGGTTAAGTAAAGATAATCAATGATCTTTCAACTACTTTATCTAGGCATTTTCTCCAAATCTGAATACAACTATAGATAACTCATAGCAAAATCGGAATTGTAGAAGCGTTAAAAATGCTGTATAATGCTAACAAGAGTATAAAAAATATTAAATAATGATATAACACTACACCTACCTACACTACTTTTCTATTGTCAGTTGAAGATATGGAAGTTTCTAGTAATGAAACCTGCATTTGAATCTACTTTTGAAATACGGGTCATTATTTAAAGACATATTCCAGGAAGTGTCTGTTGACGCGAGTAATTGATATAATCCAATATTATTTAGCCATACTATTTTTAAGATACAAACTGAACAACAAACTACAACAAAGAAAGAACAGAAAATCTTGAGAAAAGTATAACATAAACAAAATTAAAAAACAAAACTTCCACATATCAGAATATAACATGCGAATCCTTTATTATTGATGATAAGTTTTTGTGATTTCTTAACTCATACATTGGAAACCATCACACGATGTGATATTTGATATTTGAATGATTACGTTACTTAAACTACAAACAGCATTTGTTAATAACAAGACATCATCCTATTTGTACGTGACTATAAAACTTAAAATTATTTTGATAGTCATTATTTTATAGCTTTTCTGCTGTCTAGTACAAGCTAGGATTGATGAATCCGTGGAGTATTTTTATAATAAATTACAATGGAGTGCGGTTTAAAGCAGAAGAAGTTATTTAATCTCACGGTTAATAAATTATTGTCGATACTAAACTTTCTAGAGAAAAGTTTGTGAAAGAGATTTCACGTTAAAGGAGAAAATCGTATGAAAGTTTCACACTGATAAACCCAACGTAGTATTGAGGAATAACAGCTTCATTCTTACTCAATCTAAAAGAATAATTGAATGAGGAGATTTTCCCTAAGCCAGCAAAGTAATACCACATTATTTTGGTATTCAAATATATGTCGAGCTGGTTGAAATCATTATAATATTTGAAGCTTCAAATTTACTATTAAAATTCTTTAAATCAAATTAGTTTTTATTACTATAATTGTATCAAAATATTTAATTTTCGCGTATGTTCAATTATGAATGAATCTTACTAGCGGAAAAGAAATTATTGAAAATACATGTTGTGCAAACACACGTTTAATATAGAATAAATGTTTACCTACATAATTTCTCAAATTAAATCTTTTAAACTTGAAATTTTTTCTTTCAATTTAACAGTAACTCCATTGATTAAAACGTTTTTAAAATCCTATAAGGTTTAATGTTTTATAAATAGAAAAAATAAATAAAAGCGGCGGAAAGACAAATATTTATCAGTGAATATACAGTGGGACTTTCTATATTAGTAATTTATGTGAACCCGAAAGAGATTTGCCATTGCGCTTTTAACAAAGATCCCAGCTATTATACTATTTGTTTTAATTTTTGTAATTATATCCTTATCGTAATTTCCTCTTTCTTTCTGTTATTCTCAGCTCCTCTTCTTCTTTTTTCGATATTAACATTATTTCTGCGTGGTATCGGTCTTACTTTGTTAATATTCATTTTCGTTTTCTCAGTTAGTCTTTTGCTTTTTATGTTCTTATATGCATGATATCCTCTATTCGCTGCTAATATTTTTTTTGTATTTATGATCATGTTCCCTATTGCTGTTAATCGTTATTTCAAGTTTTATAAATTGTAATAAAAGAAAATATTTTTATTGTTTCATTTTTAAATTGTTTGCTCCTTATCAAAGAAAAAGGAAGACAGTCATTTTATTTTTTGAATCAATCTATCTGATTTTTTCATACGATATGTTCATAAATTCCAATTCTATCATTTCTAAAAATAGTATTTCAATTTACTGGTCGGAAACAGTTTATGGAAAAAATATTATTACAATTTCAATTTCATGTCTACTTTGAAAAGCATTCCACTGGAACCTTTTCAATATTGATAATTATAATACATCTAATTTAACTGCAATCTGTTTGCCTGGCATATAAAGCTGAGTGAAACAGAAATTTCCATATTGTTGATTTCCCGGAGCTTCTTTAGGTTTCAGATAGACAGGACTAATTATTTTCGCACTGATTGCTGGGAACTAATTAAGGGAATTAATTTTTAGTCTTCAGTTTCTACTAATTTTCGCAAAGTTTTGAGTTGATGTTATATAGAATTATACTGTGCTTTTGATATACAAAATTGATAATGTCATGAAATAATTAAGACATTACAGAGTTTAGAATTCATATTTAGCGGATAAAATCATTCCGCATTTCACTTTGTGATATTCTTATTTTTTCGTTAATTAGTTATAATAGCGGTTCTTTCATTCTAAAAAATTTCAAGAATACTGGGAATTCAAGAAGAAACAAATTGGGTTGATGAAAAAGAGAAAATTATATATTTACGAATTACTAGTTTGTTCAAACCATCCATGAAATAAGTTTTACAAAACAGGTGTGTGTATTTGCCGTTACCTATTTATTTTTCTGTGAGCGCCAATTTTTTAAAGTATCGGGAACGAGACAGATCAAATGAATATGACGAATGAAATAATGAATCGTTACGATGAATGAGCAAACTTGTTGTCGTGATGAACAGAACTCTTATTTCCGAGAGATGACATTTTGTCTCGACATTGGTATCAAAATGTATCAGAAATCATTATAATTATGACCAGTTAACGTTTTCCCTTTTTCTGTATAATCATTAAAGATTATACAGAAAAGATACCTTTGAAGTCTCACAACCCTGTTGGCATAACCTTTTAGTCAAAAAAAAATACGATTTCATGTTCGTGGGAGAACGCTCCAAGTTCCATCTACTTGTATAAGAGAACTTTTGGTTAGCATTGAACAATTGCGGAAATACCTTGCATATTGAATATAACATTTTTATAGGTAACCATTTACTTTTATTATGTTAGCTTTCTCTCTCTTTTATTACACGATTGTTAAGTACAAGGACACATCACAGGTAATGAAAAATTTTTGAATATTTGTCAGTTCAATTCATTTAGAAATATTACAGAACAGAAGAATGGCCGTAAAGTCAAACCTGTATGTAGCTCGTCAAATTGGATTTTAAATCGTTCCCAATATTTGTCACACTCAAAATGAATAAGTCATAATAAGTTCATGTCTCATACGACCTATAGTCGTGAAATTATGAGTAAACTAACAATATAATCAAAGTATCCAAAGTTTAGTCAATTTTCAAATGGTGAATTCCTTGAAAATCCAATGCTCATAATCTAGTTGGCAAGACTTCGTTCCCATATAAATATATACAGTGCTTTTCAGATAAAAGTATCCACCTTTAATAACTTTTGTAATACTGGTATTTAGAAAAAATCCAAAAACACGTCAATTTATGTTGGAAAGGGCAAGCATTATGGCTTATTTAAACTTACTGGAAAAGCCACCCCCTCACCCCTAGCAGCATCCCCTTTATTTTTTTAAATTACTTTTCATATTTTTTATGTAAAATTTGGATACTCCTCTTTGAGCTGATTTCAAAAATGTGTAATACTTGTAGGTTAAAGTGGTTAGTTTATGAGATAAACAATTTTTCTTTTAAGAGCACAAATTTTACTTATTATTTACTTTCACCTTATTTGCCTGTACTAAAATGGGTTGTACAACAGTTCAAACTCTTTAATCTTTTTAACTGTGCTATTTATTATGAAGTTACAATAAGTGTTCAAAATGAGTACCATTCACTTCCATACAATGGTATAATCAATTTTGAAATGCCTCTCTGACATTGCTTAATACGGCTGGATTTAATTGTCGACATTCATTTTCTATCCTCTCTCGTAAATCATCCAGAGATTCTGGTTGGGTAGCATAAACTTTTGTTTTTAAATACCCCCATAAAAAGAAGTCTAGGGGTGTTAAATCCGGTGACCTAGGTGGCCACTCCATCATCTGCCCCCTTCTACCTATCCAACGAGCGGGGAATGTTTCGTTTAAAAATTTTCGGACAGGCATAGCATAGTGTGGGGGAGCGCCGTCTTGTTGAAATACCAGTAAATCTTCGGAAAGGTTATCATCATTTTCTATTATTGTTGTAATACGTGGGTCAACCCCTTCCCTGAGTAACTCAAGATATGATTCACCATTTAAATTTCCGTTGATGAAGAAAGGTCCGACAATGTGGTCACCTAGGATACCACACCAAACGTTTAACTGTTGGGGATGTTGTGTATGGAATTCACGCATAATATGTGGATCACTTTCGGCCCAATATCTACAATTATGCCTACTTACTAAGCCATTTCATGACCATGAGCATTCATCAGAAAAGCAAATATTGTTTAACAATTGTGGATTGTTATTGATAATTTGCGTCATTGATTCGCAAAACTCTAGACGACTATCAAAATCATCTTCATTCAACTCGTGCACCAACTTAACTTTGTATGGGTGGTACTTGAATTTATGTAGAACTCGGAAAACTGTAGAAGATGAAACACCGATCGCTCTACTTATTGTTGACAACGATTGGGGTTGTTGAGCCTCTAAGCTGACTTGCCCTAAAATTGCCACTTGGATTGCTTCGTTATTTACGAGTCCCTCTCGCTTATGCACTTTATTGCAAACAGACCCTGTTGTGGTAAATTTCTCCATCAGTTGAATTACATACTTATGAGTTGCATGTCTTCCGTCATGTAATTCGTTAAATATTCTAGCAGCAGCTCTTGCACAATTATTATTTTGGTAGTATAAACCTACAATTTCAATTCTTTCTTGCAAAGAGTAAACCATTTCAGAGAAACAAAATAAATCATGTATCAAATTACACTATCAATAGTGACTACAAATTCTAGTTGACAATGTCAAACTTTAATAAAAAGTAGAGTTTTTTGTTGTTTGGATTTTTTAAGTAGAATAACAGTTAAAAAGATTAAAGAGTTTGAACTGTTGTACAACCCATTTTAGTACAGGCAAATAAGGTGAAAGTAAATAATAAGTAAAATTTGTGCTCTTAAAAGAAAAATTGTTTATCTCATAAACTAACCACTTTAACCTACAAGTATTATACATTTTTGAAATCAGCTCAAAGAGGAGTATCCAAATTTTACATAAAAAATATGAAAAGTAATTTAAAAAAATAAAGGGGATGCTGCTAGGGGTGAGGGGGTGGCTTTTCCAGTAAGTTTAAATAAGCCATAATGCTTGCCCCTTCCAACATAAATTGACGTGTTTTTGGATTTTTTCTAAATACCAGTATTACAAAAGTTATTAAAGGTGGATACTTTTATCTGAAAAGCACTGTATATTAAATATATATATATATATATATATATATATATATATATATATATCGTTTCGAATTGTGGCAAAATTAAATACCAAAGTGTACTAACTCTAATATATTCTGAGCTTTTGAATGGGAACCAAGAATTGCGGCTTGACAAATTTTTGATATATATTTATGTCTAGCTGGTATAAATATGAACGTATATTTCATAGATGATGTCCATAAAAACATTCTCAGTGCATTAGAACTGCAACGATCTATAGACATCACAACATAAACAAGCAGTGATGATGAATTCCAGCTTGGAATACTTGAACCATCAACATCTTTCCATTTGGTTGTTCAATGATCATATTATCATTATTGTTTCATTGTCCTTTGTTATAATTTGGATTATTAAATGCAAGTTTATGAAATCAATTAATAAACATCATTGAATCTATTAATTCACTATAAACTCTTGTTATGTTATTTCCATCTTCTGAGATGCTGATCAAATTATATAATATACAAAGTTTTGTATTTGGAAGTTAGAATTCTAGATAACTCGATTGTTTAATTCATTGATAAATCAGAGCATTAGTTTGAGATATTATCCGAGATTCAGGATCCAATTCAGACATTGTTTTCTCTTGTTGATGCTCTTAACTCATTGTTTCCTTCAAGTTGTATTCGATCATTCGCTATTCTGAGTATCCTTGGTAATATTTTGTGGACAAATTTTCATTAGAGAGTTGTATACGTTTCAATTAAAATGTGGTTATTATAGATTCAAACAATATACTACAAAACTAAACCATATTTAGTAAATTTTCAATTAATTATGTATATTATATTATGGAGAATATGATTGAAAAATTCTATTAAAATTGATCATTAGGTGCCGACTAGCTGATCTTCAATTATATAGGTACTTCAATTATCTCGACTATAAGTTTTAAGTGAAAAATATGAGTATATGATGCAACAACATTTTTGTTTCATTTGGCAAAATCACCCTCAAAGAAACTTCATATCGAGCTTAAGCAGAAAGCAGTAGCTAAAAATTCATATCTAATCTTTTACTTTGAGGTCGATGATACGTTTTTATTTTGTTTTGTGCGTATTTGTAGTAATTCTTTTGCAAAACCATTCAACATACATCAAAGAGGGATGTTAATTAATAAAAGACGATTTGCGAGAAGGAACTCTCTCGATCACTTTTATTGGGGATCCAACTATTCTTCCCTTGTATTAGTGAATATCAGTATGAACGATACCATTCACATGATGTTACACAAGGTGAAAAACATGTGAACTATGATGCCAAAAGTTCTCACCATAAACAAAAGCAAATGCAACAAGCCTGCTGTAAAAATTGAGTTTGGTAATCTTGATAAAGTATGATCCCGTAAACCGTAAACAATGTTAGTAGTAAATAAAAATTGGATGGGAACATACAACAAAACTCGAAATCGCGACTGAATACCATATTTATCGTTTTTTTCTCTATATCCACAGAATCGTTCCTATAGGCCAAACAGTGACTAACCTGTTTTATGTTAGTGTTCTGCTGCTTTTTGTATGTGCGACACGAGCTTATTAAGACAGCTTTGTTTCCAACTTTATTTGTTTGGTTTTTAATAATAAATTCCCCGAATAAAAATGTTATTTCTATTCATGCTCTGGTCTATGCTAACCTCCTTCTCCTGTTAGCTTCAAAACGCGTGTTGCTGTTCTCTATCACAGTTTCAGCGAACTCGAATCTTGTAATGTAATAATAAATAAGTTGGAGTCATTTTCAATAATATACAAAGTAAATACATTTTTGCAGGCTGTTTCTTGTTCAAATATGTGAGTCTTAAGCACCAATTTCGTAAGTACTCTTTGTATGTTGAAAAATATTTGCAGTTTCATGAATCATATGAAAACTCAATCGGTGCCAATGATCGGATCGAATCAGATAACCCATGATGAAGGGGAACCTGGGCAGGAAAAATTTTGATCGTATTTTCGATATAAAGTACTCAAAAATACGTACAGGCGATAATAAACCACTATAAAATAATTCTTAAAATGATTCTAACCTAACTTTCATTCGTTGTACTAAAGTTATACCAAACGCTTTTCTTGTAAAATAAAAGTACAACATGAAGGCCAGGGTTTTACTTATTTGTTTACAATCACTAGAGGTAATGTCAGTTTCATTATTTGATAGTTATACTTCGTACACTTCTGCAAAATATACAATGAAGAATTCAATTAATTTCACAATAATTCCACTCTATATCAATAATCCATAAATTACAAGTGAAGCACTGCGCCCAGAATTTTCATTCTAATTATTTAATTCTCATTTATCATTTGGTACAAACATTTTGTTGGGTATCGAATTAAATAATAATCCCTTTGTAAGGATAAATTTTGATTATATTGTGTTAATTGTAATCTAGTTGAAATCGGTAGAACTGAAGCCTTGAAGTTAATACAGATTGGGTAGACACTTTTATTGCTTCAAAATTACCATCATACTGATTCACGTATTCTGACATACCTAAGCAATAATTAAAACTTCTGTTTACATAAATATGAGGACACATTCTTTATGTATTTCTCTAAATAATAATTTGGAGCAGTAAGTCATCATAATCCATAATACAGAATAATAAGCGAATGAAAACTGAGTAAATATATTTTCAATGTTTATCATGTCGTTCGCATCAATAGTAACTTGAATCACTCAATTTTGTTCTTTTTGATCTCTGGTATCACTAAAGTAACCTTCGAAATTGTTTATAGCGTCTTACCATACTAAAAGGATGAAACTGTATAATGCTGTACAATACAATTGCTCCACGCTACCAAATATCAAACATTAAATTGTGACGCGTCAATAAACTCTTAATCTAATAAGCTCGTTATGATCTATACGGTGCCTGTTTTGAAATTGTAATACCAAATCTACGATCCATTATATCTACAACGTATTCAATATAATTTACTTGATCTAGTTATCATTAACTCAGCTTTGATTGCGGTATCATCATATCCAATCCCCGTTTCACATACTCATTACTGTATTTCAGCTTTTCGAAGTAGGAATCCGTTTGCTCTAGCGGAATAAATATCACTAATTTACAGGCTGTGACTTATTTTGTATGTCCAAATGTTCAAGACTTTATAAACTACATCCATAAACCTATAAGTGTAGTCATGAAAATGTCTGTTCCTTTGGTAGATAAGGCAAGTATTGTATATGATAATTTTTTCGTCTGTTACTAATTTAACAATCGAAAGATCTTCTATATCTAATTTGTGTCGGTAATTTCAGTCAAAATATATTAGAAGATAGCATTGAAAGTGATGTTGAAGTTATATCTATTTCCAGTGAATCAGACCATATATCTCTTCAAGAAATTACTTTACACTCGATTAATCAACTGGATATAGATGAACTTATTACAGATTTACAATTATCAAGATCTAAAGAAGAGCTTCGAGGACATTATTAATGACAGTGGAATTTGTTAACATTAGAAATGAAAAATATTAGAAACAGAAGGGCGGTTTACTCTCAAAGAAAAAAAACGATACGACGTTTGTTAGTTGATTCAGTAAATTGGAAAAATTGTATGATTCAATGTATACGTTGATGAAATTTTGTATAGTAGCTAGGAAGAACATCTTTGGAAAGTGTGCAACGAACTCATAGTCATCGGTTTATTAGTGGATTCAACCAATATTTTTTCTTTTGTATGTGGGACAGTGAGGCATCATTATACAAGAAATTAATGGGCTATATAATAGTTAAAAAAACATCAAAAATAAGCCGTTGATGTATCCAGAAAGCATTATATCCCACTATAACCCACTATTCACTTCTTAAGAATGCAGTATCGCCAGCTGTAACTCGTACTTATGTGCCTAAATTACTATATTCAACGATATACTTACATTATTGAATAATAATTAATTTTTCGCACGTCGAATTGAAACATTTCATCTTGTTGGTTCGTTCTCTATTCCGTCATCAATTTTGTAAATGTTTAATAGCGGTGGAGAGTGAGGCGAAGTGTATCGTCATCAAATGCGAACATATTCCAACCATTCACTATTCAAGAGTTGAATTGGACCAGAGGCAATAAATCAGAGAGGTATTGCAGCGAATCGATTAACTTGACGGAATTTCTAAATGTCCAAGAATTATCTAGGGATTCAAGCGTAACCACAGATATACCGAAATGTCGGGTCTCTTACATTTTGTGCCGAATTCGAGTTGCATGTAATGTTAATTAGTATTTGATAGTAAATTATATTGCAAAATAGGTAAATTTGTGGGTACTTTTATGTTACCTTTACCCGTGATATGTTGAACTTTTTATCCACAGGTTTCATTATGTAATTGCTTTAAATCTATGGTAGTTACTAAAACCATTCACTCTCTAAATTTATTAAAATAAATTATGAGGAGACGCTGAATGAAGATTTCGTTACCTTCTTTTTTTATAGTCATTAAAAACGTTTATTTCTGTCCAATTTTGTTTTTTTGCTCATTCCACTGTTTCCGATTAGAAATTTATAGGTCTCGTAAAATGCTTCGAATTCTCCTTATATCTTCAATTATACATATCATTAGGATTATTTTACAATAAACGAAGATATTTGTACTTGTCTGCTAATTATTTCGTTTTGTACAGGGTGTGGAACGAAAAGTTTTGATCAAAACTAATGGTGGATACAGTTATGTTAGAAACCTGAAATTACAAAGCTGGGAGTTTTGGATGACGCTATGTTTCCGATTATAGACGGATATAAACATTGTTATTTTGAATAGAACCTTATATTATTTTAATTTCAAATTTCACATTATTTTAGTTAAAATTTGTTTGCAAAATCCTATACAACAAAATAAATATTTTCGGGATTTTCTCAAAATTTAGTGAAAAAATCCTAGTTTACATTGAATACCGATCTCACCATCAATAACGAAGCTAATGACGTGTAATTTTTATTAATAAACAACAAGCGCTTGTTTGCTAACTCCATATCTACCAGCTGAGCTGCCAACTTGCATAATTCAAATCATTCATAAGTTGCTTACTTTGAATAAAGCATCCTTTTTATTACATTTTCTGCTGGATTTTTTGAGCAATTTACTTTGGCATCGATATTTCTATAGGCAGGGACCAAAGTACATTGTAGGGACAAGTGAATGGATCACAGCGCTCGATGTTGTCAAATTATTGTGAAATCATGCTCTTAATTTAGATTAACACGTGAAAATTGGGAAATGGTTCATAATACTTGTGTTGTGTGAATACAACCACTTCTAATATATTCCATTACCTCAGTTGAAACCTGATTTATAGCAAAAAGTAGGCCACGATTTTTATTATTTGAAGAGGCATTGACTAGGTATTTTGAATTAATTTACAAACAAAAATAAATGAATGTAGTGTTAAACAAACCAACTTTCATAATAAGTATTCAAAACTGGCACCATCTACTTCTAAACGTTTATGAATCCTTTTCCTTAATTTGTGTCTTATACTTGTGGTCAGGTATTAGAGAATTAAACGGAAGTGAGATTCTCTGTATTATATCGTCCTTCGTCGTTTGTTTGGAAAAGACCTGATTTTCAATGTAACTTTAATCACCGAAATCTGAAGAAACCGAGTCAGGAGAGCGAGCTAGCCAACAAAACGGAGCCTGATTGATAATCCATATAGCATCGAATACGTTTTAAAGATAATGAGCAAAAGTTACAGGAGGTGCTCAATCTTACTGAAACAAAACTGAAGTCGCCTCGGCATTTCTCAGAGTATCTAACGCTGGTCAAAAATAATCTTCAGAACGTGGTAATATCTTTCACCTTTCAAATTTTTATCATAAAATTTTATTGCTACAATTGTAACATCTTTTGTCACACAAAAAACAATAAAACTCCATCTATCCTGATCTAGAATTATCTATTATTTAATTGGATAGAAAATTGGAAATAAATCGATTGAATAATACATTATTACTAAACTTTACTTCACCACATCCTATAACTTTTTTATGAAGCTTTCACCCTTCGAAAAAGATCACCTTATATTCAATAATGCACCAAATGATTTAAAATGGTTTGTATTTGTTAAAATGTTGTGAATTGTTTTCGTCGACAAAGTAAGATCTCTAACAATCTCTAATGAAAGCATTTGGAGGAATGAAAATAATTCATGTTTATGTCACTGTCTACTAGTGGTTTATTTTTATATGTCTGTCTTAAAGTGACTAAACTGGCACCAATAGTTTCGTTTGTGTTGCGTTGGTCGATTAGGATATCTTTCTGAAAAAACACGAGGAATCCATTGAACCATTTTATTAGTTGATAATTTATTATTTACTATGAAATAAAAACTGGTAAACAGAACTAACATCTCAAAAGTGGTTTGATTTAGGTATAGGGAATATCAATACCACACGAATTAGCTTGAACAAATACAGTGGAAAATGTGATAAAATATATGGTGTTCTATTTAAAATATGCAACTTATGAATGATTCAAATTATGCAAGTTAGAGTTGTAGTTGAAGAGGGTCGTTCGTATAGATACGTTTCAAGAAAATAAAGGCATTTAAGGAGTCTGTTATAATTACAGTTTTCGATATGTTTGATGATTGAATTTCGACCAAAGCTGGTAGAATAGCATATATTTTAAAGGAGGTTTATGAGAAGTGATTGCAGCATCTCTAACTCCATTTGGGGTTTTGGATGCATCAGTGTAAATTTTATAGAAGTTAGAATACATGGAGAGTTTCGAGTGAAAATTCTGATATATTCAACCTGTTTCAATGCTTAGCCACGGCAGAATGGGAGGAACCTCCATATCTACATATTTTACGTATGATCAATATCTTCTTAATGTTTATATTACAATATCAAAGTGTAAGCGATAATCCGCCTGAAAAACATATTATTATGAAGTACTTTTGTGTGAACCCAGGCATTTTTCAAACAAAATTTAAGGGCTTTTAAATATATAGAATTCAGCACTATCTCAATTAACCGATAAAACCATGCGACGCAGTGATGTTGATTTTTATCGTACTGCGAATGACATTTATTAGATTTTTCAGACATATGCAGTAGTTTGAACAAATAAATTGAATTTAACAGTACATTCAATGCAGTTTTTCTCTCAATTACTACATGGATAACAACGAACAATGAATTTATTGCATCGAAAAAAGGAGAAATGTGTCACGATAATGAAATTGCAGAAGTTTCAAAAACAATTCCATCTGATTCTGATCACACACATCAATGGTGTTACATCTTTCATATATATATATATATATATATATATATATTACAACATTTCAGGCCTTGAAGGCAAATAGATCGAACGTTTTTAACAATAAAAAAAATATGTCTCGAAATCTTTGAGCTCTACTTTGTTCTTCTTCCTCTATTCTTTTTACTATAACTCTTCATTCGTTTCTGTCTTCTGTTCATTATCTCCATTCAGTTATTCCCACTCTTCTCAAATCCAATGTTACCTCTCCTCTCCATTTATTTTCTGGCCTGCCTCTTCTTTTAATTTCCTCTTCCTCCATTTCTGCTCCTTTAGTAATTCTGTTTCCATCATTCTGCCCCAACCACCTGACTCTTTGGGTTTTAACTATTTGCACAATAGTAGGGTCGTTATATATTTCTTTCGTTGCAAAAATTGTTCTCACCCCTCAGTATTTTTCGGAGTACTTTCCTCTCCCACACTATTTTTTCATACGTCTTCTTGATTAACACTCACATCCATACAGTTATATTGAATTATTCAGTTCATTTTTCAATTTATAAGTCAAAATGTCAATGTGATAGTTTCACTTTTGGAAATAAATTGGAATTGATGTGGCATGAGATCACAGTGGAAGGTAGTTTTTACCAATATCGTAAAATTATTTTGATACGATTAACGATCTGGGTATTTTTGTTTTGGTGACAGATATATTCTCTATAGGAGTTCCGTTCTAATCCTCTGAATCTTCAATGTATATGGAATGTAACACGTTCAGCGTACCTCAACACCAATTTCCAAAAATTTCACTTTGGTCAGAAAAATGGATAATCTGATGCTTGTTCAACAAATTTATTCAGTTTCTCCAGTGTGAAATACTCGACTTTTTGGATCGATTACCTTCGGACTGGTGTTTAGGGAATGCTTGCAGTTTCATATAATTTTCCAGATGTATATTATGGTGAATATTCAGGGTACTTTCTAGCATCGAGTAGGAAGCACATAGTGAGGACAAGTTGTACTCTTTGTTTTATTCAACAAAAATATGAGCTGACATCCATGCGACATCATACTTTCCTTTTGATTTCGTACGTAGCATGTAGTAATATTTATATTGTATGAGAATCAAAGCTCAGACAGAAAGGTCATAGCCATACCAGTCTCACACCACTATGATATAATTTTGACATGACTTTTGACATTATTTCCTACAATGGTTAATATTATTAAATTGACAAGAGTAAGAAGTATCAAAAGTAGTCAATATTCTCTTAGTGATTTACAGATCATGTAATAGTTGTACATAACTTTTCCTGGCATGAAAATATACCGTCGGCTTACTTTCAAAACCTCCTAAGTCAGTTTTGACTAATTTTGCAGGAGAGATGAAAAACATGCCATACATCAATTATGTGAACTAATCTTTGATTGACCAATAATTACAGTTGGTTATGACTTGCTTACAATAATTTCTACTAAATAATATAATTATAAACTTTATAGCCAGACATACAAGGTGTTGAACCAAAATAACAAGACATTCTAGAGAATTGTAGGTTTTATTTATTTTCAATTCTGACTACGTTCTAATCATAATTGAGTAGCAAAGAAAATTATAAAAATGGAATAATAATAATTATAATCAAAAGACTTAATATATAAAATGATAATATAAAACACTTTGGAAAATTAATTTTCTTCAAACGGGTGTCATAAATATGATGATAGTCTGCAGGTATTACTTAATTCAATGGGTGTGAATGGTCGTATTTAATTTTTTTAATCGGCAGGGGATTGTGATAAAGAGGAACTATAGCACCAACCTCTTGACTTCCTCTTTTATCCAATGCCACCCAATCGTCATCAAAATTCAGTATAGTGTTCCATCAGGTCTGTACTGTAGCGCACACAAATCATCAACAGTAGGATCTCCTGTTTTATATCCAGGACAAATGGAAATGTGGTATTTTAGTGCCGAAAAGTTTTTGAAATATCTATGATTTAAATATTCAACTTGATAGGGTCAAGGATTTGAGCGAGCCGATTTACGAGCTGCAATAAATTTATTTATTACGGATTCCTCGCTCAATTGTGGAATGTATGCACGACTTACCAAGTACTTCTGAGTGATAATTATGCCCTTATTTATCGATAGATTTAGTAGTGCGTTTGACAAAGTTACGTTTTTATTTTGCGATGCATCCATCACTATACAAACTAATTTCTTCCCGTTCTGAAATTGGATTGGATAGAATTGTACAAAATTGCTGCACTTTTCAATTTTCAGCTTCGTGGCAGTTGTAGAATACCAATTTGGTTTGTAATAAATTTTTGATGACTTAAGCATTGGACAAAGAAGTATTGAAAACATCCATTGTGAAAACAAGCCGGGCATTACTTTTGTCTAAAGACTTTTCATCGCGTACTCTATGAGACACAAAGGTCACATTGATCTTTTTTTGAGAATATAAGCCTAGATTATTACTCTTCATGGAAAGTTTTCAAGGAAAAAGACTTAATGTTCTTATCTGTGCATTACACAACATAATTCTTGTACAATGCAGCTTTGCATTGTCAAATTGGCTCCAAATACTTCTTACTCGATGAATCTTTACAATAGTGAGATTCCATTTTTGGTAATTCCATCAAAAACGTCCTTAATTCAGTTCAACGCAATGATTTTCCCTTTCATTCCTATTGATTCTATTTTTTTCTAGAGCATCATTATTAGTAATTAATTTATTAATTTTCAATAAAGTTGAAATTAGGGTACTATCTATCCTGCAGGAAGATGATTTACCATTATTTCCATTTGAATTTGGAACTAGAGGTACTACAAATTAATTTCTTCTCATGCCCCGTATATCTTGAGAATAAACAAAGTGTACTATTGTAATAAAAAAAACATATCGCAAATTAGATTGTAATCATATCGTTTGAATCAAAATCACAAACGTCTATTCCTCAGCAATATTTTGTCATAAAACAACGTAAGTCAAAACCTCTAGTCGTTTTCGAACAAACGAGTCAAATCTAGCATTTTAAAATCTAATAGTCTATATTTAAAATACTAATAAGGCATAGCTAAATTCCGATGTATGCTTGAAATTTTGAGGATTTTGCACTTTTAATTTAATTGACAACTAGCCAACAATCTGTTCTCTTTAAAAATAAATGTATGCCCTAGATTTCTGTTTGAAGCTAGGAATATAAATGTTCTTCAATCGGCATCCTGAAGTCTACATATTTGTAATTTACAACAATTGGGTTTTTGAAAAAAAAAATTATTGATTTTTTTTACGTATTTTAAAACTTTATTATCAATAATATTGATATTTAATGCAAAAAACTTGAAAAGAATTTTTTTTCAATTAATTATAAACAATTAAAAATTGAAGTTTAAATAAAAATCACGTGACTATAAACGTGCCATGATTGTTCACCATAGTTGTGACGTCATAATGTTATAGCTATTTTATAACAGTACAGCGTTTACGGCTATTACACGTGACTAGACAACAATATTGAAAATTTATTGCTAAAATACGAGTTGTTAGTTGGTTTCGATTAGCTATGTGATAAAGGATTTATTAAGGCAAAGTCTGATAATATTCCTGATGTTGATATATTTATGATCACCGATTTTTTAAAAAATGACGTTCGGTTTAATTCTGCTGAAGTTCGAGGTGCCAAGGCATCAAGATAAGTCTGTTAAAAAATAATATAATGAATGAAAATATTTAAGTATTTATTCCCCATTACATTAAATATAATTATTTATTTCATAAATTGTAGAGCATCGCGTGAGAGTTAAGGCGACAAAGCTATAGGTTATGTTCAACTAAATCGTAAAAATAATATTTGTATTGTAAAAGGACGGGTATGTCCAGAACACCGAGTTCGGAGTAAAGCTTATTCTTCTATATTGTGCCTACAGGTGGTTGCAAACATGCATTAGCATTACTTATGTGGACCCATCGTAAAAGTGAAGATCCGACACCAACAGAAGTCGCTTGTGATTGAAAAAAAATCTCGATTATCAGGCATTGGTACAGTTATAAAATATATTGAAGCAGAAAAACTGACAAAAAAAACCTCTACTACTCCTGTTGAAAATTTTCCGGATAATAGTACATTTTTACAAGAAGTTGTTGAATTTGCCAGAAATCAACAAATAAATTCTCAAATTGGGCAATTAAATTTTGATTTAGAATCCAAAAAAGCTTATCGTTACATCGATTAAATTTGGTTAGGTTAGGTTGGATTTTAATCAAAATATTGATTTGCGAGTAGAGAAATTTTTGGAATTCGTTAAAACTGAAATGGCAGAAGATGTTTGTGAACAAGCTGAACAGCTAACCAAGCAGCAAAGTGAATGTGCAATTTGGCATGAACTTCGTTATGGACGGATTACTGCATAAAAATTTTATGAAGCTGCTCATTGTAAAAGTAATAATGGTTCGCTAGTTCAACAAATCATTGGTGCAAGTAAAGTTCATGACACAAGCGCTATGACACGAGGAAAAGAGTTAGAAAAAGATGTAATCGAAGTTCTTGAAAAAGAATTAAGAGTAAAAATAACGCGTCCGGGGATGTATCTTGTACCTAGTCATCCGATTTTTGCAGCATCTCCTGATGGAACGACAAGCAATGCCATTGTAGAAGTAAAATGTCCCACCAGTCATAAATCATTGGATATTTTTCTACCAAAAGGTAAAGTCAGCTTGAAGGGTAATGCCCAAATGCAACTACAAATGTTATTGACTGGTAAAAAAGAAGGTATCTTTTGTGTTACTGATCCATATTTTGAAGAAAATAAAACTATTTACATTAAAAAATTAAAATATGATTATGCACATACACAAGTTCTAAATAAAAATAGTCAAGTATTTTGGTCCAAAAATATATTTCCAAAATTATTAAAATCTGTACAAAGTTAATTAATTATATTTTGATGTATTTTTACAATAAATAATAAATATATTAGCTTAAATAGAACAGACACCTAGTAATTTATTTTATAATACAAATACTCTTAAACTTAAGTAGAAATTATCGAAATGATCTTCACAACAAAAATAATTCGATTTTGTTTGGGGATTATCACGGTGCACTGCTTGATACCATTTATTTCGACGTTTGACATCTTGGGGAACATTTAAAAACATTTTATCAGGAGCTGCCTTTGTAGTATTCGTACATAATGGTACAAAACAAGAACGATATCTTTTGAGGTTCGACATTTTTAATATAAATTTAAATATTTAATAATGACAACAAAATTAAATAGATCAAAACACTGTATTTATTATTTTTCTATAAACTGCAATGAGTGGAAACTAACATTATGACGTCACACGCGCTCGGGTTTGTTCGGGAGTTGTCGGCATGTCTTCGGTACTGGATTCAAAAATTTTTATTTTGAAATAACTTTTGAATTATTGCGAAAAAAAATAGTTTTGTTATAAAACTAATATATAATCTTTCCATTTATCACAAAAAAAATTTTTTTTCGAAAACCCAATTATTCCATTGGGAGGAGTTTCACTTTATTAGGGAGACAAATGAATTTCTGTTGCGGCAAAATACCCTTTTATACCTATATTAAACATTTCAAATACGACGACGTAATTTTCAATATTGTTTGGATTTAATATGCTGACGAATTTTGACGGACTCTCGGTTTAGACCTTGTTTGTTTAGGGGTTCGGAAAATCTGTAATCTCAAGCATTTATAAACACCAACAATACTATGAGGTTTAACCAAAATTCGGCAAACTGAGACCTTCTATAATTTCCGTTCCATGATTGTTTACTATAAAATTCATAATTCGATTTCAAATTTTACAAATGGATTGATTAATACTTAATTTGTTTAGTTAAATGGAATACTTATTCAAAAAGAGAAAAAAATAATTCCATGTGAATGTCTATTAAATTCAAAAATTCATTCAGATTTTTCCGATTTCACCATTTGTCTTGAATAATATAGCAACAACTGCTCTTTTTAGAGTTTTACAATTTGAACAGTTTTAGAAAAATAATAATTCACTGATACTTTATCTGTTCATTTCAAGATCTATTCAAGTGATTCAATTTAACAAAAACGTCTTCGAATAATTTAAGATTCTTTTGTGAAGTTACTTACGAAAGTTTCTTCTATATACTTTTCAGAAGTTTACGCCACTTTCGTTTAGACGTGTATAACAGGAAAAGTTTGTACTCTTCTTTACTAGTGTGACATTTTTTCATTTGAGTAATAAAATACAGAATGACCTGTGGAAAACTTCAAGAGCTAGGGTAGATTTTATAGTATTCTTCTGTAAATTGAGCGACAACAACTTTTTTCTTATTTTCGATTGTTTCGTTAATATTTCATTTCAATGACCAAGCTACTCAATACCAAGTGGATTTTATCGTTGGCAGTGATTCATACAAGTTCCGAGTATGATGCCGTTGATTGAGATTGAGCCCAAATGTTGATAAAATGAACGTGTTATTATTTGTGTAGTTAGGTTATGTTTAGTAAAGACTTCTTTGGAAATTGTTGTCTTCCGATTTTGGTTTACATATTTTTAGTTGACTTTATCGAACTTTAAAGGTGGTTGAATTTTCCAAAGAGAGTGGTGTGAGTAATTTAGAAACTAAACTTTTTTGTTATCTTTGTATTGTTTATTTACTTTTAGCAAAATGTTATTATCTCATGCAGTGAAATAGAAGGTTAAGTACATGGTTTATTCACAATGTCCGTTTCTACTTCAATAAGCAATTCCGAGCGTGACAGTTACTTTGACTCCAGCAGAAGAAATTTACAGAGTGCTGCAGTTGATAATCTTTATGATATCAGCCTTATTTCAAAATGCCGCCCTTCATATAATCGGATCTGTGATTCTAAATGCTAATAGAGTGTAACATAATAAAATTATGTGAGTTTTTTCAATGACTAAAAGATGAGTTAGACAATTCAATAGGGCCCTGATCAAGTGCACGATGAATAACGATGTAGACACCCGTATTTCATTACTGATTAACTGAATTCGTGCAATTGTTACTTAAAAACTTTGCTTACATTCGGTACCCCAAAATTTTCTTTCCCGGATAGTCACCGATGAAAAATGAGATAAGGAAGATAAGCAAATCTGAAAGGTCTGAATGATTTGTTACTACGAGGCCAAAAAATCAAGCATATGTTCACTGCGAGACCAATAAGAAATTGCGACGCCGAAAATTGCTGTCAAGGGGTGCTGTTTTTTCCGCGATAATACCAGACCTGTGAACGTAACTAAAAACTCCTGTCTAGGACGTGTTGGTACAACGCGGACCTTGTTCCTAGCAATTCACATTTCTTCTTATAACTAAAATCATCCATGAGTGGCAAGAATTTAACGATGATAACCACATTATTTCGAGAACATCAAATCTCGGAAGTTATATTCATACAACCAAACAGAACTTATTTTGTGAATTTACTTCTTATTTTAATCTGTAGAAATATTTGGTTTCATTATTTCACATATTTTATATCTTTTCTTTATAAAAAACCATCAAGTTCATAGACAAAGTCGAAAAAATAATTTATTATATGTACATAATTTTGAAAAGTGAAAAATAGAAAAACACTAAAATAACTTTAAGCCAATTTAAAGCTATGGAGTGGAGTTGCTCCCAATACGCTAAAAAGATTTATTAACGGAGCTGGTGAAAATGAACCACCTGCTCCCTTCAAATCGTCAGGAAAAACCTTCTAAACGGTCAGCGGATATATTTGAAAAAGAAATAATTCGTAGGATCATTTATTCTTATACCGCAATTCATAAAGGGAAATTGAGACAATATTCCATTGAAGCAAAAAGAGCATTTAAATGGAAGAGGGCATTTACAGTTTATATTTGTAAAAAATGGGAAGGAATACATTGAAAAAGAGTGAAATATGGATAAGGTTCACAATATCTTAATCTGTGTAGGAAATAATACAAGCCATAGCGATTCCGAATCTGAAAATAATGAAATAGATGAAGATGACTTGGGTTGTGACAGTGAAGTTATGAATCAATTCTATTGTATCTGCTTTATTGAATAGTAGACTGTAGACTAGAGTTCATTTTACATCAGTAGATGCTAGTAAATACAACTCAACATTGTACATAAAAAATCTATTACCAATGCTGCTATTGAAATTAGACTTAAGCATTTTTTAATTATATTTCAATAAATTTGACATTATTTTTTTTAAATTCGGTAACAGAGATAGTTATAAAATTATTATTATATAGTTATAACATCATATCCTTTATTACTTGATGAATATAGCTTTGAAGACACCAGTAAAGTAAATATTGTACAAAATATTTTGATGTCAAATCAATAAACCGTACTTATTACGTAATTATACTTAAGCTGTCATATTGCCATATTATGTGGTGTTTTGCAGTAAATTAGGCGTGGATGTTTACAAAGCCGAGTTGTTGATTAGATCCACCGCATCAATTTCATGTTTCAAATCAGTTGTCATTAACAGATTTGGATTTTTTCCATTTTCAATAATACTACGCACACCTATCAGGGAAGCAAATATTGTACACAATATTTTGCTTTCATATTAAGAAGCCGCAATTCCATAAAAATCGATTCTTCCGGTGCCAGAAAATTAATGAAGGATTTTCAATTCATCGAGTTGAAATTTATCTGCTTTTTGTACTGTTTCCCTATTTGAGGTGTCATATTGCCAAGTAATGTGGAGTTCTGAAGTAACAGTATCTATAACAAAAACCCAACACATCGATTATTTTTATAACTATTTTCAGGAGATATTGATGATTAAGTATCATGTCCACCTAAAAATAATTTATTTTTACAATTCCACAATTATCAGAAATTCATATTTTTGGTATGGTTATTTCTAGTTAACATGATTCTATTAGAATGTTCAACAATGGTTGTTATAAACTAAAAACAGTATCACATCAAAATGTACAGTATGTGGTTTCGAGCAATATGTTACTTCCGAATGGGAACAATGAAATTTTGATGCGTGAGGATGAATACCTGATTGAAGTAATACAATGGTGATATGTTTGAACAATTCTACTCGAATACGAAAGCAATTTTATTTAAATGTTATAGCTCAAATATTTTGTTGGATAACCTCATCAAATCTTATTCCGCCCATTAAGTTAGATTCTAGTGATATCTAATAGAATTCTATAGAAATGTTTCAGAATTCATCTATGAGATTATAACCAACCTGCAATGCCTTTAAATTTAGAAGAAAAATTGGGGGTGCAGTATTTGTGTAGAAAAATAAAACAGTGATTATCGCAGGATAGTAGTTATGTTTTAAATTGATCAAGTCTTACTATAAATTCCCTCAAAATGAATATTTTGAATTATATCATTAAATGATCCTAATTTTTTAATGTGGTGAGGTTAATCTAAATTTTCATAGAAACAGTAAATATTTTGTTGTTTTAACTAAAGCCAATTACATAAACCGTTCGAATACCAACAAGATGGGAAGAAATGAATTTATATTTGGAGAAAAGGTAAATTCGCTTCGTATTATGTGTCTAGGTCAACTTTGATAAGGTTTCATGTGCCTAGGTTGCACTGTTCTTGATATATTCCATCATCCGTTACGACCTAACCAAGTCTAGCCTATAATAATGCAATGTTCTTCACAATTTAACTCAACGTCATTAATAATGACTGAACCTTAAGTTAGATGTATTTCAATTTAAAAACAAATGAATCCCACAAAATTCTACAAATACAATATTTATGTGTTCTGACACTTCAAATGTGTGATTTTTATAATTTTTATTACATAATTAATATACCGCAGTTATCTGTTGACTAATATGAGTAATTTTGAATATTTCACATTCATATTTATACAGAGTGAGTTTTATGTATGGAACGCCTCAATTATCTCGGAAACGGCTTGTACAATTTTTATAAATTTTTGTAGGCGACGGTCTTGGGATACGTATTATGGTTGTATCTACATTGTTGTCCGATCTTTGCCTTTTCACACAAATTTTGTTATTTTTCATGTAAAATTCTCTATACCTAAATACCATAATTTCAAAGTTATAGCTCCATTTACAGTATCTCCACCAAAGTTGAAATAAATATTGTTCATTTAAATTCCTGCCATTGAATAAACTCGTTTAATTGAATATTCTTCAATAATTTATCTGCTGATACAAATCTCGTAACAAGGTAGTCTCAGTAAAAAAATTTTAGAAAACATACAGTAAAGGCGATGATAGCAGATGCTCAAAATGTTGCCCATTTACTTCAATACAACAAGCCATGCGATTTTTAAAACTTAATACATTTTGCAATACATTTTGCAGCATCCCTAACTGCTCAATTCGTCTTATCTCTATGATAATCCTATCTTTTATTTTCTGAATATTGGCAGGTTTTGTTTTATAAACGATTGACCCCACAGGATTCACGTCGGATGATCGCGGAGATCATTCGATAAAACCACGTCTTCCAATCCATCTTCTGGGAAACATATTATTTAGACATAGCCTCACCAAACAAGCATAGTGAGGTGGGGCACCATCTTGTTGTAGCAAAATATTGTCGTTTGAGATATTGTATTGTCTGAAAATTTCTAATAATGAAGTTTTTTGTGAATGTAATTGAAAATATTTACTTGGATTTGGAAATATCCGAGCCAACTCAGGTATAATACTATTTTACTTACCCTCAATGAAGAAGGGATCAATTATTTTGACGCCTATGATTCCAGCCCATACATTCAGTTTTTCAGGATATTGAGTGTAGGATTCACGCATCCAACGAGGATTGTTACATGACCAATATCTACAAATACGATGAATTATGTTTCCATTAATACAAAACACAACATTGCTAAAAAAATTTGGATCGTTTTTATTCATTGAACATTTTTCCATCATTAGGTTTGAACTTGAAAACATATCACTCTAAATATTAATTAACTCTACTTTTTCCTTTTATAAGGGGTTGCACTTTCTCTTTTTAAAATCCAACAGTAATCACCCATTAAGGCCGAATCTCATCATCTTTGATACCGAATTTCTTTTGTTCCAATATCTTGGTGGAACCTTTCCCCCTGGATTTGTAGGCGTTTAGAAGTTCATCAACTAACTGTTGATAATTTGGATCCATATTGTTGTCCAAAAATCTCCTCACTACACTAACAAATGCCTTCCATGCTCTAAGTTTCTGCTTGGTGAGCTTTTTTGCAAAATTGTCATCGTCCAGCGATTTTCTTATTTGTGGTCCAATAAAATACCTTCCTTTAATTTGGCAGCACTCAACTGGGGAAAGACATTTGAATCCATCACCCTCTTTATCCATATCCTAAGCCAAAGTTTTTCATCAATCCAAGTTTAATGTGAAGTGGGACAGAAGCACCTTTTTTGTATCTACAACTTAACATTTTGATATCCCGGTTGAAACTCACTTCTTGTTTTTTTACATAGTGTTGACCTACTGCCCAACTGTCCCATAGACAAACAGAACAGACAGAACAAACAGAACAATGTTTCGTAAACCATTCCTGAAGTCCAATTAAAATTCCAAGCACCTTCAGGTCCCCACATACTGCCACTCATACTTTTGTATTTATTTGTGTCTAAAAGCGAGCGAATAATTTCTCTCATCTTCACCAAATCAGCAACTGGTATAGACGGTTTTAAATTTCCATTGTGTGATAACACTGCTCTTAAATTGTATTTAGACGAGTCAATAAATAGGCGCCACTCACTGCGATTATGCTCAACATCAAGTTCCTTCATTAGACCATCAATTCCGTACACGCACACAACAAATTTTCCATACTGTAGAATGCAGAAAATGTAGCATTTCTTTTTCTAAAGGTGGTAATTTTTGTCTCTTTGGCTAAATCACGTGCTAAATCATTCAATTCACTTTGAACAATCATATATGGCTTGCTGGAGCTGGTACTTGAAGTACAAATAGGGTCGGTGCATTGTTCTTCGGAGCTTCCTGAGAATACGTTGTCTCCAGTATCTTCTAAAACAATATTTTGCGGCTCTAAAGGTTATGGGAAACACATCGTATAGTAGATGGCAAATTTGGATACTTCATCTTGTGCTTTCTTTTCTTAGAACAACTTTCAGTCTTTGTTAGACAAAAATAGCAATAGTCAAAATGGTTAGAAGGCTCCCGTCATACCATTGGAGCTGCAAAAGGCATGCTTTTTTTCTTCCCATTCATCAACTGCACCAATGACACGCTACAACTAACACAGCACGCGTGTTACTAAGTTTTTTTCACATTTTCGGAAAATGGCCTGTGGCGCGTTTGACTCAACATTTTCGTCATTATTATCGCTTTTTGTACTATGAACAGAGAACCATGAAACTTAACAAAATACCAATTTTTAATGTTCGTTATTCTGAATAATACAGTTCAATAATCTTTCGGCTATAAAATTCATAGATATTAACCGCCTCTTTATAAAATTACCTACCTGTAATGTGAACAGGGATAATTAAGCTATTGAAAAGTGGTACATGCTAGAGCTTAATAAATATATTTTCTATTATTGGAAGGGTATTTTCATTTTAAAAATAAAGGTCTCGCCTGTGTTACGAAAATCTTGTCGGTCATGAATTTATCTCCAAGGAATAAATATTAAAAATATTATACTTTAGTATTTTATTGCCACAATCTCACACCAAATTACTTTGGCTGACATATAGTTCTGATTTTAGATAATACCATATTTTAATAAAAGCATATGAAGAGAAGAACTAAAAATTATTGCTAAATATTCATCCTATTCATTTGGATCATCAAACATACCAGTAATGGAAAATGAAAAAAAATTTCATTTCCCATAAAATCACAATAAAAATATTCCACCAATTGTAGTGGTTATAGAGAATTGGATAGGATGCTGAAAGCAAAATAAATTTGACGGTAGTTATTGCCTCACATTTTCGCATTTCACTTTGAAGCCATTTTTATCATATATGCGATACAATCATATAAATAGAGTTTTCCAGTAACTGTGAATCAAATTTTGAATAGGTTTAATCATTTGGTATATATGAGTATTTAATATATATGTTTACAATTTTAAGTTTTCTTGAAATATTTTTTCTAGTACTGTCTGTCTGAAAAAGGAAATTAGTCATTTATAGTATGGGTACATAAAAACAACTGTGAAGCTCGCAACTAATTGTGTGGATTTTGTGTATAATTTGTTTGTATTTCATCAGTGGAACAGGCAGAGAAATATGAGAACAAAATATGTCTTCATGTCTTCTGTCGTTGAAAGAGAAAAGAAAGAAAATACCAATAATATTTCAATTTTGATAAGGGTGCCGTAGTAGGTAATATAAATAAACCAGGAACCAGCTGATTTCTCTAGGAATTTTGATAATCGTAGTCAATCTTCTTGAAAATTGGTATGAAAGTAGTATTGATAACCTACCAAAATCTACTCTGTGCCAAAGGGTGCTTTTGCACTAGGAGTGAAAGCCATCCTTTCTTAGAGATCAAAAGTAATCATGTACCTCGCTAGATTGACTAATTCTAAGTAACTTTTACTTTTTTTCTAAAGTTGTTTATTGACAATTAAAACTGCTCATATTTCATTGAAAAAAACGCATACGCAACGCAAACTATATATTTTTAAGAGCACATAGAAAAACCTCTAAAATAAGCACTGTTAAAAGTCTTTTGCATAAGAGTTGACTGATTATTTATAACAAAAATAAGGTTTTTTCATTTTAGAAAAAATATTATACCATCACCATTACCACCTTAATTGAAATTAATCGTAATCCACTTGCAATTAACTTTATTTATGTAATATTGATATGATCCATGTGATTTGACCGGTTTTGAATGTTTATTTTAGGAAAAATAATTGATTACATTGAGTTTTTCTTGAATAAACCAAAAAATATTCATGTTATGAAAAAATATTTCAAATACTAATTGTGGGGTTTTCCGTGCCAAAAATTTTGAGCTATTTTAAATCTATGTATCATAAATATAAAAGGCGATACATTAGTTTAAAGTTTGCCTCGCGTACCAAATGTGGCTTATGCAACCCCTTTGAGCTGCACCCTTCTCGAAACTGGGGCTTGAAAAAAGTTTCAATGAATATGACGCTGAATAACTTAAAATCTCCTAAAAAATGCTTTTTTAAAAAAGGTTTGCGATTGAAAATTGAGTTATTGTCGAATCACCTGCTTATTTTTTAAAATTTCGGAGTACGAATTTAGGAGCATTGGAAAAAGAGAAACGTGGAGCGTACAATCGAGTTATTAGTGGTGATGAAAAATAATTATTCAAAATTGAAATAGAATTTATTATTGATTTTCAAAATACTATTATTTTTATTTTTTTATTATTTCTGTAAAAAATTTTTAACTGCAATTTTGAGATTTTTGGTCATTGAAGGTGGTTTTCATAATATTTTGAAATATAATGAAATATTTAAAAAGCAACACTTCTTAAAAATACTGACAAAATATTTTCAATTCAATATAAATACACTTTTGATAATTTTTAATTTTAAATAATCGATGAGATTGTTTTTTAGCTTTTTATATGATTTTAAGGGGATGCATGAATATGATTGATCATAAACGTGTTTGAGAATGTCAACAGATTTACGAAAAATACATTTAAACTTTATTTTACACGAAACATGCAAAAATCTGAGATTTCAAATTTTTTTGCGATAAGTGGTAGTTTACATTCCCCAAATGTGAAAAGTCCGGTTAGTACAAAAAGGGGAAGTAGAGCTTTAATTCAAATTTTCATAAAAATCGAGATTATAAGAAGTGTCTTTAAAAAGGTTTCAATATTACTACCCTCCGAGGATGGTCTTTAGACAGCTTGCATGTGTCTGATCAAATTTCTTTGAGAATATCAACAGATCTAGGAATAATTCATTTAAACTGTATTGTACCCAAATACATGCTAGAAACGAAGAGTTTCCAAGTTTTTACGATAAGTGGTAGTTTTCACTCCCAAAAAAAATCCTCGGCACAAGGTATATTTTGAATAACAGGGTAAGAAGAGCTTGAATCCAAATTTTCTTAAAAATTGACATTGATTAACAATTTTAACGATTTTTACCACTGGTTCATGGCCAGACAAATAATACTTATACCAAGGAAATTTCGACTATCGACCCTCAAAGACAACGACGTCATTTTCGTGCATAAGGAGACAAATATTGTGCAAGAAAACTTGTCCTTGGTTAAACATATCTAACAGGATATTGTATCAATAGAAAAATAGGAAATAATCTTACCACTAAATTGTCAAATGGCGTAATTTCGACAAATACACTCACGACTATCACAAGAAGTCGAAAAGTTGTTCTTATAGACACATTTTGAGAAACCAACCAGCAAAGGACAGCCTGTTATAGTTATCCATATCAGAAGTGATTTCTGGAAGAAAGTAGCGCGATATAAGCATCTATCTCGAGAACATGAACACAGATCGTTTCGAACTGTGGCTTCAGTGCATTTTTTAACGTTCCGAAAATCAGTTTATTTATTGTAGTTTATATAATGCTTGTCATCATAGACACTAAAGTGAACTTATTATCATTCAATTATCAATGTGATAAGAGAATTGTATATTGCAATTTAAGCGATGACAACAACAAAATACATTTAATTAGTTGTATAATTGGCTCACGATAGGAAATAACGCAGCCGCAGCTGTACCATCCCGCCCCCTTTTAAATTTAAAATTAACAAGAGTATTTTTCTAAAAAATAAAAAAAAAATTGTCAAAAATAAAAAAAAAAACGAAAACAGAATGACCGTTTTTGCTTGCAAGCTCTCTTTACGAGTTGTTTTAGCCAAAAAGCCTAAATCTCCGCTTTTCCTCCCATGCAACTACCACAACTCCGGCCCTGTAGAGGAAAAAAATTCCTATATCAGGGCCCTGCTATTAAAAATTTCCATTATCCTACCAAATTTATCCAATGAATCTCTCTCTCTTATATACCGCATTGTATTTAGAACTTATTTGAGTAGTATAAGCAAATAAATAGGTTGCGCATATCCAGAAAACATCTTTTTTGATGAAACAAATTCTAAATCTCTTGAATTCTAATTTTCATTGCTGTTCATATTATTCCTAAAAATTCTGTGCTCTAACTCTATTCAGTCTTATATCCACTTCCAATTACATTTCGTACTATAACCTTATCAACGTATCTGGTTTCCGTTCAACAACTGTGAAATGAAAATAAGTGAAGATTTATGATTCTATGTACTTATATAGTATAACAGCAAGCACAAATTGTTAGAAAGTAATGGACTATCGCGTTGCCCACTTGTATCCACTCATTTGTCACTGTCTCTACGTTCATATGTTCTCAAATTAATGATACTTTTTTGTCCTACTGACCGCACCAGTTTGTCCTTTACGGTAATTTGTTACGCAGACCGGCATAGCTGTCCTCAATACTGCAAACCAGGATATACTCCTTGAGAGCGACCCCAATTTATGGTTTTTATCCATAGCTAATAAAAAGCGAATAACACCAAAAACCATTGGGTGGAGACAACAGGATTAAAAAACGATAGACTGGAGGTAGACAGTTTTATTATACTAGGCCCTGGCTCCTCTTCCGCTTATGGAAATTTATTAAACGATAAATTATGTGTATTTTTAAAATTGGAAAAACTGTTGAAATAACATTTTAAATATGTTTATTATTGTATAGAACCTTTTTTTTGTTTTCTTAATTGATATGTAATGTTACAAATAAAATTTTTCCAAATAGGAATAAGCGAAAAATTAAGATTTAGCGATAGTTCTAACAATAGAACATGTTGTATCATGGAAAACTGCTTCGATCAATTTATGTTAGCAGAGGAAGTTAACCTTTACAGAATGTTATCGACTAAATTTAGTTTGCAGTATTTTGTAGGCAAATGCATGGTGTGATTATACAGTCGCTAGTTAATTTATATATAGCATGACTGTACATGGCACACTGCACCTCTAACATATAACTCTTCTAAATCTTGCCAAATTATGAATATATCAGTACAGGGCCGTATTAAATTAAATTATAGGTAATAGTAATTTCAATATTATTATTAGTATAGAAATCTTTGCAAAGTAGAAGGCACTTTCCAGTAAATATGCCCTCAAATTATTGTGAAATGCGGGAAAATATGATATCGATTTGATTTCAATTGGTAAGTGATGGTGCATTTTTTGCATTGTAACATATTGAGCCCTTAACTAACTCTGAACGTGGAGTAGGTAGGTGAAGGTCATGCTCTACGTTCATAAGTGGATAGCCGTGTATTAGGCAAACGGATTCAAATATGAGTAAAGAAGAAAGAGTCAGAATTTTGAATCTTTTAAAGAAGTTCCGGCAGTGAGCTTTTTATTCCGGATAAATATTTGAGAGCTCTCTTTTGTAGTTTGAAGATTCGCTCAAATTGAGTCGCACCCACACGTACCCCAGAAAGGGAAGGGCATACCGAAGGTACGACTCAATAAGGCCACAATAATCTGTTAAGGAGGTGGATAAGTTCAGTTCTTCGGAACCTGATCACAGCGCAAAAAGGAGGAACTTAATTTTTTAGGTAAGGCAGCAATATGTAACTCCCATTTCAAGCCTTAAGAATTTTACATATTCAACAACGTGAATGGTGGTGATATTTGATTAAAAAGGACAAAATCGCACCATGATTCAAGGGTGGTTAAGTCACTAAATCTATTCTTATGTGCCGTGAGATCAGGGTTGATTCAAGAGAAACTAGTATCATCTGCAAAAAGATATATCCTACCACTGATGTCTAGATAGGTGAAGTTATTTGAAAACAGAAGAAAACAAAATTAATATATGTAGGAAGAAAAACTTCAAACTACACATTTGATTCTCAACAAATAGTCATAATCTTTCAACTTTCAGCTCAAGTAATTATTGAATATGTTATTACCGAAAGTTATATTGTAATAACGCAATCTATTGTTGTAATCATGTTCAAATTTCTGTTGTATTGTCATTGGCAGTAAGCAGAACTTAAAGTTAATTGGTAATATTATCATATGGATTATAGTTGAATATTGATCAAAAAAGTTGTACTGTACAAACAAACAGTATGGTAACAACGTGGTCCTGGCAGACGACACTCTTCATGGCTAATGGGAGAATATTCGCGGGTGGACCGATTTAGACTCTCAGACGCTGATAAGAAGGGCCAGATACAGATGTGACCTTTCTGGAGTTATCTCCAACCTCCGTTAGAAGAGAAATCTAAAGAAGAAAAGAAAAACGACTTCATTTATTAATTTTTTTTATTCTATTTATGTTAAATATATTGCAAATATTGTTGTAATTTCATTGCATATTTTGTCGAAAATTCGTGCATATATGTGAGCATATTTCAAGTAATTTCTTTGCATATAAATCCAAAAACAGAAAATAATTGATTGGAATTGGAGTGTCAATTTACAATTGATGTGTATTCATCCACAATTCGTGTTTATCTATATTTATATTAAGTGAATGTGTTTTGGAAAAACTGGCAATATATCATTGCAGATCCTCAAATTACAAACAGATATACTTGCAGCACATTACTCTCTCGACCGCATTTGCATTTTCCAAGTGTAATTTGGGTTGTAATGCAGGTATGTGTGTGGTACGTAATTAATTCTAATCACCCTCTCTATTGCGCCATCAGAAAACGCTTCAACTACACCTGTTTAATTAAATAGTTCAATCTAATTCGAGGGCAAATTTTTTGGTACACACAGGGCCATTTTGGGATATCAGTTTAAAAAATTTTCCATTCATTTTGAAACGAAATTTTTCTGATATTGTAGCATAATAATATCGATGTCATCAAAATATATATTTATTTCTGATACCATTCCACGTTTGAAAACAAAAAATACTCAAATTGGGCTAAATAAACTAACAAATTTAATGAAAATCGAAATTTTTTGTGAATCCCCCAGCTTTAATTGATCTAATAAATTGAATATGTCGAGGTTGTATTTATATTGAGAACTTTACGTTACATTAGCTGTAGGCCCAGCCACTTTTTTTAGTAATCTCGACAGACATATCAAAGTTCTTTTTCTGTACTATTGTATAAAGCTGTATACCTCCTGTGTGCACTGTTATCCAGGCTGAAAGGAGTTTATTTTGACTGCTCACTGCATGCTTCTCTTTGCATATCTTTATTTTATCAATGTTTACTGCTTCTTCCACTCGAAATGAGACATAATTTTTGCATCAATTCGGTTTTTTTATATAAAGCTCATTTCATTATTGATTTTTAAGACCTTACCAATAAAACAAGCTAGAATTTGAAAGAGATTGGCATAAACCGTAAATAAATTGTCTCGATAACGAATATAATCAGCGATAATATCTCATTAGTATGGTGATCACTTATAGTTTGTGAGCAAATTCTCATTACACTCACACTCTCCTAACATTCAACACATCCACAAACGCATTTATAATCTTGATGTGTTCTAGGTATTTATCACATTAATGAATTTTGATTTGATGGAATCTGAAAGCAGTTGATTTGTATTAATAAAAGACTTAATAAAACTTTTTCTTCAGATTACTTGTCTGTTTGTTTTTTTATTTTTCATATTTATATATCGCGTGTCACTATTCGGACCAGACCAAAACAATTTTTTTTAAATTAGATAAGAGCAACGAGTCGCTGCATCACTGAGCAGCATCTTTTGCAAATAGATTCGCAGTATTTGAGTTCTGTACTAGTCTTGTTAACTTGATGTCTCGAATTTTTTTGGTTGACTAAATCGTCCACCAGTTCTAAAGTACGGTCTATCAGATATGGACACTGACAAGGAATTCTCAGGTTGTCATGTATGTATCAAACATGAAGACAAACTTATTTCTATATACAGGGTGGCCCATTAGTGTGTCGAAGTGCAATAACTTACTTAAGATAAAATATACAAAAAAATATTTGAATAAAAATTATTATAATTGTACAGATACACATTTCTAAAATATTTTGAGGTATACATGGTGTTCAGCGTAAGCGTGACGACATGAAGTAATGTTTTTTAAATAGAACACCCTGTATATTTGCTTACCATCGAATTTAGTGTGAAATTCTTGTCTTCATATCATTTTTTTCCCATAAATTGTGATGTCACCAAGTTGGAGCGAAAAATATGAAGATATGTCGAAAATTGGTGAACTATAAATGCTGCTTAGTAAAAGTTATTAGTAAGAAGTAACTAAATTTGTTTGGTAAGTACTAAGGTCTGAAATGTCTCAACAGTGTAGGAGTTTCGTTTGGGGTTCGGGTTGTTTTTTAGATAAGCATTAATTCAGGAGATTTCAATTAGCAAAAAGTTCATTTTTTCAAATGGAACAGTCAGTCTATTGTTTCAACATGTTATAAAACTATTTTATTCCTTCAAATCATGTCTTATAATGTACACTCTAAAATTGACTGTTTTCATGGAAATTGTATTTTTAGTTTATTATTTAAAAATATTCACCTTTTTAACAAGTAAACACTGAGTGTGACGTTGAAAATACTTCTAGTTATTGTGACAAAATCAAACCAATAATTTTATACCTTTAAAAACCATAATAAAATAGATAGGGCATCTACAAAACTCAAAATAAACAAATTAAACAAAAAAACCAACAACAAATAAGAGAGAACTAAAAACTTAAGATAACTATTTTATTAAATGTTCAAAATGAACACCATTTACTCCCATACAATAGAAGAAGCTCTACTAGTACGATGTAACATATTGATATCAGCAGTTCGGATAACCTCCTTAATTCTATTCTTCATGTTTTCCTTAGTAGTCGCGGGTGTTTTGTACACTTGTTCTTTGACATAAACCCACCAAAACCCCACCATTTTTGTGAGGTCTGGTGAACGAGGTGGCTATTTATAGGGTCCTCCTCTACCTATCCATCGTCCGGGAAATTCATTATGTAAATGTGTATTGATCAGTTGGGTATGGTGAACTGGTGCACCGTCATTCCACATTTGCCGCCTATCATGAGCAGGTAATTTGTTTTGTGAGAAATTTAAGTAAACTTGCTCATCAACAGTTTTGTCAAAGAAATATAGGCCTATGACATGATTCCCAATTATTCCACCTCATACATTTAATGACCACCTTATATGACTGATAGTCCGTATACAATGCGGTTGATCTGTTGCATAATAATGAAAATTCTGTCTATTAACAAACCCATTTTTATGAAATGTTGCTTCATCGGCAAATAATACAAAGTTGAAATCCAAAATGTTTGTTTTGCTGAATTTGTTCTTGAGTCCAATAGTAAGTTCCTGCATTTACTGCATACGGTAAGGATGCATTTTGTTCTTAGATAGAATTTTTTAGACGGCAGTACGACTTATGTCGGTTTGTTTTGATATCTTCCGTGTCGACATATGAGGATCTTCCGTAACTTTTAACATCACGGTCATCTCGTTGTCCTGTGACATTACATTCCTCAACCTTTCGCTTTTTTCGTAAGGTACACTACCAGTTCTGGTAAATCGTTGAAGCAAATTTTCCAATGTCTCTTTTCTTGGCTGTCTCCGATCTGAAAATTTCTGTTGATAAATCCTTTGTGCGAGAAAACAGTTCTTATCACTAGCACCCAGTACAAAAATCATATCTGTCAATTCTTGTATCAGAAAATTCATGATCTTAATAATCACTCTGACTTAAACTGTGAAAATATCAAATTCACCAATTACAGTTATTGAAGGAATAAGATTACTGGTTTGATTTTGTCACAAAAACTAGAATTATTCTGAACGTCACATTCAGTGTTTACTTGTTAAAAAGGTGAATATTTTTAAATCATAAACTAAAAATGCAATTATCTTAAAATCAGTCAATTTTAGAGTGTACATTATTGGACATAATTTAAAGAGATAATAGTTTTATAAGATTTTAAAATAATATACTGGATGGTCCATTTGGAAAAATGAAGCTTTTGCTGAATGTAGGCAGCATTTATAGTGCACAAATCTTCATATTGGCACTTGGCAACGTCACAATTTACGGGAAAAGAAAAGACAGGACTAGATGTAGAATTCGAAACTAAATTCGATGGTAAACAAATATACAGGGTGTCCTAATTGAAAAAACTTTTCCTCATGTTGTCATGCTTAGACTGAACACCATGTATACCTCAAAATATTTTAGAAATGTGTATCTGTGCAAATATAACTACTTTTATTCGAAAATTTTTTTTGTATTTTTTATCTTAAGTAAGTTATTGCACTTCCACACACTAATGCGCCACCCCGTATAAATTCTCATATATAAATGCTCCAAAATTATCACAAATAGCTGGTTTATTGACTACACCTTTTTTTTATTTTTAAGCTATTCGGGGTCTTAAAAAATCATTGGAAAGGTAATTTCAAGGACTATGCATACTATTATCTAGATTTTTTGAGATTTTTGGGTGGAAAAGGATGAAATATGTGGTCAAAGCACATAAAATGAAATCTTTAACGACTATATATCGGTTAATGTTCATTGTTGAAAAATTAAAAAAATATTTCTACGGACATAAAACTTTATCATTTTTGTGTTTCTTTTTATACGAATTCTGTAGTTCTTAAATTATCAATGAAAGAATTTTTTCAAGAAATGAAAAAAAAAAACGTTGATAAAATCACTTTATGAGTATGATTTCAAAACCGTACAAACTTTTTATCACTTTGTGGGAATATCATGACTATTTTCTTACAACTAATTGTAATAATTTTATTTGCATCACTAGGAAACATCCATGATAAAGAATTAATTAATAGTGGATTTTTCAACTAATTCTTAGAAAGTGATGAGTTACTATACCTATATCCCACAATATCCTTATTCAACTTTGTCATCATCAGCATATATTATTTAAATCATTCTTGAAGATCAATTATATC